>CM053792.1:756261975-756872808 GCA_028749045.1 Cupressus sempervirens | reverse complement strand
GAAGAGTCTAGATTTTGGAGGAGGATAAAGACTTTCTAGAATAGTCTAGAATTTCCTAGGATGAGGATGAAGACTTTCTAGAAGAGTCTAGAACTTCTTAGGATGAGGATAAATTAGATTTTTAGGAAATAAATGAAGTTTTATTTATTTCAAGGGTTTGGGTTGAGGAGATATTTATTAAAACTTTTTTAATAAACATGAGGATTAATATTTAATTTTAATTAAATATTTTGAGTTGGGATTAGGGGTAGGAAATGATGAGATTAGCCTTTAATCAAAATTAAAGAAGGATTAGAAGATTTTGGAAGAGGTTATTGGTCATAAGGAAATTGGCCAACTTTTGGGAAAAAAATAAATTTTTTATTTATTTTAGGATTTTTGGTCAATTTATTAATTAAATAATTAATAAATAAGGAAATAATGTTTAAATAAGATTTAAACATTTTTGGGAGGGATTCCTTAATTAAATATTTTTAATTAAGGTAAAGGGATTTAATGGCATAAAAATTAATTAATTAATTAATTAAATAATTAATTAATAAATGATGATGTCATCAGGACTTTTTCAGAAAAATAAAAATACTTTATTTTCTAAAGGTTTTTAGGTGTCTACATTTTGCCCCTCTTTGATGTGATGCCACAAGTGGCATGGCATCAAAGATAAGAAAATAAGATGACCAAGGCTAGAGCAGAAGAGGAGAGAATGGGCTGTGAGATGCCCCCTCAAGAAGGCAGCGGGGAGAGAAAGCGAGGCTCGATGGCTTCTTGAAAAGTACAAAAATCTCGGATGAGAAAGGAAACTCAGATTGGCAAAGAGAAGAGGCTGAATTAGCTCAAACTCTCACTATGGGAGAATGATAAAGGAGAATCAGATACACAAGAGGAAGCAAGCTTAAGACCTCAGGGATTGCAGAGGATGAAGGAGTGGAGCACTATAAAAAAGAATCCAGGATAGGGAGATGGATGAGGGGATTATAAGGATGATGCAACAGGATTTCAAAGAGTTAGATTGGCGGAAGATGGGTTTCGGAGATCCCTAGGACTAGGATTGTGGATCTCGAAAGATGAGGCTTGGTGGGTTGATTTGGATTGGTGGATCCCTAAGACTAGGATTGTGGATCCCTAAAGCTAAGAGTGATGAGTGATTCAAAGAGATACTGATGCATCAACTGGGGTAGGAGAGACGGATGCTGGATATGGATGGGGGATAATGGAGATGAAGGAAAACCATTGAACCTTTTTGAGCGGGGGGATACTTCAAAGAGAAGTACCACCATGTAGTTGAGCACTAGATTTTCTATAGGACTATTGGTTAATTGCCAAGGTTACCAAGAACATCAAGGCCTTTTCACCAACCGTCCAAAGGACTGACAAACTAACTCAAAACAAACACACAAGGATTGCCCCAGCATCACACATGAATCCTAGAGGAAGCAGCGTGGAAACGACACTGGAGAACCCACAAGCAGAAAAGAAAAACAAATGAAAGACCTGATCAAGACCTTACGCTCTAATTGCCCCATTCGTAGCATACCATGATATGGAAGATCGTGGCAACCTTGAGGAGGGAACAAGGAGATTGCTTGGAAAAGATACTTCAAGACCCAAAAGGGAAGATCCCGAATCAAAAGAAAGTGAAAATCCAAAAGATAGTCGTTTGCCAACGAGATGGGTAGGACAAGGCACTAACGGACCAAGATCAGACATGAGGAAAGCTATATCCTGCAAGGACCTATTGGAGAGCACCAAAGCTGGTGGATTTGGATGAGTGATGCATCTGGCAAGCTGAACTAAGAAAGATAACACTTTGGTGACAGGAAATCTAGCTAAAGGATGCGTTGGAATAGCTAACCAAGATGTGTGATGGGTGCAAGATGCTGATCAAGGACGAATTGACATGAACGCTGGATAGATACAATGGTACTAAGTTAAAGAGGATGTACAAGCTGATGGACCAAGATATGTTACAAATGTACAAGTTTGTTCATGTTTTGGTTTTTGTGAGATGGAAATGTTTGTGAAGGATGGGATGTCTATAATAGGTGATAGGTGGATAGGTAGATGGTTTGCGAAAAGCTTAAGGAAAATGGAATTCTTTGGGTGCATGTGATAGGATACAAGCTAGGATACATGATTATCTACAATTTGGAGTATGGTACAAGCTTTGGACAAGATTTGGATATACAAGGTATGGTACAAGATTTACAAGGTATAATACAAGCTTTGGTACAAGATTTACAAGCTGTACAGGAGGTATTTACAAGCTTCATCAGATTTTGGATATTTGGTTGGAACACCAAGGAAACAAGCAAGTGTGTCTTATGGGACGGTGGGTAAATGGATGAGGGATAGGATAGTGATAGATAATGGATTAGTCTTTAGTACACAAGGCGCCTGAATTACCAGGTTTTCACCAAGGTACCTATCCAAGGTGCTTGAATTGCCAAGTTTTCACCATTGGACGCTTGTTTCTCTTTACTATTTTTTTTTTCTTTTGTATTTTTCAAAAGCCTGGTATACCAAGGATCTTCAAGCATAGAACTTCTTGAGATGAATGATGTTAGTAGGATCATTCAAGAGTTCTCCTTCTGGTGTAGATAGTTGATAAGCTCCAGAGCCAAAGGAAGTAGTGACAACATAAGGACCAAGCCATGTAGGTACAAACTTGCCTTTCTTTTCTCGATCTGCTTGGACTTTCATGTTTTCTTTAAGGACCATGTCACCTGGCTGAAAGTGTCGTGGAAGCACCTTCTTGTTGAAATTCCTTTTGAGACGAGTTTGATAGATTGTGAGATGATCATAGGCTTGTTGTCGCTTCTCATCTAAGAGATCTAGCTGGGTGAGCCGAGCTACTCTATATTCTTCATCTGATATTTGCCCTTGCAAAGATATGCACAAGGAGGGAAGTTCAACCTCTATAGGTAGTACTGCTTCGGCACCATAGACTAGGGAGTATGGAGTTGTGCCTGTGGATGTACGGAAGGAAGTTCGATAGGCCCATAGGGCTGGATTTATTTGTAGGTGCCAATCATGGCCGGAATCATTGACAACTTTCTTTAGAATTTTGAGGAGGGTTTTGTTAGTTGCCTCTGCCTGGCCGTTACCTTGTGGGAAATATGGGCTAGAAAAGCGGTGATGGATGCGGAGGGAAGTGCATAATTCTTCCATGTTGAGATTTTCAAAGTTACCTCCATGGTCAGTGAAGATGGTGGATGGGATGCCGAAGC
Source organism: Cupressus sempervirens (assembly GCA_028749045.1). Classification (NCBI taxonomy): domain Eukaryota; kingdom Viridiplantae; phylum Streptophyta; class Pinopsida; order Cupressales; family Cupressaceae; genus Cupressus; species Cupressus sempervirens. The sequence goes on along the minus strand of CM053792.1, from coordinate 756,869,581 downwards.
GGCAAACAATGTGGTACAAGATGAACTTGGAGACCTGAACTCCTGTAGCTGAGACTAGGGGGACTGCTTCCACCCATTTAGTGAAATAGTCTGTAGCTGTTATTATCCATTTATGTCCATCAGATGAGAGGGGTGTGATAGTTCCAACTAGATCAAGGCCCCAACAAGTGAAAGGCCAAGGTGGTGCAATAGGTTGTAGATCCTGTGCTGGAGCGTGCATAAGATTTTCATGTTGCTGACATGGGAGACACTTTCTGACAAAGTCACAGGAGTCTTCTTCAATGGTAGGCCAATAGTAGCCTGCTCTAAGGATTTGTCGCGCTAGGACAATACCACTCGTGTGGGCACCGCAAAGTCCAGAGTGTACTTCCTTTAACACCATCACGGCCTCATTTTGGTCTAAACATCGAGAGAGAGTATCGTGATAACCCCGATGATATAGGGTATTGGCTATGATAACATAGCGGGATGATTTTTGAATAAGGTTCTGGCGTTGGGTACGTGTGAGGTGAGGGGATATGATACCATCGTTAAGGTAAGCGTGAATCTCATGGTACCAAGGGGATTGGGAACCAACCAAGATACAAACACGGTTTAAATCCTCATTCGCATAGGCGGGTGTGAGGAGCTGCTCCACTAAAAACTCATACTGTGTAGCTGCTTGGGGAATTTCCAAGAGCGAGCCTATAGTAGCCATAACATCTTCTGCTTTGTTCTGTATTCGAGGTACTTGTGTAAACTGAAGCTTTGTAAAATGTTGGGTTAGCTGATCAACTAGCTCTTTGTAGGGTAATAGCTTTTCATCTTTGGTTTGATATTCATTTAGGGCTTGCTTGATGATGAGCTGAGAATCGCCAAAGATTTGTAGCTCAACAATGTTCCATTCTACAGCTATCTTTAATCCTGCTATGAGGGCCTCATATTCAGCTATATTGTTGGTGCTAGGGAATTGTAGCTTGAAGGCTTTTGGAATGTAATCTCCTTGAGGTGTGACCAACAATATTCCTGCCCCTGATCCATGAGATGTGTATGAGCCATCAAAATAAAGTTTCCATGGGGGTTGTTCTTCAATTAGACAGATATGCTCATCTGGAAATTCTGTGATCAATGGATAAGCATCTATTAGAGGTGCATCAGCTAGGTGATCTGCTATAGCTTGCCCTTTGATTGCCTTTCTATCCACATACTGGATGTCAAATTCACTAAGGAGCATAACCCATTTGGCCAAATGGCCTGTAAGTGTTGTTCTAGAGAGCATATACTTGAGAGGGTCAATCTTGGAGACTAGTTGGATGGTATGACTTAGCATGTAATGGCGAAGCTTTTGAGTTGAGAAGACAACTGCCAAACAAGCTTTTTCCATAGGAGTGTAATTGAGTTCATAACCAACTAGGGTTCTACTGATGTAGTAGATGGCTCTTTCTCTTTTGTAGTCATCAAGCTGTGCTAGAAGTGCCCCTAGAGCAGTAGGTGTTGCTGATATGTACAAAATTAGGGGACGACCAGGAATTGGTGGAACCAAGATAGGGGGATTGATGAGATACTGCTTGAGATGGTCGAAGCTGCGCTGACATAAAGGATCCCACTTGAAGTTCTCATCCTTCTTTAGTAAATGTGAAAATGGTGTACACTTATCTACAAGCTGGGAGATGAAGCGCCGAATAGATTGGAGCTTTCCTTGAAGAGAGCGAAGTTGTCACAGTGTCTGGGGAGGAGGCATGTCTAAGATAGCCTTGACCTTCTTGGGGTCGATCTCTATACCTCGTTTAGAAACTATGAAGCCTAGAAGCTTGCCAGATGTGACCCCAAAGACACATTTCTTGGGATTCAACATGAGATGATATTTGGCTAACCTATCAAAGACTTTCTCCAAGTCAGCAAGATGATCCATGAAGGTATGAGACTTGACCAAGATATCATCCACATAATCCTCCAAAATGCTATGGATGAGATCATGAAAAATGGCTGTCATAGCTCTTTGATAGGTAGCCCCAGCATTCTTTAGGCCAAAAGGCATCATGTTGTAGCAAAAGGTTCCCCAAGGGGTAGTGAATGTTGTCTTATGCTGATCCTCTTCTGCAATCTTGATTTGATTATACCCAGAAAATCCATCCATGAGGGACAAAATTTCATGTCCAGCTGTAAGATCTACAATCATATCTATGTTGGGCAAGGGAAAATCATCTTTTGGACAAGCTTTGTTAAGATCTCTAAAATCAGTGCAGATTCTGATGTCACCGAAAGGTTTAGTGACAGGGACCATGTTGGAGATCCACTCTGAGTAGTCGATAGGTCGGATAACCTTAGCAGCTAACATTCTTTCTAATTTAGCTTTGACCAATAATGCCACCTTGGGGTGCATTTTTCTAGGCTTTTGTCTGACGGGCTTGATCTTTGGATCAACTGCAAGATGATGAACTACAAGCTTTGGATCAAGTCCTAGCATGTCCTGATATGACCATGCAAATCGGCCAATATTCTCTCTTAAGACCTCAAAGAGGAGGTCAGCTTGGTCTTGTGATAGGGATGCAGCAATGTGAACAAGTCTGGGGATCTCTAAAGAACCAATGTTGACTTCTCGAGTATCCTCAATTAGAATAGAAGACACCTCTGGTCGATTATCTTGAGGAGGCAATGCTAAATCCTCATGTTCTTCTTGTGGCTCTGGATTTTCTTGCTGAGGGGTTCTCTTCGTTGCCTTAGCTAGTCTCAGATTCACCTTAGTTCCAGTTTTGGGTGTATCGGAACTAGGTTGGGGATTTTCTCCAAAATACCCCTTGGGATCTAGCTTGTAGATATAGGCAAAATCTGGCTCTGTTTTCTTGTGAGGAGTTTCAGCTCCCATGAATCTTAGAAGTCCCTCCTTTGATGTGAACTCATCGATGTGTATGACACTTGGTTGGTCCCAATCTATGAGTTGTGGATGGGCGAGTGGTAGGTCAATGAGGTGGATGGATAGTTCTTGGAGAACAGAGTCTCCGAGGGAGATTTGGTCTAGGATATCATCGTAGGCTCTCTTTTCAACTTCCTCAGGAATGTCTTCAATTTCAACAAGGTCATGGTGAATGTTTGAAAAAGCGTGACTGTTCTCATTGGTGCCCCCAGTTGTGGGTATGCGAAAGCCAAGACCTGACTTCAATTCCCACTTGTGTGCGTCGATGGGGCACTGCATGCCTCTTTCTTCTGGTCCTAGACCACCACCTTGATAGTTCCATTTGTCAGTGATGAGCTTATGTTCTTGGGGATACTTTTGGCTAAAGTGATCAAGGCGTGCTTGATTTCTTTGAGGTGCATCCTTATGTAACCATTTGTTGATATCTGGAGTGAGCTCCTCATGAAGAGGGATTTTTGAGGATACAAAGGTTGTTGGGCCAAACTATTTGTATCGAGGAGGTGGAATTTCCTTAGCTTTGTGATATGTCGGTCATCCATGGGCATGTGGATCAAGGGGGAGTGCCCTGACAGCAAATGCATCTGATAGACTATACTCTCCACAACCTTTGTTATTGATCTTCACGGTAGACAGGGTAGAGGCAAGGATGGTTTCTGGGTCATTATAAGTGTGGGATGAGCTGGCGATGGATGTGCCGATATCAATTCCAGGGCAATGGTTTGTATATGAAGCTTCAACTGCATTGCAGTAAGCAAAGGGTTCTGGATCGGCATGGATGGTTACCTCAGTGCCTTGATGCGGAAATTTGATGCACTGATGGTAAGTGGATGGAACGGCTTTCATGGCATGAATCCATGGGCGACCGAGGAGGATGTTAAATGGTAGGTTTAGATCAATAACATGGCAAAGTGTCTCTTCGATGACTGGCCCAACCTTGATTGGCAGCAAAATAGTTCCTTCTGTGGTTCTTTCCAAGTTGTCATAAGCTTTGATGGTGATAACCTCACTGATGATATCTGCCTCAGTATACCCAGCTTGTTTTATGAATTTTAGGGTGCAAATATTCAAGGCTGATCCATTATCTATCATTACTCTTTTTACAGCAAAGTTGGATACCATGATGGCTATGCGAAGCGGAAGGGTGTGATCTGGGTCGACCATGGGTATGTCGGTGGATTTGAATGATAGGGCACATGAGGATGAGAGGTGTCCAACAAGATTACGAAGATCAATAGCATTGATATCAGAAGGGACACAAGATTCTATGAGAGCACTGTCAAGGATGTTCTTGTACACAGGACTAGTGCGAAGAAGGTCTAAAATGGAGATTTGGGCTGGCATGTTCCCAAGGTGTTCCAAGATATTGTACTGGCTTTTTGATGGAGCTGATGGTGTTGGTGTAACAGGTGGGCCTGCGATGTTAAATCACGCTCTTCGAGTGGTGACTGCACACTCATTGTTTGGTCCTTGGATATTGATAACATTGACGGAAGGCTCTTTCTCGGATAGGTGCTTTTCCAGGATTTTGGTTGTGGTGTGGAGGAAAAGCATTTTGATAGATCTGTAAGCCTGCATTGGGAGAGGTTTGGGCACCAACAGTGATTTCCTTCCGATCAATGAGGTCCTGCACATAGTCTTTCAGTTTCATGCATCTGAGGGTAGTGTGACCTTTTACCCTATGAAATTTGGAGTACTCATTATCTTTGTACCATGCAGCTTTGGATTGGCTTGGGTCAATTTGCTGGGTAGGAGGAAATTTGATGAGGTTTTCTTTGACTAATTTCTCAAAAATGACATCCAATGGCTCACCAAGGGGTGTATAGTTTCTAGGTGTAGGTTGGAATCTAGGCTTTTGTCCTGCAGCTACATTGATGGCATTAGCTTGATTGCTAGACCCTTGAAAGTTGGGTCTTGGAGTGTGGTTTTGATAGCTTTGGTTATTCTGTTGTTGGTAGTTGATAGCTTGTTGATTTTTTGGTTGATATGGTGGGTTGGACTGGTTGTGAGAAGGACCAACAATATTCACATGTCTAGTGTCAGTGACGCCATCTGTTGCAATGTGCTTGTTTTTGTTCCAATACCTAGACTTGTCATTGGAATGTGATTGATTTTGGTTGGCTTCCTTGTAAAGCTTGACCACACCATCTTTAATGAGTCCTTGCTCAAGGATCATTCCTTTCTCTTTGATATCTTTGTAGGTTTGGAAACAGTTCATGGTCATGTGGTGAGCCAAGCTAGGATGGGCATTATCAATAAACATTTTCAGAACATGGCGTTCTGGCAAGGTGCAGGATATGCGGGTGGTAAGGGTTTGCCATCTTTGCAGGTATTCGGCAAGGCTTTCTCCACCTTTTTGCTTGGTGTGGACAAGATCAACTATTGATAGCTCTATTTCAACAAGATGGGCATATTGGGCTACAAATGCCTCAGATAATTCAGCAAAGTTTTTAATTGTACCATAGGGGATTCTATAAAACCATTCAAGAGCTGGTCCAGCTAAGCTTTTGGGAAAAAGGCGCAAGAGGAAGACATCATTGTATGCTACATCCTGGCAGTGCATGTAAAATTCTTTGATATGTGTGACAGGGTCTCCTTTTCCTCTGAATTTGTCAAATTTGGGTACCTCAAAGTGTTTGGGAAATGGTGTCATGGTAATGGCTCTGTCAAATGGGTAAGGACACACATTCTCAAACTTGAATGTCTTTGGATCATTCCCTTCTTGGATGGCTTTCAGAGCTATCTTCATTTGCTCCCATTCTGAATTGATAGGTGATGGCTGGGGTGCCCCCAATGTAGGAGTGCCTTGAGGTAGGTATGTACTGGATGGGGCCACTGAATATGGATGGCTATGAGGGATTTGCTGATAGGGATTGTACATTGTTTGGGCAGCTGCATGGTGGATGACAGGTTGCTGAGGGGGAGGTGGCGCATATTGCTGCATGTGTTGCGAGGCTTGCTGTTGATATGGGATTTGAGGTTGGGATGGAGGAACATAAGCTGGCTGTGGGATAAATGGATTTCTTTGTGGAGGTAAGGTATAAGATGGTTGAGAGGCTTGGGGAAAGGATCGGGGGGCTTGTGGGGTTTGACCAATATATGTGGGTTGTGCCCCCGTTTGGGATGGTATCTGCAAATAATTGGTGGTTGGCTGGGGTGGTGGATTACCTCCTAGAAGTGGCATTGAAAATTAGTTGGTAATTGGAGGTAATGGATTAGTTGGTGGTGGAGGTGGTGGGAATTGAAAGCTTGGGAATGGAACTGATGGGGTTTGATAGCTTTGTGGTTGGATTTGGAAGCTTGGTAGAGTGGTGGCAGGGGCTGGGGTCACTTGGGAGCTTGGTAGAAAATTGGTAGTAGCTTGTGGGATTTGATAGCTTTGTGGAGTGAGGGTAGTAGCTTGTAGATTTGTGGCTAATGGTATTGAGCTCCCAAGACCTAATGGAAATGATGGGATTGTGTGTTGGGCTGTAGTGAACAAGCTGGGGGTGATGAAAGGTTGATTACTTGGCCCCATGGGTGGCATCCCTGTTGTATATTGCTGAGGTTGGCCAAAGATGCTAGCACTGATTTGGGAGATGGGTGGATTTGGAAGGCTGGGTTGGGGAGCAGCAGCAGCAATAGTGAAGGGGGTGAACGGTGAGCTGTTTTGGGTAAAGGGGGTTTGGAGCGGAGAGGTATGAACCAAGGATGGAGTGGTGGTGGCTGGGTTGGCTTGCGGCATGGAGATTTCAACTTGGGTGGATGATGGTATGTTTGGGTCTGTTGGATCATATGGATTGGCTGGAGGCTCTTCTTTTGGCATATATTGAGGATAATTTGGATCATAAGAGCCTATGGGTGGTGGTAGCTGCCCAAACAATGGGTGAGATGGATCTGATAATGGAGGGGGTCTTCCAAAGTCAAAGGTTCCTACATTTTCCCTTCGAAAATTAGCCATGATTGTCTCTTTGTTCTTGTCTATAATGGCATTTACCAATACTGCATTTCCTGGTTGGTTCATGAAAGCTTCAATGTCAGTACGTGATGGCATAGCTTTCTCTGCGCTAAAGGATGGCTGAGTGCTCAAGGGGGGTGAGGCTGTTCGATCCAAATGATAGGGCTCCATTGTTTCTTTCTTCTTGGCTAAGCGAGTGACGGGTGGCATGAAAAATGCTCTTAGGGATGAGATGCAATAATGCTGATGGATGCAAAAGGGGGAAGGCTTCTCTATGCAAATAATTTCCTAGGTTAAGGCAAAGCTATACGACAAAACCTAAGGAGGATTGGGTTGGAGATTCTAACTTCAAAGATATGTTGCCAAAGCACGAAAGGTCTGCTTTCCTATGTGTAAGCTTGGTGGTGATTGTGTCAACTTAAGGATAGACCGATGATCCTTTAGGAAGAACACGAGATTGACCACTTGTGGATCCCAACCTTTAGCTCAAGGTGATGAGGGATAACAAGTGACAAATCTGGATCACCCTAGACAAAGCTCTGTCAAAGGGATAACCTTGGTGAGATTGATGGATTTGGAAGATTTTAGGAGTGGCAAACTTTTGGCAAAAGTGACAACAATTGTGAAGGCTTGGATGTGAGGTTTTGATTGCTGGCTAGATGGTTTGATTCTAAATGAGATGGATGAGCTAATAATGCTTAAGGGGATAACCTAAGATGGCTGGATTTTCTACAAAAATGACTCTAAAGTGAAGCTTATCCAAGAAGATGTGGAGAAACAAGGGTGTCTAATCATAGAAATCATGCCTAGTTGGTAAGGCATAAGCAGGATTAACTCCTGGATGTTGGCTAAATTTGATGGTGCGCTCTAACCAGGCCTCTTGAAGTGCTTCGTCGGTAGCTTTTGCCTCTACTTTGTGGAGTTTGGCAATTCATGGGCTTGGTGTTATTTCTTTTCTCTTGGCTGAAAGTTCTTGGTATGCTAGAGATGGTTTGAGTTTAACTTTGTGGAACTTCTGTTTGGGTTTGGGTTGCTCTGACATCAATTTCTGAATTTTCTTGGCTTTGAGAGATCTTGGTTGTTTTTCTTTAACTCATTCAACTTCTGGAATAGGCAGTGACTATGCTAAGTATGCCCTAAGCTAGGATTGACCAAGTTTGGCAAACATTCATTCAACAAATAAAAGATCAAGCAATAGATAGAAACAACCAGATAGAAGTTTTTGATTCTCAGAAAGTGATACTTGCGCCAAGGAGTGTGTATGTTCTACAAATGTTTCGATCAGTCACCTCAAACACATTAACATCCTAGATGGTTGTCTACAAGGCTGACAGTTGGTTTAGCTAAGGATTCCTCGATATACCCAAGGTACGTGAGGCCCAAATCTGTAGATGAGACCAAAAAGATGTCACACAGCCGAGAGGAGCGGTAACCCACTTCTCCTCTTTCACTTCTCAAGGGTATAAAGTTCCTTGAGGCTTAGCCCGAGTGACAAAATATTGATCCCAAGAGAGGTGTCTTTCGATTCACCTTCCGATTCTTATACTCTGCCAGAACGCTGGAGTTGAGGTCGTCCAAGGGGTGATGAAATCCCCAAGCAGGCCTCCTAAAAAGAAACAAGGTTTTGGATCCTAATCTTATGCACCCAAGATGGCCTCGAAAGACGACAAGGGGAGAGAAGACTTGGATGACCTTGGGCTAAAAAACACATTTGTTCTTTCACCAACTGACGCTTAAGTTTTTTGATCTAGACTTTGCAAGCACTCATGTTTAAGATACAATGTTTATTCCAACTTGAAGCGCCAACAAAAGTAAATCGATCGAAGAATGAAAACAATAAGAAGAGTTAGGGTTAACAAAAGCAAACTCGCGCGCCCAGAGGCCCTCCACGTCAAGTATCGATTAATTTTCTTTAAGGCATTCAAGATTGAGTGTGAGTTTGTTTTAAGCCCAAAACAAAAGTGTGTGAGATTCGATTTCAAGCGTGCGCCCGGAGGCTCTCCACGTCAGTTGTTGTTCAATTTTAGTGCCCAAACTTGAAGTGTGATCGATTTAATCTAGATTTTTGATCATTTAAGAATTTTGATAAAGTTAAAGCAAAAATTCAAAGACCAAGTGAGTGAGTTAGATTGTGGAACATTTAACACCTTTTTCAAGTAGACCCATCCCCATAAATGGCGCTGAGATTGCAACCAATGGTTAATATTTGATGGGTGATTAGAAAAGAGGTGAGTCCAAGGAACTACTCAAATTGATTTTTGCAAATTTGTATTTTAACTTAACAAGGTTTCTTAAATGTCCAAAAATCAAACTTTACCTAGATTGCATGTGAAAAAGAGATTTGTTTTGTTCAATTTTTAGAAGCTCCAAATGAAGTGTTTGATATTGCAATAGTTAAATGATCCTTAGAATTCAAGATTGGATTTGTTGTTTTAACCATGCATTCAAGGAAAATTTGATTTTAATCCATGGCATTCAAGAGTGATTTTAGCAACATGCATTCAAAGAAAAGTGGTTAAACATTCAAGTGTTTTCTTTTGAGCATTCAAGATTGAGATTTTGTGTGTTGTTTTAAGAACTTTGAAGTGCTTTGTTTTAACCTTAGATCATTCAAGATTGTTTTGGACTCAAAATTGAAAATGACTCTTTGGACTTTGGTTTTCATTCAAGATTTTGTGTTCTAGTTTGCATATTTTAAGCCCAAAAATGATATTCCTAGATTGTTTTGATGCATGAAAATCCTAAGAAACATTCAAGATTTTGCAATAAGACATTTTTTTGGAACAAATAACAAAGCTTTTAGGACAATTTTTGGCAACCATTTAGGACTCTTAGTTTTTATGAGATTTTTTAAAAAGAACTTTAGTGTGCACTTAGTGTTGATTTTGAACCTTTTGAAATGGAAAATTGAAGTTCTTTTTAAATTCCCAAAAATGAAGTGTTCCTAATTTTGCATGAATGTATCTAAAACCTTGATGTTGCAAGGATGCAAATGATTAGATTGGTTTAGTTTCACTTGTTAAAAGATTTTTTTCTTTTTTGCAAATTTTTAATTTTTCAATGGATTTAAGTATGATTTGGGGGTTCATTTTAAGCACTAAAAAGAAGTGTGTATGATTTTGCTTTCTTAAAAAAAAAATGGCCAAGATCTCCCACAAGAAGAAGAAGAAGAAGTAGATGGAATAAGAAGAATATAGACAAGAAGAAGAAGAAGAATTTCAAGTTCTTTGTCCACCTATAAGCTTGAAAAATCTGCAAACACTATCAGATAGATTATGAGTTCCTTTGTCTTCTTCATGCTCATGTGGACCTACAAAACCAATTTATACAATCCTACCAATCACAAAAACAAGAAAAATTAGCCAAAATCAGCAAATGACATACAAAACTTGACTAAAAAAGTTAATGAAGATGACCCATGCGGGGTCCCACCGGGCGTGCCAAAATGTATATGAGCAATGTTAGTATGCTAATAGAAACCAAATTTAAATAAAGCTTCTACAAACTAAAAAAAATTCATAAACTTCAAGATAGACTAAGATGAGCTCTCAATTGAAAATATGAGCCATTAATGGACTCTCTCAATGAGAAGCTCTCTTGTTGAGTGGCTTTATCTAAATGGATAGGATGTATGCTCAATATGCTTCCAAAGGCTTCAATGGATGATGGTGGATTTTTGGTGTGGATAGATGGCTTTAGTATGGATTTGGCTCTCAAAATAACATTATAACTTTACTTCATGGATTGTGTTATTTTGTAAAGGGGAAGGATCCAATTTATAGGCAAGAGGCTTGAGGGATTGAGGGCTAAGATGCAAGGATGGGAAAAAGCTTATGGAAGGCTTAGATTGCATGAGAGGAGAGCACATGGATTGTGCTTCTTTATAGCCAATCAAGGAGTGACACATGTCACATGGTGAGAGGATGGAGGAAAGGGCAAGGATGAGTCAACAAAGGAGGCTCAAGAGATAAAATCTTCATAAAGACCCTCATAATGACTTGTAAGAGCAATAAAAGGGCTTGTAAGAGTCATTTATGACCTAGTGGACTTCATAAAGTTTTATGGTTGAGATATTTTGAGGGTAATGAGAGCAAATTCGACTTGGACTTGATTACGAAGGTTTTAAGCTTGCTTAGGCTTGTGCAAATGATTAGAGGATGGATTAGGATGGTTTAGGATTAGCTTAGGGATAGGCAAGTGGATGGCATTTAATGAGGGTGGGTGAAGGAGGAGATATTTGTTAACTTTGGCTTGGGTTAGTAAGTCTTAACCCATGTTTAGGGAATGTGACAAGGTTAGGAGGGGATTAGGATTAGGTTTAAAGACATCTTTTAGAAGAGTCTAGATTTTGGAGGAGGATAAAGACTTTCTAGAATAGTCTAGAATTTCCTAGGATGAGGATGAAGACTTTCTAGAAGAGTCTAGAACTTCTTAGGATGAGGATAAATTAGATTTTTAGGAAATAAATAAAGTTTTATTTATTTCAAGGGTTTGGGTTGAGGAGATATTTATTAAAACTTTTTTAATAAACATGAGGATTAATATTTACTTTTAATTAAATATTTTGAGTTGGGATTAGGGGTAGGAAATGATGGGATTAGCCTTTAATCAAAATTAAAGAAGGATTAGAAGATTTTGGAAGAGGTTATTGGTCATAAGGAAATTGGCCAACTTTTGGGAAAAAAATAAATTTTTTATTTATTTTAGGATTTTTGGTCAATTTATTAATTAAATAATTAATAAATAAGGAAATAATGTTTAAATAAGATTTAAACATTTTTGGGAGGGATTCCTTAATTAAATATTTTTAATTAAGATAAAGGGATTTAATGGCATAAAAATTAATTAATTAATTAATTAAATAATTAATTAATAAATGATGATGTCATCAGGACTTTTTCAGAAAATAAAAATACTTTATTTTCTAAAGGTTTTTAGGTGTCTACACATACCCCCAAAGCCTTGAAAAAAAAATTCATTACATAGCTTTCATTCAAAGGGAGTTGTACCTTTCAATTCAAGGGTTCTTGATAAATTATTGCATTGACCCTTTTTGTTGTTAACTTGTTTGTTGGGGGGGGGGGGGGAGAGAGAGAGAGAGAACATTTAATTATTTTTTGTTTTCTATCAACCTAATACTAGATTTTATTTTTTGTTCTCTATGTAAACCTAGAGTTTTTTGTTTTCTAAACCTATTATTTTTTCCAACTATAGTTTAACTATGTTTTTTCAATATTTTCTAACTATTGTTGTGTTAATAATTATCTAACATTATCAAAAAATACAAATCTATGTATATTAACTAACTACAATATGTAAACATAAAACTAATTAAGATACACTAAAAATAATTAAAATTTTACCAAAAACAACTAAGAATTCATTAAAATTAACTAAATATTCATTAAAAAAAATTAAATATTCATAAACAATGGAAAAATGAAGAAAAGACATACCTAAATGCTCAAAAGAGGTAAAACATGGTGGAAGAAGATGTTGATGTAAGCTATGATGTCATGGGACTCACTTTAAGACCCTAGCCCACCAACTCATACAAGAGAGAATGAGACAAAAAGCATAAAAAAATTTTAATTTTTCATAGTGGCTTTTTAGGGCTTTGAATGAAGACCTAGGCTTCATTCAAAACCTTCATGCCAAAATGCCATGTCAAGCTTTGAATGAAGCCCCTAGGGACCTTCATTCGAAGCCTCTAAAAAGGGATGTCCCAACTATCCATCTAATTTCTTCATGATGGAATGTGGGAACCATTATTGTGGGTACCCATGGAGGAAATTGAACCAAGGGTCAAGTCTATTGATCCTATGGGATATGATATGACTTAAGAGTTGCTAGAGGGTTATGCAAAGATAATCCCATAATTTGAGAGAGAGATGAGGAGTGTCCTAGATGGTCCACTTGTGAGTAGAAAGTGAAGGAAGCTCACAATGAACTTCATGGAAAAGAGGCAAAGAAGATATTGGAAAATAATATTTATATAATTCTAAAAGAATCAGGTATGAAAAGAGAAGAATATAAGGAAGAAATGGGAGTTTCTCTAGAGATGAGAGCAAGTGATCGATTTTAGATATTGATGGCTAAACCTTTAGCAGTTGATGTTGGATTAGAAAAAGGGGTAACAAAAGTTAGACAATCAGCTAGTGCACTATATGAAGTAGTATCTCAAGTACAAGCATAGGTTGTATCAACATCTAGGTAGAAAAAGATGAAGAAGATGTGAGTATCACCAAGGTTCAAACAATTAGCATGCCTAGAACTAAGAGTTCTATGAGGTTAATTAAGGTTAAGCAAGAGAAAATGGAATCTCCTTCTCACAAAAGAAAGAAAACAAATGGCAAGTGGACCAGGAAAGAAGAGAAAAATATTACATGGCACATAGAGAAGGAAGACTCAAGTAACTAAGTCTAAATTAGATGAATTTGAAGAAGATGAAACATAGGCAAGATAGGAAGAGCAAGAAAAGGTATAGGTGAAGGCCCTACTAAAAGAAAGCCCAGGAAGCCTAAGGTAGAAACTCTTAATGTTGCAATCATAAATAATGGAAATTTTATATAGTTGAACAAGTATTATGATTTGCATGATAGTATGGATAGACTACAATTATAAAATATTCTAGTGAGACATGATTTTGTCAAATAAGGGGTTAGAGGATATACAAAAGAAGATATCTAAAGATTTTTATAATAGATTGACTAATAGAAAGAGAATAGTGATTGATGAAGATAAGAATAATAGGAAAAATATGATACATAAACTATGTGAAGTATACAGTGATGAACACCTTGAGAGCATAATGAAGGGGATGGAGCCCCTAGTGAGTCATAAAAAGATAATTTTAATAATGGGTAGCAACTATGAAGAGGTTAACAAGGAAACCAACAATAAAATTTTGAAAGTCATGACCTGTGTACCCAGTCAAGAAGAAGAAAGAAATAAATTAAGGGGACAAATCCTTCCAATTGTAGAACCAATAGAAAAGAAGGATGAAGTTACACCTATAGTTGTGAAACTAGTGACAATAGTAGTAAAAGTGTCAATAGTACTATCTGCAAAAGTTGGTAAAGACATACTAATGTCAAATTCTACATCATAGGTAATCACCCATACTAATACCATGCAAGTGGGTAGTACAATAGTTGTCTTTGATACAACAAAGGATCCATGCAAGCATTATGAGCCATCATTTATTGGAAATTTGGTGAGATACACCAATTCTAAAGATGAGGAAGATAAAAAGAAAGAAGCAGAGAAAATAAACAAAGATTAGAGTAGTGGAAAAGAAAAGAACAGAAGAAGAAGATAAGAGGAGAGTAGAAGAGGAAAATACAAGAGAGGAATAAGAAAAGACAAAAGAAGAAGAGATGAAGAAGAAAGAAGAAGAAGAAGAAGAAAGGGAAGAAAAGGAGAAATAAGAAGAGGGGGAAAAAGAAGAGAAAAAATAAGGAAATATGATTAGAAGAAATTGGAAGGTAATAATGCATGAGAAATTTTTTTTACCTCAGCTAAACCACACTGAAACAAAATTTGATAGAGTTCTAGCATGAAGAAGACATTCTATTGCTGACACCTAAAAAGATTGAATCTCTACTAGAATTAACACTAGAGAATTTTTCTAGAGATGATGATGATCAGTTAGGCCTAATATCATCTTTAAGTAAATTATTTAAAAGGAACATGAAAGTGAAAAGTCTACAAAAGACTTTGGGAGAGGTTTTAGAGACAATGCAAAAAGTTATATCAGTCAAGATTGGAGAGACAAATCCCTAGCTAAGAGAAAAGGAATTGATAAAAGATTTTCATAATGAGTTTACTCATTTATCAAAAGTAGTGCTGGTGCTAGGGTACAAGTACAAAGCTATGCCACTTTTAGGCTAACTTATCAAAATGACTAAATTTGAGTATTTCTATCTAAAAATCAATTTTGTTCAAACATTTGATCTTGATAAATTTATTCTAGCTAAGTAATATATGGTCTCACACTTTTCCAATTGAAAATGTCTATTAAATGCATGTTTTATACTAGTTAGTATCCAATTACTAAAGTGTTGATCTCGGATTAGTTCTAACAAGCGAGTGTCAACACACTTAAGCCATTTACCTAGTTCATGTTGAACTAGTAATACATGATGAGCACAACATGTAAATATTAGACCATGCAAAGTTTCAATGAGTATCGAGTCACTCATGTGCTGAGTCACTCAAAGTGTCAAGTAGATAGACCATGCTAAGTGATTCTAGAGTCTAGTAAATAGTGGATGTTGAGTAATCCAGATGTCAAGTCACCATATATAGAATACTACATGCCAAGCATCAGAGACTGTTGGAAATATTCAAGACTATGCTAAGTTACTAAGAGGGGAGGGGTGAATCAGTAACTTCCAAAACTTTAACAATTTCAACAATTAAACCAATATATCAATTAACACTTAGTTCATCTCATCTGATCTAATTACATGCATGAGAAACTAAAAACATGAAAGCATCCACAACACTTGAATACAATGATTTGGTGACCCAAAAACCTTACAAATAGAAAGTAAAACTGGGGTGGAGATGATACACACAATGAAGTATGCACTTGGTAAAGAGATTTATAGAAGACTGTTAGGTCTACCTTGTTAAAGGATTTTTACTAGTTCAGCTATTAGGATGAAGAAGTAGATCTCTGACTTGCAACTAAGTTTGTTGATAGAGATTCCTTAGTGTATTGATCACCTTTTTGTGATAGATTTGTCTCTAGTACTTCTTACGTTGATATGGCCTTCATAAATCTTTATCTACTGCTATCATAACTTGAACTTTTTGCATCCATGATACATATGCTCACATTTACATTCTTACTTATACACTTTCATGCATTCATACATTTGAAATGATACAATACATTACATATATATAGCAATCCAAATTACAAAGTCTTCCTTTACACAAGTTAACAAAAATATTACAAAGTTGGCCCTCGTGAAGATACGCAGGTTCTGGAGACTAACTCAGTGAGGTTCTAATACTCAACATCCACTATCACTACTTGGCATCATCATAGAAGCTCGATCCATACTGATCACTTTCAAGTAGCCTTGAACTCGGTCTGCACTGGTGACTTGGTAGATATTGTGCAACTTAGAAAACATTGAATCACTTGGTTACCATGAAGTAGCTTGTTTAAAATTTTCTTCATATCACTTCAACTATAAACATGGTAGATACTAAAATGCTCAATAAACATAGGCTTCACATCACATGAACTACAAACTTGGTAGATACTACAATGCTCAATAAACATAGGCTTCACATCACATGAACTGCAAACTTGGTAACCACTGGTAAACTTGGTATACACTAAAAATACTCAATTTGAAATGTTAGACTTCACAGTAACTAAGTCATCTTGGTAACTATTGGAATTGGTCCAAAGGACTTGGTAGCAACTATAAAGATCAGTGGCTACTAAATTACATGGAAAACACTTTAAACTATTCAATGAGCTCAATAGTTATACATAATCTGAATAAGTGTGTGTCACTAATAAAAAACTTGACTGATATGTCAACAATCTCCCTCTTTGGCATTAGTGAAAAAACACTTACTAGCCCAAAATTGAAAACCTTGCATTCATCACCATGTGATACTAGCTTGGTCTATTTTTGAGATTTTTGAAAATGGATCTATTTAAGGCATATACAGAGTAGTTCTTTGCCATAGAATATTTCTCCCCCATACTATGTGATCTCCTATGTACATGTAAGTTTTATCTCATATAAATATCTCCCCTTGTAATTCTTCTCTTCTTTGTAACTCTTCTCTTCTCCCTATTTTTGACAATAATGCCAAAAATTTATTCAACATATTTACATATAGACACCAAAATGAGATAAGAATTCAGAGTGTACCTTGAGGGTAATTGCCAAGGTTTTATCCCAGTTCTCTTGTAATACCTTGCATGTATGAATGGAAATTTGCACTTTTGCTAATAATTCAATCATGTGGTCAGTACCAGAGAAGTTGTTATCATGGATCAAAGTCTTTGAATAAACAATGTGTTTCTGCATAGAATCCATGGCTAGAAGGATCATATTTTGGATATTAATCAATATTGAATGGATCCTTGCTTCTTCTCTTAGCAATTCTTCTTGCATATCTAACAAAAATTTGATCTTCTTGAAATGTGCAAAGCTTGAACTAGGGTCAAGTTGTAGTTGTTGAGCACTTGCTTTAAGATTAGTATCAATTTTGGACAATTTGTCCTTTACTTCCTTGGTATACTCAGTGACATCACATAGTCTTTTAAAAAGAGATGAAAATTTTGAACAAGACGCCTCAAGATTGACCAAATTTTTTGAAGGCTCAACTTGATGAATGGCTATTTGTTGAGCAATGTGCTCCACCACTTTATTATTGGATTTCTTTTCAACCTTTTCAACCAACTTTTGGACTGCCTCTCCAAGCTGAAACAAAATAGATTGAGAAGAATCAACCTCAATTCCTATTGCCTCAGACAAAATATTCTTGGCATCATCTATTATCTTGTACTCTTTGTCTCTCTCCTCTCTCAATCTTTATTTCTTCACCTATTTCTAGAGGAGTTCACCAAATATGTGCATTTGGTCTATAGAAAGATTATAGATATCCCATTTAGCAATTTCTATTTCCTCATCCAAATCTATATCTTCTTCTATCTCCTTTTCTTTCAAAAATTTTGTACTCAATTGAGCCTTAGGCTCATTTGTCCTTGCACTTATTGCCTTTGTACTCAAAATGGAAACAATAGTAGACATACTTAGACTTGTAGTAAAAATTGATGATGTACTAACTAATGGAATACTTACAGAAATGCTTGAAGAATCCAAAATTGATGAAGTCAAAATTGTAAAATTCAAAACTGAAGTAGAATAAATTGGAGAGCTTACCATGGAGGAACTCAAAACTAAAGAAGTCAAAATTGGAGAGGTGATTACTGAAGAACTCAACTCAATAGATGAAGGAAAAATCTGTAGCTCAGTTGATGAAGTGCAAGTCACTTCTATCAATGATATGCTAAGCTAAGTTGGTGCAAAGTGTGATTGGACATTTGATATATTAGTAGTAGTCACAACCAAACTTTCTAAAGCTATCTCCATACTTGATGTAATCAAATGTTTGCTTAGGGAGTGAGGAAGTGAGACAATGAATGTAGTAGCTATCTTGACTGGATCAGTCTCTTCATCATCTTGGTTATCTTCCTTGGTAGCTTCTGCACCTTGATCCTCTTCATCTTCTTCATTAACAAAATGAGTTACTTCTTCAACATTTTCTTCTTCATCTTTCTCCTTATCTACTTCAATAGGAAATTCAATTTGTTTATGAATATGATAAATGTTTTTTGAAGTCTTTGTGGCATTCTTAACAACATGTTCTATATCCTTAATCAAAATTAAACAAGTATTAAAACTTAGAGTTAGTTTTTCTTCATTTTTCTTTAAAGACTCTTTAACCTTAGTATTTGATATGCTTGGTAGTAACTACCTCAAGGCTTTTACATATATTTCTTTTATTTTTTGCATGGAAAAATCCCATTCGGGCTTTATTTTCTCTAGCAATTCATTAGAGATTTGAGAAGCAAACTAGTCTGGTGAGTACTTCCATTTACCCATTTTTCTCAGCACTAGTTCATTAACTTTTTTATGCTCTACCTCTATCCTAGTTTCATATTTCATAAGATTTAAATTTTTTTATTCTAGCTCCTTCCAATTACTTCAATTTTTCTTGGAAGGTGGGTGGAGGTCTGCTAAGTACAATGTCACTTCCTTTCTTCTGTGACCTCCTTGTGAAGACTACGGTAGATCATTTTGCAAGCTTGGTGATGATCACCTTGACCTTTTTCTTCAAAGGTTCTTCTTCTTTCTCTAATTCTTCTTCATCCTCTACCTATTCCTCATCTTCACCTTTTCCCTTGGTTACCAAGAGAGGTGCACTAAATTTTATTTTGGCTATCCTCCTCTTCCCATTGTTAACCACCTATGGGAGCTTTTTCTCTAGCTCTATTCTTGCCTTAGCCTCTTCGTAAGTACCAAAGAAAGGGGACTTGGGTCAATAAGTTCATTGAAAAGGGCTTCAATGATATACTTGGTCTCATCAATATTCACCTCATAGCCAAGAGGTTTGACGCATACAACTCTAGGCTTGACTACCTAGATGTATACCTTGTCACAATCAACCATGAAGCACATATCATCCTTGTAGTCTTCAACTAAATTCTTCAAAATTCTACACCTATTGTTCATTTTCTCTTTGATAAGTTCAAAGTAGTTGTCCACGATCCTATCATAGTTCTCTCCCATTTCTACAATATATTCATTTATTTGGTACAATACAGGCACAACTTTTCTCTAAACTACAGTGCCTTTAGAAGGGAAGAACTTCTAGACATAAAAGAATAAATAGGTTAATAGAGAACCAAATTTTCATAGATTTTTCTTGGAAGTTCTAATTCTTTCCATATTCTTGTTGAATTGCATTAATAATAACTTGGCAAGGTCATAAGATAGTTTGTTCTTAACCACTTTATATGCCAAATCCACCACTTCACATGATACACTATTAAGATGACTTGAATTGTATATCTTATGAGCTATAACATGAATTCCAAACTTCAACTCTACATCAATAACACTATTTATTTTCATACCTCTATCATCCCACTTGGCTAGGGTTTTCTTCTCCAACTCTGCTCAGCCTAAGGTTTTAGTTGTTTTGGCTTTGGTGAGCATAGGAAGACCAATGATTCAATCAATCTTTTTCTTGGTTATATAAATTGGCTACTCTAACCATAGTTGTCTATTATGCACCTGGCTAAGGATATTCCTAATCCATTTAATTTGAAACTCTTAGGGAATGTGGGGAATATGTGTTAACCCTTTTGTTTCCAAATGTTGATGCTTAGGTTTTAGGGTTCCTTCAACACATAACTAACCTAGGGCATCATCCATCTCCAGAGTACCAATTTCTTGAATTACAAATTTAAAATGAGTTAGAATGTAATTAACAAGAAGTACCTTGGGAGGGATTTGAGATTGAGCTCCACTGGAGTCTAGGATTTCAATAATCATATACGTGAGCTTGAAATTCAATGCTTTCCATACCTTGCTACTATTGGATGCCATTTTCACTTGGTAGCTTGAGAGAACATTGAATTTTTTTATAGGAAATTCTCTCAAGTCACTTTATTGCACAGAAATTAGCTCTTCCCAATACCACTTGAAAATTCATGGTGAGAAATGAATTTGATTCCATGCCTTTTGTCAAAAATTTTCCATTAATGCTTGGTATAGAGGTAGATATGTTGACATTATGCCTAATAGTTTGTCATCCACTTTGTTGATGATCACTTGGTGATGTCTTCATGATTTGACAAACATAAGTGCCTTGTTACTCCCGACCTTGCTTGATATAATCTATGACCTAAACTTACTCGGTAGAGAACGTAACTCAATAATAATTGATACCATTCTTTCTTAGTGATCCCTTTGTATCTTTTATATGGATTTGGATCTATGTCACCTTTCAATTGGAATTGATTCAGATGTCTTCTTTGATAGCCTAGTTCTAGTTCTTCCTTGAGAACTTAGTTAGGAATGGTAGAGTCACCCAATTCTTGGTTGACTTAACCATCATTGCTTGGACTAGTATCCTTGGTAGACTTAGGAATCCATTTTTGTCTCATCTACTTTTAGATGTTATCAGCCTTTGCTTTCTTCTCATCTTCAATTTTACTAGTATTCATACAAATTTTTGGCAAGATGACCAATTTTTGTACAAATAAAACATCTTTTAGTGGTATCTCTTTTCCTCATATTATGTTTAACAAAATTCATACCAATGTGTCCAAATTATCCACAATAATGATATCTACACCAAGTACTGTAGTCCCAACCAAATATTGCTTTCACAATTTTTTCTACAAGATTTGATGTCTTTGTTTTTCATTATAATGCCTTGTGTCCATGTTCTTACATTTATAATAGTTTCCTTCAAATATTGGTTTCTCTTTGCATTCATTAGCCTTGTGACCATGCTGATTGCAATTGTAGCATTTTTCATTGATTTTTTCTTTTCCATTACTCCAATATTTCTGTGATGTATGACCTATCTTACCACAGTGATTGCAAGTAGGTCTTTGATTATTTGAGCACCTTGTTTGGAGGATTCACCTTCTTCTTTGTATCCAATTCCTACTTTTTCTTTTTGCCTATAGAGGTTTTGCCAATTTAGTTGATCCATGTCTTCTTGAGATTTCATCATTCTTTCATTGATTTGTTACTTAGTGATAAGGTTATTTCTCAATCTTTCACTAATTTTTTTTTTAGATCTCAGCTCATTTTTTATTCTTTCATTGTTTTTCCTTTCAAAATTTAGATCATTCCTTATTGTTTCATTTTCAAGTATTAAGCTCATGATTTCCTCATTTGCATTGGAGATTTGATCAATAAGTTCTGCTTGCTGAAGGATTGGTTCTGAATTTCATTGTTCCTTCCATCAATTTATTCTTTTATCTTGTTTCTTTGTTCCAAGACCTCACATAACCTTACTAATTGAATTTCTTGTTCTATTTTCAGCTTTCTTACTTCTTCTTACAGGGAACCATTCTTCTTTAGGAGTTCTTTGATTGCATTATTTGCTTCATCTAAGCTACTTGAAGGGTGAAAGTCTTCAATTCTTTCTTCATTATAGATATGATCATTCATTTTATTTGCAAGTTCCTTTCTTCTCTTTATGGATTGGGAAAGTTTCTCCTTAGCTTTCTTGTGTTGAGAAATGGCCATTTCCAAATCCAACTTTTCATTGTCAATAGCTTTGTCAAGTCTGAATATCTCCATATCCTTGATCTTTGTTCAAGCTATAAAACATTCTCCTAAGAACCACAATGCTCTAATACCAATTGTTAGAAATATTTAAGACTATTCTAAGTTATTGAGAGGGGAGGGGTGAATTAGTAGCTTCTAAAAATTTAACAATTTAAACAATTAATCAAATAAATCAATTAACATTTAGTTCATCTCATCTAATCTAATTGCATGCATGAGAAACTAAAAACATGAAAGCATCCACAACACTTGAACACAATGATTTGGTGATCCAAAAACCATCCAAATAGAAATTAAAGTTTGGGTGGGGATGATACCCACAAACTTTAGTACCGTAGCATAAAGTTGGCTAGTTAAGGCTTACATTGATCATTTCTGATGATCTTCCCTATTAGGAGAAAATAGGACTTCTAGGTCTACCTTGTGAGAGGATTTACAAACACACAATGAAGTATGCACTTGGTAAATAGATTTTTAGAATACTATTTAAAGGATTTTTACTAGTTCACCTATTAGGATGAAGTAGTAGAACTCTAACTTGCAATTGAGCTTGCTGATAATGATTACTTAGTGTAGTGATCTCCTTTTTGTGATAGATTTTTCTTTGTTTCTTCTTATGCTAATATGACCTTCATAAGTCTTTATCTATTGCTAGCATAACTTGAACTTTTTTCATCCATGATATATATGCTCACATTTGCATTTTTAATTATATACTTTCATGCATTCATACATTTGAAATGATATAGTATATTACATATATACCAATCCAAATTACAAAGTCAGACATGACACAAGTTAACACAAATATTACGAAGTCAACCCTCATTAAGATACTCAAGTTCTAAAGATTGACTCGATGAGGTTTTGATACTCGACATCCATTGTCACTGCTTGGCATCATCATGCTCTTTGTAGATGTAGAAGTTTAGTCTATACTAATCACTTTCAAGTAGTCTTGAACTTTGTCTGCACTGGTGACTTGGTAGATATTGTACAACTCAACAAATATTGAATCACTTGGTTACCATAAAGTACCTTGGTTAACACTAGCTTTGTATCACCTAAACTATGAACTCAATAGATAATGCAATGCTCACTAAACATAGGCTTCACATCACATGAACTAAAAACTTGGTAGATACTACAATGCTTGGTAAACATTGGCTTTGCATCACATGAACTATGAACTTGGTAACCACTGATAAACTTGGTATACATTGAAATACTTGGTTTGAACTGTTGGAATTCACACTAACTAAATCTACTCAGTAACCACTAGAAATTGTCCAAAGGACTTGGTAGAGACTATAAAGCTCAGTGGCTACTGAATTACATGGAAAACACTTTAAATTGTTCAATGAGGTTAGTAGCTATATAGAATCTAAATAAGTATGTGTCACTAATAACAAACTTGACTGATGTGTCAATAAAGACTTCATATGCTAAGTGATATAGTTTTGACATATTTTTTGTAATGGCACAAACAACAATGTAAACTATTTTTGTGCTGGCTTAGAGATAGATTTTGATATTTTAGAGATAAGGATGAGTCTCTATTTCAATTCCCTATGCAATTACATGCAACCAATTAGAAAATGGGAAGGATTAAGTGACAAAATAGATGAATCTTTGTTGTAGATTCATACCTAACCCTAAGCCACCTAAGTCTTACTAAGGATGATGAAGCCCTAAACTCAAAAGAGAGGAGAGTGAATGTGGAAGGAATTGAAGGAGTGAACAAGATAGTTTGCATGCAAAGCATTCAAGGTGACATAGAAGAAAGAGTGAATTGTAGAATGAGTTAGAGAAGCACAAAGGATAAAGAAAAGGACACAAAATTGAGACATCTAATCAAGAAGGATCAATTAGACATTGTTTAGAGGTGATCTGTTATCAAGCAAGCAAGTGTCAATCATAAGATCTATGCTAAGACATTTTAATAGATGATTTTAGTTAAATCTCTTAAATAGAGTAGTCCTAATAGGTTATATGAATTCCTTTGATAGGGTGCTTACTTAGTTGTAAGTTGAAGTCCTCTAACAAGGCACACTTTTAATAGGGTGTTAAAATCCTCTAACAAGGTGAGACCTAACAGTCTTTGTATGCCTTTAACAGGGTAGATCCTTCATAGGGTATATCATTTTTCATGCTTAAAACATTGTAACCTTCATTGAATACACTTTATTATTAAGATATTAAAGATTTGTGCACATCATCCCCACCCCAATGTTACCTTCTCACTTGGAGGGTTTCTAGGTAATCATATTTTGTGTTATGTGTGTAAATGCTTTTGTGGTTATGTGTTTTAGATGCATATTCTTTACATGTTATTTGAGCTTACTTAAAAATGCATGTGATGAATGAATGATGAAAGTTTTATGGGTCCAAGTTTAAACTACTTAAAAATACATCTCGTACTACATCAACTAAATGAGGCAAGAGAGGAACTAAAGAAATCCTTGAAGAGAAGGAAAGAGATTGCTATTGTGGAAAATGACACACTATATAAAGAAATAGACACTACCAAGCTATTTGGAGATGGTGATGCTAATGAATTTGATGCAAAAGTTGTAGATCTAATGGAAAAGAATAGAGTCTAAGCTGAGGAAATTAGAAATCTCAAGCTAGAGCAAGAATCACAAGCTATACTACTATGTGAGGTAACTAAACAAAAGAAGAAATCTATGGAAGATAAGGCCATGATTGAAGAAGACAAAAGAATTCTGATCAATAAACTAGAAGAAAAGTCAATAGAGCTAACCAATATTTCCATCATGTAATTGGATACTCTAAGTCAAATGATGAATGCCAACTATGAATTGAATGTTAAGGGAATTGAGATAACCTTGAAGTTTCAGAATGAAAAAATGTAAAATGACCTAAAGAAAGAAAAGGAACTTGTTTAAAGTTTCAATAGGAAAAATAAAGCCATCAAATACTTTGAGCAATTATTGAGATTCCCTAGATCCAACAATGATACATTAGGATTGGGCTACACAAACTTTGAAGAAGAAGAATCATTGAAAGTTGTAGAAGAAAGGAAAATCTAAGGTAAGAAATCAAACCTACTTCTCATAATTGTGGTAAGAAAGGACATACTACTAATATGTGGAAGAGCAATATTAGAAATCAGAATGTCAAGCTTAAGAACATGAGTTATTGTCATAAGTGCAACAAGCCAAGTCATTAGGCACATAAATGTAGAACTAGGACCATGCATACACAAATATTTGAAGGATATTGCTACAATTTTTAGAAGTATGGACATAAGATTTTGAATTTAGATCCAAGTCCATGTGGTCATCAAACAAGCCAAGAAAGGAAAGAAACAATGGCAACTCTTATAATTGGGATTATAACACAAGATATAGTTGTCATTATTTTCAAGAATATAGACATATACCTAAGAATTCTATTAGGACACACTTTTGTGGAAATTACAAAAAATCGTTGAGTCAAACTACATGCTTTAGCTATTTGAAAACTAGTCACATTAGTAGATATTGTCTAACTAGGTCAAAGGCACCAAGTTATAAATTTAATAGAGGCAAAGGCAAGGCAGACATTGAACACCTCATAGATAAGATGAAAAAGACATGAAAGAAGAACAATGCTTGTGGTACATCAAATGGAGAAGGGATCACTTCACCCAATGTGTCAAGTGATCACATGTCATCAAACTAAGTAAACAAGAAGTATGTGGACTAACATTTAAAAGTTATATCATGCATCAGTTCCAAAAGAAGATAGTACTAAAAGGAATACATTAGCATAAGTGATTATGCAAGATGTAATTCAAGACAAATCTTTAATTTTTTCATGTTATTGTTGACTATGAAAAGTTTCCTATATGTACAGAGTAGAATGTTAGTTGATGTCAAGTTGTTAGACTAGTAAGTCAACGTAAATCTCATAGTAGCTACCGAGTGATGGAAATATAAATCGATGCCAAATGAACCAAAAAATTAGTTATTGTTTAGGTTACAGCTATGTAAGCACTTACCATTAAATGTAAGGTTTTTAAAGGGTATATGATTGATTTCATTTTTCACCATTTTGAAATTGAGAAAGAGCAAGAAGAGCTAGAAGTGACCTAGAAATTTGTCAAAGGCAATTGCTAAAGATTTTTGAAGAAATTCATTAGCTTTTCAAAGGTATTTATCAAGAGTCAAGCTATGTAGTTTAAATTTTCATAAAACCTAGCTTGTCACAATGGCATAAAATTCAAAAAAATGTTGAAGGGAAGGAAGTTTTAAATGTTCAGCTAGTCAGTAATGAAGTTAAGTAGCCTATATTTAAGGCCATTCCTAACATCACTTGCAAACAAGACCTATTTGGTGCATTTTCTATGATCCTGCCAAATGTGATAATGGTGCAAGATGTAAGGAAATGCTACAGTTGCAAGATAGGAAGTGTAGGAGACATGGGTGCATACAAAAAATTGTGTAAGAATGGTATTTTGAAAGAAGAATACAAAATTGTTGAGGAAAAGGGTTTAACAAAAGCCCTAGATTTTTCAAATGTATTCAAAATTGAGTGGATATGTATTGTGTTAAGCCAAATTCATGATGGTTCCTTGTGGTTGGAAGGAGGACCAATGAATATTACCAAGAGAATAATTCATAGGGTTGTTAGCTACCCAACCCTAGATCATCTAGAGACACTCAAAAGTGATTCAAAGGAAGTAATTGAGAATAATACTAGAGTAGTCTAGAATAAAAGAGGTATGACTATAGATACCATCACTGGTCCATTGATAAACTTTTTTGTAAGGGTAATCTCACATAAATTCTATCAATCTAGTAGATTGAATAGTATACCCTACATAGCTATGGATGCTGGTTATAAAATTGTCAAGAAAGATCATACATATGATCTGGGAGAACTCCAATTACAAAAACTTATGGAGAATCTTAGAGAAATAAGAATACCAAGAGTGCACAATGCAAGTTTAGTTCTATACTAATTTACATATTATTTTATGTACAAAAAAAATTTCCATCATTTTGAACAATAGGATGGAAAACTAATAGGTCGATTGCAATACCAATTGGGCAATACATTGAGCAACTAGGAGAAAACTTTTAGTCCATAATGACAAGTTACTTTGAATATTTTGAGAAGTCAATGAAGGAAAGGATGAGGATACCAGTTTCCTTAGTGGAGAAACATTATAATGATGTGTATTTTCTTGTTGATGCTAACTACACACTTATACAAGTTGCCACGCCAATGGTAAGATGGTTGAGACCCTTAGGATATGAGATAAATGTAGATGAAGCCTCAATAGCCATCATAGCTCTACTTGCAAAGGAAGTAGATAAGACTACAAAAGCCTTTAGAAATTATGAGATGGTGAAATCAAAGATTTCCATGGAATTGAAAACTTCCTCTATAATTAAGAAGAAGGATAAGCTAGTGAAGAAATTGAAAGCCAAATTTGGAGAGGGTGTCAAGGAAGAAGAAGAAGAAGAGGAGGAGGAGGATGAAGAGGAAAATGAACTTCAAACTCAAGAATCTCTAGCTTTGACTCAAGGAATGGGAGAAGACAAAGAAGAGGAGGAGACTTAAGGTGGTGAGGAGAAAGAATTCCAAGAAGCACCTATTCCTAGAGATTCAAAGAAGAGGAAGGCAAAGGCATAGCCAGTGGTTAAGGAAAAGAAAATTGTCAAACCTAGCCAAGCCAAACCCACTACACCTACCACCAGAGCCACCACACATGAAACTACCCAAAAGGCCAAAGAAAAGACCAAGTAGATAGAGAAAGGAGGATAGGAATAGAAAAGATAGAGAAGGAAGTATGTGGCTCCACCAGATTCTGAAGAAGAAAAGTCAAAGTCAGATGATATTAGTTAATTCAAGGTGGCAAGTCAGAATCCTCTCTCAAATCTTGAGAACATATGTGAGAATGTCAAGAGAAATGTTGATTTATCAATTTTTTAGACATATTGATTTTGATAAACTTGGAGAAGAAGAGAAAAACCAAGTGGAAGAGGCATTATATGTCATGATGTCAAAGTTCAAGAACACACCTCTAGAATTTGGCAACTCAATACCAAAAATCCTATATGATATTGTTGATCAAAAATGGCATTATTGTCTAAATTTGGAAAGAAAAATCATGGAAACCATTTTAGCCCAAGTAATGCTAGAGTTGACTAAGGGATAGATTGCTAAGGCTATCAAGAAATATGCATTTAGGTTTACACCTAAATATAGAGCCTTTCGCATTCTCCAAAATGATATTGAGGATTTTTTGAAAAAGTCAACACAAATATGGAAACGTGTTTATGGGTGGACAACTATCAAGTTAGGAGAAGCTAACCCTTTAGAGGGTAAAGCTGATGATAAAACTGATGAAAAAGATGATGAAAAATATGATGATGAAGATAATATAGTTGGGGGAGAGACAAAAAAGAAAGATGATGACAAGACAATAGTTCACCAATAACAAGATGAACAAAGTGTGTAGGACACACAAGTGATGAGTGTCAATCCTCCCTATGACACAACCAAAACCATTGAAACAATAATTATTAAGGATGTTCCTAATGCATCAAATCAAAACATCAATCCACTTACTACAAAATATTTAAAGAAAATACTAGATTAGTCTGCACTCAAAGCTAAATTTTGTGAAAATCTAGTTTTGGTTAGTGTAGAGGAATTGTAGATAGTAGTAACTGATGTTACAAGGGAAGAGGTCCATCATCCCTTTAGTTACTCTTGTACAACCTTTAATCCAAAAAATAGTAGACACATACACAGAGGTTGATACAAGTGTTGAAATTGACATTATTGAGAGGAAAATAGAAGAAAAAGACACCACTATAGGTCAACAAAAGGAATCATGATAGATAGATTCATCTGTACCTACAACACAGGAACAAGGTGCTAGCCAAGTCATAGTAATAAACTAGGGAAAGCCTAAAGAGATAGGACCAAAGGGGAAGAAACAAGTGGCCATCCAAGCACTAATAGCCTTACCAGCATCTGGCACTTCTTCTACACAAGTTCTTCAAAAGTCAAGAACATAACTCATTCCATTGTAGATCTTAGTGCCAAGCCCAAGCTCATATATGGTAGAAAAGGTAAGATATTATGGAGATATAACTCTTGATGAGGACATTTTTATTCCAAAGTATGACTATGATACCATGGCATTGAAAAAAATAGGTATTTTACAACAAGCCTTAGAAAGAAAGAAACATCAAGAAATGATTAGGAGAGAACACGGGTAGAAGCAAGAACTTCAAGATATAAAGGACATCTTTTAAGATGCATTTATCCTACCAACTTTCTAAGAGACCAAGAAACTAATAGAACAACTAAAAAATATAGTGGAAAAGGTTAGCAATGAAGATCTTGATACAAATGCAAAACTCTTAGAATGGTCTGAAAAGAAGTTTCAAGGCAAGGTAAATGAGAAGATAACCAGTGAGATAGCACTACAACAAGTTGAATTAGCAAGAAATGTTGAGAATTTGAAGAAGATACTTGAGAATATATTCTTATTATATACAAAACTATGCAATCCTTAACTCTTCACTCAAGAGAGTAGAAGTCATATTCTGAGTCTAGAAAGTCAAATATCTACATTAGGTTGAAGACTACCATGAAATCTAGCTCAAAGTGAGAAGAATTTTAGAACATTTATTCAGGCATAGAGTTAGTTAGCTATCTTAACAAAAGATCAGGCTAATATTAGAGCCAAATTGATAAGCATTCAAGCTACCCTCACCACACATATGGACATAATACATAAGGAGCTAGGCTATGCTAAAACTCTATTGAAGAAAAATCCCAATCTTTCTACTTTAGATGGTCTAGTACACCTTGTTGTCAAGCTTGCAATCAAAATTAAGTCATTGGATGTTGTATGTGATAACTAGGATGTAGCTCTAAGGATAATAATGGATGTCCATAAATCCTTTTTGGACAAACATACCATAGGTGATTAGCCCATTGGACATAAGTGTCAAAAAGGGGGAGGTATATTAAAGGGGGAGATATAAGATGGGAGACATATAATATGGGGGAGTATGAACAAAAGGGAGAAAAATAAGGAAGGAGGAGCATAGCAGTAGAAAATATAATAGATTAAGGTTATATCTTATATCATTGGGGAGATATACATTTTTGAGAAAAAGAAACAAAAAAGGATATATATAAACTAAGAGAGACCATATCAGATGAAAAAGTGTCAGTATCACAACATATTGAAGCCAAAGTGTATTAGCAAGCGACAGATTTACTCAAAGAAATAGAATATTTTGGATACAATATAGACATATTAACTCAGTGGAGTTATCAAATTTTGAGGTATACAAGTTAGCACAATTTTTTTGAAATTTTGAAGTTTTTTTATATAAGTTGAGTCATGGATATGTTATGCTTGAGAAACTAAGGATAAATTTTTATATTTAAATGTTTTTGACACTCATGTCAAAAGGGGAGATTGTTGATCTTAGATTAGTTTTGAAAAGTGAGTGTCAACACACTTAAGCCATTTACTTAGTTCTTGTTGAACTAGTAATACATGCCAAGAACAATATATAAATATTAGATCATGCCAAGTTGCAATGAGTGTCAAGTCACTAATGTGTGAGTCACTCAAAGTGTCATGTAGATAGACCATTCCAAGTGATTTAGAGCTGAGTAAATAGTGGATGCGAAGTAATTTAGATGTCTAGTCACAATATATAGAACAATGCATATTAAACATCATAGACTTCATATTCCGAGTGACACATTTTGACATATTTGTTTATAACAACACAAACAACTATGTAAACCATTTTTTAGCCCACCTAAAGAGAGATTTTGATATTTTGGAGATAAGGACAAATCTCTATTTGGATTTCCTATACAATTACATGCAACCAATTAGAAAATGGAAAGGATTAAATGGAAAAATGGATGAATCTCATCATAGATTCATACCTAACCCTAAGCCACCTTAGTCTTCTTAAGGAGGACAAAGCCCTAAACTTAAAAGATTATAGATTCAATGTAGAAGGAATTGAAGGAGAAAACAAGATAGTTTGCATGCAGAGCATTCAAGGTGACTTAGAAGAAAAAGTGAATTACATAATTAATTAGAGAAGAAAAAAGGATAAAGAAAATGACACAACATTGAGATATTTGACCAAGAAGGATCAATTAGACAATTTTAATAGGTGATCTGCTTTTAGGAAAGTAAGTGTCAATCACAAGATCTACTCTAAGACATTTTAATAGGTGATTTTAGTTAAATATCTTAAGAAAAGTAGTCCTATCCTTTCACAGGGTGCTTACTTAGTTGTAAGTTGAAGCCCTCTAACAAGGAACACTTTTAATAGGGTGTTGAAATCCTCTAACAAGGTGAGACCTAACAATCTTTGTAAACCTTTAACAGGGTAGACCCTTCACAAGGTAGATCATGTTTCATGGTCAAAATATTGTTACCTTCATTGGAGACACTTCATTTTTATAGCAATGAAGATTTGTGGGTGTCATCCCCACCCCAGTTTTATCTTCTCGCTTGGAGGGTTTCTAGGTAATCATATATGGTGTCATGTGTGTGAATTCTTACATGGTTATATGTTTTAGATGCATATGCTTTACATGTTATTTCAGATTTCTTGTTAAAGCATGTGATGAATGAATGGTGAAAGTTTTATGGGTCCAAGGTTAAACTATTGATTCACCCCCCTCCCCCAAAAGTTTGCTCTTTCCACTTGTAATTCCAACATAAAGAAATAATATTATTTTAGAAAACTAACATTTCAATAAATTTTACTATTTTTTATTATTTTTTTAATAATATATAAACACCATTTTATAGAGCTCAAAGTCAAGAATATTCGCATACAAATTTCATAGAGTTTTAGTTAGGTATAGTATATTCTAATTAAAAAATTCTACAAGTACATATTTTAACACTTGAGAAGATGTCGATTTTGAAAAAGAAAAAAGTATTAAATCAAATTAAAAAAATTAAAAATTATGTGTCATTCTAGAGAAGAGAGTCTTCTTTTAGAATCTATAATTTTTCTTTTGGTTGGAATAGATTTATTTTGAATAATGTGGTGGGAAATGAAAACTATCAATTTGAATAAGTTGAAATTTTAATTGTGATAAAAGAGAAAATATAAATCAAAGGCCAATTTTTACTTTTTATTGTTCCAACTAAATATGTTATCTATAACATAATCTAAGATCAAAGGAAAATAAGTTTATTTCTATGTAGTTTTGTGGTGGGAACTAGAACCCTAGTTTCTAGCATTTTTCAACAACTAAAAATTTATCTTTAAAAAATAGCAAAAAATATCATTTCTTATTCCAAATAATTATATAAAATTATAACCCTAAACTTCATTCGTTTCCACATATTTCATTATTTTACTGCATTTTCAAATTCTGAATAATAATACTAGTTTTATGTCATTGAAGGTGAATAGTTATACTTTTGTTAGCCTTTTTCTTTGTAAAAGGGTGACATAGGTTTGCACTTTTACCTAGTAGTGGTACAACCATAAATCAAGTATGATGTACAACTATTTGCTATAGTATGCACAAATATTAGGAATGATTTATTAACACTTGATTCTTGCATCAAGGAGCTAAGAAGATGCTTGATAAAAGGAAGGACATTGAATGGATAGTGCAACCTATTATACAATTATTTCAAAGACATAAATGATGAGGTTAATCAGAAACTAAATGAGTTGTTGAATCTAGTGAGAAAAATCCAATGGCCTAACACTAAGATTGAAGATCTTGAAGTAGCTATAGTATTTATACATAATGATATAAAGATCATTGGGATGAAGAAGGAGAGAATATTAAAGAGGCTCTCATTGTTAAGAGAAAACTTGACCTTGAAGATTAGCAATGTAGAGAAGCAGTTAGATGAATGTTTTGAAGCAAAGACATATTTGGATAAATTTGTATATTCTAATCTTAATACAGTTGAAGTTATAGTGTCATATAGATTATGCACTCTTCTCAATATATTAAAGGTAGTAAAAGACACATTGAAGAAAGACTTTGAATGTATGAAGTCAAACTTTGTAGAATATATTTCTAGGATGAAAAACTTAGCATAAGAAGAAAGGTAATATAATTTTGATTTGTACATGAATTTTGACACCTTTGCCAATTATGTCAAAGGGGTAGTGATAAGGAAAATTAAGGGGAGTTATATTATAATTAAGAGATGTAAGGAAAAGATGGTATATGTAATGGTGAACATTTTTTTTGATTTTTTTTAAGGCCAAATTTTGTAAAGTTTTGAAGATTTTGTTTGGGACTTAGCCAGTTTTCCAATTTTCCCATATGTTTCCATCAATGCCAAAGGGGGATATTGTTGGAAATTTGCATAGGTTAGATGTTTTGATTTTTTTATTTATGGAAACATATTAGCTATATGAAGTGATGAAAACATGAAGATAAAGTTAGGGCATGTGTAATACGCTCACCAACACATAACCATAAATAGAACCAAACAACCTAAAATCAAACATACATAAGAGATAACAATTTTTTTTATAACAATTTCCATTACCAAATAACCTTATACAACAAGTATAGTAATGAACTCATAATCAACAATGTAACATTACTATTTATTACATCTGATTATATTATATATTTATACTCTCTTATCAGAAATACAACATCTTTTGAATTACATTCAAGTTAAACACTGAATTTGAATATTAATCAGCCAATTTTCTTCTAGGTTCATGACCAAACATATCTTGAACCTAGAATCAAATCAGCACAACCACAACACACAAAACAGGGCTTAGATCACAAGATAAATTGATAAAACCTCTAGTAAACCTGCACGTTAGATTTAATAACAAAACTATAATCATTAAATCCAAATAACAGATGTACTGTAAATACAATTTTCTTTTCACGCAGATATGCAGAAATAAACTCACATAGAATATGACAAAGTAATGATCCAGTAGTCCATGGGTGTCAACATAAGAATCTACGTTCAGCCACTCATAGAACTCAATATGTTAGGTGAAACCATAATGTTCTTATCTTATTATATGATTTCCAACCCATGAAATTTTAAATATTACCACTTGATTAACTAACTGTCATAAACTTTTCCATAAGGGTCTAGACTAGTCTCAGAGGGCATCCGACAACATAATTCTATCACCATAAGTTACTCACTTTATGATAGCCACCCAATCTAAAGGATCACACTTGCATAATCTAACAGACACATAATTTTAGTTATTCTAATTGGAAGAAAATGTAAATTCATTTTCCAATTCCAACAATACATTTATTTCATTTGCTCCAATTAAACAATTGAATCATCAACATAAATATCATATAAAACCAAATGAAACCATAGTTGTAGATCATTTCACAATACATATACCAAAAACAACCTTGTCGGTTTACTTTTCACAAACATCCAACTTTCAAACTACATTCCCATTGTATTAACTAATAGTAAAGAATTGACTATTCTAGGCTTCACTGTACTTTTATTTCCTTTTAACAATACCAATAAAATATTGTTACAAACTAACATCAGACTAAAAATTATATCAATTTTCATTTCCAAAACTAGAAATCATTGTAATTCAATTTATAATTATAAATTTAAATTCTACCAATCTATTCACAAGAAATTACATATACATTGATACATATAAATAAATACATACACATACATATATATACTTGGTACATACATACATATATATACATACATATATATATATATATATATATATATATATATATATATATATATATATATACTTACTTACATATACCAATATACACATAAATTACTTTATGAATTTAAAGTCAGAATTATAATAACTAAATAAACTTTTCTATTTGTATATCAAATAACTTGTTGTTACCCAATATCAACAATTTCCAATTCATAACATCACCTTTCAGATTTAAATTTGCAACACACAAATAGTGCCTCTAAGACTAATATAATTCATCTTCCAAAAATTGTTTTACAAATGCCTCTTTCCATTCTAGAATCAACATAACTTAAAGTTACAAATTTTGACTAAATCTTCATGCAATTTAAATATCATGCAAGATCAAAGTATCGACTGATCTATTGATTACTTCCAGCTCTAATAATAATAATATTTACGTTGAGAGATGAAATAACCATTTAAAAAAAAAAAAATCCCAACTATTGATATCATAATCATGCCTAAATTTGCAACATAGTTATGTAAAAAATACTACCAAATGCCAATATGGCTATATAGCTCTATTTGCCTAAAACCCACAACTTAAACATAACAAAATTTAAAACCCTAATCTCATCAACCATTTGTTTAAATATCAATGTTACTCATACCCTACTAACCATTTAACAATATATCTCACTCCCATTAACACATTTATGCCCTTGGTTCATGACAAAAACTTTAAAGACTACATACTTGTAATCATAGCCGAGACGCACACAACTTAGAAGTATTGTACACAGAGATATCACCTTCTACCTAAACAAATACAAAAACACAAAAATTTGAAAACATATAGAACTCGACTTTTCAACAGACATCAAAACCATGATATTTTCCATCCACATGCAGACTTGCTATCACAGGCATGTTTGGGTAAAACCCAAATAATAAAAAATGAAACCCTGTATAACAACTTCCACATTTCTCATTTACATGCAAATGTAACTATGTAAAAAAAACTAGAGCTAACCTTGCACCCAGAAACTCAAATTCAACAGTGTTAACAAAACAAAATTTTCATATCCACACTCAAGTATGAGTGCATACAGAACCTAGCAACATTAAAATTTTCCGAACCTTGCATGTAACCATGCTTGGGTATCTATATTAACCAGTAAATAAAACTTAAACATTCTAACATTCTTAATCCCTTACACCCAAATCTGGGTTTAACCACTTACAATTTAAATATACAAAACTTCACAAATCTGATGAAACATAACTAAAACTATAGGAAAGAGTCAAGAAAAGCTCCCTGCTTGTAAGTGCGAATCGATGCTCACAAGATACACCTGTAAAGCCTTCTACCACAACTCTCAGACCACACTTCCAACTTTTATGCCAATTTCCAAAGACACCAAGAAACTTTCTCAATGGAAAAGATTGAGAAACACAAAAATGGAGCAATAGAAGAATGAAAATCACAAAATTATGAGGACTTAAAGAACAAAGATGAATCGAACACTCCTCCATGATTAACAGTTCTCTCAATTTAGCACCGAGAAACCTGTTCCACAAAGATTTCACATTTACCATCAGGAGATCATTGATAATAGACTAAAATCAAAATACAACCAACACCCATCAAAAATGATAGATTAACCATGCGATAAAATGCTCATAATTGTGAGCTTAACCCAATACCCCATTTCCTGAGCACTCTTTGACACTTGTCAAAGATAGTACCAGCTCGCAGCTCAAAAAATCTGCTAGCATTTAAAACCCACTATCTCGACCACCATGCCCAGTCCAAGACATGCCATGTTCAAATATGGATAGATATCTTAAACTTTGCTTCTAGTTTAGGTTAGACTTAGTTGAATACCATGTGATAGGATAGTTTAGGTATTAACTTTAGATAGTTTAGATTTATATTAACATTAACATTAACATAAGATAATATTAGTATTAACATCAATATCTATATTAATAGTAATACTAATTAATATTTATATTAATATTAGTTATTGTTAATATTAATCCCACTAACAAACAAACTCTGCCAAACGACAAGTGTATATATATATATATATATATATATATATATATATATATATATATATATATATAT
Source organism: Cupressus sempervirens (assembly GCA_028749045.1). Classification (NCBI taxonomy): domain Eukaryota; kingdom Viridiplantae; phylum Streptophyta; class Pinopsida; order Cupressales; family Cupressaceae; genus Cupressus; species Cupressus sempervirens. Next base: position 756,833,076 of record CM053792.1, on the reverse strand, counting down.
ATATATATATATATATATATATATATATATATATATATATATATATATATATATATATATATATAGATATATATATATATATATATATAATACTTATTTATATATATACATAATTATTTTATACTAATGCACTTATATTCATATACGTATATGAATATAAGTGCATTAGTATAAAATAATTATGTATATATATAAATATATAAATATATATATATATATTCTTAAATCTGATAAACAAAAGGTTCAAGGTGCTATTAAAATTTACTGTCACCCCAAATGCAAGTCTGAAAATTCAAACGAGACCAATAATAAAACTAAAACCATTCATCATTGATTTATAAAATTGATTCCTAAATCCAGATTGATTCAGATGACAAATTTCTGAAAATTACACAAAATTGAAAACATAAAACATCTAATCTGAGAATTAGTTTTTGAGAAATCTCTGAATTCTTGAAGAGTTCACATAATAATGCCAGAATTAAACTAATTTAAACACATATCAAACCATTCAGAAGAGTAAGCTAATCAAAGAATTCCAAGGTGATAGAAATAGAACTGTCAGGGCCATGACACCTATACTTAGAAAATTGTCTAAGTGTTACATAGTTTATCTATTAGAATAGATGAAGTTTTGATCAAAATTTTTTGCAAAAGGCTATAGTATCACATACACACTTCAGGATAGATAGTATAGAGTATGAGGATGCTATAGTAAATTCTGTGGGATAGTACAATCAGAATAGATTACATTTTGTCAGATTTGCCAATTATAGAACTGTATAGACAAAACAGAGTATAATAAAGAAATGAGTAATTTTGGGTTAAGGAATTATTTTATTTACAAAATAATTACTTAAATAATTAGGGATTGTATCCTAGTTTTTAACCCAATGTCAAATAGAGTTAATATTATATTTTGATAAATGTATAAAGATATGAAGGCCAATTGGATAGATATTTGATAATTGGCAAGGTATATAAAAAGATTACTAAATGTAAATTTATTTAAACTTTTATGTGAGATAAGGCGATACTGATGATTAAAAATTCTGATGCATGATTAGAGTAATGTCATTTGTGATAAATTTTTTATGAGAAGAAAAGACAATATCAGATATTTAAGATATTAGCAGTAGTATAAAGAGGTTATTGTATCTATCTCTTTGTATTGAAGAACTTCATTTTATTGTGCATGTTTGGGTAGTGGATTCATCTTACATAAATTTTTGTAATTGTATATAATAACTCCTAATAGGTTTGAGGCTTCTAACAAGGACTAAGATAGTATATGCATGTAACAGACTCCTAACACGGTCAATATCTTTCACAAGATAGTTTTAATTAGTGGATCATTTTGTGGGTACCATCCCCATAAAGATTTTCCCTTGGCTAGGGTTTCCTTAGTTAACAAAATATGATGTTATGAGTTTCTTATTTCATGGTTATATTTATTGTTCAACATATTTTGTTTACTTTTGTTTAGCATGTCATAAAGTTGTTAAAGATATCTGGTTTTGGGCTAAAGTTTGTGAAATATTAATTCACCTCCCCCCTCTTAGTGTTTCCTATTTCTAACAAAAATATCCTTGGTTGCATGATAATAGTTAATAAAATAATTAATTATTATATTCCTAAATTTTATCTTAAGTAAACTAGAGGTAATAAGAAAATATCGTATTGCTCTAGCAATTCCAAAACATACACTAAACAACCCACAAAATTTTAACAATTTATTTATTGAATCTTCTACCTAATTTTAACAAACTTCACACATTTTTTTTGGTATTCTTATAGTGGTAATTTTTTTTGTTGAATTTGATGAAATATCAACCCATAGCTCCCAAGAATCACCTAAATGCAAAAACCTATCATAGAAAGAGAAAAGCAAAAGCTATAAAGGTTAAAATTTCCAAATCCACAAATGAAACATTCTTGATGAGAAAAAAAAGAGAAATTTCTATAATTAAAAGTGAATGAATAATTAAAAAGAGATCAATCCTTATAAAAGATATCAAATTCCTAAAATGTAACTAACCTAGGTTGCATGATAATAATTAATAAAAGATTGAATTATTATATGCCCAAATTTTAGCTTAAGTAAAGTAGAGATAATAAGTGAGTTAATAATTAAATCAATATGATATAATTAATAAGAAAATAATTTATTACTCTAACACCCCTCTTAAGATAAAATTAGGAAGTAGCAAAAAACTTAGAAACTACTATTGAAAGTAAATTTGGGTCCCAACACCAAAGGCTTGATGAGTTCCCAAGCACAACCAAAACTTTGCAAAGATAAGAAATAAAGAAAACCACATGGTAAAAACCCTACTCCAAAAAGAGATCAAAATAATGTTGAAAATAACTAGTGAATTACTAAAGAAGCCTCCAAACTAGAGAATGTCCTAGAAGATAGGAATACAATATGATCATGAAGAATACCACTAAAGCATGTAGAAGTTGTAAAGCTCTATCAAAGGTAATTATTGATTTGAAGAACCTCCACTAAAATAGAACCTAACCAAGTAGAGAAGGCTATAATCTACATAGAATCAAGAGGAACAATAGGTAAACAACTGAGGTTGAAGACACAAATGGCATAACACAGCAAAGCTTGATCAATTGAACATGGAAGGCTATATCCAAAGTAGGAACAAAAGTAAGAGTGTCTATATGGTAAATGATCCATCTCACCAAATTGCATAGGTACCTAACCACTGCATCCACCTAGTATATAGGAACACATGGTAAATACATAGCTCACTCCATCAAACTAAGGAAGCATGAGAAATAAAAAAATAACATCTTGTGATGTGAAGCCTAATCAAACTTGAAGTTTTATTTCTGTTCAGCTTCCCACTAGAATATTTCTACTAAGGTTTGGGGACAACACCCCTTGTGGGGTCCTAGGGAAGTACCCCAAGTGTGCTCCCTATTGTAGTACATGGTGAGGTCAAGGGGAAATGCCCCCATAGGAATTTTTTGGTGCAATGCCCTTGAAGCCAAAAATGACCTACTATGTAAAAGGTGTCAGCAACTATTTTCTATTTGATGAATTATTCTAACCCTAATTTTTTAAGTGACAAAAACTTGTATAAAATGGCTTAGGGGTAGGGATTTCATAATGTATGGTGATATTGTAGCTTCTTGTGGTGATATTAAGTTGTAAGGGATTACAATTTTTTATCAAATTGTAATCAGTGGATAGTAATACAATTGGACTTACTGTTTGGTGGATGTAGCCCAAGGATTGGGTGAACCATGTTAAATCCTTGTGTCTTGTGTTCTCTTTTGTGTGATTTATTATTTTATGATATTAGTTATATTTTCATGTAACTATTATTTTATCTTTGGTTAATCCTGAAAGAACCACCCCCCAATGTAGATAGGGGTGAGGTAACAAGAAATAGGAAAAGTGGGCCAATAGAACTACATGTCAAGGACCCATGATCAAGATACACAAAAGAGTACATATATATGTACTAAGGTGATCAATCTCAAACATATCATGCAGCTAATGTCATGGAAGGGAAACTCACTCGACAAAGGAAGATGGCAAGAAAAGGTAAAACATCTACCCCCTATGGCACTTTAATCAGAATAGTGCATGCACTACAATAAGGCACAAGATATGGTGAATCCAAAGAATATAATAATTTGTATGAGTGTCCTTAGAGAAACCATTCGAATAAGAAGGAAAACAAGGAACATTTTATTAAAACAACAACATAGATGTGATAAGGCACTTTATCTCACTATTTTCGGACGAATGCATAAAAATTATATCTAATTAGACTAGAAGAGACATAGGGATAATAAAATAGATAGTAAAAATTTTTGGTGCACAAAATTGTTGGTTGACTTCCTATGAGATTGTCTGCTTGATGCTGAGAAACTCAACACAATTTTAGCCAATAAAAATATTGAATATCAACTTTGTTCGATCTCCACATTCCATGTTGTGTAAGACCTAGGTGGTTGTACCTTTACTTGTGATGAAATGATGATTGTGGTTATAGACTTACCAATGCTCTTGAGTTGGAAAAAGTTCTCAAGGAGAAATTGATTGTAATAAAAAATATTTACAAAAATGGGGGAAATTTAAAACAAGATTTAGCTTTTTATTTTAGCACATGAGAGCAAGCTAATATTGATTATTTACCTTCCATAAAGTCATACTTAATTTTCAAACCATTATAAGACAATTCCTTTTGAACTAGAGAAGAGAGCCAACTTTGAAAATTACTCAACAAATCTTATTTTTAGAAGATGGGTGTGCCACCATCAAGTAATAAGACGACAAAATAAGAGATTTTAACAAACCCTAAATATTTTATTTTAACTTCAAGATGAAAACCAATTATGCAAAACATACATAAGCATATGAGTTTTAATTGTCAAAGAAGTTTACCCCAATTTTTTCTTCAAATAGTGTTAATCCAAAAAAGATTCAAGTCCAACAAAGTCAATAACCAATTCCCTATCTTTTGGAAAAGAACATAGTATATTTCATTAATTATAAAATGGAGTACAACTAGGTTGTAACAAGTTGTAGTATCTAACTTCCACTATTCATAAATATATACATAGTATTTTTTTTTTCTTTATATTTTTCTATCATATGCCCTATAGAAGGCCTTGGTACCCTTTCTTATAGAGCATGAAAGGGTGCAAAATAGCTTCACACCTATCCATTCTAACTAATTAAAAACTAAATGCAACTTGTTGTAGATTAATTACAATCATAAAGAGAAAATAAAAGAGAATCACAATTCTCTAATCATATCAAGGATTTCTTCCAAGTGCTCAGCTACTTCTTCATTTGGTATTCCAATGAGCATATTTATAGCCTCCCCCTTTTCTTCTTTCATTAAAATTGCATGATAGTCACTCTAGTACCAGGTATACATTATCCATAAATCCCATGTAGTTGCATACATACTATTGATGATATCAAATTGGTCTTCCTCAGATGGTGTCAAGTTGGGTTGCATTACTGGGCAAGGTACTTAATTTTCATCATGTGATTGCACTAGTAAACCCATATCTCCTATCCTCCAAAAAAAAATAAAAAATAATAAAATAATATTTTTCTATGAAAAGAATAAACCTATCCAATTTTTGTATATCCACATTCAAGGAATAATGCATTAAATGACCATGTTTTCTTTAAATCATTAACATAAGCCATCCTTAATTAATGTTGCATTGAGAGAAAACTTTGGTGAATGGAAAAATTCCTTGACAGAACTTCTTTTGCCCATTAATTAATGAAATGAATGCTCTTTTGCAACTCTTCGAATTATATAATGTTAGAGAACCATCATCATAAAACTCATGAAATCCCACAATAAAGATACCTCCTTTGTCAAAATCAAGAAATTGGAGAATAGTTGAAAATCTCATTCTGAAATTGTCAAATTGGAAAGCAAGAGAAAAACTTAGTTCAAAAATTGTGAAATCAAAGTCTAAGAATTACATACACCTCAAAATCAAAAAATCAAAATACTGATCAGAGATAGATCTTAGTTTTATGAAATGTAGCAAGAAAATTCAATTTTTTTGACATTCCATCAGTGGCTTTTTCTATGTATGCATATTCCTTTGGGAAAGGATGAGAATTTAGTTATCTCTAGAACAAAAACACAAACAAGAAAACATAAAATACAAATCATGATAGATTAGCATTACTTAATAAGAAACAATAAATGGATGATCAATTAAGAGAAAAGAAGGTTTAAGATATTTTCCATAAACAAGAAACTCTAGTATGTTCCTATCTATCTCTTGAAGAAGAAAAGAATGTTCTCCATCTTTATCAGACATAAAATAAGGCCCTAACCATAAAAGATTAAATATTCCATTCTTTCTTTTATCTTGGACCTTAATATTAAATTTTAGCACCCAATCTACCACATTAAAGATTATATTGGGTTGTCATAGAAAACTTGTGATGAAGATGACACCTACTTTCACAATAGCACTTATCAACATGTTTTATTATTTCAAGAGCTAAACTAAATTGTCTATCAATGTTAAGCACAAATTTTTCTTTCATCTCAGCTAGAGCTCCAATAGTGTGTCTAGCCATTTGAGAATAATATTGTTGTAGGTTTCCTTGTTTGTCATGGAAATACATCCTTGGCTAATTTTTAGACACTTCTTCCAATTATTGGCATACACACAAAAACTCATCACTAATTTTTCCTACATGATAAAAATTAAAGAGAAACTTGAGTGAAATGAATTGATGTACCTTAGATCCTTCACAAGAAGTCTCCATCATTTCTTCAAAAGATGATTTTTCTTATGCATCAGCCATAATAATATGCCCTATATCCTAACGTTACATAGTATTTTTGCATTATAATTACATCTACCTTGTAAGGGTCACCATTTGGATGAACAACAAACTGAATGACTCCAAGACCCAAAGTTTTAGTTCTAGAAGCTAAAGTTTCCTTAATAGAATTAGCATTTGAAAATTTGTATAAAACACAATGTGCATCATCCCTCTAGCACACTCTTTCTTTGTATTAAACCCACTATGAATCATCCCTCTAATCATTTATTTGATGGAATTAATCCATTTTTAGGTATTTTCTTCATTAATTAGGCCTAAGTATATCTATTAGGCCTCTAAAAAATTGACTATACTTTTACATAGACATAACACAATTATATTATGTCTAGTAAAGTCATACTAGACATAAGTCAACTACAGTATGTCTAGTAATAATTTTAGTCATACAAAGAATAGCATGATCATGTTTTGTTAACAAAAAACTATGATCATGTTTAGTCTTGGTAATAGGCTTCTTTAATTGCCCAAAGGCTAGGGCTAATGTTTTCCCTCCATTTTTTGTTGGTTTAGATGTTTTTTCAACTTCTAAGATCAATTCTCATCTTTAACTTCATTAGGGTTGTAAATGGTGAAGTGGGTATCTCTAAAATTACCACCATTATCTCACACATTTTTTTACCTTTCTAACCATATAATGTTTTTAATTTTTTACCAGATTAGAATTGTGAAGTTGATTTTTCTATATTAGTGTCTTGGCAATCCTCTCAAACATATGTCTACAATTGTTTTAACAACTTTTGACCTACTTAACCAACTAGAAAGTAAATTACATATTATTGTTCTACACTTGATTCTATATACTTTACAAAAGAGTGTTGATTTTAGATTATTTTGATGCAAGTTATGCCTAGTGCACAAAAAAGTATCAGAATTTTAGGATAGAATCACTTTAAAAATCATATAAGAAAACTACTTGTCAGAAAGTTATGAAAAAATACACAATTTTTAAATTTTACTCTTACCTATCATCCTACCAAAGAGTTTTTGAAAATACGAAATATAACTACTTGTTTTTTAAGATTACATAAATAGCTATGTTATATGTTTAAACAAAAAATAGGAACAATTTTTCATTTGTAGGGGGTTTGAACCTCTTAATCTTACCCATTTTTTAAATGTTGAAAATAGATTGATACAAGTATGAATATTTGTTCCAATCATTTTTTTGTCATTGATGTCAAACCTACTACTTGCTAGTGTGACAATTGCTTAAATGATTTGAGTACTATCATTTGTCTTATTGATGAAGAGGATTTGATCAAATGAGGTAACAATAGAACCTAAAGGAGAGGTTGGATTATGATATGGAAAAGGAGTACAAGGATCAATTAAGATAGTGATATTATAGTGCATTGACGATCTACTTAAGGTTGGAAAGGATGGATACATTCATTAAGTTGACAAGAACAAGTTAAATAAAGTATGTTTGCCAAGATTAACAATCTAAATATTAGGTGCTGAGAAAAGTTAGTGTAAGTTGAGCAGAAAATCAGTTTGACCCAAGCAAAGTTAATTTCATTGTAAGTCAATTAATATAGTTTAAGCCAAGTAAAGTTTAGTTGATGCTCATCACTAGAAAACTTTAGTTCATGCTAAGTGTTTTGATAGTGGATGTCAAGGAAGATAGTATGTGTTGAGCATCAAAAGAAAATTAATGCTAAGTGTTAGTATTATAAGAAAGATCATGAATCGATGAATTTGAGCCAACAAATTTGATTTCTTGGATTGTGTGAACAGTGTGGAAGATAAGCTTGATGAGCTGGTGGCATAGAATTCAAGGTGAACTATTTTGAGGAAAATTTAAAGATTATTGAAGGAGAAGTTATTTGAGGGGAATGAAATGAAATGATGGGTAGATTCATTGAATCTTACCTAATCTAACCTAACCCTAAAATGGATGAAGGAAGATGAATGACAAAAGACCTTAATTTTCTATTTATAGAGATGGTTGGTTAGAAGAAAAGGTTGTCATATGTGAGAACCTAAGGAAGATAAGGAGTCTAGGATATTGCTTCATTGAGTGACATAAGAGAAACCAATTAGAATGGAGGACTGAAATAGAGATCTATAATCTACAAGTGTGTTGTAAGTTGTTATCAAATCATGCCTTACTATTACTTTCTAATTATTTTACTAGTTTACGATAAATCCTTTAAATTAAGGTTGACCTAACAATCATTTGTAAATCCTTTAACCAAGTGGCATTCCAATTGAATGATCTAAAGTCTTCTAACAATGCTCACTCCTAATAGGGTGATTAAAATCCTTTAACTAGGTCACATTTGATAGTGTGCATTTTAAATTATAACAAGTTTGGCCTTTCACTGGACATCACTTCAGAAGAGTGAGAATGAGTACCATGTTACTATTGGTTTTTCCCAATTTAGGTCTCCACATAAAATCATTGTGTCAAATGTGTAATTGAATCTATTATGTTTCATGCTTACAATTATGCAAAGTTGACTTGACAATAACCTGTAAGATGAAGTAATTGAATGATCTAATGGATGCATGCATGATGAAATTTTTTTATGGATATGGGTTCACTAAGTTGTGAAAAGTTTTATTTGTACATCTAGACCTTGGATAATTGATTCACACACCTCCCCCCCTAATCTTAGTTATTCTAAAGAATTCGAATACTAAAAACCTTAGTAGTTTAAAATAAGATTCAAAGTTGATGCAGGAGCATCTTAGGTGTAAGAGAAATGTTGCATCACCCAAAAGTATTTCCTTTTTTCCTCTTAAATAACAATTCTCTAAGTGTAGAGTTATTGTTTGTAAAGGCTTGCTACTTAGTAAGTCAGTCATATAAGATTACAATTTCATAATTTCAGATGTGGATGTCAATCTTGGATATATTAGCTTAGCAGTTGAGGCTTGATTTCATATCATATGTGTTCGTGAAGTTATTTCTCATACATTATCTATTTAAGGAATGCTCATACATTGTCTAGGACAAGTTTGGGTGATACTTCGTAGCTCTATATTGAAAAGTATTGTGATGAAGGAAATCATGTGGATTTTTCATACTCTAATTCAATATTCTATAATTCTACATTGGAAATGATAATAAGAATCCCATATTTTGTTCTTGCCAATTGCTACTATTTCTTTGTTTATATTATATGTTTGTGGTATTAAGGGGAGAACCCTTCAAGTGGTATCAGAGAAGGAGTTCCTAAGTGTCTTAGTAGGTCAATAAATCTAATGCACTTTTACTAGGATCATGATTTGGGCTAAGTACATAGACAAATCATTCATTGTGAGGTAGTTTGTACTACAAATTTAGTAGAAGCACAAAAATACCTCCACAAAGAGAGTGTGGTGAAAGAGTTGTAGGTATTACACCTCAAGTTTTAGAACCCTCCAAATCCATATGCAAGTATTGGAAGAACAAATGTGCAAAGGAATAAATCTTGTTGTAAGAGATGAAAGTAAGGATGAGGATGAAGAAGAAGAAAATTTTGAAGTAGAGATAGTTTTGAACCCAGAAGACAAGAGATTTTTCAAGGTCATCTCCAAGATTGGAAAAGACTTAAGTTTGAGGTTCCCACTTTTTTAGAGAATATCAACCCAGAGAATTTGATTGATTGGATCAATGAATTTGAAGAATACTTTGAGTATGAAGATATTGAGGATCCTAATAGGGTCAAGTTTGTGAGGTGCAACTGAAGAGACATGTGAAGATCTAGTGGTAGTAGATTCAATTGGAGCGAAATAGAAGAGAGAAGGAAAAAATCACCAAATGAGATTAAACAATGGCTAAATTGAAGGAAAAAATCATTTGTCTAGATTATGAGTTTGATATGCTAGAGAAAATGCAAGGGTTGAAGCAAGTGGAAAGATTTGTTCATGTGTATGTCAAGGAGATCTACAAAGTTCTAATCAAAATTGGCCATGTAGAAGATGATAAGGAGAAAGTCTACCATTATCTTAATTGGTTGAGGCTGAGAATTCAACAAAATTTGACCCTATTTTGAATGAACAATATTGAAGAGGTATACTAGTTTTCCCTAAGAGTTGAGGAAAACTTGAACAAGAAGTTTGATAAGAAGAATAGTGAAATAGGTCCTAGTGGAATATCAGGTAGATTATTTTATGAAGGTCAAAATAATGATCAAAAGAATAAGGATGGTGCGAGAAGTAGAAAACATAAATAGAGGGGAAATAGTTCCAATAATTTTCATAATTATAGCAATAGAGATTAGAGATGAAGATGAAGGTGATAAGGATTTGGAAGAGGAGGTTTTTGTGGAAAATGTTTTCATTTTAGAGAAGAAGGAAATAGAGCATTTGAATGTTCCTAGTGCCAAGGAAGGATAGGTATGGTGCAAGGGCACATAGTAGGCTCATGGAAGACATAAGGCTCATAGAAAATTTTTGCTTGTAGTGGTGCTAGCCACACCATTATTTGAATAATGGGACTAGCCTAGTCCTAAGGTGAAGTAGTTTAGGGTAGGATGCCTTATGGGACCCTAATTACTTATAGTTGCTCCTAGTTGCATGATAGGTTAAATAGGGAAATTTTGTGTTGTGAAGGGTAGGATGGGGAAAATGATGATTTACGGACCTTTTTACTTGTATTTAATCAATTTAAGGATTTTGGCAAATCTTAGTAGCCATTGGATCAAGTTTGAAGGTCAAACTCCAAAAGATGTAAAAGTTACTCAAAAGTATTGACAAATTTTTGTCGCATTTAGGAAACTTTGTAGTTAGAGCATTGTAACTATCTAAAATAATTAGCGGAATTCTTGAGATATGTTTATAAGGCCATCCTCAACCTTATTGTAGGGTTGGAATTTTGAGAAGATTTTATGTGTAGGGACTGAATGTTAAATTTATTATTACAATTTCATGCTTTTGAAGATTTTGGCACTTTCATGGATTAGGTTGAGAACTATTATTTCTTAAAGTGTTACAAGAGGTTGATTTGGGATTTTGTATAGTTCCAACTTGTTTTTTTGTGAAATTTTAGTTTCTCATATAAATTATTTTGGTTTTTGTGTGTATGTTGTTCTGAATCCAATCTTGGAGCAAGATTCGGTCATAACTCCTTCTCCCACCATAGGATCTATATGACCTCTAGGGATTTGGGAGATAACTCGTTGTACATACTATACACAAAATCAAGTGATTTTATATTGATTCCCTAGGTGATCCAAAGATGCATGACTAGGGATAACAGTCAAGTTGAGAGTTATTTGAGTGATTGAATGTTCATGATACTTATAATCAAGGCTTGGGAAGTGTTATTAGGATGTATAATGAAGCCCCAACTTTGATGGGAGGCTCTAGTAGAAGTTCCATGGTGCAAAAAACATGTATTCTTTTAGATAGCCTATTGAACCTTTAAAATCCTTATTTTTAGGCATATTTTGTGGCCATACTATATGGATAGGTTGAGAGCCCTAGACCACCAAAATCTTTAAGTTCTCTAAAAAGGGTTTCTAGGTTGATGGTTTGTTTGACCCTTTGTTAAGGAATTGTGCAAGTTATCTAAGATTTCCTTCTTTGGGAGGGCTAATTTCTTGTACCCCTATTACAAGAATTTGAGTGAATTCTTGCTGTATATTTTCAACTTGATTAGCATTTCAAGTTTGATTGTGGTTTTGAATCTTGAAGGGAATCCAAATGCCTTCCTAGGTGACCATTCTACCTTTGGGGTGTCATGTTGAAAATTTGTTAACCTTATTAATTGGTGTGCACTAGTTGAATGGCCTAGGACCTCTTGGTTAGGTTCCTAAGGAGATTAGGATAATTAGAAACCCTATTAGGTCAAGTGGAAGACCTAAGGTGACCCTAGAAGAAGCTTGGATTAGAGAAAGACTAGTCATCACATCAAGATAGAAGAGCTAAAAGCCAAGCTAGAGTTGCACATGTTGATGAAGATGTCAAATCATCCCATTCTAAATATGTTTTAAGAGAATTCCTACTTAATCAAAAAGTCTTCCTAAGTGGTGAGATTGAACCTGATCAAAGGAGGAGTTTGTTTTACACAAGGTGAAAATCTAAAGATAAGTGTTGTGATGTTATCATTGATAGTCAAAGAACTGACAATCTAGTGTTAGAAAAGATAGTCAAAAGTTAGACCTCAAGAGGCAAAAACACTCATAGCCATACCATATTTTCAAGGTGTTGGATGACCATAAGGTCATGGTCAATGGGTAGTACCTAGTGAATTTAAGTATTGGAAGGTACCAAAATGAGGTGCTTTGTGATATCATACCTATGGACATATGTCATATTTTTCTTGGTAGGTTGTAGTAGTTTGACAAGCATACTATAGATGATGGGTGAAAAAATGCATACACTCTAACAAAGGATGGAGTGAAACATAGGCTGAAGTCATTGAAGGAGAAAAAACAAAGTATGAAGTGTGAGCATATGTGTTTTGTTCTAATCCCAAAAGATGGTAAAGAAGAAATAGAGGAAGTACATGTAGAAGTTATAGATTTGTTGGGAGAGATTCCTAATATTGTTTCATATATTGTTTCCAAACAAGGAAACATGTAGAATGATACTAGTAGAAAGTGAGGAGTTGAACAGACAAGTGCATGAGTTATTCTACAAGGGTTTGATTCAAGAAAGCCTAAGTCCATGTGGTGTACTAGTAGTATTAGCACTAAATAAGAATGGAGAATGGATAATGTGCATAGATTCATGGGCTATCAACAAGATCACAAATAATTATAGATTTCCATTGCCAAGGATGGATGATATTATGGACTATCTAGCTGGAGCTTTGCATTTCACAAATATAGATCTTGAGGGTGGTTTCCATCATCAAAGATTGAGATGAGTAGAAGATTTCCTTCAAGACAATGGAAGGATTGTACAAGTGGTTATTCATGTCTTTTGAGCTAACTAATCCATCGAGTACTTTCATAAAGCTCATGAATGAGGTTTTAAAGGAGTTTTTGGGTAAGTTTCACATTATTTACCTAGATGATATTTTGATCTTTAGCAAGACATTAGAGGAGTATTTCATGCATATACATGAGGTGTTTGATAAGTTGAGGGATGAAAAGTTATTGACAAATCTAAATAAATGTAATTCCATGAAGCAATTGGTATACCTAGGATTTGTAGTTTCAATGGACGATCTAAAAAATAGACCCTAAGAAAGTGAAAGCTATCCTTGAATGGCCTACTCCAATGACTGTGATTGAGGTAAAATATTTCCATGGGTTGGCTAGTATTAATAAAAAGTTTATAAGAGGTTTTAGTAGTATTTGTGGGCCTTTGACTGAAATAATAAGATTAGATAGGAACGAATTAAGTGGACTATAGGAGCATATAATCTAGTTTTAATTTGTTGAAACAAAAAATTATAGAGTGACCAATTTTATCACTTCCAAATTTTAATAAGGTGTTATAAGTAGACTTTGATGCTAGTGCAACTACAATAGGAGATGGTTTAAGCCAAGAAGGTAGTCATGTTGCTTATTTTGGTGAAAAAATGAATGATGCCAAAAGAAAATATTATGTTTGTGATCATAAATTTTATGCTATAGTTCAGGTGTGGAAGAAGTGGAGACACTATCTTCTTCCTAATGAGTTTTTTTTGTATATTGATCATCAAGATTGTCAATATATGAATAGTAAAGGGAAATTGAACCAAAGGGATTTGAAGTGGGTTGAGTTTTTATAGATTTATACATTTGTTTTAAAACATAGGAGTGGAAAGTCTAATAGAGTTGCAAATGCTCTTAGTAGATGACAAATTTTTCTAACATAGATGCATATTGAGGTGGTTGGGGTCAAGGAAGTCAAGAATTTGTATCTAGAGAATCCTAATTTTAGTGAAGCTTGGAATGCTTGTACATAACCTGTTACACTTGACATGAGAAAGAGGTAGGATTTTATAATCCAAGATGGTGTGATGTTGAAAGGAAGTCAATTGTGCATTCCTAGAAGTTATATGAGAGATAATCTCATTAAGGAGAAGCACAGTGGAGGGTTGGTTGGACTCTTTAGTAGAAAGTTATTAAGGGCTATAGTTGCAATAATATGTGAAGAGGTTTGTGTAGAGATGCAAAGTATGTGAAATGGAAAAAGGAGTAAAGAAAAATATTGGATTGTATAAGCCATTACCTATACTAGAGAAGTCATGGGAGGATGCCACAATGGATTTTGTTCTTGGTTTACCAAGAACACAATGATGGCATGATTCCATATTTTTGGTGATTGAATTTTTTTTTAAAAAGGCACATTTTTTTCCTTGCAAGAAGACTAGTGATGTTCTTCATGTAGTTGAGATATTTTTGAAAGAAGTGGTGAGACTACATGGTCTGCCAAAGAGTGTAGTTCCAGATTGACAAACCATTTTTTTTGGGTATTTATGACATACATTGTGGAAGAAAATAAAGAGATATTAGAAGTTCATTTCATTAAATCATCCATAGATTCATGGAAAAATTGAAGTTTTGAACTAGAGTTTGGGGAATTTGTTGAGATGATTCATTAGAGATAAACTAAAGGGAAGGTATCTAATTTTACCATAGGCAGAATTTGCATACAAGAATTCTATCAATTGGAGTACTAGTAAATCACCATTCTGTATTGTATATGGCTACAGTCATAGAAATGCTTATGAATTAAGATAGTTGGATAAAGGAGAAATAAGTAGTGTTGAAGCAAAAGATTTTGCTAAACATTTGAAGAACATCTTGTTGGAAATATAAGAGGAGTAACTGAGAGGGGAGGGGTGAATCAGCTACTACAAAAATAAATCTTCGATTACTTAGATGTTAGTACAACATGCAAACAAATAATTGAATACTGTTGAAGCTTGGTAAACACATAGAATGTTGTAACTTGGTAATAATTGGTTTAGCTTGGTAAATGATTATCATATAAACCTTTAGATGTTATATGTGATTACCATTACTTTAACTTAGTTACAAACACATAAATGAAAATAGCATGAACACATTTGACACTAGAATTTAACATGGAAACCCAATTTGGGAAAAACCACCAATAGTAACTAGTTACTTATTTTCACTCTTCTGAAGTGAGCTCTAGTAAGAGCCAACCATATTAAAGGTTACAAAACACACTTTTAGGTGCAACCTTGTTAAAGGATTTAATCACCCTATTAGGAGTGGCCTCGTTACAGGTCTTGAGAATAATTGAATGGAATTGCCACTTTGCAAATAGCTATTAAGCCAACTCTATTAGGAGATTTAGATCACTACTACAATGGTTAGAGAGTAATAATGAGATGACCTAATTTGAATGCAACTAAATTACTGATTTTAGATCTCTATTCTAGCTTGAACTTGATCCTTCCTAATCAAATATGGCTTTGTTACACTACAAGGATATTCTATTTATCCCTCAAATTCGCTTCATCTACTCATCATTAAATCTTCAATCACATCTTCATAATTTTGCACTCACTTGCATGCTTTGAAATCTCAACCGGACCTTATATCTTCCACTTTGTCAAGTTGACTCAAATACAACTTATAATAATCAATTTTCATCACCTTAGTCAGCTAGAATCAATAGATAAATCAATTAAGCTTAATACAATTAAAAAGAAAATTGATTGTTAGCTGACCTTGCTTGATAGAAACTAACTCTAAAATGATTTCATTTTTTAACCAAAAGAAGCTCGGTTAATACTTCAAACCTACAAAAAAAAAATTTCAATTGAGTGAACTTAGTTAGCATTGGCTCTAGCCAACTTTCCTTTGTTACTCAAGTGAGCTCAGTTAACACTCACTCTCTACAAATTTTCCTTCAACACTCAAGTGAACTTGATAAGCACTGCATTCTCAACAAGGAAAATAGAGGAATTCTTGGTAAAAATTGAGAACTATCTTTACTACCCGAGTGAGCTTGGCATATACTAACTTCTAATGATATGACATTTGTGTAACATCAAAGACAACACACAATTAATGAATTATATCCAACACTCTCCCTCTTTGGCATTGATGGAAAGACAACATATCATAGCACAATGAAATTTTGATTTAGACTTGAGAACTCCTTGTATTAGTATGAGCTCTTCCTTTCACTAGATTCTATTTGCAACAATTGTTACCAAGTTCATTCAGAACATTCTCCCTCTTTCTGTTGGAAATGATTGAAATGATCATAAGAAAATTTGTTGGAATAATATATGGAATTGGTAAAGAATGTCCTCAATCATTGTTTTGTCATTGATGTCAAACCTTCTACTTGAAAGAATGACAATTGCTTTAGTGATCCAAATTCTATCAATTAGTTGATTGTCAAGGAGGAGGTAATCAATAAGATGTAACTAGAACACCTAGAGAAAGGTTGAAGTTATGATGTTGTAAAGAAGTAAAAGGATCAACTAATCCATTGATGAAACAGTGTATTTGATGACATACTATAAAGAATGGGCACACTAGAACATATCAAAGATTTAAGGTTTTAGCTAAGTCTTTTGTAAAGCTCAACTAAGTTCATTAGAGGGAAGGAGCTGAGCAAGCTAGTAAGAGCCAAGAAAATTCCTAGTTAATGCTGAGTACACTTCAGATGCCAAGTAAACTTCAAATGTCGAGTAAACTTCTGATGTCGAGTACACTTTAGATGCCGAGTAAACTTCAGATGCTGAGTAAACTTCAAATGCCAAGCAAGTTCAGATGCTGAGTGACACAGAGTTTATCAAGTGTCGAGCAGAACCAAGTGTCGAGCAAGTATAGGTGCCGAGTAACACAAAGGTGCTAAGCACCAATAACTCAATAATGTCGAGTTGCTGCATTATTTTGGAAATTGAAGATTCACCAGATCTAAGCCGACAAGGTTGTTATCTAGAAATTTGTGAATTATAAGGAAGATAAGAATGATGAGCTGGTGGCATAGAACACCATGTAGAACATTTTTAAGGATACAACTGGTGAAGTTTCTAGAAGAGAACAAGATATGGGGTAGATACATTGTATCCTACCTAATCCATTTTGAAACCCTAAAATTGGAGAGGGAGAATTGAGTGGCAAAGGCAAATCAGATCTCTATTTAAGAAGACATAAGTTAATGAAAAAAGAAGAGAGAGAGAGGTGGTCAAGCATAAAAGCATGAAGTACTGAAGAAGGTGCTAGAGAAGAAAGCACAAGAACTCTATTTGGATAGATGACCACAAGGATGATTGCATTGGTAGAATGAGTTAGAAGACTCAAGGAAACAAATCTTGAGAGGAAGACAAGCAGTCAGAGCTGAAGTGATTGAAGCCAAGCATAAGGATTGAACTGAAAGTGTGATTTGAAATCTACAAAGTATGTTGTAAGTTATATCATATCAAAAGACCATTATAGTTACTTTCTAGCAATTGTAACAGTAAGCTTAAATCCTATGGACACAATTGACACAATGATTTAATAGTGTGTTGTAAGCCTTTAACAGGGCATCACTTTAGAAGAGTGAGAATCAAGTAGCACGTTACTGGTGGTTTTTCCCAAATTGGATTTCCACGTAAATCATTGTGTCATGTGTTGATTTTGGATGTTTTATCTTTGCATATTGATTTACTGTAACTTGCTTATATGATTGATTTAAGTGTATGGATTCATTAAAAGTAGTAAAAAGGTATTAATAGGGCATTTGGACCTTGGATAACTAATTCACCCCCTTCTCTTAGTTATTCTAAAGAATTCTAACAATTGGTATCAGAGCCTGACTTTTGATTCAATTTAAAGGGACTACAAGCAGAAAAGATCAAAATGCCAAAGAGAGAAGTTCCCAAGCTCAACAAAGACAACTTTGTTGCATGGAAAAGTTTGATGAAGCTACATCTTGGATCCATAGGAGATTATGCCCAAAATTAAATTTTCACTGAACATGTAGATCCAACAGGTGCTCCTACTGCAGAAGACATGAAAAACAAGCAAGAACACAATTAGACAATGCTAGAAATTGCCTCTGCACTTAGCTATGCTGAATTTGATGATATCAAAGGATGTGACACTGCATTCAAAATGTGGAAAGCCCTATCAAACATCTATGGAGGAGATCAGAATGTACAAAGAGAAAAAAGAGAAAGTCTCAGAGGAAATTTTGATGACATGAAAATAGAAGAAAATGAGAATGTTGCTCAGTATGGTGCAAGAATAAAGGAAGTGGTAAGTGCAATAAGATGCTTAAGTGGTCAACTAGATTAAGATACTATTAATAGTAAGTTCTTAAGAACCTTTCTCCCTATCTATGCTATTAGAGTATTAGCAATACAAGAGCTAAGATGTATACCTGGAAATAATCTAAGTTTTGAAGGTATAATAGGTAGACTCACTGCATTTGAGTTATCTAACTTTGACAACTACAGACTTGAAAATGTTGAATCTGCTTTTAAGGCCAAGTTATTAGTAAAAGATGTTGAATAGGTGAAATCAAAGAAAGGAAGAAAAATGAAGTATGTATCCAGTGACAGTAGCACTGATGAGGAAGATGTGGAACAATTGGAAGCATTGCTCGCTAGAAGATTTCACAGGGGCAAAGGAAAATTCAAAGGTAATATGCCTATCATTTGTTTGAATTGCAATGAAGTAGGTCATATTGCTGCAAGGTGTCCACAGAAAAAAGGATTCCAAGGAAGGCAACAAATACAAGTATAGAAGAGATGATGACAAGAGAGATTACAAAGAAAAAGGTAAGAAGTGTTATATTGTTGAAGAAAATTATGATGACAATGATGATAAAGTTGTTTATGTAGCCATAAAGGACCAATCTGATGAAGAAGAGCCCACAACACTGGTAACATGTATAAACAAGAATGATAGATGGATCATAGATAGTGGATGCTCACATCACATGCCAGGAGACAAAAGTAAGTTTTTTAACTTTACTTAGTATGATGGAAATAGTGTTAGATTTGGTAATGATGCTCCATGTCAAATCAAAGGAAAAAGGTTCGATTAAGCTCACAGAACAAATTTCATGTGACAATGCATATTATGTTGAAGGATTAAACTACAAATTACTGAGTGTCTCAGAGTTAGGCAATATAGGTTGCAAAGTGGAATTTGGAAACAAAACTGCAAAAATCTATGATACTGATGGTAAACTGATAGGAAAAGGAGATCAAACAAAGAGTAATTTGTTTTACCTTGATATGGATGATGTTTCTTGTTTATTTGCAAAATTTGATGATGAATGGTTATGGCATAGAAGATTATGTCATGTCAACTTTGACAATCTAGTCAACATCAGTAAAATGAAGAAAGTCAGAGGTTTACCAAAATTAAAGAAGCTTGATAATATCACGTGCAAACAATGTCAACTAGGAAAGATGACAAAGTCAAGTTTCAAAAGCAAAAAGTATACATCTAAAGAGATACTTGAGTTAGTTCACACTAACTTATGTGGTCCAATGGAAATACAAAGCTATAGAGGAGATAAATACATAATGCTATTTGTTGATGCCTATTCTAGGATGATGACTGTTATGTTTTTAAAACAAAAATTTGAAGCTTTTCAAATGTTTAAGTGGTATGTGGCTAGAGTTGAAAAGGAAACTGGAAAAAGTTTGAAATGCCTAAGATCATATAGAGGTGGTGAATTTACATCAAATGAATTCGAGATATTCTGTAATGATAAAGGAATCAAAAGAAAAATGTCAGCTCCTAGAACTCCTCCATAGAATGGAATTGTTGAGAGAAGAAATAGATCTATGATTGACTGTGCTAGAACATTAATGATGGAAAAGATTGTTGCTCTAAAATACTGGAGAGAAGCGGTAAGTGTAGCTATTCATACATTGAACCGAGTACAAGTCAAGAAAGATACAAATACAACACCTTTTGAATTATGGTACGATTACTCACCCAATGTAAAACATTTCAAAGTGTTTGGTTGTAAATTCTTTATCCTTAAAGATGCTAGAAATGGAAAATTTGATGCAAAAAGTGATGAAGGCATATTTCTTGGTTATTCCACTAGAATTAAGGCATATAAGTGCTTGAATACTAACACTGAAAAAATTGTAGAGAGTGCAAATGTAAATTTTGATGAGCACATAAAAGTTCAAGCTGAAGAACCAAAGAAAATGGAAGATTATAGAACTTTTGTGTATTCTTATGAAGGAATGACTATTGATGAGGATGATGTCAATCAAATTGAAACTCAACAACAAGTTTCAGTCTTAGTCGAGTCTCAACCAGTGAATACCGAGTTGCATTCAGAAGCCAAGTTGCAGAATGAAAAAAATGCACAATCTAATTTTGAAGACAGTACACATAATGAAGAACAACCTAACAACAAAGTGCATAGTGATCCTGAATCTGAAAGATCAAACATGGAAACAAGGAAAGAGCCAAGGTTATCCAAATATGTAAAAGGACATCACCCTGTTGAATAGATAATTGGTGACATAAATGCAAGACCAATGACAAGGAAAAGACTAAGACATGAATCATGTTTGATCACTAAATCTGAACCCAAGATAGTATATGGTGCATTACAAGATGATGATTGGTATAAGGCTATGGAAGAAGAAATTGATTAAATAAGAAAAAACAAAACTTGGAGTTTGGTTCCCAAACCAATTGACAAGAATGTGATTGGCACCAAATGGGTATTTAGAAACAAACTAGATGAGAATGGTGAGATTACCAGAAACAAAACTAGATTAGTATGCAAGGGTTATACTCAAGAAGAAGGAATAGACTATGGGGAAACATTTGATCTTGTTGCTAGAATGGAAGGAGTAAGAACTTTACTTGCATATGTTGCCTACAAAGATTTTAAAGTCTATCAGATTGATGTAAAATTTGCCTTCTTAAATGGTATACTAGAAGAAGAAGTCTATATTGAACAACCAGAAGGATTTGTTGATGAAAACAACAGGGATATGGTGTGTAAGCTACATAAAGCACTCTATGGTTTGAAACAAGCACCTAGAGCATGGTATGAGAGACTTCACAAGTATGTAGTGCAAATTGGATTTGAAAGAACTGATGATAATAGCAACATGTACATCAAAGCAGAAGAAGGTAAAGACATTATTGTATCTGAAATCTTTGTGGATGACACAGTGTTTGGTGGTAAGGAAGTACATTGCAAAGGTTTTTTTAACAAAATGAAACATGAATTTGAGATGTCTATGTTTGGAGAAATCAAATTTTTTGTTGGGTTGCAAGTACATCAACTCAAACATGGAATGTTTGTTACACAACCAAAATACATCAAAGAAATTATTAAAATGTTTGGATTGGAGGAATCCAAACCAGTTAGCACACCAATGGCAATAGGAAATAAGTTGTCCAAAAATAATGAGTCAACTAAAGTCAATCAAACAATGTATAGATCGATGATCAGAAAACTACAATATGTTGTACATAGTAGAGCAGACATAGCATTAGTAGTTGGAATAGTGGCTAGGTTCTCTGCTAATCCTAAAGAAAATCATCTCATAGAAGTAAAAAGAATAATGAGATATCTTAAAGGAACTGATGACTTTGGTCTATACTACAAAAAGAATGGAAAATTTGAGCTCAATGCATATACAGGTGCAAACTGGGGAGGAAACATTGATGATAGAAAAAACACAAGTGGAGGTGCATTATTTCTAGGCAAAAGGCTGGTCACTTGAACTAGCAAGAAACAAACATGTACATCCCAGTCCACTACAGAGTCAGAATATGTGGTAGCTGTAGTCAATTGCACAAACATTGTATGGCTCACACATCTATTGAATGGAATGACAGAAGAAGTAACAAAGCCTGTGATATTGTATTGTGATAATACAAGTGCTATAAACATATCCAAAAATCTAGTGATGCATGCAAAAACCAATCATATTGCAATCAAGTATCATTATGCCAGAGAATTGGTAGAAGACAAACAAGTAAAGTTGGAATACATTCACACAAAGGAAAAAACTATAGACATCTTCACCAAACCATTGCCCAAGGATGCCTATGAATATCTTAGAGGAAAGTTGGGGGTAATACCCCTAACTCAAGCAGTTTAAGGCAACAAGGAAGCTTCCCTGCATCAATAGGAATAAATCATTGAAATATTAATAGGTTGATGCAGAGGATGATAGCAGGAGCAGAAACTCCAAATTAGTCACAAGCATGGTGACAGAGGGAGAAAATCAACAAGAAGCCAAAGCTTATATTTTGCATGATAAAGATGCTACATCTTTGGCATTTATGTCAAAGAGGGAGAAATATATAGAAATCTAATCAATACAAAGAAAGAGGGAGATATATATGAAAGAGGGAGATATATGAGATCAATAGTAAAAATATAGCAAGACAACATATACAATATTGGTGGTAACTAAGTTGATTAATTGATCAGTTTGGTTTGCCATCAATGCCAAAGAGGGAGATTGTTGAAAATGATTGAAATGATCATAAGAAAAGTTGTTGGAATAATATATGGAACTGGTAAAGAATGTCCTGAATCATTGTTTTGTCATTGATGTCAAACTTTCTACTTGCAGGAATGCCAATTGCTTTAGTGATCCAAATACTATCAATTAGTTGATTGTCAAGGAGGAGGCAATCAATAAGATGTAACTAGAACACCTAGAGAAAGGTTGAAGTTATGATGTTGTAATGAAGTACAAAGATCAGCTAAGCCATTGATGAAAAAGTGTATTTGATGACATACTATAAAGAATGGGCACACTAGAAGATATCAAAGATTTAAGGTTTTAGCTAAGTCTTTTGTAAAGCTCAACTAAGTTCATTAGAGGGAAGGAGCCGAGCAAGCTAGTAAGAGCTGAGCAAATTCTTAGTTAATGCCGAGTACACTTCAGATGCCGAGTAAACTTTAGATGCCGAGTAAACTTTAGATGCCGAGCAAGTTCAGATGCTGAGTGACACAGAGTTTATCAAGTGTCGAGCAGAACCAAGTGTCGAGTAACACAGAGGTGCCAAGCACCAGTAACTCAATAATGTTGAGTTGTTGCATTATTTTGGAAATCGAAGATTCACCAGATCTAAGCTGACAAGGTTGTTATCTAGAAATTTTTGAATTAAAAGGAAGATAAGAATGATGAGTTGGTGGCACAGAACACCATGTAGAACATTTTTAAGGATACAACTGGCAAAGTTTCTAGAAGAGAACAAGATATGGGGTAGATACATTGTATCCTACCTAATCCATTTTGAAATCCTAAAATTGGAGAGGGAGAATTGAGCAAGAAAGGCAAATCAGATCTCTATTTAAGAAGACATAAGTTAATGAAAAAAGAAGAGAGAGAGGTGGTCAAGCATAAAAGCATGAAGTACTGAAGAAGGTGCTAAGGAGAAGAAAGCATAGGAACTCTGTATGGATAGATGACCACAAGGATGATTGAATTGGTAGAATGAGTTAGAAGACTCAAGGAGATGAAGCTTGAGAGGAAGACAAGTAGTCAGAGCTAAAGTGATTGAAGCCAAGCATAAGAATTGAACTGAAAGTGTGATCTAAAATTTGCAAAGTATGTTGTAAGTTATATCAAATCAAAAGACCATTATTGTTACTTTCTAGAAATTGTAACAATAAGTTTAAATCCTATGGACTTAGGTTGGTTTAATAGCCATAAGATAAATCCTTTAACAGGGTGACATTATAAGTGAATGTTCTAAAGACCTTTAACTAGGTCCATTCCTAATAGTTTGGTGAAATCCTCTAACAGGGTCACATTTAACAGTGTGTTGTAAGCCTTTAATAGGGTAGGCCTTTAACAGGGCATCACTTCAGAAGAGTGAGAATCAAGTAGCATGTTACTGGTGGTTTTTCCCAAATTGGGTTTCCACGTAAATCATTGTGTCATGTGTTGATCTTGGATGTTTTATCTTTGCATATTGATTTACTGTAACTTGCTTATATGATTGATTTAAGTGTATGGATTCATTAAAAGTACTAAAAAGGTATTTATAGGGCATTTGGACCTTGGATAATTGATTCACCCCCCCTCTCAATTATTCTAAAGAATTCTAACACTTTCAACATACTTCTCTTTTTGGAAAACTTCTCCCTCTCTGGTTCCTTACTTTATTTAGGTTCCAATTTTTTTGGTTCCTTTCTTTTTTCAAGTTCCAAATATTTCTCAGAGATATGATAGTAAACTTCTCCCTCTTTGACAACACATGCCAAAGACAATATTTCTGTAAATAGTAATGTGCCTTAAGTACTTATTCATCTACAATATGCCCTTGCTAATTTTGCACCAACTTATTGATCTTTAATAGCTTCTAGTTGGTGCATTCATTAAAATTCATTTAGTGAATCTTAGATAAGGGAATGACCCCCAACTTATCTCTTAGATACTAAAATGCATCATTAGGTAATGGCTTATTGAATATGTTTGCAATCTATTCCTTTGTATTCACATATTCCAATCTAACTTCTTTATCTCTCACTAACTCTCTTAATAAGTGATATTTTATAGCAATATGCTTTGTTTTGGGGTGCATTACTAGATTCTTTGATATATTGATTGCACTAATGTTATCACAATATATGACAACTAGATCTTTAATCTCTACCTTCATTCCTTCCAATAATTGTTTGAACCAAACAATGTTAGAACAATTGACTATTGCTACTACATATTTTTCCTCTTCTGTGGATTGAGACATTTACAATTTTGTTTCTTTCTTGTCCAAGATACTACTCTTTTACCATGAAATAATGCTCCACCACTAGTTATTTTTATGTCATCAAGACTTTCTGCCCAATTTGCATTAGTAAATACTTTCCAAGTCCAAATTGCTTCCAAGTCTGTACCATAAACCATAGTCTTCAGTACCTTTCAGACATCTCATGATTCTCTTGATTGCCATCATGTGATTTGACTTAGGATTTGCTAAGAATCTTACCACTATTCCAACTTCTAGAGCAATATCAAGCCTTATGTGAACTACATACTAAAATTTTCTAATCATTGATATATAAGTGGTCTTATCTACTTCTTTGGAATCATCATTTTTGAAAAGCTTATGTCTAGTAGACATAAGTGTTCCAACTGGTCTTAAATCTTCCATTCCAAATTTTTTTAGTATCTCCTTGATATACTTAGATCGAGTGATGTAGATAGCATTTTTTTTCTATTGTATTTGCAATCTAATAAAGAATTTTATTTCACCAAACAAGGGTATATCAAATTCTTTACTTATTTCTTCTAAGAATGCTTTGCATAAATTATCATTTCCTATAAATAGAGTATCATCAATAAATATTTCTACCAACACAATCTTCATATCTAGTCCTTCCTTGATATATAGACTATTGTTCTCATTAGTACTTTGAGGACCAATCTATACAAAGTAATTATGGAGTCTTTCATACCAAGCTCTGTGAGCTTGCATCATACCATATAAAGCTTTATGTAACTTGTAAACCATGTCTTTTTTGCTAGGATCTACAAAACCTTTGGATTGTTTAATGTAGACTACCTCATCAAGAATTCCATTCAAGAATGCAGATTTGACATCCATTTGATATACTTTAATTCCTCTATGTCTAGATATGTTAGTAAAGTTCTAACACCTTCTATTCTCACTAAAAGAGTAAAAGTCACACCATAGTCAATACCTTCTTCTTGAGAATAACCTTTGCACACTGATCTTACATTGATTCTTGAAACTTTTCCATCTTTATTCATCTTATTTCTAAATACCCACTTTGTACCAATTACAATTTTATCCTTCAGTCGAGGAACAAGAGTCCAAGTTTTGTTCTTTTCTATTTGTTCTATTTCTTCATTCATTGCCTCAATGCAACTTTCATTTTCCAAAGCATCTTTAACACTTCTAAGTTCAAATTCAGCAAGTAAATATGTAACTTTTAATTTGTTTCTTCTCATTGTTCCATCTAATTTGTCTCAAATGATCTAATTAGGTGCATGATGTCTTTTTACATCTCTTGCTAACATAGGCTCTTTGGTCTTTGAATGAGTTCCACCATCTTCTTCTTGAATCTTAGTTTCAATTTTAATTCCTTCTATCTACAACTTAACTCCATCAGGCTTGGTTTGAACTAGCTTGATAGCCTCTAATTGTGACTTGGGTCCTTGTAGCTTTGGTTGCAGTATTTGCAACTCAGTAACCATTGGAGTTTCTAGGGACTTAGGAGATGAAGCTTCTTTTCTCTTAGATAGATTTGGAAAAGTATCAAGTTCATAGTAAACAAATCATTTGTAATCTTCGGGTTTCTTGCTTCTTTCTTCTTCACTCTTTTCTGCAAATTCATCAATTCTGACATGTGCACTTTCTATAAGTTTGTGAGTAGAAAAATTCAAACATTTTTATGCTTTACTTCTAGAGGAGTATCCTAGAAATATGTATTAATCACATTTTTCATCAAATTTTCCTTTTCTAGATTCCTTTAGTATATAACATTTTCTACCAAATACTTTCAAGTAACTTACATTAGGTTTGTAGCCATACCATAGTTGATAAGGTGTCTTGTTTGAATCTTTCTTCAACTGAACTCTATCCAAGGTATGAACTAGAGTGTTGATAGCTTCTTTCTAGTATTTGAGAGCAACATTTTTTTCAATCATCAAGGTTTTTACATAGTCCATGATAGATCTATTTTTTTCTTTCTGCTATACCATTCTACTATGTGTACTAGGGGCTAATAATTGTCTTTTGATTCCTCTTTCAATGCAAAAATTATTGAATTCATGGGAGATGAATTCACCACCTCTATTTGATCTTAAGCATTTTAACTTCTTTCTAGTTTCTTTTCCTAGTCTTGCCAGATACCACTTGAATTTTTGAAAGGCTTTTGATTTTTCTTTTAGGTACATTACTGTCATAATTCTTGAATAGTTATCAACAAGGAGAATGAAAAAAATTTCTCCACTATAATACTCTATTCCAATAGGTCCACATAAATCTATGTGAACAATTTCCAAGACTTCTTTTGACTAATAGTCTTTGCTCTTGAAGCTTGTCTTTCCCATCTTACCAATTTGGAAATTCTTGCATAGACCCATGTCAGGCTTCTTCAAACTAGAAATACCTCTTACTCTTCTATGTTTTTCTTATCTTAACCAAATTATCAAAATTCACATGACATAGCCTTTTGTGCCATAACCAACTTTCCTCTACTTGAGCAATAAAACATGAACAATCATTGAGATCATGATAAAATATATTACCTTGTGTTTGCTTGCCAGATCCAACCAAATTTACTTTCCCATCCAGCAATTTGGCCTATGCATTCATGAATTCTACCTTGAATCCAATGTTATTCAGTTGTGCCACACTCTATAGATTATGCTTTAGTCCTTCAACCTAATAAGCATTTTCACATACAAGTTCTTTGGTCAACAAGATACATCCTTTTCCTTTTATGTTACAAGGTTCATTGTTTCCAAATCTTATACTACCTCCATCATAATACTCCATATGCTTAAATTTTATTTTGTCACTAGTCATATGATGTGATTAGCCAATGTTAATAATCCATTTATCATTTTTGCTAACATGAGAGATAAGTGCAATCTTATCTCCTTCATCATTAGATTCATCTTTTATAGCTATATATACCATTTCATCTTCACTATTATCAGAATCTTTAGCAATAAAACAAGATTTCTTATCTTTGTCCTTGAAGCTCTTATAGTTCTTGGAATCCTTCTTTCCTTTATTCTTATTACTTTTCTTCTCATTCTTGATTTCCATGTTTGGACACCTAGCAGCAATGTGACCAATTTCTTCAGAAGAAAAGTAGATCAGAGAAACTTTACCTTTGTACTTTCCTCTTCCTTTGGAATAATTTCTTACAAGAAAGGCTTCAACAACTTCAAGATCATTGTTTGAACTTTCTTTTGATGATCCATCTTCTCCACTTCTGGATTGACTAGACTTTTCCCATTTACCCTTTTCTTTGAGTGAAAGTTTAGCTTTCAATTTAGATTCAATATTGTTTGAAGTAGGAGCATAGTTATCATAATTATCTAATTCAAAAGCTGTTAACCTTCCAACTAGAGCATCCAAGCCTATTTTATTATTTCGATCATCACATCTCATTTCTTGAATAGCAAGTACTCTAATTGAATAAATAGGAAGACGATTTTTGAGCACT
Source organism: Cupressus sempervirens (assembly GCA_028749045.1). Lineage (NCBI taxonomy): Eukaryota > Viridiplantae > Streptophyta > Pinopsida > Cupressales > Cupressaceae > Cupressus > Cupressus sempervirens. The sequence continues at coordinate 756,804,698 of CM053792.1, read as the reverse complement.
TTACTTACAACTATTTCCTCCTTAATGTCCCCTCTAGATTCTTTGATTGCACTTACATTGGCCTTGATCCTTTCCACATATTTTTTAATGTTTTCATCTATTCTCATTCTCATTTGATCAAATTGTCCTCTGAGGCTTTCTACTTTGGCTCTTCTCACATTGTCATCTCCTCCATAGATATCTTTCAATTTGTTCCACATTTCAAAATAAGTTTTGCAATCTTTTATCTCATCAAATTCAACATAACTAAGAGCTAATGCAATATCAATCATCATGATATTATGATTTTTCTTTTCAAAAATGTTTTCAATTGATAATGTTCCAATGGGAGGCTTATATTCAGCATAAGATCCTTGCAACTTGAATCTTTGATGGTAGCTAGAAGTAATCTCATAAGTCCTTGCCATGCTACACAATTGTCTCTGTTTAGCTTAAGAACTCTCTTTTGTAAGACATCCTAATCTTTAGCTTATGTCCTTGAAACCTTCTCTATAAGTACCAAAAGCTCTAATACCAATTTTTGGAAATATAAGAGGAGTAACTAAGAGGGAAGAGGTGAATCAGTTACCTCAAAAATAAATCCTAGATCCCTTAGATGTGAGTATAAAATGCAAACAGATAACTTAATAATGTTGAAGCTTGGTAAACACACATAATGTTGTAACTCAATAATAACTAGTTTAGCTCAATAAATGATTATCATATAAACCTTTAGATATCATTTATAATTACCATTACTTTAACTTAGTTTCAAACACATAAATGAAAATAGCATGAACACATTTGACATCAGGATTTAACGTGGAAACTCAGTTTGGGAAAAACCACCAATAGCAACTTGTTATTGATTTTTACTCTTCTAAAGTGAGCCTTGTTAGGAGCCAACCCTATTAAATGTTACAAAACATACTATTAGGTTTCACCCTATTAAAGGATTTAATCACCCTATTAGGATTGGGCTTGTTAGAGGTCTTGAGAACAATTGAATGGAATTGCCACCTTGTTAGAGGATTTGCAAATAGTTGTTAAGCCAACTTTGTTAGGAGATTTAGATCACTACTATAATTGTTGGGGAGCAACAATGAGATTACCTGAGCTGAATGCAACTAAATTGCTAATTTTAGATCTTTGTTCTAGCTTGAACTTGATCCTTCCTAATTGAATATGGCTTTGCTGCACCACAAGAATATTCTACTTATCCCTCAAATTTTCTTCCTCTGCTCATCATTAAATCTTCAATTACATCTTCAGAATTTTTCACTCACTTACATGGTTTGAAATCAAAACTTTACCTTATACTTATATCTTCCACTTTGCCAAGTCAGCTCAAGCACAACTTACAATAATCAATATTCATCACCTTAGTTGGAATCAATAGATAAATCAATTAAGCTTAATATGAAAAAATAAGAAAATCTTTCATTAGCCGACCTTGCTTGGTAGAAGTTAACTCCTAAATGATTTCCTTTGTTAACCAATAGAAGCTTAGCTAACACTACAAACTTACAAAAATCCTTTGTCAACTGAGTGAACTTGGTTAACACTAGTTCAATCCAACTTTTCTTTGTTACTTGAGTAAGCTCAGTTAACACTCACTCTCTACAACTTTTTTTTTGATGCCAAAGTGAACTTGGTAAACATTTCCTTTTGAACTAGGAAAAAATAGGAACACTCAATAGACACTAAGAACTATCTTTGCTACCCAAGTGAGCTTGGCATATACTAACTGCTAATGATATGACATTTGTGTAACATAAAAAAAAACACACAATTAATCAATTATATCCAACACATCTATGAGGAGTTGAGGAAGTACATATTAAGATGAATACATAGTAGAAGGCTAAGGTATATGTGAATAGGAGTTATAAGGAATTCTAGATAGGATATGAACTCATGATTTATTTGCGAAAGGAGTGTTTTCTAGTGGGTACATATAATGAGTTGAAAATGAGGAAGTATGGACCATTCAAGATGGTGAAAAGGTATTATTTTCAAAATGCCTATGAAGTGGAGTTTCTTGTTGAACTGAATATTTCATCAGTACTTAACATTTTAGATTTAATAGGTTATAATGAAGGAGGTGATGGAGATAAATTTGCACAAGTACAATGTAGTATCCTAGCAGTTAGTTTGGCTACAAAGCAGATTGAGGAGAAACTTGATAGATGTGTTGGAGAAAGTACAAGGAATAGAACTTATGAAGAGTACCTAGTCAAATAGAAAGGGAGGGTAGTAGAAGATTCATCATGGTTAAAAAGGGATGAGGTTAACCTTCTTGGTTTTCCTTTAAACACCTGAGACCTGAAGGGGACACTTCTCAAATTGTCTTGGATGTCTAATGGAGGAGCATCCTAGGTGTAAGAGAAATATTGCATCACCCAAAAATATTTCCTTTTGTTTCTTGAATAAAGGTTGCCTTTGTGTAGATTTGTTGTTTCTTAAAGCTTTCTACTTAGTAAGTTGGTCATACAAGCTCAGAATGACCTAATTTTAGAGGTGGATGTTAGAGTCATATAATGGTTATTCATGAAGTTATTGTATATTTTTGGTGTGCAACTTTGGTATAAAACTTTAGCTTGAATTTTGAAGACCTTAGAGGCCCCAGATGAGCTCTAAAATGGGGTTGATTGGATCTTGAGCAAGTCCATTCCTATAGATCAAAAGTCATTGATTCTAAAAAGGGTTTATAATAGCAAATCCGATTCTAACTCTATATGTAATTTAAGATATATTTAGTCTCAAGGATTAGGTTTTGATGTCTAAAAACTTCTCGAGTAGTGTAAAAATGCTTATTTAAGAAATGCCCATACATTATATAGGATAGCTCTAGGTGATAGTTTACAGCTTTGTGTTGCAAATTATTTTACATAAGGCATCTATGTGGGTTTACATATTATATTTGAAAATTTTATAATTCTAGCTTTGAAGTAATAATAAGAGGCCCATATTTTGTTCTCATCAATTTTTGTTATTTCTTTGTTTCTATTATGTGTTTGTTGTATTAAGGAGAGAACCCTTCATCTAGAGCACTACAATTTTTTCTTTTTTACACATTTTCTCATTTTGAGTGTATGAATCTCAAATGGGTTTTCTTAGATCAGGTTTACCTAATTTCATAAAAAAGGTGTCATCTTAGACCCCCCTTTTGAACACCATCTTGGTGCACACACCCATTTATCAATCACTTAGGGCTCATTTGGTTGTAGGCATAGGAATTGAGAATATGAATGGCTATTCCATTTACAAATATTTTTTGAAATAGACATAATATTCCTATTCCCTATTCCAATTGGAACACCAAATGGAAAATAGAAAACATATTCCTAAGTTCGTAAGATATTCTAGCAACCAAATGGGCTCATAGTGTTTCTATGATTATCCTATATTTTTCATTGTATGTCTTTGGGGTTTCATCATGAAATGATTGCATATAATGGGAGAGAATGTAATAATTTGACAAAATTGTAAATAAATAATGTAGAAAGTTGATATAATAATTTCTTTTTATTATTTTTGTTGTGAATGTTTGAAGTATCTTGCAAGTTTTGGCATAAATATGGGGTTACATATATGTGTTTATAATATTCTTTGACATATTTATTGAATTCATTTCTTTTATTATGTTTCAATTATTTTTTAAAGATTCTATTGCAACTAATAACATCAATGAAACCAATAATTATAGAAAAGGAGAAATGAAAAAATGGGTTGAAGGGTTTGTAATGATCAAAATGTTTTTAATCACCAACTCTTTGAAGGGTTTTTAATCATTAATTTATGTTATGTTTTTTGTGATTGTTTGAAGGGTTTTTGTATGCTTATAATTTTCCTCAAAAGGGTTTACCAAAATCATTTCTTATATTTTTTATAATGTAATTTGTTTTAAGGTTCTCTTGCAACCAATAATTACAATGAACAATTTTTTTACAGGATAAGGGAAATGATAAATACAAGTTCCAAGTGGTTTCAAAATATAGTGATAACATGCAAAACGGTTCATTTTGGATTTGATTTAATATTTTTATTTAGGGTTTGTAATTATTTAAGGGTTTGTTTAATTTTTTTTTAGGGGCTTCAAACAAAAAAAATTTAATGTACAATGTCGATATAATCATTTTTTTCTATTGTGTTATTGAATGTTTGAAGTACCTTGCAAGTTTCAACAGATTATTGGGGTTTTATCTATGTTTATAATATTCTTTGAAATTTTTACCAAAATTATTTTTTAGCATTTTCAATCATTTTCTAAGGTTTTTTAGTAGCTAATAATGTTAGTAACGTTAGTGTAGTTTTTTTATTTTTCCTATTTTGCTAAGTTTTTCCTACACTTTTAATAATCTTACTTAGGTTAATAAAGCATGTCTTATTAGGTGAATGGTTTTGAGGTGTCACCTTCCTACATGTGAGCATCCATTAGCTATCTTGGGAAGATACTTTTCTATCTTTAGTCTGATAGATGGTTGCTCCTCATTGGTTGGTGTTGTCGCCTCCTCCCTCTTCCTAGCCTATATAAGCATGCTATCTGGCTTGTATTTGTATCTATTATATTTGCATCCTCTTAATGCTATTTTTCTTCTATCATTTGCATTACTCTCTTTCAGACTAACTCTATGTTGCTATTTTGATTTTGTATCATTTGTATTCATAGTTTAGATATTTATTCTTTGCACTAGTTTTATGGGTTTTTAATCTTTTCAGATTCTAACAAGTAAAGGAAACCATTATAGGAAAAGGGTCATGATGAATTGGTCTCTCAATTGGTATTGGACATATTAGATCAAATTTAAAAGATAATTTTTTAATTGATACTTTATCTATGGTTAAGGGATTTGGGATGATTGAAGGATTTGTAATCATTAAATGTACAACCATAGAAATAAATACTTTGTCGATATGGTCAAGTAATTCTCTATAATCATTCTGTAGTTTTATGCTTCAATATTTCCACTTTCAAATAATTTCATATAATGTGATAGAAAGAAATAATTAGGAGTGGTAAAGGAATAGTGTAAATTGTCAATTAAATGATTACATGTTGTTGTACTCTATAGAAATCTCCATGGTTTCTTCCACTCTTTGAAATAATAATTGATTTTCAATTAAAGGTTTTGGGATGTGATTCAAGGTAGTGTTATAATTGAGGCTAAGGGTTTAAAATCATTGAGGATAGTTCCAAGATTCTATAGAAACACCATGACAATTATAATTTTTCTAAATTTAAAGAAACTTGGAGACCAATGTTAAAAATCTCTTTCTCATGGTGTTTTTGAATAGCATCTTGTATATTTTTTGAAGTCTTCTCTATTAGGATGAGATAAACGTATGCATTGTTTAGTTGACTTTAATTGTGTGTAATGTTAAGTTAACATTGATTATTTGAATTGTTAAGTATGCATTGGATATATGTCTTGTAAAGTTGACATGATTTGTATAATCTGTTAAGTTGACATTAACTATATGCATGCTTTAAGATTATAATAGATGTAATGTAGAAAGGATTCTTGAAATGATAATTTATTTATGGTTAAGGGTTTTGGGATGATTCAAGGGTGTGTAATTATTGAGGTTAAGGGTTTTTAATCATCGAATGTCCTAAATAGGGAGAAGGTATTTGTTGTATTTTTGTGATTCAATCTTTCCATTATTTTATCTTTCAATATTTCCATTGTTAGATCATTGCATGAAATGTGATAGAAATAATTAGTTAGAAGAAATGATAACAAAATATTGTACATTATTGATTTAATTCTTACTTGTTATTGTACTATTTGTGTCTCTCCATAGTTTCTCTCACTCTTCATTTAAATACGGGGATTTGTAATTATCTAAATGTAGAAACATTGAAACATAAAATAATGGAAAGATTGAATCACACAATAACAACATATAACTACTCTCTATTTAGGACAATGTAGACAATTACTTAACCATTTCAGCTACTTATTTGTTTCTATTGATGCACATTCAATGATTAAAAACCTTAAATCATTATTAACCCTTAATCTCAATGATTACACACCCTTGAATCACATCCCAAAACCATTGACCAAAAATCAATTATCATTTCAAAAATATCCCTTTTACATTTCATCTATTTTCACTTCCCTTTTCATGTAATGATTTCCTTTATTGGCATTATTAGTTGCAACAGCTCCTTAAAAAAGTAATTATAACATAGTAAAAGTAATTATTTTAGTAAATATGTCAAAGAAAATTATAAACACATTTAAAAAACCTCATATTTCTTTCAAAACTTGCAATATACTTCAAACATTCACAAAAAAATACAAAATAAAGAAATTATTAGATCTACATTCTACATTATTTCTTTACCATTTTCTCAAATTATTATTTTCTTTCACATTACATGCAATCATTTCACAATGAAACCCAAAAATCATTGCAAGAAAATCATGGGAACACTAAGTGAAAGATAAAAAATAGTAAGATATTGTTAGTTCATGATTTGTTCCCTCAAATGCTAAATAATAGTAAGGTTGAGATAAATGACAAAGATAGAAATCGGGAGATTGTCAACAGGAGCTATGTGAGTGATTTCTACATAGTGAAAATAAACCAGTTGATGGTAAATTTTCCTAGTACGTGGGTTAACCAGTGGTGGTAATGTGGCATTTGGTAATGGTAATATGTATTACCATGCAAAGTAAAAAGGTCAATCATGGTTAAGTTAGGGTCACACTAGGGTATAATAACATGGGATTTTGATTTCTACTAGGGACAATGTATTTCAAGAAAAATGACCCCATTGTTGCCTTTTCTTCCCAATGGGTGGTTCATATTATAAATTAAACATTAATTGACACAATAGTAATTACTAATTGGATATATTTAGTTTCTTTATATAGGCATTATGTTTCAATGAATACATTGGATACCTATGATAGCAGCTCTTTGAATTTTTTTTTGTAATGCACATGCCTAGACCATCACAAATTCAATTGAAGAAAATGGTATGATAAATGTGTTATGTATTCATTGACAATATTGTACAAATGAAGAGGGAATTGGCAGGTATTCATTGAAAATGTGACAAAAGCAAGAGAGCAATGTGAAATCAAAGACTATAATGATGACAACTCAAGTAGATTGATAAGTTCATGAATTCATTGATGACATTAGATTACTTTATCTACATCATAAAGAATTAGTTTTGTAATGTATTCATTGGCTGCAATGTGAATACAATAGAAAACTAATTGTGCATTTTGTAGACTTAACTACATTTTATCATTGAAAGCATCACCTAATTAATTGGGCATAATGCACTATTAGTTTCATTATTTACTGATTTACAATGTTATATAAGTTTACAAGGAATGGTTGGGTTTTCATTTAAAATAGTAGAAGTAAGACATCATTGTGACTGCAACTTTGTAGGATTAATACAATGAATACAACTTTTCATAATGAGCATTACATATCTTCAATGAATTCATCACAAAATTAAATGTGCATTATGTGTTGATCTCCAAGTCATGTTGTCTATTAATGTCAAACACTTAGTCATTTTCTAGGTAGAGTTGGTCCCTAATCACTGTGACCGAGCCAACCAATGAAGGATGAATGATTATGGACTTATTTACATTTTAGTTTGAGCCAAGCAAGTCTTGGGTTGCCAACCACCCTAGTATGGAGCAAGTGCTACTTTATGCCAAGTAAAGATAGAAGAGACACCAAGATAAAAAGAGTTAGTTCATGTTGAGTTACATAGTTAGTGCCAAGCATATAAAAGTCAAAGGAACAATATAACTTTTTGTTATGACCAAGCATCATGGTATTTAAGCTCCAAATAAACCAATTTTAGTATTTGTGTTTGTAATAGAACTAATACTTATGTTTGCATATTTTGTTAGAATTCATCAATCCCTATGAAGGTAGTATAACCAATCAAAAATATAAAAGGACTAAGTGGTAAAGGGGAGAAATATGGATCATTGATAATGATCTAGAACGTTCTCCACATGGTTATTTAAGGATTTTCCAAACCCCAAATCAAGTATGTATGTTACAGAGATGAAGGAGAGATTGAAGAGATAAGTGTATGAGAGCTATGTTTGATGATTAGAAGTAGAGATTAGGTAGAGCAACCTAATAGTAAAGGAAAAAATACAGTTTATTAGATAAGGAGATCAAATGATAATTGGAAAGAGAAGATGCATAATCTAGCATTATAGTTCTAATAGAAGAATCAAAGACCAATAAATTCTAACAAGTGAATCAATGTAAATATCATAATAGAGTAGTCCTAAAAAGCCTATTCAAATCTCCTAAGAAGGTTCTTACTTAGTTGTAAGTTTAGATTCTCTAATCAAGTAGACTGAATAAGTATTGTGAGCTCTTAGAAAGGAAGACCCCGAGGGTAGATCACCAGAAGTGATCAAACATTGTAGCCATAACACACACACTTTATTGTTATAGTAGTGAAGATTTGTGGGTGTCATCCCTATCCTAGTTTTGGTGTTTGAAACTACTGAGCAACAAAATGCTCAATATCATAGTGAAATAACTCACACAATCTAAGGATTAGCCAATTCCCAGTAGCAATCATATGAATAAACCACTATGACCCAAATTCAACAAAACAAAATGATGGTTTCCTACTCTTTAGGCTCTACTAAACCAAGGTGGATGTACCTAGCGATGATTCAAATGCAAATTGTGGTATGAAATTACTTTAGTTTAATTCTGGTTCTCATCTTTTACCCTCATCCACATACATAGTTTATCACTTTTCTCTAAAAGCTTCTCAAATTTATATACATCCCCTATCAGTAGATCTAGTTATAAATCTCCTATAGTTCACAAGTATTTGTGAAATCAGTGGCTATCTAAGACTCAGAAAACTATATGCACACAAGTGGTAACCATTATTTGTAACTTTAAACAAAATGGAATGAAATGATTCTAATTGTGTTTTGAAAATGATTTGATATGCAGCAGTAGAATTCGCCCTCACTTATGATTTATGAGACCAATGCCTTATCCATTGGGTGGAGAATTAACTATTCCCAGGAGATCTAATTCAAATAACTTGTAAATGAATTAATTAGTTTTAATCACCCATTTCCATTCTTATTAAATATTCTTTCTATAAACTCATAAACCCTACTGACTCATTAAAGCATTTATATAGCTCCTTGAATTAAAAGCAACAGTGATATCAGCATACAACCCATCTAGATTGCATTTAGCCAAATTAAACCTTATTTAAAATGAATTCAAAGTAGACAAACCCATAAAAAGGAGACATAAATTGATGACACAAATAGACTATAAATACCCCTTTGTATTATCCTTTCAGATGACTAATACAATGACCAATAGAAACCAATTGAAAACCTAGAATAGATTTCCTTTTCTGTCATTTCAGTATGTTATCAGAGAGTACAATTGGAAGCAAACTCAAAACAGTTGCATACTATTGGACTGACTAAATGTACTTTTCTTGGGAAACACAAAAAATCTACAAGTTCTTAGACCATCACATTGCCTTGAAAACTCATTTATATAGGCATGAGTTGCAACAAGCAAAGGGAAAATGTGATTGATAGGTGTCATTCAAAAAATTAACATACACCTATCACAACAAGACAAAACTGTGAATAATAGAAAGACTGGTATATTGAACATTCCTTGTGGGTCTGCTTCTGTTATTTCGTTTCGAAAGACAAAATATTATGATCAAATTTCTTTATTGTTCTGGTTCCTCAAGATAGGGGGTCATCAAATGTGATAGTGATGAGTCATCTCTTGCTACCTGAGGATCCTCTTTGTCTTTTTCATCAGTGGTAGATGTGGCTTCTACTTTTGTACCTTCTTCTTTGTCATCATCCTCCACCTCATCATCTCCTTCGGTCTATTCTATTTTCCACTTGTTGTATGTAGTTTCCTATGGCCAATCAAAATTTAGAACTTCTCTTTGTACAGTTACTAAAGAATTTGAATTTGCCTCCATATCAACAAAATATTTTTTGATGATATTATAGAATAACTGTACTTTCGCCAACTCCTCATTTGTCATTGCCCATAACAAATGGCCCATTTCATTTATAACCTTATTTATTCTTCCACAAAAGACTTCATCTAACTCCCTTCTCCATTCTTCCTTTTCCTTTATTTTATCAATTGTTTTTAGAGCACCAAGGAATAAATCAATTTTTTTTGCAAAATTCTTGGAAAAACAAATGGTTAATCTCCTATAGAATGAATCTTTCTTATCATCAAAATCTTGCGACTTATTTAGTAAATCAAAAATTCCCTCTATCTGATGATATGTTAGTTGAATGATAGATATACACATAGCAGTGATATTTGAATTTCATTTTGTCCACTTCTATACAATGGGTCTGAATATAGCTTCATTTTGTTTCAATTCATCCCTGAGAGCTGAAATCCTTGCTAATTGATCCAAAAATGTGGGCCATTCTATCTTGTCTATTAAATACATGATACCTTGCCTTAATTTCTCTTCATATTGATTGTTAAGTTCTACATGCATTGCATATAACTTATTTCTCTCCTCTTCAAAATCTTCTACAGTATAGAACTGAGGCCTTTCTAGAGCATCAGGTATCTCAATAATTGGTGTCGATTTAAAGGGCTCAATAGGTGGCCGTGGGGGGTATGCAATCCTGGGTTTACTAGTCTCCCCTAATTTTCTTTTCGCAAGAATCTTCTCCATTCAAGTTACTTTATTTTCTAATGACTATATTTGCATACCCCTCTCCTCATATGCTTTCAACATTTCTTCAAATCTAGCATTGAGTTGGGAAAAATTTTCTTCCTCTTGGCCAAACACCATGCTACCAAATTTTAGCATTTCTGATGCCATCCCAATTATCTGTTTACTGCATACCTCACCAGCCCTAAATATTGTCAATCCACCAGTATGCTCTATAGTGGGAATCTCATGCATCCTATTATTGTCCCTTTTTCAATGGACCATATAACAAGGGCTTAGTGGTAAACTATTTGCCTCCTAGCTTCAGGAGTAAACTTAGCAAAATCATTCAAAAATTTAGATTTCACCTCTTCCTTAATAACTGAATCAAGTTTGTCTGGTTGGTCAACCTTGATCTTCTTACATGTTTTCTAAAAATTTCCCATATTTAGTTTCCACAAAAATTGAGCAAACGCCCTAGATTTTACAAAATTCTCATCATTAATAAGCTTGTCAAAAGCTTGGGCAACTATCGGATCAATTTCCTTACCTTGATAATTAGCAATGGTTAAGTCCAAGGAAGGTCTGGGAGGTTCTTGTGGTTCTCCAATTTCCAAATCTGTGGGAGTAACATTTAGATCCCCTTCTCCACCAATTTTTCTAAGATTCTCCTTTAGAGATGCTTCATCATCTATCTAGATTGGGGACTGGCTTGGGGAGCATTGTTCTTTTTGAGAGGAAGAAGACCCCTACTCTAATTTTTTCATTTTTGGAGAGCTGGCTGCAGATGGACTTCCTAACCTTGGCCTCTGATGAATGGATACCTATTGCACACTTTGAACCATGACATGTGGCTTTCTTTTCATTCATAGCTTGGATGATCATAGCAAAATTATTCATTAATACTCGCATTTTGGCTCCCTAATATTTTTTGTCTTTCAATGGGTCATACTGAGGGTCAAAAGCATTAATAAATTCTAGGATTTTGCTAAATACTATCCATTTTTCTTTCCTCAGTTCTTGTTCCTGCAAGGTGAAAATATTTTTGATTATGTCCTCTGGATAACAAACTTGTTGTACCATGTGAGAAGCTTTCACCCTCTCTCTTAAGAGGTTAGAGAATCCTTTAGGATCAATAAATTTGGCATGAGATTCTGCCATATTATATCTATCTAAAAATAAATTCAGGTGCTTGCACCCTTTCCTGACAAAGACAAAATTATGCACTACAGTAACAATTGGAAAGAAGGCACCCTTCTTAGAAAATTCCCTTTCATCTATAGTGCCTATCTTCCATAGAAGCTCAGCTATCCCTATCTTTAAGGGCACATGGAAAGGTAGAACATGAGGCTTTCCCAAAAAGCTCTATACTCTTATTATTGTTGAGATACTGTAAGGGATTATATCCCCACAGTTATGACTAACCAATAGTCCCTGTGCATGGTCCTTGGGTCTGACCAATTCTAGCAATGCTTATGGAATTTTGGGGCTATCTCCTTTCAAAAAAAACCTAAGCTTTGGTGCAAAGTATCTATCAAATCTCACATAACTGGCATCTATAGCTTTTGAAGTCATATCTACACTCCACAGCTGCACTGGATTCCTCTCTCCATCCCTGGTTGTTTCTAGCTCCATACCCTTGGAGAAAAATGTCAATCCCTTTTACAAGAATACATGCATAAGAAATGAATACAAATAGAATGGTTTGTCCACTTTTCCCCGTGCTATCCCTACTAGACCATTGTGAATCTCTTTCGCAAGAAAAGTAGCAAAATCAACAATGGTGCTCAACCCAAATTGAAGTGTTTGAGCCATGATAAGGACAATAGAACCTAGGATTTAATCAGCTCCATCCATGCCAAAAATCTTGCAAAGAGAAAAATATAATGCTTGAGCTCTAAGGTTGAAGTGCCTTCTTAGCAATGGCTCTAGGGTACTGGTTGTAATCATAGGCAAAGTGCCAATTTTAGCAGCATGCTCTTGTAGTGGCCCTATTCTTAGGTAAATTCTTTGTACGTCATACCTTGCTTGAAGGTCATCCATATATATAGTTTCATGTAGAGAATGGTTAGGATTAAGGTTTAAAACCTCACTAATTAATTCAGGACAAACCCTAAAAAGATTCACTCTGGCATGGTTCTTTATCCACCCTCTAATCAGATCATACTTCTTGGCCAAATCCATCAACAAATCACTATCAAAGAAGACTATGGGAACTATTAATTTACCAATGTCAAAGTCCCATACATTTCTCATGGGAGTCTCTAATTTTCACTCTAAAAACCATTTCTTAAACAATTCTAGACCCCCCATGGAAATCTGGGCATCTCTTACCCAATTTGCTTTTCCATAGAAACCTTCTGCTACAGCTACTCTTAGGTGTTTTGGGATGAGTTCCCTTCCCTTAGTTATTTCATGTACTAATAAGGGGAATTGTTAAAGAAAATCATCTTGCACAGAATGTTTCAAATAATCCATTTTTCTGGTGAATTCTTTTTGGGGAGCCATTTTGAAGAAAACCCTAGGAATTTCACAACAATAGATATTTGAATTTTTAGAGAGTCATAGAGCACTTACTCACCAGAATTCGCACTTCTACACTGTGTAATTTCTTCTACAATTTTAATGGATTGATGAATAAAATTTTCATTCCCTAGCTTTGACCTTTTGTATTACCTGATATTCTTTCTATGCTTTGGTGATTCATTAATGGTGAGATAATGAGTTCTTTTCATATATTGAGATCACATGAATGAAATATGAACCATATTAACTCTTAGTAACCATTACCCCAAATTACAACCAAATTTCAATCCCATCCATAGATTTTCACCAGATCGAACAGCTTTGATTTAAAAGGTAACAAGCTCTATGGCTTTAAAAAACAAGGCTACGTGTCCCAATACCACTTGTCTGCATTTCTTAAATTTCTTGCACACTAGAATTACAAGGAAACACCACTCATTGATCAAGACAAGGTCAATGATTAGATCAATTCATATTTTAACAAAGTCCAATCAGCTTTACTTACCAATAGGAAGCCTTCATATGAGTTTTTTCCTTCTGACAACATTCCACATCAGCGGGTCCCATATCTTCTTCTGAGTGAGAAAGTGCCTAACATCATCTTTTCCATGTGTCAAGCAGGTGCATTCCCACTTTTCTTATCTGAGAAGTATCTTCAAATTGTGGGCTTGCACCAATCGTCGATCTCCAAAAGATCAAAGGTGGTAATACTTGAAATTTGTAAACCTTACAAGATGAGAAGAGTGACGTTACCATGGACATGTTTTTGCATGGTGCATTCCTGTTCTATTTAAACTTCACTCAAGTTTTTTATGCAAAAAATCTTCCTTCATTGATCAAGATAGGATCAACGGTATGAAACATTTCTGCACTTTATACTCACATTATCCACTTGGGCCAATAAAATGATTTCTTTCAATTTGTGTGCTCTAATTCATCTGACTATTGCATTAATTTATGAAAATTTCTACACCCACTTCATAAGTATTTCTATCTAAGCACAAGTAGTAGACCACGTGGCCCCATTGTGACACGTGTCACAAAGGCACATACTTGCATTCTTTAATTGACTACCAAATTCATAATGTGAGATTGCACTAACCCTCAACCTTTGAAAGATCAAAGGCTGATGAGGCTTCATTTCCATCTGGCAGACAAACTTCCTTAGTGGCACATCTTGCAGTACATTTAAGTCATCAGCTTTAAAATGTGGCACACCATAGCATATAGTTAAAACTTCTCAACCCCACCTTGCCACATGTCAATAAACCACTTTCCTGCATTATTTATCTCTTGTGCATCTTCAAAATGTGGGCATGCACTAGCCCTTAATCTTTGATAGATCAATGGTTATAAAATTAGGCAATTTGAGTACCACATTGGCTGCAGTGATGAATGAAGTACCTCCATCCATTCCAACTCATCTGACACATGCCATGGAGGACATCTCATCATCATCTTTGAGAATGTTGGGCCCATCTTGTCAGATTGTGACACATGTCACAAAGATGCTTCTCCACATTATTTATTTCATGAGCATCTCCTTCTTGTGGTAAAGCACTAGCCCTTGATTCAAATGAGATCAATGGTTGACTCTTCTTGGTGTAAAAAACATATCTCCGCTAGTAACTCAACCAATGACATCACAGGAAATCCAAAATGTGCATTAAAAGAACTGACAACCCTGCAAAAGTTTCTGATAGCTTATGACTCCTTTTACAGTTCACTAGAATTTTAAAAAGGAAAGGGCTATGTGTCACCAAGTCCCATGCCTGCATTATTTAAAAATCTTGAATCTTGAAATTGAAGGCATGTGATACCCATTGATCTGAACAAGATCAATGATTATAAAAAATTTGTGTCATCAGAGGTATTTCCTAATAGAATGATTAAGAAAATTGCTAGCTAAGCATGACCACGTAAGGTTTAAACAAAATTATAATGAATTCTTGCTTGCGCAAGCCCTTCCTTAGGTAAAATGATATACCATTAAAAACATTTTTCTGAAAATATTTTGAGCATTTTTTAAAACTAGGGCAATCTAAAGGTTTGAAAAATATAAGGAACAAAACCCTAATTTTCAAGATTTTAAGACTCAAATGATATTTCACTAAATTTTTCCATAATTTCTACATTGTGAAAAATCAGACCAATAGTGGTTCTATCTAGGGATGATAGACTACCTGAGTCTATGCAAGAATTTAGAATCTATGGAGGAGCAGACCACATACTTGGTGCAAAAATGACAACTTCTTCACAGAACACTGAACAACACACAAAAACAAGAAACAAGACTACATAGGGATATTTACAAGGATTTACAAAATATACAGAATGTACAAAAACACCAAGAAACCCTAAAACTACTATTCATGGAAAATAGATACTTTTAAGAAAAATACCTCTTCAAGAATTGTCCATGAATTGGTAATTCAAGAATATCTCCAGTTAGATCCTTAAAAAAATATGAATCTTCTACATTTTTATCACAAATGTTATAAGGACCAAGCCAGATTTGGTCAAATTTACCATGATTTCCCTTATCTTTGATTCTGGCATTCCACATTCATACCATATCTCCTATTTCAAATTGTCTCTCAATGGCCTTTTTATCATAAAAGTGCTTCATCTGTTATTGGAGATTAGCATTCTAAATAGAGGAATCTCTTCTTGTCTCTTCTAACTATTTAATGTCATCCATTTTGAGTTGCATATCATTAATGATATCATCTTCATATAGCTAAATGAATTTATACATCTCCCTTAGATTATTCTAGGGAAGTCTAGCTTGTATATGATAAACCAAGTCAAATGGGGCACAACCAATGGCCTTTTTCACAGTAACCCTATCAGCCCACAGGGCTAGTGGCAATTTTGAATCCTATGCCTTCTTGTTCTCCCCCAAAATCTTCTTGACAATCTTTACTATACTCTTATTGCTTGATTTTTCTTGACCATTCCCTTAAGGATGATAAGGTGACGATGCATATACTATAATGCCATATTTTCTACAAAACTCTTTATATTCATCAAATCTAAAACACATAGCATTATCAGTTATTATCTTCTGTGGGCAACCAAATCTAGTTATAATGTTGTTCAAGATGAAATTGATCACCACTTTGCTTGTACCATTCTTGGTAGGGATTGCTTCAACCCATTTAGTGAACGAATTAGTTGCCACTAGAATCCAAGAATGTCCACCATTGGATTTATTTGAGATTTCACCTATGAAATCAATTCCTCACTGCTGAAATGGTGTCTGTACTTCTACAGGTCTTAATGGTAAATTCCCAAAAAATTTCAACTTTCCACTGAATCTTTGACAAGTATTACATGTCTTAACAAATTCATGAGCATCTTTGAAAAGTGTTGGCCACCAAAAACTAGATCTAAGGACTTTGTGGGCTGTGATTTTAGCCATGTAATGACCTCCACACACACCTTCATGTATATCTTTCAATATTCTCACAACCTCAGTTTTGTCTACACATTTCAAAAGTACTCCTTCCATGTCTCTCCACAATAATTGTCCTTGTACTATAACATATCTTATAGCATGCAACTTAAGGGATTTCCTTTGATTATTAGTTAACTCTAGTGGGGATTTCATTGTTTGTAAATAATAGATTACATCTTTGTACCAAGCAAAGATGTCCATGTCACAGAGGTCTTCTCTGCAATTATCATCTAATTGGTTAATTTGGTTTGCCTCTAGATTTGCATCTGTCATCAACTTGGCCAAACTTTTTCCTCTGACCAATTTAGTAATCTGGATGTCAATGTTGAATTCTTGGATTCTATTGATCCACCTACACCTCGTGCCAGATACATCTTGTTGTGAGAAAATGTCTTTCACAGTAGTAGTAGGGACAAAAGCAATAACTGTAGCCCCCTATTAAATAACATCTGAAGGCCTTCACTCCTTTGACCAATGCATATGCCTATTTCCCATTAATATCGTACTTTAGCTCATTTGCTTGCAATGACTTGCTAAAGAATGAAATTGGTTATTCATAACCTTCTTCATTTTTCTGTAATAGTACTGTAGCAACATTGTGAAATGAGGCAAAAGAAAATATATGCATTAGTTTGTTATAATTAGGAGCTCTGAGCATAGGGGCATCTTTAATAGCTTGCTTGATTTTTTGAAATGAAATACTAGGTTCACCCTCCCATTTTATCTCAGATCCTTTCTTTAGCATTCTTGATATAGGCCTACTGATTTTTGCAAAATTTGTCACAAATCTCCTAAGAAAGTTGATATGTCTGAAGAATGACTAGATTCCTTTAACACTCTTGGGTTTCTAAATCTTATCTATTACCTCTAACCTTTTAGGGTCAATCCTCACTCCATGCTTGCCAACTAGATGTCCTAAAATTTTTACCTTAGTGACACCAAAGTTACATTTCCTTGGATTTAAAGATATTCCATATTTAAGGGCTCTGATAAATACCTTTTCCAAGTGCATGCAATGATCATTTTTATCCTTGGAGTAAGTAGTAAGGTCATCCTGATACATAGCCAGAAATTTGACAATAATATCAACAAAGGACACATCCATGGCGCTTTGGAAAGAGCTCCAACATTAGTAAGCCCAAAAGGCATCCTAACATAAACATATGTACCCCATGGAGTAGTGAAGGCATTCTTAAACTATTCTAATTCTTTGACAACCACTTGATTATATCTTGAAAACCCATCCATCATGGACATCAATTCTAAACTAGTGACCCTTTGCAACATGGCTTCCATATTTGGAAAACCATAATTGTCCTTTAATGAAGATATGTTAAGATTCTAGAAATCAACACATAACCTTATATCTCTATTTTTATTTCTTACTGGTACTAGATTGCATGCCTAAGAAGAATGTCTAATATGCTTTATAATCCCAACATCTCTTGATAACCTCTTCTTGCATTTTGGGAGCCAGGGTTGGATTTATTGGCCTTTGTTTTTGTCTGAAAGGCTTAGCATCTAGTTTCAAAGGAATTTCATGCTGAAATAGATCTTTCCTATAGGCCTTGAGATCATCATATGACCATGCAAACACATGTCTATATTTCCTTAGCAGACCTATCAAACCCTATCTTATGTTAGGAGATAATTTTTTACCAATATACACCTTCTTAGGGGTTTCTTTAGTTCCAAACTTATCTCCTCCAAATCCTTAGAATTATATTCACTAGTATCCATTTGAGATCTATCATGATTGTCAAAAATAGTTTCTAGGACAACTAAACCTTTTGGTATTTTGTTTTTTTTCAATTGCACAACTTCTTGTCCAAATATAGTATCATTTCCATCTATGTTTTCTAAATATGCTGTACAATCAATTTCTTGTCCTGATAACATATACTCACAATTCAAAATCCTTAAAATATCCTTATCATCCTCAAATACTTGCCAATTTTGGACATTGTCAGGAACAAAAGGCCTGATCTGAGTATCAATTTTAGATATACCAACAAATGTAATATTATCAAGTTTTATTGCTATTTTTCTAGCAAATCAGCCATCTTATTGTTAGATCTATCCTTCCAAATCATCCCAAATGCATCAAAGCACTCAATCATGTCCTATACTGTATTTCTATACTATTTTAACCTTTTATTTTTTGACACATAAACATTTGGATACAATTAACTTAGAATCCCCTGTTACATGTATACATTTTATCCCATGTTTATGAGCTAGTCTAAGTCCTAACAAAAAAGCCTCATATTCTACTATGTTATTAAGACAAGGAAAATTCAATGTGAAAGAAACTTTTTAGGTTAACCTAGTAGGAGAGATTAATTAAATACCTGCACCTGCTCCATCTTTGCAATAAGCACCATCAAAGAACATGGCGCATAAGTCACCTTTTTTTGAGATCTTTGCTTGCATCTGTACACATTAGCTCTGAATACATTAGCATCTATATCCACAAAATTTTTCATATCATCCTCAACTTCCTCTACTATCATATATATGCTTTTTGGCTCTCTATTAATCTTTAAAAAATTTCCATCAATATTAAAAGTAGCAAATGATAGGTCACATTGTAAACTTCCTCCCATGGTAGCACTCCATTTTCTAGATAATAACATGCCATATTGAGGTGGTATGTCAATAATCAATACGCTCATAGTGAGTTCTTTATTTGGACAAGTTGTCAATCTATAGGGAAGGGCACTAATAGTGCCTATGACTGTAACTTCCCTTTTATCCATAGCACAACATCTTCCTTGAGTAGTGTCAACCTTCAAACCTAATTCCTTCATTATCTCAAAAGGCATAACAGTACTAGAAGCATCAGAATCAATCATAAAATTCTTTAATGTCTTACTATTCACTAATATACTTAAGAAAAATGGCTCAACATTTCCCAAGCATTCATTGACAAAGTTATCCAAAAACATCTAAGGAATCCAAGACACAACCACTTCAGTATCCTATTCCTTCATCTTTTTCTTTTTCACTTCCTTAGGAACATGATTTTTATTACATTCTTGATTTACCTTTACCTTAGTGTTCCCCAACCATGCTATGGATTTATCTGAGTGCTCTGGGATTCTTAGTAACTCAGACAAAGGAACCTTAATATTAATCTAAGACAAAATAGCAAACATATCTATAGCAGAATCAAAAAGGTTATCATTATTCACATTCCCTTTCTCATCATCCTTACCCAAAGTGTTCAATGGATTATGATGACTCTTATCTTGATTAGTGACATTCTATGATATCTTCACATCTCTTTTCTCGGAGATATTAGTTGAGCACTCTATATTCTCAGGGTTGCCCCCTTTCCTTTGTTCCCATTTTTAATTTTCAAATTTAACCTTCACAACAAGGGGCTCTTTAGGTTTTATAATTTCCCCTTTCTTACGGTTAGTCCCCTTTATGAAAATACTAGCTACCTTATTTCCCTCCTTTCCTTGAAACATACTTCTAGTCTAAACTTGAGCCACCATATTAGCAGTAATTTGGTCAATTTCTTCTCTAGAGGGTTTTCTTAGGGTCATTTCTTCCTTTGCACCTACCATGTTACACACATTATCCTCAACATCACTTTCATCAGAAAATATTTGTTGTTGATTAACACTATGAAAACATCTCTAATCATTTACACCTCTGTCACAACCCTCATTGTCAAAAAAATGTGAATCAAACATGTTACATACTACATCATCATTGGTTTCCTCCTATTCTTGACATTTTTCCACTACATTCTAATTTCCAGAGAAAGACAAGGCTACTGCACAAGATTCATGAGCATGAGGCAATTGGCATACAAAACACCATATAGGTTCAATAGTAAATTCAGGTTCATCTACCGTATATATAGAATTTTTAGATAAGGGATCAAGGGTGACCTTGTTATTAGTACTCTTGGGGAATGGGACATTAGGTTGACCATCTTTCCAAGTAGTAGTATATAGGAAATTTTGCAACCTATTCTGTCTGTTGAAATTCGATTGATAAGGGGCTCTATTTTTAGTGGGATTCCTATCATTTTTTACCTGAGGGATATTTAAGCTCTTTATGAAATTTAGAACTTGAGCTATCTCACTTGGCTCTTGCTTCTTCCCACCTACACCTTTGTTATCGTCCTTTCTATTTCCCTTATTACCAAACAATCTAGGGTCATCCCTTTTACTTTCTAATCTGCCTAAAATTCTCAGATTATTTTCAATGTTAGCAACATTCCTAAAAGCTTCCCTTAAAGTTCTAGGCCCATTTTCCCTCAATTAATATGTTATTTTACCATCAAAAGCATTCAAATAAGTGATCAGGCATACCTTGTCATCAACTTGCATGGCTTGCATTAGCTTATACATCCTTTTTTGGAACCTATTGTTGAACTTAGTAATAGATTCATTTGGCAATCTCTTGATGTTATTAAATTCAGATTATTCCTTGAAACAATATTCAATATCCTTCCAATCCATAATAGACAATTTAGGAAGTCTTTTAAATTATTCCCTAGCATCTTTAGTAAGTGATTGAACAAACAAATTCATTATAACATCTTCTGCTTCAACCTCATAGTCACTCATCATATCCAGAAAACTTCTTAAGTGATCTTCACAGGTAATAGCATTATTTCTAGCAAATTGAGGAAATCTTTTTCTCATCTCTTGTAGAATAGGATTAGGGAAACCAAGAATTCCATCAAAACATATTTGCCTATATCCTTCTAAATGGACAAGTCTTCTTTGCAAATCAATCCTAGGATGGGAGGGAACATTTCTTTTGACATTATCATTAGCATTGCTAGTACTAGCATCACCAAGAGACTTATTCTGATCTACCCTTTGTGAAAAAGAAGATAACAAAGGAAAAGATAGCTGAGTCATATCCTGATCTACCTTATCATATCCACCATCTACATTACCCCTAAGCATAGCTATAGATTGCTTCTTAGCAATTTCTAGGAACTTGATCTTATTATTCATCTCAGCTATAGTGGCCTCATTTTCTGTAATCTCTAATTTCTTAGCTAAAGCATCTCTCTCTTTTCTTTTCTTTTCTAGATCAATATCTAAAGGTGATAGAGAATCATGAATTTGAACAACTTGTACTGGATCATTGATCCTAATACCAACTTCCTTCTATTTTCCTTTGTCCTTATCCCCTACAACTGGTTCCACATTTTTTACTCTATTGTTATCAACTTCAAGAGCAATGTAGTTCCTAATTTTTTGTACTATAGGTCCCTCTAAATTTATTTTCTGAGTTTCCAAAAATTTTTTCTCTTGCCTCTTAAGTTGTTCAACTTGTCCTACAATCTTAGGCTGCCAGGCACTAGCTGCTATCTCATTTTTCTTTTTTAGAGCAGCAATTCCCCTCAATAATTCTTGTTTTTCTTCATAATTCTTTGTAATCACTTCTTCCCTCTTCTTCTAAAATCTCCTATTAATAGCTTCTTGCTTAGTAATTTGTGCTCTCAAAATTCCATTCTCATCAAGATCAGGAATAGTGAATTCAGACCTAGATGTTTTCTCATCATTAAAACTTTTATGCTCTAACTATCTAGGTCTAACCTTTTCAAGGGAATAATATGACATGAAAGGGTTTATGCTACATTGGAAAATATTATTACTAGTCCTATCCTCCACACTAAATATATGTGGTTGTACAACCTTTTCCTAACATATCATTTTAGGGGAATTGTAGAAATCATCATCAGAAAAAGTTGGATGAGATCTCAAACCTTTGGGGAAAGGAACATTTTCAACAATAGAATGGTGAATGTTATCTTTCCCTACTAGTTGCTCCTATAAATAACTTCCTTTCTGCATTTGACTTCCCTTCATAGCCCAATTCTATCTTCCTCTAGGAGGGAGATTAGTTTATAATTTAATTCCCACATTTTCCCATGTATTCCTTTTGTTTTTCATAATTTGGGACAACAATTTTCTTAATCTTGACACTAGTTAAAACCTTTTAAGTCACCACCCACTCTATCAGAAGAAAATAACTGAGCAAATGATAAATCCTTTAGTGATAGTCTCAGGCAAAATGTATGCAAATTCCAAATCTACGGGAACTTTAGCATGAAAAATCTACAACTCTACCCAAGGGAACACAAATCTCTAATAATTCACTATTTATAACAACACTAAGTGTAATTCCCCAGTAGAGTCACCATTTTGTTGGTGTTTGAAACTACTAAGAAAAAAATTCTCAATATCACAATGAAATGACTCACACAATCTAAGGATTAGCCAATTCCTAGTAGCAATTCTATGAATAAACCACTATGACCCAACTTCAACAAAACAAAAGGATGGTTTCCTACGCTTTAGGCTCTGCTAAACCAAGGTAGGTGTACCTAGGGATGATTCAAATGCAAACTCTGGTATGCAATTACTTTAGTTTCATTCTTATTCTCATCTTTTACCCTCATGTACGTACACAATTTATAACTTTTCTCTAAAAGCTCCTCAAATTTATATACATCCCCTATCAGCAGATTTGGTTATAAATCTCTCATACTTTACAAGTATTTCTAAAATTAGTGGTTATCTAAGACTCAGAAAATTATATGCACACGAGTGGTAACTAGTATTTGTAACTCTAAACAAAATGGAATGAAATGATTCTGATTTTTTTATAAAAATGATTTGATATGCAGTAGTAGAATTCACCCTTGCTTAGTTTTGATTTATGAGACTAGTGCCTTATCTATTGGGTAGAGAATTAACTATTGGCGGGAGATCTAATTCAAATAACTAGGAAATTAATTAATTACTTGTAATCACCCATTTCCATTCTTATGAAATATCCTTTCTATAAACTCATAAATGCTGCTAACTCATTGAAGCATTTATATAATTCCTTGAACTAAAAGCAACAGTGATATCAGCATACAACCCATCCAGATTGCATTTAGCCAAATTAAACCTTATTTAAAATGACTTCAAAGTAGACAAACCCATAAAAAGGAGATAGAAATTGATGACATAAATATACTATAAATACCCCTTTGTATTATCCTTTCAGATGACTAATACAATGACCAATAGAAACCAATTGAAAACCTAGAATAGATTGCCTTTTCTATCATTTCAGTATGTTATCAAAGAGTATGATTGGAAGCAAACTCAAAACACCTGCATACTATTGGACCAACTGAATGTACTTTTCTTGAGAAACACAAAAATTTTACAAGTTCTCAGACCATCACATTGCCTTGAAAACTTATTTATATAGGTATGAGTTGCAACAAGCAAAGGGAAAATGTGATTGATAGGTGTCCTTCAAAAAATTTACATACACCTATTGCAACAAGACGAAACTGCAAATAACAGAAAGACTGGTACATCAAACATTCTTTGTGTGTCTGCTTCTATTATTCCCTTTGTAAAGACAAAATATTATGATCAAATTTCTTTATCATTCTGGTTCCTAGGTGGCCATCAAATGTGACAGTGATGAGTCATCTCCTACTACCTGAGGATCCTCTTTTTCTTTATCATTAGTGGCAAAGGTGGCTTCTACTTTTGTACCTTCTTCTTTGTCATTATCCTCCACCTCATTATCTCCCTCATTCTATTCTATAGACATAAACTCTTCCTTCCACTTGTTGTATGTAGTGTCCTCTGGCCAATCAAAATTTAGAACTTCTCTTTGTACAATTACTAAAGAATTTGAATTTGCCTCCATATCAACAAAATCTTTTATGATGATATTATAGAATAACTGTACTTTCACAAACTCCTCATTTGTCATTGCCCATATCAAATGGCCCATTTCATTTATAGCCTTATTTATTCTTTCACAAAAGACTTCATCTAACTCCCTTTTCCATTCTTCCTTTTCTTTTATTTTATCAATTTTTTTTAGAGCACAAGGGAATAAATCAAAATTTTCCACAAAATACTTGGAAAAACAAATGGTTAATCTCTCGTAGAATGAATCATTCTTATCATCAAAACCTTGCAACTTATTTAGTAAATCAAAAATTCCCTCTATCTGATGATATGTTAGCTGAATGACACATATACACATAGCAGTGATATTTGAATTTCTCTCTATCCACTTATGTACAATGGATTTGAATATAGCTTCATTTTGTTTCAATTCATCCTTGAGAGCTGAAATCCTTGCTAATTGATCAAAAATGTGGGCCATTCTATCCTGTCTATTAAATAAATGATACCTTGCCTCAATTTCTTTTCATATTGATTGTTAAGTTCTAAATGCATTACATATAACATATTTCTCTCCTCTTCAAAATCTTCTATAGTATAGAACTAAGGCCTTTCTAGAGTATCAGGTATCTCAGTAATTGGTGTTGATTTAAAGGGCTCAATAGATGGTTATGGGGGTTATGCAATCCTGGGTTTACTAGTCTCACCTAATTTTCTTTTCCCAAGAATCTTCTCCATTTGAGTTACTTTATTTTCTAATGACTGTATTTGCATTCTCCTCTCATATTCTTTCAACACTTCTTCAAATCGAGCATTGTGTTGGGAAAAAAAAATTCATCTTGGCCAAACACCATGCTAACAAATTTTAGCATCTTTGATGCCATTCCAATTATCTATTTACTGCCTACCTCACCAGCCCTGAATACTGTCAATGCACCAGTATGCTTTGCTGTGGGAATCTCATACATCCTAGTATTGTCCCATTTTTTCCATGGACCATATAACAAGGGCTTGATGGTCATCACTAAATTTGACTCCTCTATGAGCCTGTAGTATTTCTTCAGCAGTCCTCAGTTGAACATCCCTCTATTTCCTTACTAAATAAAAAACAATAGCATTTTCTATATCACATTTTGGCAAAAGGAGGACTCTTGATTGTCTAACTATTTGCCTCCCAGTTTTAGGAGTAAACTTAGCAAAATAATTCAAAAATTTAGATTTCACCTCTTCCTTAATAACTAAATTAGGTTTGTCTTGTTGCTCAACCTTGATCTTCTTACAAGTTTTCTCAAAATTTCCCATATTTAGTCTCCAAAAAAATTGATCAAAAGCCCTAGACTTTACAAAATTCTCATCAATAATAAACTTTTCAAAAGCTTGGGCAACTAATAGATCAATTTCCTTACCTTGATAACCAGCAATGGTTAAGTCCAAGGAAGGCCTGGGAGGTTCTTTTGGTTCTCTAATTTCCAAATCTATGGGAGTAACAATTCCATCCCCTTCTCCACCAATTTGTCTAAGTTTCTCCTTTAGAGATGCTTCATCATCTATCCAGATTGGGGATTGGGGACTAGCTTGGGGAGCATTGTTCTTTTTGAGGGGAAGAAAACCCCTACTCTAATTTTTTCCCTTTTGGAGAGCTAGCTGCAGATGGACTTCCTGACCTTGGCCTCTGATGAAGTGATGGATGTTGCACACTTTGAACCATGACACAACCTACCCTTCTCTGCAATGTATACTAGCTACGAGCCACTATATTTTTGTTGCTTATCTTCCTTTGTACTTCTACAGCCTTGTTCGGATATGTTTCAACACATGTGGCTTTCTTTTCATTCATAGTTTGGATGATCATAGAAAAATTATTCATTAATTCTTTCATTTTGGCTCCCCAATATGTTTTGTCTTTCAATGGGTGATACTGAGGGTCAAAAGCATTAATAAATTCTAGGGTCTTGTTGAATACTATCCATTTTTCTTTCCTTAGTTCTTGTTCCTACAAGGTGAAAATATTTCTTGTTATGTCCTCTAGATAATAAAATTGTCATACCATGCAAGAAGCTTTCACCCTTTTTCTTAAGAGGTCATAGAATGCTTCAGGATCAATAAATTTGGCATGAGATTCTTCCATATTATATCTATCTAAAAACAAAAATAGGTGCTTCCACCCTTTCCTGACAAAGACAAAATCATGCACTACATTAACAATTGAAAAGAAGGTACCCTTCTTAGACAATTCCCTCTCATATATAGTGCCTATCTACCATAGGAGCTCAACTATCCCTATCTTCAAGGGAAAATGGAAAGGTAGAACATGAGGCTTTCCCAAAAAGCCATATACTCTTATTACTGTTGAGACACTGTAAGGGATTATATCTCCCTAGTTATGACTAACCAATAGTCCCTATGCATGGTCTTTGGGTCTGACCAATTCTATCAATTCTTGTGGAATTATGGGGCTATTGCCTTTCAAAAGAAACCTAAGCTTTCATGTAAAGTATCTATCAAATCTCACTTAACTGGCATCTATAGCTTCTGAAGTCATATCTACACTCCATAGCTGCACTGGATTTCTCTCTCCATCCTTAGTTGTTCCCAGCTCCACACCCTTGGAGAAAAAGGTGAATCCCTTGTACAAGCATACATGCATAAGCAATGAATACAAATAGAATGGTTTTTCCACTTTTCCCCGTGCTATCCCTACTAGACCATTGTGAATCTCTTTCGCAAGAAAAGTAGCAAAATCAACAATGGTGCTCATCCCAAATTGAAGAGTTTGAGCCATGATAAGGACAATAGAACCTAGGATTTGATCAGCTTCATCCATCCCAAAAATCTTGCAAAGAGAAAAATATAATGCTTGAGCTATAAGGTTGAAGTGCCTTCTTAGAAATGGCTCTGGGGTAATGGCTATAATCAGAGGCAAGGTGCCAATTTTAGTAGCATGCTCTTGTAGTGGCCCTATTTTTAGGTAAATTCTTTGTGCATCATACCTTGCTTGAAGGTTATCCATATCAATATTTTCATACAGAGAATGGTTAGGATTAAGGTTGAAAACCTCACTAGTTAATTCAGGGCAAACCCTAAAAATATTCACTCCGGCATGGTTCTTTACCCACCCTGTAATTGGATCATACTTCTTGGCCAAATCCATCAACAAATCACTATGAAAGAAGACCATGGGAATGGTTAATTTAGCAATTTCAAACTCCCATAAATTTCTCATGGGAGTGTCTAGTTTCCACTCTGAAAACCATTTCTTAAACAATTCCAGACCAACCATGAAAATTTGGGCATTTCTTACCCAATTTGCTTTGTCATAGAAACCTTCTACTATAGCTACTCTCGGGTGTTTTGGGATGAGTTCCCTTCCCTTATTTATTTCATGTACTAATAAGGGGAATTGTTCAATAAAATCATCGTGCATAGAATGTTTCAAATAGTCCATTTTTCTGGTGAACTCTTTTCGGGGAGGGATTTTGAAGAAAACTCTAGGAATTTTACAACAAGAGATATTTGAATTTTTAGAGAGTTACAGAGTACTTACCATGCAGAATTCACAGTTCTACACTATGTGATTTCTTCTACAATTTTAATGGATTGCTGAATGAAATTTTTGTGCCCTAGCTCTAAACTTTTGTATGCCCTGATGTTCTTTCTACGCTTTGGTGATTCATTAATGGTGAGATCGTGAGTTCTTTTCATATATTGAGATCACACGAATGAAATTTGAACCATATTAACTCTCAGTAAATGTTACCCCCAAATTGCAACCAAATTTGAATCCCATCCATAGATTTCCACTAGATCAGACAACTTTGATTTAAAAGGCAACTAGCTTTATGGATTTAAAAAATAAGGCTACATGTCACAATACCACTTTCCTGCATTTCTTAAATTTATTTCACCTTAGAATTGTGGGGAAGTGTCACTCATTGATCAAGATAAGATCAACGATTAGATCAATTCATATTTGAACAAAGTACAGTCAGCTATACTGACCAATAGGAAGCCTTCATATGAGTTTGCACCTACTTACAACATTCCATGCCAGCAGGTCCCATATCTTCTTCTGAGAAAGCAAGTGCCTGATGTCATCTTTTCCACATGTCAAGCTAGTGCATTCCCACTTTTCTTATCTAATGAGCATCTTCAAATTGCAAGCTTGTGTCAATCATTGATCTCCAAAAGATCAATGGTGGTAATACTTGAAATCTATAAACCTTACAAGATGAGAAGAGTGATGTTACCATGGACATGTGTCTGCATGGCACATTCCTTCTTTGTTTAAACTTCACTCAAGTTTTCTATGTGAAAAAACATCCTTTGTTTATCAAGACAGGATCAAGAGTGTGAAAATTTTTTGCACTTTATACTCACATCATCCACTTGGGCCAATGAAATGATTGCTTTCAATCTGTGTGCTCTGACTCAA
Organism: Cupressus sempervirens; assembly: GCA_028749045.1. NCBI lineage: Eukaryota > Viridiplantae > Streptophyta > Pinopsida > Cupressales > Cupressaceae > Cupressus > Cupressus sempervirens. The sequence continues at coordinate 756,775,908 of CM053792.1, read as the reverse complement.
CTAACTATTGCATTAATTTCTAAAACTTTCCATGCCTACATCATAAGTATTTCTAGCTAAGTACAAGTGGTAGACCACATGGCCCCACCATGACACACATCACAAAGGTGCATACCTGCATTTTTTTATTATTCTACCAGCTTCATAATGCAAGATAGCACTAACCCTTGATCTTTGAAAGATCTACAGATGATGAGGCTTCACTTCCATCTGGAAGAACATGTCAGTGATTAGCTTTACAATGTGGCACATCATAGCATATAGTTAAAACTTCTCAACCCCACCTTTCCACACATCAATAAACTACTTACTTGAATTATTTATCTCTCATGCATCTTCAAAATGTGGGCATGTGTAGGCTTTTAATCTTTGACAGACCAACGGTTATAAAATTAGGCAATTTGAGTACCACATTGTCTAAAGTGATGAATGAAGTACATCAATCCATTCCAACTCATCTAACACACTCCATAGAGGACATCTCATTATCATCTTTGAGAATAGTGGACCCATCTTGTCAGATTGTGACACACATCACAAAGATGCTTCCCCGCATTATGTATTTCACAAGCATCTCCTTCTTGTTGGAAAGCACTAGCCCTTGATTCAAATAAAATCAATGGTTGACTCTTCCCAGTGTAAAAAACATATCTCTACTAGTAACTCAAAAAATCACATCGAAGAAAATCTAGAATGTGCATTAAAAGAATTGACAACCCTACAAATTTTTTTGATAGCTTAGACTCCTTTTATGGTTCACTAGAATTTTAAAAAGGCAAGGGCTATGTGTCACCAAGTCACATGCCCGCATTATTTAAAAATCTTGCATCTTGAAATTGCAGGCATGCGATACCTGTTGATCTAAACAAGATCAACGATTATAAAAACTTTGTCTCATTAGAGGTATTTCCTAATAGAATGATTAAGTAAATTACTAGCTAAGCACGGCCATGTAAGGTTTAAACAAAATTATAATGAATTCATGCTTGCGCAAGCCCTTCCTTAGGTAAAATGATGTACCATTAAAAACATTTTTTTGAAAATATTTTGAGGGTTTTTTAAAACTAGGGCAATCTAAAGGTTTAAAAAATATAAGGAACAAAACCCTAATTTTCAAGATTTTAAGACTCAAATGATTTTTCACTAAGTTTTTCAATAATTTTTGCATTGTGAAAAATCAGACCAACACCTAGTTTTACCTTCACCTTGGAGGGTATCTTGGAAATCAAATGTTTGTGTTATGTGTTTACATTTATTTTCATGTTTATGCATGTGATGGATAATTAGATCTATTTCACCTTATGGTTATATGATTCATAGTGTTTATATGAGATGGGTTAATGGTGAATGTATTTGATTTATTTCAAGTAGACAAAAAAAAATTAGATCCTAATTGACCCTCCCCCCACCCACTCTCTTAGTATCTTAGTTTCCTAATTGACTTTCAACAATTGGTATCATAGTTTAATTCTCTCAGAAGAATCCCAACCACTTGAACATTAATATCTTGGAGATGGAAGCTTATAAGTTGGGAAAGATTGATTGAGAATTAGAAACTTAACATACAGATCATACTACAATAGCTTGAAACAACAAGAGAGGAGTTAAAGAAGTCCTTAAAGAGAAAAAAGGAATTGGTCATCCAATAGAATGTCAATTTATATCAAGAAGATGCTACTATAGTTGGGCCTGAATTGTGATGGAAGGGCATTGCAATTGTGACAACCACCCATTGTCCAAGTGACAGTACCACAAATTGGATACCATCAGAGGGGTTTCAGAATTTTGTTGTCCCAATAGCAAGAATTAAAACTATTATAAATTAGAAGGAGGAAAGAGCAAGATTTCATCTTCATGTTGTCCCAATAGCAACAATTAAAACTATTATAAATTAGAAGGAGGAAAGGGAAAGAGTTCATCTTCATGTTGTCCCAATTGCAATAGTAGCTTTTCATAATTAAGATGGTTTAAGCTTTTAGTATTGCATCACAAGTACAATGTGTATGCCACAATTGTGTTGTGGGAGTGACAAATATCCATCCAAACAAGCTATCTCAAGTGTGACAAGTATGTGAAAAAAATGTTGTGAGAGTGATGGCTATCCATCAAAACAAGTCATCACAATTATGATAGTACTATTAGGATAAAACCATGAACAGAAATAAAAACTACATGCAAATATAACCAATAATAGAAAATAATAGATCACATAGAAATGAACACAAGGCACCAAGATTTAACATTGTTCACCCAATCCCAGGGCTATGTCCACCAAATAGCAAGTTCGATCTTATTACAATCCAGTGATTACAACTTGATTACAATCCATAATCCCTTATAGCTCAATACTGCCGCAAGAACCAATTTCACATCACACTATGAAATAATCCCTAACCCTAAGCCCTTTTATACAATTATTAAACTACTTTAGAGTTATAACATGTCAGCCATAAATTAGCCATAACTTTAGTGGTGAATCTATGAATATCGATAAAATAGGGCCCAAAAATTACCCAAAAATTTATGGAGTATGTATAGTACTTTTCTGATTAGTCACCTCAATCTAACAATCTCCCACTTGGGGACTAATCAAACTCCACACTAAACAACAATCTTCCACTTGGAGACTGATCCTATAGCAATACCATTACCACATTGGGCTCCCACTAGATCAAAGCACACTGGACTCTACTGTTCTTTTATTCATGTTCAGTCTAGAAGATTAACTAAAATTGAAGAGGAGTTCAACTTCTCCCTTGTTACAACCTTTGTAAACATATTTGTTGGATTGTCATTTGTATGTATCTTCTCTAGGTTTAAATATCCATCCACCAAAAATGACCGAATGAAATGGTACCGCAACTATATGTGTTTGGTCTTAGAATGTAGAGCTAAATTCTTGGCAAGATGAATGGCACTCTGACTATCTGTGAACAAATATTTATCCTTTTGAGGATGTCCCAATTCTTCTAAGAAGAACTTAAGCCATATCATCTCCTTGACTACCTCTATAGCAACAACATACTCTACCTCTGTAGTGGATAGAGCATTAATCTTTTGTAAACTAGAAACCTAGCTCACGGCTGCCCCACCAATAGTAAAGACATAACCTATAGTACTCTGTCTAGTAACAATATCTCCTACCAAATCTAAGTCAACATAGCCCTGTAAATCAGTATTGGAACCTCCAAAGTGTAAACACTTATTGGATGTTCCTCTCAAAAATATGAGAATCCATTTGATAGAATTCCAATGCTCAAATCTTGGATGACTAATATACCTACTAGCGATGCCCACTACATGGGCAATACCTGGCCTAGTGCATATCATAGCATACATCAAGCTTCCTACAACTAAAGCATAAGGTACTTTGGACATCTTATCCTCCTCTTCCTATGACTTTGGATATATCTTCTTAGTCAATTTCAAATGACCAGGTAAAGGTGTGTTGATAGCTTTAGCATTCTCCAGAGAGAAATGTTGCAACACCTTCTCAACATAATCAGCCTAAGATAGTGTCAATGTTCTATTCTTCCTATCTCTACAAATCTTCATACCAAGGATTTTTTTTGCTACCCCCAAATCCTTCATAGAAAATGCATGTGCTAACTGGTGTTTCATCCCCTTAATACGATCCATGTTAGACCCAGCTACAAGCATATCATCAACATATAAACATAACATATTGTAGCTGTCACCATCCAACCTCTTAAAATAAACACAATAATTTGAATGACACCTGCTATAGCCATGCTCATGCATAAACCTATCAAATTTTAGATACCATTGTCGAGGTGCTTGCTTCAAGCCATATAAACTTTTCTTCAATTTGCACACTAAGTTCTCCTTACCTTTGACCTCAAATCCCCATGGCTGAGCCATATATATTTCTTCATCCAAAACACCATGAAGGAAGGCTATTTTAACATCTCCAAATGCAAATTTGCAGTAGCTACAAGACTTAAAATAGTATGGATAGAAGTCATCTTAACAACAGGAGAAAATATCTTATCAAAATCAATTCCTTTTTTCTATGCAAATCCTTTTTCAACTAACGTGGCTTTAAATCTTTTCTTACCTCCTTCCTCTTCTTTTAACCTATAAACCCACTTATTCTATAAAGCCTTTTTACCTACAAGCAACTTGCACAAATCCCATTTCTTATTCTTTACCAAAGATTCCATTTCATCTTTCATTGCAGACTCCCACTGAATCTTTTAGTATCCACCTGCACAGTTTCGTCATAACTTTCAAGTTCACCAGCATCATTAAGTAAAATAGAATACAAAGAGAGAGAAAATATTTGTGGAGGTCTAATTTGCCTTGTTGACCATCTACCATTGATTGGTGTGTGTGTTATTTTTTGTTGTGGTTTTTGCACATCATGAGGAATGGCTAGAACATTAGCTTTTAGAATATCATCCAATACTACATAATCATCTTCTTTCTTCTCATGTTGCTGCAACAGATCTTTGTACAACACTTTGTCATTGAATATGACATCCTGGCTTCTTAAAATTTTATGATTTTCAAAATCCCAAAGCCTATAACCAAATTCATTAATGCCATATCCAACAAAGACACATTTCTTTGATTTATCTTCTAGCTTGGTTCTATTTTCAGAGTCTATATGAGCAAAATCTTCACAAGCGAAGGTCTTTTGAAAAGAATAACTCACCTTCTTTCCAGTCCATGCCTCCTCTAGAATACCATAGCCCAAAGGAGTAGAGGGACCTCTATTAATCAAATATTTAGTAGTATTGACAACCTCCTCCCACATGTGTAAGGGCAACCTAGCATGCAACCTCATGCTCCTTGCGTGCTCCATTATAGTCCTGTTCATGCGTTCAACCACTCCATTTTCCTATGGAGTCCTTGGAAAAAATTTTTGTCTACAAATACCACTAGAGGAGCAATAATCTTTCAAATTCATGACTGCAATACTTACCACCATTATCAAATCTTAGACATTTTAATTTCTTACTAGTCTCATTTTCAACCAAGCATTTCCATTTCTTAGAAGTTTGAAATACATCATATTTCTATCTAAGGAAATAAACCCATTGTTTTCTAGTTGCATCATCAATAAATGTAACATAATAATGAGAGCCACCAAGGGAAGATACCTAAGCTAGTCCCCATGCATCTGTATGCACAAGCTCTAATTTCTCCTTTTTGTTTTCCTTCCTAGTCTTTACAAAACTCACTCTCTTTTGTTTTCCATACACACAACTTTCATAGAAATCCATATTAACACATTTTAGACCTGGTAAAACTTTATTTGACTGAATTACTTTCATACCTTTCTCACTCATGTGCCCAATTCTGTTGTGCCACAGTGCTGTATCAGAATCTACAACAGTTATTTGTTCTTCCTGGTCAACTGTAGCAATTGTTCCTAAACATTCATTTTTCTCTTAAACAATCAAAGTAGAAGGAAAAATATGACCTATACAAAGATATAAGGTGCCTACTTTCACACCTTTTTCTACTACAAGGTAACCTTTTGAAATGTTCCAATTTTTATCATTAAAAGTAACTACACAAGCCACATCACCGAGTTGCCCTGCTGAAATTAAATTCCTACTCAGCTTTGGAACATGTCTTACCTCATGTAGTAGCCAATTATTCCCATTCTACAACTTAATCTTAATTTTTCCCTTTCCAACAATCTAATAGGGTTCATTATCCCCCAAATAAACAAGCCCAAAATCCCCTTGGACATAATCAATGAAATAACCTCTATGAGGTGTAGCATGAAATGAAGCACCAAAATCTAAAACCCATGAATCATCAACACTTTCTAAAGACAAAAGGAAAGCATCCTCTTCGGATTGGTTACCACATTTGCCTCCTTGTCTCCATTTGATTTATCTCCTTCATTTTTCTTTCGATTCTAGCAATGTTTCTTTTTATGACTTGGATTCCCACAGTACTGGTAGTCGTTTGGTCCTCTTGATTGAAACCTCTTCTCCTTTGACTTTCCTCTTGACTTCCCATGATTTCTAGAGTTATTTCCTCTCTCAATTATTCTACCCCTACTTTGTGCATTCAAAGCACTTCCTTTTATAGATCCACCTGAGGATTTCCTATGAGTTTCCTCACTCAAAACAACACTGATAATATCTTCACATTTTAGGGTACTAGATCCAGGAACAGAATTACTCACAGCCATTACCAAGCCATTCCAACTTTTAGGAAAAGTACACAAAATCATGAGAGCTCTAATTTCTTCATCAAAATTGATATGCATAGAAGATAATTGATTAGTAATAGTATTAAACTCATTTAAATGATATACAATAGATCCACCTTCTGCCATTTTCATATTAAATAAATGTTTCATGAGAAATACCTTGTTTGAAGCCGAGGGCTTTTCATATAGTGTCACTAGGGTTTTCATCAACTCTTTTTTCATCTTCACTTTTGTAATATTAAATGCCACTAATGGTGCCAGGCATAACCAAATGCTTCCAAGTGCCTTTCTTTCCAAAAGATCACATTCATCATTTGACATAGATCCCTGATTCTTAGCTTTTCCTTCCAATGGCTTCCATAAATCCTTATGATAAAGATAGTCTTCCATTTGCATCTTTCATAACTAGAAGTTATGCCCATTAAACCTATCAACTCTCAAATTACCCTCATCTTCCATCACTCCCACTCAACTGTGAGACTCCCACTTAACCGTGAGACTTTCCTATAGAGGATAATTGAAAAACAACTAGGCTCTGATACCACTTGTTAGGATAAAACTATGGAAATAAATAAAAACTACATGAAAATATAACCAATAACACAAAATAATAGATCACATAGAAATGAACACAAGGCACCAAGATGTAACGTGGTTCACCCAATCCCTAGGCTACATCCACCAAACGGCAAGTCCGATCTTATTACAATCCAGTGATTACAACCTAATTACAATCAGTAATCCCTTACAGCTAATTACCACTACAAGAACCAATTTCCCATCACACTATGAGATAATCCCTAACCCTAAGCCCTTTTATACAAGAATTAAACCACTTTAGAGTTATAATATGTCATCCATAAACTAGCCATAACTTTAGTGGCAAATCTATGAATCCTGATAAAATAGGGCAAAAAAATATTTTACCCTAAAATTTATGGATTATGTACAGTACTTTCCTAATTAGTCACCACAATCTAACAAGTACTCAATTTTTTTTAAAAAAAATTCTTATCTAATGATGCCCTTTTACTGCTAAGAAGATTATCAATTCCTTTTTGTAGCAGTGAAGACCAATTATACATGACCAACATGTAAATTCAATGGGTAGATGTTCGATATAGAAAATACCATGGGACATCAAAGTCTAATTTGTTTTATATAATCATATTATAGATAATATTTTTGAAAGTATAATAATGATTGGCTTATGCCTTGTTTTCTAGTTGGTTCTATGAGTAGGATTTGAGTGTTCATCTGCTTTTGAAGACTATAGGCAAAAGAAGCCAAATATGTGTTTAGCTTTAGATCATCTTGAGAGTAGAGTAATTTGAAATAATCTTGGAGGCTACATGACCAAGTTAGACATGAAAATATCAATAATATAAGAATTTTATACAAGGGATAGAGATTTGAAATGTCTTACAAATTTCCATAAATGGCTATTTGTAATCATTTGTCATACAAGTGCCAATTGATATTAGTGTATCCTTTATAGTTGTGGCATCTATGTGGATGGATATTTTTATTATAAAATCAATATATTTTGGTTATCATTCACATATAATTGTGTTCAAAGTTCTATTCTCAAAAAATTAAACCTATTTGAATTACAATAGCATTTACGTGGCAATGATGCAATGTATGTGAAGTGTAAATGGAATTCAATTGGATGGTTTACAATGAAAAGAAAATAGAACACATTAAGAATAATTGAAATATAAATAAAGAAAGAAAATTGTTATTATTATTTTGATGTCAAATAAAGTGAACATAGAAGCATGACTCAAATTTTAATTATGAGAGATAAAGATCTCATTTTATCAATTAATCTTGTATTGTCCTTTCAAATTTTATTTAGAGGAGTCTATATTCTCATGGACAAAACATAATTGGATCATAGAGATGGCTAATAAGATAGTGATTAAGTATATGCCCTAGCATCTATATTCTCTACACAAGTGTGACTATGTCCATTCAAAACTTCATTGAGAATAGCCAAATATCCCATCAATGAAAGACCTCTAACAAGAATGCAAACTTATTGGGTTTTTTCTACTCCACCTAATGTCATATGCTTATAAATTGAGATTGAATATTGAACTATGGCCTCCTTTTTCATTCCCTAAAACCAAGAGATACACACAATTAGTTGTCATGAAACCATAGGTCAATGTTGAGATTCACTTGGTTTCAAAAATAGTTTAACATTCTCTACAAATCAGAGCCAACTAGGTGAAGGTGGAAGCTCATTTGGCCCCACCCCTCTTCCCCCTAGAACATCTAAATTCTCCATTAACATCTAAAGTCTTTAAGAAAAGCTCAATCTTTAAAGTCTTAAAAAAGGTTCTAGACCTGCAAAAGTGACATCACTTTCCCATCTTTTGGTGTATGTCATTTTTTTGTCACATCCAAAATATGATTATGCCACTTTGAATCAAGAATGTACATGCAACTACATTCTATATTCATGGACAATGGGTGGAGCTTAAAAACCCCACCACATTTACATTTATTTAATAGGTCTATTAATTTTTTAAAATTATAGACTATCATGAATGTGAGAACTCTAGTTGCTATGGAATAGAGAATGTCCTCAGCAAGTCAACACATAGAAATTCTTGATTTTCTTGCATGCTGATGACATTACCCTTGCCTATAAGAGTCAAAGTTACAATGTTTGTGATGGTCTATATCTTAAAATACCTAATTAAAGACCTCTAAAAAAAATTCAAACATGTTGGGTTTTTTAAGGTCTACCTGATGTTGTATGCATATGAATTGAGATTGAATATTGACCTTTGGTGTCCTTATGCACTGTCTGAAACCAAGATATTCACATAGTTAGTTTTCATGCAATCATAGATTAATGTTGAGCTTCACTTGGTCTCAAGAATAGTTTAATATTCTCTACTAATCAAGGCCAATCTTGTGAAAGTGGAAACTCAATTAGCTTGACCACCCCCCTCTCCACATCTATATTCCTTGTTAAACATATAAATATTTAAGAAAGGATCAATATTTAAAGTACATAAAAAGGTTCCATACCCAAAAAAGGTGACATCATTTTCCCATATTTTTTTGCATATCATTTTTCCATCACATCTACACTAAGATCCCGCCACTCTAAATTGAGAATGCATGTGCACCTATATTTTATATGCACAGACAATAGTCAAAGCTAAAAAACCCACCACATTTATGTTTATTTAATAAGTCTATTAAGTTTTTAAAATTATAGACCATCATGAAAATGTCCGCAGTAAGCCAGCACATAGAAAGTCTTTATTTTCTTGCATGTTGGGGTCATTGCCCTTGCCTATAAGAGTCAAAGTTACAATATTTGTCATGGTATATAACTTAAAATATCTAATTAAAGACCTCTAACAAAAATGCAAACATATTGAGTTTTTTCAGCTCCACCTAACATTGATATGAATTGAGATTGCATATTGAAATATGGCCTCCTTTTGTGTTGCCTAAAACCAAGAGATTTACACAGTTAGTTGTCATGCAATCATAGATTAATGTTGAGATTCACTTGGTTATCAAAATAGTTTAATATTCTCTACTAACCAAAGCCAACCATTTGAAGGTGGGAGCCCATTTGAACCCCCCAACCCCAAACATCTAAGTTAACTATTAAAATTTAAAATATTTAAGAAAGGATCAAAGGCTCTAGACCTACAAAATTGACATCATTTTCCCATCTTCTGGTGCAAGTCATTTTTGTGTTGCATCAAAAATAAGATTTTGTCACTCTAAATCGAGAATGTATGTGCAATTGCATTCTATATGGATGGACAATAGACAAAGCTAAAAGAATGCAACATGATTACATTTAGTTAATAGGTCTATTAAGTTTTTAAAATTATAGACCATCATGAACATTAGAACTCTAGTTGCTATGGCCAAGAGAATGTCCTTAGTAAGCCAGCACATAAAAATTCTTGATTTGCCTTCATGCTGAATACATTACCCTTGCCTATAAGATTCAAAGTTATATTGTTCATGATGGTTGATAACTTAAATACCTAATTAAAGACCTCTAACAAAAATGCAAACCTATTAGGTTTTTTCAACTCCATCTGATGTCATATGCATATGAATTGAAATTGCATATTGAATTATGGCATCCTTCTGCATTACCTTAAAGTGAGATATTCACAAAGCTAATTGTCATGCAATCATAGTTTAATGTTAAGCTTCACTTGGTTTCACAAATATTTTAATAATCTCTACTAATCAATACCAACCACGTGAAGGTGGAAGCTAATTTGACCCCACCTCTAGCCCCACCCACCCTCCCCTCCCAACATCTAAATTCCTTGCTAACATCTAAAATATTTAAGAAAGGATCAATCTTTAAAGTACTTAGAATTTCCTCATCACCTTCTTCTACCCTCAAGGGAACTCCATCTTCATTGTTCATGAGCAATTCTTTAGTGATTCCCATACATCTAACATAGGTTCATCAAGGAATGTCCTCATTACCTCCTGCATAAAATGAATCCAACATTAGAAAATTCCCCCAAAGAAATAGTTCAAGTGAAATTAACACATGAAAAATGAGAGAGAAAAAGAGGAATCTACTTAGGTAAGTTTCCATCACATCTATAGCCATGCTACATGTTAAGTGAGTTTTATTATTTCTCTATTGTGCCAAGATCTCTCTATTTATATACATATATACATACATCAACAAACACATATGTATGTATATATGTATATGTGTGTGTGTGTATATATATATATATATATATATATATATATATATATATATAGACATATGTATATATGTGTACATACATACATACCTACATACATACATAAGCAGAGACATGAGATGCAAAGATCACAAGGGTGTAACAACAAAATGCATCGATGAGAAGAGCACAAAAACAAAATCCTTGATCTCCACAACCCACAAGATCTCTCCATATATATACATACATAACTACATACATATATAGAACAACAAGATGCAAAGATCAGAAGGGTGTGGCAATGAAATTCATTGATAAGAAAGGCACAACAACAAAATCCTTGATTTCCACTGATCTCCACAATCCATAAGATATCTCTATATATATACACACACACATACATAGACACACATGCACACACACATGTGTGTGTGTGTGTGTGTATACATACATGCATTCATACATACATATAAATACATACATACCTATATATATACATACGTACACACACACACACACACACACACACACACACACATATATATATACATATATACACATATACAGACATACATACAGATACACATACATACATACATCTGCATATGCAATTTTATCACTTGGAAAACTATATTTGATCTTGCTAACTGGGAATAGTTGATTGTTAATTTTATTGTACCTAATTTGATGATAGTTCTACAAGAATTTGTAATCAACCTAGCTAATTAGAAACTAGACCAATTTAATTGGGTGATGGCTTGTTTCTTTCTAAAATATATTGGTTACGATACATTTTTGTAAAATTTATGTAAAACTCTACCCATTTTTCTTGGCCTACATTATTTTTTTGTAGGACTACCCATATCACATGTAGGAACATTAAACTTGGATTGACTAAGGGAAGCAAGTTCTTGTTGCAAGGAAGAAACAATTTGAGCAATAATAATGATAGTGGAATCAATAGAGAAAACATGTGGCAATGACAAATTTGACACACTAGTATGAGTGTAAAAATTAGTTGGAATAAAAGGTGCTAGAGGTGGGACATTAGGAACCATAGTAGGAGGAATAAGAAAAGTGTAACAAACACTATTGTATGAAGATTTTGAGATAGGTAATGAAGTAGGTGGAATAATTGTAGGTAGAGAAGAAATAGTAAGACTACTAATAGGAGAATTAAATGGTTAAATATAAGTAGTCACAATAGGAAAAATAAATAAAAAGGAATGCTAGAGGTAGGTTTGGAAAGAGACAAGGTAGGTTCAACACTAGTGATACATGAAGCCATTCCTATTTTACATGTGGTTTTATTTGAAGGCTTAACATGATTTTTGACAAGGTGAGTAAGACTACAAAAAAGATCCATGTCTATCATTATAGATCACTTTCTTAAGAGCATCAATAGAATCCATAGTAGTAGTATTGTGATTCTCTTAAAGAAGTCAACCATACATTTTATCAATCTCAGTTTAAATCTTATGAACTTGTTCAGGAGGAACCCTTAAAGCCTCATCCTCATCATGAGATGAATGAGAAGAGTCATTCTCCATAGAAGGATTAGGGCCATGAAAAACTATAGGATCACTAATGTTCCTAAAGAGAGGAGAAGATGAATCTTGATCAAAGTGATTCATGAGTTAATGACTTCTCCTAAGGGGATACTATAAGTAAGGCTTAATGTAATATAACCCAAGGATGCAAGATTGTCAATAGCCCATTGATGCACCTACATTAGACACCTAAGATTTCAAAAAAAAGATGTTCCATAAGGAATTATTAACATATGAAGAAATTCAAAACATAAATCGCATGTACATTCTTAATCCCCAAATCCTTTGTATCAATAATTGCAGGAGTTTGTCCAAACTTATTTCTACAACCAATTGTATCATCAGAAATATAATCTCTTCTCTTGCTACTAAAACTACTAGGATCAAATGAATAATACATGTTGCAAGCCTTCATCTTATTATAAATTTTCTTTCTTCTTCCTCTATTCTTAATCAGAAGATTAGGTAACTATCTTCCAATAGTAGGAACCTCAACCATGGGTTTTTTTATCTTCAAACAGAATGACTTAAAAACACTTGAGTTCTCACTACAACATTTGGGGTCAATTTGTGATGATAATTTGCCATAGTAGGGTAATTTGTGGATTTTCATGTTTTTCTTGAAATTTCCCTTGATGTCATCACAATAGTGACATTTGCATCACAATTATTGTGGTTGTGTGAGTATAAAGAAAAATGAAAAATGAAAAATATGACATAAAGCATTCCCCATTTCTTTTGATCGATTGTGGAGAGCTATGAGCGAACAAGGGTACAAAGCTCTGAATGAGGGTGGAGAGCTTTGAACATTGGTGGAGAGCTCCAAGCTCTAAATGTTGGTGGATATTTAATTTTTTTCCCCTTGTGACTATTGCATTTCATTTTTGTGCCTTTATGATCTCTGAATTGTTTTTTGTGCCCTTGGTGGAGATTAGTGGAGATCTAAAATTTCATTGTCCTACCCTTATGATCACTACATTTTATTGCCATGCCCTTGTGATCTCTAACTTTTTTTTTTGTAATCTTGTGATCTCCATGCCCTTACTCTATGATTTCATTATCTTGTCATGCCCTTGTGATCTTTGTGCCCTTACTTTGGGATTTTCTTCAAGGGGAGAAGAGGAACCTATGTAAATATTCTCTTCTTTTTCTTCAAAACATGTATCTCTTTATATTTCCCCCATCAAGTAATTAGAGAAAATTCTCTTTATGTATATGTATGTATGTATATACATACACACACACACACATATATGTGTGTGTCTATATGTATACATCTCCCTATTTATATACATACATACATACATAGACACACATATGTATTTGTATGTATATGTATATATACACATATATACATATACATATGTGCGTATATATACATATGTATATTTACATACATACATATACAAAGATCACAATGGCATGAAAATGAGATGTAAACATCACAAGGGCATGGCAACGAAATGCAGTGATCATAAGGGTACATGAACGAAATCCCAGATCTCCACTAATCTCTGCAATCCACAATATCTCTTTGTATATATACATACATACATACATAGACACACAAATATATGTGTGTATGTATGTATATATATACATACATATATAAATACATATATTTACATACATACATACATATATTTACATACATACATACATAAATCCATACATATATAAATTTATACACACACACACACACATATACACATACATACTATACACAATGGAATCACATATTCATGAAACCATAGAGCATAGTGCAAATATAATAACAATGAACTAATCTAGATTCAATAAATTATTGTCAAATAGAGACTCTATGAATATCCCATGTTTCCCTAACTACAACTGGTAAGATATCTCTCGAACCAAAATTTCAATGACAATTCTAGAATGCAGATCTACAAATATCTATGCAAGATCTATGTGAGAATGTAGATCATACAAGTATAATAATCATAGAATTCTATGATATATGCATACAATAGACTAAAAAAGTTCTAAATGATATCAAATGAGCAACATTACAATTCTAAAAACATACTAAAATTGCATAACTTCACTATAATAACAATGCTAACATGCTAGCATGACAACTCTAAATATGCCTATAGTTCAAATGCATCAAACTTGAATCCCTTTACTGTTGAATTTTCCTCCTATTTATAGGATTTTAGAAGGGGTTTGGGTAATGACCAAGATTTTACATTTGACTAGGGGAAAAGGTGAAACTGTAAATATCTCATAAGGCAGCAAGAGGAAAAGTCCAACAGACTTAGTTTGTGAGGATAAATGAGGATTTTTTTGTTAGAAATACTATAGAATAACTAAGAGGGGGAGTGAATTAGTTATTCAAGGTCAAAATGTCCTAATAAATTTTTTTCACTAAATATAGTGAGCCCATTTAACCAATCATGCATCCAAGCTTAAACTTTCCTACTTACCAAGTTACTGTAGAATCAACATGGAAGAATAACACATGAAGAATCAACACATAACATAGTGATTTACATTGAAACCCAATTTGGGAAAAATCACTAGTAACATGCTACTAAATTCTCACTCTTCTAAAGTGATGCCCTATTAAAGGCTATAATACACTATTAAATGTGATCTAGTTAAAGGATTTAACCACCTTATTAGAAGTGGGCCTGGTTAGAGGACTTTAGAACATTCACTTGGAATGCCACCTTGTTAAAGGATTTACAAATGGCTATTAAACCAACCTAAGTCCATAAGATTTTACCACAACTGATACAATTGTTAGAGAGTAACAATAAGGGCTTTCAATTTGATACAAATCACAACATAACTTGCAGATTTTAGATCTTGATTTAGCTCTCAAATTTTGTCTAGCTTTTAGTCACTATAGCTCTGATATCTTGTCCTCCTTTCAAGCTTCATCTCCTTGAGTCTCCATGCTCAATGTACCAATGCAATCTCTTCTATGGTCACCTATCAAAGTAGAGTCTTTGTACTCTATTCCTTCCTCTCTCTCAATGCCTTCACCTTGACATCCTACCAACCTCTTCAATTTGGCAACTTTTGCTTCCTAATCTGTAACTCCTTAAATAGAAGACTGGAATACTTTTCCCACTCTAATCTTTCCACTCTTAATTTTGGTTTGAATGGATTAGGTAAGATTCAATGAATCTACCCCTTATCTTATTTCTTCTAGAAATATCATGAAGAATCTTCCTTTATTTGCCAAAAATGGTTTATCTAAAATTTGATGCCACTAACTCGTCATCCTTATCCTCCATATAGTTCACAAAATTCAAGGTAATAAACTTGTCAGCTTAGATCTAGTGAATCTTTGACTTTTAAAATAATGCAGTAGGATTATTGAAATTTTGATGCTCGGCACATACTATGTTGCTCGGCACCTACTGTGTTTTACTGATGCTCAACACCTATTACTTTCTCAGCACTTCAATTTTCTTAGTTCCTTCTATTTCACTTGGCACACACTAGATTTTGCAGTTTCTTAGCACTTATTGATAATCTACTTGACATGACCTAGCTTGCTCGACACCCACTAATGAACTTTTTCAAGCTTTGCAGACAACTTTGTTACAACCTTTTCTTTTAGAGTTTCTAACTATAGCTAACCTATGTATCTTCAAGTATATTATTAATAAATCATTTTATTGTTTTCTTAATTGATCCTTGTAATCATTACAAAACCATAACTCAACCTTTCCCTTAGGTGCTTTTATTACATCTTATTGATTAAATTCTCTTCATCAATCAACTAAGTGATAGTACTTAGATCTTATAAGAAATTATCATTCTAGGAAATAGCAAGTTTGACATCAATGACAAAATAATAATTGAAAACATTCTTTATCAACAATCTCCCTCTTTGCAAATAATCTCTCTTCTTCAATAGTGATCTTTTCAATCAGATCTCAACAATCTCCCTCTTTGGCATTGATGGCAAACAAAAATAATCAACCAAGTCATTTTAAAATATTAAATCAAATGCCAAAAATAAAACTTTATCCAAAAGTGTTTATTCTATTAGCAATAGAAACTAGCTTGTCACTTCCTCTAAATTTTGTAAGTAACTCCCTCTTTCAAAGTATTAGGGATATCTCTTTGGTTGATACATTGTCTTCTTCTTTTCGTCCTACTCTTTCTCTACTTATTTCTAGTTTGCATCATTTTCTCCCTCTGAGCTATTGTTTCATTTCTCCTTCCTTTTCCTTGTTGTTCTACTACTTCCTCTCTCTACATATCTAATCAGATTTTGTATGTCTCCCTCTTTTATGTAGCTTACCTTTTTTTATCAGTTCTACTCTTCCTCTTAACTGCTATTTCTCCCTCTTAAATTATGTTCCTTTTAAATTTTCTAATTCTCCCTTTGGACATTATTTCTCCCTCTACATGCATTGATCAAATTCTATTATTTCTCCCTCTCTGACAAAAATCCTAAAGACATATTATTTCAGCATCTTGTTATGCAAGTGTAGCATTTTCAGGAGCTCCAATTTCTCCCTCTGTCACCTTGCTTGTGACTTGTTTTTAATTTTAGTTCTATGACTACTTCATGGAAAAACCTAAAGTAAGTATACTCTACATCAATTTATAACATTTCAACAATCAACTTGTTTGATGTAGGGTAGTCTTGTTGTTGCTTAAACAACCTTGGATAGGGGTATCACCCATAACTTACCTCTAAGATACTCAAATGCATCTTTAGGTAATACTTTTGTGAAGATGTCAACAATTTATTCCTTTGAGTTGACATATTCCATCTTCACTTGCTTCTCTTCCACCAATTCTCTTACATAGTGATACTTAATTGCAATGTGCTTTTTTTGGCATGCATCACATGATTCTTTGATATGTTGATGACATTAATGTTATCAAAATAGAGTATCACAGGTTCAATTACCTCTTCTTTTATACCTTTCAATTGGTGCTTGATCCATACAATAATGGTGCAGCTGATAGCAACAACAACATACTCAGCTTATGTATGGACTGTGAGGTACAACTTTCTTTTTGCTAGTCTAAGTGACTAATGTTTTACCTAAGAAAAGTGCTCCTCCACTAGTGTTTTTTCTATCATTAATATTGCCTCCCCAATATACATTAGTGTAGGCATTCAATTCAAAATTTCCAATTCTCTTGTAATATAATCCAAAGTCATCAATTCCTTTTAGGTACCTCAATATTCTTTTTATTGCCATAAGATGATTTTCTCTTGGGTTTGCAAAAAATCTTGCCACTATTCCAATAGCTAATGCAATGTTTGGTCTATTATGCACAATATATTTTAACTTTCCAATCATTGATCTATACATTGTTTGATTCACCTCAGCTAACTCATCATTCTTGGATAACTTATGTCTTGTTGACATTGGCATGCTAACTAGTTTTGAATTATCTAAGCTAAATGTCTTGAGTATCTCCTTGATATATTTTGATTGGGTCATAAATATGCCATGTTTTAGTTGATGTACTTGTAATCTAATAGAGAATTTTATCTCCAAACATTAACATCTCAAACTCATGTTTTATTTGATTAGGAAAATCTTTGCATAGGGCATCTTTTGCTCCAAATATTATATCATCAACAAAGATTTCAGATATCAAAATGTTTTTACCTTTTTTTTCCTTGATATACATGTTGTTGTTGTCATATGTTCTTTCAAATCCTATCTTCACAAGATATTTGTGAAGTATCTCATACCATGCTCTAGGCACTTGTTTCAAACCATAGAGTGCTTTATACAGTTTGTAGACCATATCCTTGTGTTTGTCATCAACAAATCCCTTTGGTTGTTCTATGTAGACTTCCTCTTCTAGTATACCATTCCAAAAAGTAGATTTTACATCCATTTGATAGAATTTAAAAACTTTGTAAGTAGCATAATCAAGTAGTATTCTTACTCCTTCCATCCTTGTAACAGGGGAAATTGTTTCCCTATAATCTAGTCCTTCTTCTTGTGCATAACCTTTGCAAACTAGTCTGGCCTTATTTCTTGTGATCTCACCATTCTCATCTAGCTTGTTCCTAAATACCACTTGGTACCAATCACATTCTTATTAGCTGGTCTTGGAACTAAGTCTAAGTTTTTTTTTTCTCTATCTATTCAATATTTTCTTCCATAGTTTTATGCCAATTATCATCTTGTAGTGCATCTTTCACTATTTTGGGTTCAATCTTGCTCAATAGACATGATTCATTCCTTAGTTTGTTCCTTTTCATTGGTCTAGCTTCCTTGTCACTAATGATTATTTTTGTAGGGTGATATCTTCTCACATACTTGGATAACCTTAGTTCTTTCCTCATTTCCAAGTTTGGTCTTTCAACTTCAGAGTCACTGTGCACATTTCTTTTTGGTATTTTACCATCTCTTTCATGTGTACTAATTTTAGAATCAAAATGTGCATTATCTTTATTATGAAACTTAGCTTCTAAATGCATCTCGACATTCACTACTTGTGACTTGATTGATACTGAAACTTGTTGTTGATTCTCAACTTGATTGGCAGCTTCTTCTTCAATAGACATTACTCCATAGAAGTATAAAAAGGATCTATACTCTTTTGGTTTCTTGGTTTCATCGGCTTGAACTTTTGCATGCTCATCAAAATTTACATTTTTACTCTCCACTATTTTGTTAGTATTAGTTTTCAAACACTTATATGTTTTACTTCTAGTGGAGTATCCAAGTAATATGCCTTCATCACTCTTTGAATCAAACTTTCCATTTCTAGCATCTTTAAGAACATAGCATCTACAACCAAGTACTTTGAAATGTTTTACATTGGATGAGTGACCATACCATAGTTCAAAAGGTATTGAATTTGTACCTTTCTTGACATGTACTCAATTCAGGGTGTAGACAGTTGTACTTACAATTTCTCTCTAGTACTTTAGAGCAACATTCTTCTCCATCATTAATGTTCTGGCACAGTCTATTACTAATCTATTCCTTCTCTCTGTAATCCCATTTTGTGGCTGAGTTCTTGGTGCTAATGTTTTTCGTCTAATTCCTTTGTCATTGCAAAATTTCTCAAACTCTTTTGATGTGAATTCTTCTCCTCTATCTAATCTTAGGCACTTAAGACTTTTTCCTATTTCCTTCTCAATGCTAGCCAAGTACCACTTAAACATTTGAAATGCATCATATTTTTGCTTTAAGAATATGGTAGTCATCAGCCTAGAGTAGTCATCAAAAAACAACATTATATATCTATCTCCTCTATAGCTTTGCACTTCTATTGGGCCACATAAATCAGTATGCACTAACTCTAATACTTCTTTGGAAGTGTAGGTTTTTCTTTTGAAACTTGACTCGATCATCTTTTCTAGCTAACACTATTTGCACATTATGTTGTTAGGCTTCTTTAGTTTAGGTAAACCTCTAACTTTCTTCATTTTTCTGATGTTAATCAGATTATCAAAGTTGACATGAAATAGCCTTTTGTGCCATAGCCACACATCATCAATTCTAACAAAAAGATAGGATGCATCTTCCATATCTAGGTAAAACAGATTACTCCTAGTCTATTCTCCTTTTCCTATTAGAGTTCCATTAGTATCATAGATTTTGGTAGTTTTGTTTCCAAATTCTACTTTTCATCCTACATTGCCTAACTATGATACACTTAGTAGATTGTAATTCAATCATTCAACATAGTATGCATTATCACATGAAATTTTCTCTATAAATTTAATAGAATATTTTCATTTAATTATACATGGAGCATTATTTCAAAATCTAACACTATTTCCATCATACTGAGTAAAGGTAACAAACTTACTTTTGTCTCCTATCATGTGATGTGAGCATCCACTATCTATGATCCATCTATCATTCTTCTTCACATAGGTTACCAGTGTTGTTGCCTTATCTTCATCTCACTCATCCTTCATGGCTACATAGACTATCTCATCATCATTTTCATCAAGATCCTCTTCTTCAACAATATAACACTTTTGACCTTTGTCTTTGTAATCTCTACTATCATCTTCTCTTCTATTATTCTTCTTATTGCCTTCTCTATAGTTCTTTTTCTATGTGCATCTTGCAGTAATATATCCTACTTCATTGCAATTAAAACATATGACGGGCAACTTACCCTTGAATTTACCTTTGCCTCTATGAAATCTTCTAGCCAACAATGCTTTCAATTGTCCCACATCTTCTTCATCTATGTTGCTATCATTGGATGCATATTTTACCTTTTTCTTCTTCTTATTTAGTTTCACCTCATTGGTATCTTTCATTGATAGCTTAGCCTTGAAAGTAGATTCAAGATTCTTAGCTCTCTGATTATCAAAGTTGGACAACTCAAATGCAGTGAGTCTTCCCACTATACCTTCAAGAGTTAGCATGTTTCCTAGTACACATCTTAATTCTTGTATGGTTAAAACTCTAATAGCATAGATGGGGAGAAAATTTCTCAAGAATTTACTATTAATAGTTTAAGCATTTAAATGAATACCCAAAATTCTTATTGCACTAACTACTTCTTTCACACTAGAAGCATATTGAGAAGCATTCTCACCTTCCTCCATTTTCATGTCATCAAACTTTCCTCTAAGGCTTTCTCTTTTTTCTCTTTGAAAATTTTGATCTCCTCCATAATTATTAGTCAAGGTTGAATGCAAAGTAACATCCCTTGATGTCATCAAATTTAGCATAGTTAAGGGTGGAAGCAATCTCCAGCATTGCCTGATTGTGCTCCTTTTTCTTCATATCTTTGGCAGTGGGTATAGCTAGATCAACATGTTCCACTTCAATTGAGGTTTTTGCATGATCACTTATTGATTTAATGTGTAAATTCATTTAACTTTTCCATGCAATGAAGTTATCTCTATTAATATTGGGAATTTCTCTCTTTGAAATCTTGATCTTCTTGCTTCTAGTACCTTTAAACTAAATTAGCAGGCTCTGATACCAATTTTTAGAAATGCTTTAGAATAATTGAGGAGGGGGGTGAATCAGTTAACCAATCATGCATCCAAGCTTAAACTTTCCTACTTAGCAAGTTACTATAAAATTAGCATGCAAGAATAACACATGAAGAATCAACACATAACATAGTGATTTACATGGAAACCCAATTTGGAAAAAACCACTAGTAACATGCTACTCAATTCTCAATCTTCTAAAGTGATGCCTTGTGAAAGTACTACCTTGTTAAAGGCTACAACACACTGTTAAATGTGACTTAGTTAAAGGATTTAACCACCCTGTTGGAAGTGGGCCTAGTTAGAGGACTTTAGAACATTCACTTCGAATGCCAACTTGTTAAAGGATTTATAGATGGTTGTTAAACCAACCTAAGTCCATAGGATTTTACCCTAACTGATACAATTCTTAGAGAATAACAACAAGGGCTTTCGATCTGATACAACTCACAACATAACTTGCAAATTTTACATCTTGATTCAACTCTCAAATTTTTCCTATCTTTCAATCATTGTAGCTCTGGTAGCTTGTCTTCCTTTTACGCTTCATCTCCTTGAGTCTCCATGCTTGATGTATCATTGCAATCTCTTCTGTGGTCACCTATTGAAGCAGAGTCTCTATACTTTGTTCCTTCTTCTCTCTTGATGCCTTCACCTTGACATCCTACAAACCTCTTCAATTTGGCAAGTTTTACTTCCTGACCTATAACTCCTTAAATAGAAGTCTAGAATAATTTTCCCACTCTAATATTTCAACTCTTAGTTTTGGTTTGAATGGATTAGGTAAGATTCAATGAATCTACCCCTTATCTTGTTTCTTCTAGAAACATCATGAATAATCTCGCTTTATTCACCCAAAAATGGTTTATCTAAAATTCTATGCCACCAGCTCATCATCCTTATCATCCATCTAGTTTTCAAAATTCAAGCTAACAAACTTGTTAGCTCAGATCTAGAAAATCTTTGACTTTTCAAATAATGCAACAGCTTGGCACTATTGAAATTTTGATGCTCAGCACATACTATGTTACTCAACACCTATTGTGTTTTACTAATGCTTGGCACCTATTACTTGCTTAACACTTGAAGTTTATTGGCTCCTTCTATTTCACTTGGCAAACACTAGATTTTGCATTTGCTCAACACTTACTGATAATCTACTTAGCATGAACTAGTTTGCTCGACACCCATTAATGAACTTAGTCAAGCTTTGCAAACAGCTTTGTTACAACTTTTTCTTCTAGAGTTTTTGAGTGTAGCCAACCTCATATTATCAATGCATCATTTTATCATTGTCTTATTTGATCCTTGTACTTCATTACGGAACAATAACTCAGCCTTTCCCTTAGGTGCTTTTGTTACATTTTATTGATTAAATCCTCTTTACCAATAAACTAAGTGATAATACTTGGATCTTATAAGAAATTTTCATTCCAAGAAATAGTAGGTTTTACATTAGTGACAAAACAATGATCGAAAACATTCTTTATCAAAAATCTCCCTCTTTGCAAACAATCTCTCTTCTTCAATAGTGATCTTTTCAATCAGATCTCAACATTTTTTCAATTCTTTTAAATGTGAGAAAGAGGATTTTTGCTTTTGTGAGGATAAATGGCTTTTATTGATTTAATAAATGCTCCATTTATTTTCAACTTTTTTTCTTTTCCTTTTTCCATTTTAATTTCATTTTATGATTTTGTGAATTGTTTTTCCTCTTTTTAAAGTTGACTTAGGTCTTTTTTGAGTTGATAGGTGATTTGATTGGTTAATGATCTAATGTAACAGTTGATTTGAGAGTCTAATGTTTTCCTCTAATTATGCCCTTAATTTGTGTTGTTTGATTAAAATTTATGTTTTTGTAAGTCTTTCTCAATTTTTATGTGTCTACAAATGCCCTTCTTTAAGGAAATATGTGAAGCATAGTAGTTCAAAGACTATCTTATTTTCTAATTTTAGGTCAAATTTTGATAACTAAATGGTTGATCAATGATGTTTGATTGATTTGAGGTTGATATGGTGCCTGATTGTTCATAATTTATCATCTAATTGTTGATGATTTCATGTCTGATTGCTAATAATTTGATGTTTGATTCAATGTTGATATTTTAAAATCCTTCATTTAGGATAACTTGATTGGATGCCCTAGTTTGATTTAATGTTAAAATGTTGGTTGGGGATGAATGTTTTTGATATTTGAAAATTTTTGATGCCCTAGGGTAGAACATTTTTTATATTTGAAATTTTTTGATGCCTTGGTATATTGCCCCTTTAGAAATGAAATTGGAAAAGTGAATGTGAAAAAAATAGGAATATTCCAATTTTATTTCTAGCAATGTTGATAATTGATAGATGGAAGTGACCAAGTCATTATAGAATTATACCCATTTCGAGAGAATGAGTGAAGAAGCTTGAATGTGGGTGAATATGGAAAAAATAAAATAAAAATGTCAGATAAATGCCACAAAGGAGGGTTAAATAGGTCAAAAGACCTTTTATCCTTATCATTTTCACACTCCCTTTTGACTTTTGGTGATTTGGGGCTCTAATCTAGCAAGGATGTTGGTCCCATTGTGAGAGCATAGACTCAGTAGGGGCATAGGTACAAGCATCCAACTACTTACAATGCCCTGGTCAATTGTTGAGATCCCTCTATTTCTAAGATTTTTATACTTTTACATGAGTTAATCGATTTTAATGTAGATTTCTATCATGAATGTTGTATCTTAGATGTTTTAGCACATTTAATGGGTGCTTTAGCACTTTTACTTTCTTTTAGCACATTCAAATAGTAAAATGGTGCATCTACATGGTGAAAAAGAACCTATGAAACCCTAGATTAATAACAAAATAGTGCATTACTAAAAATTATAGTGCATGTATAGTTCTTGTAGCCTATATAAATTTTTTAGTGCATATGTAGCACCAAATAGTGCATTTGATTTTGTAGGATTTAGTGGGTCAAATGTCTAAAAGTGTCATGTTGAAAGTTCATGTTGTTATAGTGCATATGACTAATATCATAGCATGTTGATACTTTATGGCACTTTTACATGTTTAAATAGCACATATAAATAATTTAGTACAATTTTTGGATGTTATAGCACATCCACTTAGTTAAATAGTGTTTTTGATAAGTTGTGTAGTGCATACACATTTTGTAGCACAAACATTGAGTAGAGAAGTGCATACAAATTATAAAATAGTGCAAATGAATCTTGCAACACATTTGAGTGTTGTAGTAGCACTGATGAGGGTTTGAATAGTACAAATAGTTTGTGTAACATTTATTGAGTGTAAGATAATGCAGAAAGCTAGTTCATGGGTCTATTTGATAGCAATTTTTCATAACAAGTCAAACAATAATGAGATTTTGGTCATGGGATGATGTGTAGGATCAATTAATTGATATTGGATATGTAAAAAATAATGCCACCCCTTAAGATATAGAGTAGGGAAAACCAACATGTCCATCTAAGGATACAAAGTAGGACAAATGACTGGTCCAAGATAGAACCATTAGCTAAATAGCTTGATTTTGATATTTGACTGATGTAGAATGATCATTTATGATAAAAACTAACATCATTATTTTACTATTTGTTGAAGTAGGAACATAGGTGTAAGCTCATAGTGTAGGGATTATACCCATGGCCCCTTAGAGTTGACAGGTAGATTATCTATAGCATATTAGCAAGTGATAGATAGATATGGTTTCACTTATCTGTTACAGATGCCTTAGTTTTGTGTGAATAGAGGGTTATTGACAGTTGCAGCTAAGTAGTGGCACTCAAATCACAACACCTTCCACATGCCTCTAGGGGAGATGATTGTTACTCCCAAGGATGTATATTAGATTTTATGGATTTCTAGAGTGGGAGATATTATGTACTATGATTAGACCATAGATGATATAACTTTCAAAAATGTATTTGGTGATGACATCATCAGAGATGATGTTGTATCTTGCTTTTAGACTAGACTATAAGCTATTGCCTGATGTGTTGGCTAGATTGATAGGAGGGTTTCTTTTACTAGATAGATGGGGATAGGGATGCCTAGTTAGATGGGCCCACCTGATATAGGATATGATTGATCAACAATGAAGGTTTTTATGGGGCAATTGTATATTGACCCATTTATATCATGATTTGTACCAAGTTGAGTATTTTGATACCTCATCACTATCAACAAGTGGGATCTCATTACAGATGTGGTCATGGAAGCATCTACCCATCACCTAGTTTATATGTGTGTGATATTAGACTCAAGAGATGGCATACACATACTTACTCAAATGTGATCATGCAACCCCATTTGGGCAAAGACCGATTGTTGATGATGGATGTTGGATGACATAGATGAGGTAGTATGGAGGCCATACTAGTTTATGGAGCCATGGGCTTAGGATGAGAATGAGATGGTATACTTCTTTTGTCTAATATTTTTGCTTGGTTCGATTCCCTCAATGATCGAGATATTTTACTTCAAGAGGGAAGTGAGACAGTCTGGTCAGTAGTAGGACATGCCACAACAATCAAAACTTTATGCACAAGTTTAGTCAGAGAGGTTAGTATAGGGGGAAATTTTGGAGTATGAGACCTATTAAGAGGAATTTTTGTAGGTGATAGAGATATGGAAGGTATGGGCATTGAGAGATGGGGAGGTAGATATGGAGATGGATAGAGATTATGCATGATAGCTCTAGGAGCATCCACTCTTGAGATATATAAATCTAACATAGCCAATACATGGTATTGGTGATTAGTTGAGAGGAGGGGAGGATGGGGATTATGAGGGTAGACAAGGGAGAGGTAGGGTTAAATTCCAAGCTAGAGGTAGAGCCAAAGGTGGAGCTAGGGTATGAGGGAGACATGGTGGGAGAGGTTGAGCAATAGTAGTACTACAATAGTAGATTGTTTTATGGGGTCTAATGTAGAGGCCAAGAGAGGTAGCAATAGAGAGGGTGAGAGAGGGTCATGGATGAGTTGGGGTGACTATGAGAGTGGGTATAGGTAGTGGTGCAAGGTCTATCTAACTAGCAAATGAGATGGGTCAAAGTACGATAGAGTAGGTCAGGGCTAGACTGGCAGATGACATGCAATTTGTCATGATGTGCAATTTTTCCAAAAATAGAGGTCTCAGATTTAGGTCTTCATCTTAGGTGCACAATATTTTATCCATAGGGGTAGTAGTAGATACTACCACATGGATAGCTACCACCAAAGAGAGTAGTTAGGTCTTCAAACATAAAGGCTTAGATGAGTACAATGGAGGCATGGATGAGTGAGTTGATGAGCACGATACAAACTATTATAGTTGTGATGACACAGACGCCTCTAGCACCACCATCACCAAGGATAGATGGGGCTATAACTAGTTAGATGACCACATCCTTACCTATGACACTAGCAATAGAGCTGGTTCTATGAGATGAAAGGGGTGCCCCTAGTGAGCAAGGACCTCCCAATCAGACACATACAGATGATGCAAGTGGTGAGACACAAGGTCAATCTATGTATCATGTTGTATTGCATTGTTATTAGCTTTGGCATATGTGCCATTCATGATGATGACCTTTTATGTTGATGTTGAGGATTTGATTTTTTGATATATGAATATTTGAGATCTCAGACTTGTGCACTTGTTATATCATGGAATTTATATATCTTATGTGATGGATGGATGCATGTATGTGA
The DNA here is from genome assembly GCA_028749045.1 of Cupressus sempervirens. NCBI lineage: Eukaryota > Viridiplantae > Streptophyta > Pinopsida > Cupressales > Cupressaceae > Cupressus > Cupressus sempervirens. The sequence goes on along the minus strand of CM053792.1, from coordinate 756,748,822 downwards.
TGATTTGATTTATATGATACTTATAGATGTTGATGTAATGTGGATGATTAATGTAGTGATATATATGATTAATATAGTGATATGACATGTGGAATAAAAGAAGATGTAGATAATGAAATGAAATGAAATGAGATGGGAAGAAATGAAATAAAATGAGTGTAATGAAATGAAATGAAATGGGATAGGAGGAAATGAAATGTAATGTATAAATGAAAATGGGATGAAAAGAGATGTGATGAAATGAAATTATTTGAGATTTGAAGGTCGTGCAATGTAATAGGTGGAATAGATAGTATGAGTGAATGAAGTGTAATTCATAGTGGTGGTGTTGGGATGAGACAAAGTCCACAATGATTGAGTACCAAAAAGTATAGGATGATGTTGTGTTATGCCTTTTGATAGCTATCCTTGAATTGTGCAGCCAATTTTTTGAATGGTTTTATTTAGGCTTGTTTGTGTTATCCTAGTTTTTGTGCCTAGCATTTTATTTTAAGGTACCCAAGATGAAAATCCAAACTAAATGAATGCAACTAACTATCACTTTTTGTAAAGAGGTGCAAGTTAACTCTAATCATAGAGCACCAAAAGTAACAAGTGATAGAGTACAAACAACACTAGCTCAGCTATGGTGATATGAATATTGTATCATGCCAAGAAGTACAAGCAAACTCAAACAATGGACATGAAAGATATGAAAACTATTAGGAACAAAAGTTATAGCCATAGTAAATGAAAACATACACATAAACAGTCATATGTCAAATAAAGAACCTTACCTAATATATCATGCAAAACTAGTCTAGGTACACATGACCTTCTAAATGAGAGTAGGCACTTACAAATGGACACCAATATTGTATAAAATTAGAGGATCACTAGAGCAAAAAAGTGGAAAAAAAAAAAAGGCAAATACAAAATCTTCATCCTAGTACCTCTAGTCTAAACATCATCGAGGTACTAGAAGCACATAACAATAGAAAAACTATTATTGGTAGACCATTAGTGTTGATAGTTGTCTACAATAGTGTCAAATTTGTTCAATTCTTACTAGAAGTAACTATTGTAGGATTCTGGTAACAAGTTGTGGGACGTTTTAGTAGAAAATCTATAGTGACATTTATGGGAATTGTGTTAGGAGATATGTGTCAGTGAGGGTTATAGCATGGAATGTCAGAGTCAAGTAGCTAGTGTACCTAGTAATAGTGTGGCAAGATGTAGAGAGTGGATGCATGTAAAGGTGAGTGAAGTGTAAAGCATGGTGAGTGATGACCACAAATAGGTGGATAATATGAAGAAAAAATGGAGCACGATGAAGGGCATAGAACAATTGTTAATTTATTGTGAAAAGTCAAGTAAGTGTGTGATTGGAAGCATGTCAAAATCACTAGATCAATCACAATAGGAGGGAAATGTCAGCTAGGGGGATGGGTGAGGCAAGGATAGAGGCTGAAATACATTTGGCAAACCTCTAAAGAATTGGTGTATCAATCCAAAATTCAAGCATTGGTTCATGAGTAAGGTGAATCAAGTCATGTGGGATTAGTGTAAGCACAACCTAAGGGTTCAAGAGTCAAGGTGGAAGCAATCTTATTGTCAACATTAATGATTTTTTTAGGGAGTGCAAAGCAGTAGACATTGTGAGTGGTATTGGATAATGAATTGATGTTGCAAGTAAAGAATAGTCTACCTAGGGTGATGAAGACTGTGTTAGGAGCAGCAATGGAGGCAAGGGAGATGGAATCTCTAGAGAAGACTATGGGAAAAGCCTAAAGAAGTGTAGAAGACATCAGTGTTGGTGAGGTGATGAGTGTAGTAAGTTAGTTTATTAGCCTCAAGATTCTAGGGAAAAAGTCAATGAAAGAGGAGGGGAGGGATTGAGTGTAAGGGAGCCATAGCTAGAGGCATAGGGAAAAATGGATTTTGTTGATGTCAAATGGATTTTATAAAGACTAAAATGGATGTTGGGGAAAAGGTGAGAAATGAGAGATATGTGAGATATGCATTGGTTTTCTTGCAATTTATTTTTATGGTATCTCAAAACATAATCTAACTACATGTTGCCTCTAATTTTCCTATTTGTCTCTTTTATTGTTCTTTTGCTCACTAGTAGAATTTGGGCAAATAAATGACTACGTGACTAAAACTTTTAGTCACAACACTAACAATTTTAGTCATGTGACCAAAATGGATGAAATTCGGGTAATGTTTTATAATTTATAAGTACAAGTGACTAAATAGATGACTAATTTGGTCATGAGGTAAAATCACAAGGTTACACAAAGATAAGTGACTAAATAAATGACTAAATAATTGGTCACTAATAATTAGTCACCTAAACATATAACTAATTGAATGACTACTGAATTTTTTATCATATTAACTCATTCTTTTTACATTTTAATAATTTCTATTATTCAGTAATGGAGTTTTTGATCTATAAATACATCATTTTTAGTTAACTTCCTCAAATGTCCTAGCCATTAATATTTTCCTTTTATGATCATCCATTCCCCTTAGTAGTGGTTATCCATTAATACAAGAAAAATAGAGGAACACCAAATTGAAGTTAGCAATGATGGATCAACTGCATCAACATGACATAGAAATTGTACCATGTGTGATGTAAAACAAGAGTAGAGGAAAGGCATCGACTATGATGAAACATATTTGCACTCATTCAAATCAAATGTTCCATGCCACATTTGATGCCATGACATGCATAGTGCTTTCCTATCTATCATATAGTACTTGAGGGGAGTACGATCGCTATTAATAAGAATAATACATTTTAGAAGAACTTTTTTTATTAATTTTAATTTTTCTTTTTAAATTTTTTAACTTTGTATATGTTGTAAAATTATATTGAAAGATAGAAATAAGATATGTACAAGCTTTAATTTTTTTTATAGTTATTATACTTAGCATAATTATATTAAAAGATAGAAATGAGATAAGTCACATCTTCTATAAAAGTTAGATTTTTTAAAAGTTAAATTTAATGTTTCCTTTACATTAAAAATATTGAATGCATGTAGAGTGGCCAATATTATGATATTTATATTTATAATTTTAAGGTTTTATAAGTTTGTTTGTGAAAAAACTATCTATCAAGATGAATCAAATTTAATTTTGAAATGTCAAGATGACTTTGTTTGGAATGTGATATATAATAGAAGGAAAAACATGTTATTTCAATAATACATTCTAATCTATCATTAAATATATATTATATGTTATTCTATAATTATTATTATATTAAATAAGAAATAAAGTTTTTAAAGATTAGATAATGCATTCTCCAATCATTTTATTATATGTTATATATTTTAAAATATAATTATTATTAAAATAAAGAATAATTTTTAAAAATAAAACATATTATAATTGTTATTAAAATTTTAAATATATATTTAACTATTAATATACTCAAATACTTATATTTTTGAAAAATATAAGTAAAACACAAATATCATAGATTAACTATTTTTTGAAGTAAAAATTATAATAAAGAATCAAGATTAGAGAATGATGGGGACACAACCCAAGACAAAATGGACACAACAGAAAAGGGAAAATTATATTAACTGAGAAAATAAGCTAGTACAACAGTACAGGAAAATAAACTTCAAAACATGCCCTAAGGGCTTACAATAGCATAAATGTGGAGATAATTTATCCTTTTAGTACATCCTCTCAAACTCCACTCCGAACTACCTTTTACAATGCCAAAAATCTCCTTAAATAGACCTCGGAGGGTTAAGGACTAGGAGTACATTCTAGAAAGTGCTAGTAGGCATCCACCAACCAAATAGAAGATTCTGAAAGCTACGGTAGAAGTTGGCACAAATCTAGAAGAATCTAGAAACGGTAACCGAACTTCCGGGAGGCATAACTTTTGAACTGTAGCTCTGATTGACGAATCGTTTACATTTTTAGAAAGCTCTTGAAATGCTCTATAGCCCTGTGGAAAAGCTTCACTCATCCCCCATTTTTTGGCCCTTTTCGAGGTCATTTAATGCCCCTAACCTGACTTTGAAGCATTCTTAGGAGGTCTCCAAAACCTGAAAAACTACTAAATTTCAAACCGTGGGGCCTTTTGACCTGATTCTTTTTCTGGAATGCTCTAAATCACAATTACATTCATCTGGCCAATTCACACCTTCTAGGTCACCAAAATGATGGCCAAATTGCATGCTCCTATTTTTTTGAGATTTTCTAGCACACTGATAGTTGAACTGTGAGAGTTGGAACCTTTATTTGACCCAAATGGGTATCCAAAAATGTAAAGACATGAAACAGAAACAAAGTCTAAGTACATTTTTTTTGGTGACACAGGATTGCCCTTATACCTCTGGATGCTCCTGCATCAGACACCCAGGGTAGATTGAAAAGTGACCCTATCACTTTATGGATGGTAGAGGAAATCCCAAATGGGAAACCTCAGCTGCTGAAATCCAAGTTGAGTCCTTGATTGGCCATCCTTTCCATTTGACCAAATACTCTTCATACTGCCTGTTTCTGGTACTCCTACCCACACAATGATCTAGAACGTCTTCTATCTCCTCCTTCTTAGAAGCAGGAATTGGACATGTCTCTAACACCAGCTCCTCATCTGCACCATCATCATGATACTCTATTAAATTTGCAATGTTTAAAATGGGAGAAATGTGAATACCATCTGGCAGCTCCACCTCATATGAATTTCCTGAGTCATGTTTCTTCAAAATTTTGTAGGGGCCAAATTTTTTCATTTTCAGCTTGTTGTAAGTACCTGCTGGAAATCTTTCTTTTCGTAAGTGCACCATGACTAAATCTCCTACTTAGAATTCCTTATGTCTTCTCCTTTGATCAGCCCTAGCTTTATACTCTTGATTCATCTTGGTTATGTGTGCCTGAATCTCCTCATGTAGATGCTTGATATGTTTAGCAAATTCCTTAGCTTTAGCACTCATCCTCTCCCCGTGTTCTATATTCCTCAGCTCTGGTGCAGTCCTTGGGCTATTCCCATATACAATTTGGAATGGTGATTTTCCAGTACTCCTATTTACAGAGTTATTATAAGAAAAATTTTCCTGTGGTAGAATCAAATCCCATCCCTTGGGCTTATCCCCAACTAAACATCTCAGCAAATTGCCCAGACTTCTGTTTACCACTTCTGTTTGGCCGTCAGTTTGTAGGTGATGCGTGGAACTAAATTTCAAGTCTGTTCTCAACTTTTTCCATAATGTCCTCCAGAAATAACCCACAAATTTAGTGTCTCTATCAGAAACTATACTCCTTGGAAGACCATGTAGTCTTACCACCTCTTTGAAAAACAAGTCTGCAATATGGACAACATCATGAGTTTTGTGGCATGGAATGAAATGTGCAATTTTGGAGAACCTATCAACCACCACAAATACTGAGTCATTACCCCTTTGTGTCCTTGGAAATCCAAGAACAAAATCCATACTTATGTCCTCCCATGGTCTTGATGGAATAGGCAATGGCTGATATAGGCCAGTATTGTGACTAAACCCCTTGGCAACTTGACAAACCTAGCAACTCTATACAAACTTCACATCCTATGTAATTTGAGGCCAACAATAATGTTCTTTAAGAATGGCAATGGTTTTATCTCAACCAAAATGTCTTGCCATCCCTCCATTATGTTTCTCCTTAATCAGATTTTCCCTCATGGAACTCCTTGGAATGCACAATTGACTACCTTTGAACAACATGCCATCCTGAATCAAATAGTCTAACCAATTGGTTCTATCTACAGCAACAGGTTCTTTACAAGCTTTCCATGCTTCGGCAAAATCAAGATCCTCGGGGTACAAATTCTTGAGTTCATCAAACCCAACTACTTCAACCTGCATTACTATAAGAAACAACTGTCTCCTACTTAGTGCATCTGGAACCCTGTTAGATTTTCCACTTCTATGCTTCAACACAAATGTATAGCTCGGCAAGAACTCTACCCACTTCATATGCCTATGATTCAATTTACCTTGGCTATTTAGGTATTGTAATGCCTGATGATCAGTATACAAAACAAATTATTTTGGCAATAAATAATGCCTCCATTTCTTTAAGGCCTGAACTATTGCATAGAACTCTTGATCATAAACAAAATACTTCTTTTTTGCATCATTCAATTTTTCACTAAAATATGCAATAGGCTTACCTTCTTGGCTTAATACAGCCCCAATAGCACTGCCACTAGCATCAAAATCTACCTGGAAAACCTTTCTAAAATCTAGAAGTGCCAACATAGGCTATTCTGTTACCTTCTTCTTCAGCAATTCAAAACTTCTCACAGTTGTTGTAGTCCATTTGAACTCTTTTCTATCCTCTCTTATTGTATCAGTTAGGGGTGCACATATGCCACTGAAATTCTTAATAAACTTCCTGTAAACACTAACCAAACCATGAAATAATCTTACCTCAGTAGCAGACCTTGGAGTAGGCCATTCCAAGATGGCTTTTACCTTCTCCAGATCCATTTTGAGACCTTCAGGTGATATAACAAACTCCAAATAGACTAACTCCCTTTTTGCAAAGTTACACTTCTTCAGATTAATTAACAGTTTCTCTTCCCTTAGCCTTTCAAGGACACTATGAATATGCAATAAATGTTCTTCCAAAGTCTTTCTAAAAATTAAAATATCATCCAAATAGACAATAACAAATTTTCCCAAGAACTTCTTAACTACCTCATTCATGAGCTACATGAAGGTGCTTGGGGCATTCGTCAGTCCAAAGGGCATGAATTACCACTTATAAAGACCCTCCTTGGTCTTGAAGGGTATTTTCCACTCATCTCCTTCTCGAATCCGTATTTGGTGATAACCACTCTTCAGATCTATCTTTGCAAAGTACTGAGCTCCACATCCATCCTTGGCAAAGGAAATCGGTACTTGATGGTGATCCTATTTATAGCTCGAGAGTCTGTACACATCCTCCACTCTCCATCCTTATTTGGTGCGAGTACTGTAGGTACTGCACATGGACTCAGGCTCTCTCAAATCAAGCCCTTCCTCAATAGCTCTTTAACCTATCTATTTAGCTCCTCTGTTTCAGTAGGAGTCGTCCTGTGAGCAGCCTTGTTCAACAAACTAGCTCCTGGAATCAGATCTATCTAATGACTGATTTGCCTTACTGGTGGCAATCCATCTGGAACATTATCAGAGATAATATCTCCAAACTCCCCTAGTAAATCTGAAACTTCAAGTGGCATTTCACTACTACCTTCTTTATCTTTCCTAGGAATCAAAGCATAACACATATGCTGATGTTTCATGCCATCTAAAAACTTCCTTTCATCAACAAGACAAATCCTAGCACTGCTACATACCTTTTCACCTTCCTTTTTCATGGGCTTCAATTTGTGACGAACTCCATCTTTTGTCAGAGAGTATGTCTTTGCATGTCTATCATGTACTGCATGTCTATCAAACTACCATGGTCTACCCAACAATAGATGGAAAACATCCATCGAAATAACATCACAGAGAACTTCATCATGTTAACTCTCAATTTTGAATTTTACTAAACATTGTTCACTTACTAGGACCTTATGATCATCTTTTAGCCAAGCAATCCGATAGGGCTGGGGATGTTTCTTCCTCTTGAGCTTCAGCTTAGAGACCATCTCTTCAGATACCAAGTTATCAGTGCTACCACCATCAATGATCATGTCACAACATTTATCCTCACACTTGCATCTGGTATTGAACAAACTGCTATGTTGTCCTAGTTCAATCTCACCACTTAGTAGGACTCTTTCATTTACCAAGGTCTGTCCTCTTTCTGCATCCTCTGAATGTGATGATTGTGCATCCTCATCCACATGAGCAACCCTAGCTTGGCACTCAACTCTCCTATCTGTCCTTCCTTGTCATTGAGGGCATTCAAAGGCACAATGACTTTCTTCATTGCAATGGAAATAGGTACCACAGAAGCCTCCTCTTCCTTATCCACATCCTCTACCTCTTCCTCTCCAATTTCCAAAGTCTTGGTCACGGAAGTGGTTGAAACCCTCATTCCTCTGGTTCCTACTAGTACCCTCATCTTCATTTTTCTTTTGGGTTTCATTGCGGCCTCTAGGTGACCTACCGCTTCCCCTTCCTCCTTGATCACACCCTCTTTGTCTTCCTTCAAACCTTTTATTCAGCTTCTCTTCAACTCATAGGGCAAATTGGTATGCCTCTTCAACACTGGTCATTCTTACCAAACTTAATTCCTCCTAGATGCTAGGTCGCAACCCACTGATATAATGAGCAACCTTCTCCTTATTTGCTTTTGCATGTCCCACTCTAATCAAGAGTCGATAAAATTCCTTTGTATATTCTTGGACTGATCTTCTTGCTTGCTTTAACTCATGCATCTTCTTAAACAAATCAAGCTCATAGTCCATAGGAATGAACTACTTCAATTTGTCCACCATGCAATCCCATCTTGTGATCTTCTCCTTTCCTCTTCTATTTCTTTCCAATTGGACCTCTTGCCACTAGATTTTGGCATGGCCTTTCAGTTTGTCCTTTGCAAACTTAACCCTATTTGGGTCCCTGATATCCTCATACTCAAAGTATTCTTCCAGTTCATTGATCCAATCAATCGACTCATTTGGTTTCAGATTTCCTGAAAATACACCCACTTCAATTGTGGGTCTTTTCCCAAACTTAGTAATGGCCCTAAAAAGCCTTTCCTCTGCATGATTCAGAACTTCCCCATCAAATTCCCCTTCTGGTCCCATAACTTCTTATTCATTATCATCACCAGCGGCAACATTTGCTCCTCTACGGAGCTCCTCTTGCAATGCCTGCACCTGCCTTTGGAGGGCTCTAACCTCCTTAGGATTAATAGCTCTGGCCCTTCCACCACGCTCTCTTCATGGAGACATCTTCTAACTCGATCCCACAACCACACAGTCCTGGTGCAAACTACCTCACAGTCGACTCTCTGTCTACACACTCAGGAAAACCAGCTCTGATACCACTTGATGGGGACACAACCCAAGACAAAATGGACACAATAGAAAAGGGAAAATTATATTAACTGAGAAAAAAAGCTAGTACAATAGTACAGGAAAATAAACTTCAAAACATTCCCTAAGGGCTTACAATAGCATAAATCTGGAGATAATTTCTCCTTTCAGTACCTCCTCTCAAACTCCACTCCGAATTGCCTTTTACAATGCCAAAAATCTCCTTAAATAGACCTCAGAGGGTTAAGGACTAGGAGTACATTCTAAAAAGTGCTAGTAGGCATCCACTGACCAAATAGAAGGTTCCAGAAGCTATAGTAGAAGTTGGCACAAATCTAGAAGAATCTAGAAACGGTAACCAAACTTTTAGGAGGCATAACTTTTGAACCGTAGCTCCGATTGACGAACAATTTACATTTTTGGAAAGCCCTTGAAGTGCTCTATAGCCCCGTGGACAAGCTTCGCTCATCCCCCATTTTCAGCCCTTTTTGAGATCATTTAGTGCCCCTAACCTGACTTTGAAGCATTCTTAGGAGGTCTCCAAAACCTAAAAAATTGCAATAAATTTCAAACTGTGGGGCCTTTTGACCTGATTCTTTTTTTTGGAATGCTCTAAATCACAATTACTTTCATCTGGCCAATTCACACTTTCTAGGTCACCAAAATGATGGCCAAATTGCATGCTCCTATTTTTTCGGGATTTTCTAGCACACTAATAGTTGAACTGTGAGAGTTGGAACCTTTATTTGACCCAAATGGGTATCCAAAAATGTAAAGAAATGAAATAGAAAGTAAGTCTAAGTACATTATTTTGGGTGACATAGGATTGCCCTTATACCTCTAGATGCTCTTGCATCAAAGAAAGTAGATCAAGTGCCTGAATTCAGCAATCAAAGGATTGTAAGCTATCAGGTTTATTATACCTAATACTCTTTAGCCATTGTATTAGAAAGGAAATCCTATGTTGATAGGTTAGCTTAATAGCTATTTTGTAGATCCTTTAAAGAGGTGATTAAATCCTTTAATAGGGTAACACTTCATGTAAATTGTTTATAAATCCTTTAACCAGGTTAGTATTGACATAGTGTAAAGCCTTTAACAAGGCAGGCCTTTAACAAGGCAGGCCTTTAACAGGGTAGACCATCAGAAGTGGTCAAACATTATTGATGTAGTGATTTTGTGGGTATCATCCCCACCCCAGTTTTACTTTCTTATTCCTAGAGGGTTTCTAGGTTACCAAACTCTCAAGTGTTATGTGGTGATGCATATTTGTTTCTTACAATTACATTATGTTTATATGCATGCATGTTCATTTCAATTATATGTTATTCAGGGTTTAAAAATAGGATAAAAGCTAGTACTTTTGATTCACACACACCCCCCCCCCCCTCTTAGATGCATTCTTTCCATTAAGACATTCCAACAATAGCTATCAATAATTCCCTGTTGACTTAGAACTAGGGCATCTGTAATAAATATGTGAAGCCACACCTATCTATGACCTACCTGTTTGCATCAGACAATTGACCCACTGCCTCTAATAGCCAATGATAGAGTCCCCATACCATGAACTCCCACCCATGCACCTGCTATTCATCAAACAAATATAAAGTTTTATTTTTTGTCACTAAGTGATCATCAAAAGTCAATCTCATAATTACATCTAGCTATCTAGCTACTAGTTCTATCTTGGACCTATTGCTCATCTTTCTCTATCCTAAGTTGGACTAGTTTGGCTTTCCTACTCTATATCTTGAGTTGGAGCATCACCTACCTATTATCAGATCGATCTTACAATCATCACTTCATCAATACCTGACTACTAATATTCACTTGTTATGCCCATCCCTAGCTGAGAAACCAAGAATCTAATCTTTGGCATTATCTTATGCTCAACAGAGGACCTATACCTAGTCTTTTCCCTTCGATAATATTTTACACCATTCCCTATACCACATGCACTAACAAATCACTTGAATGCATCACAACATACATATGCACTATGGGAACATTCCAAAGTGCTATTCTAATCCTTATAAGCACTATACAAGATATATGTACTCATACAATACACATTAGCACTATTTTTGGGATCAAAAGCACTATTGTATTTGAATGCACTGAGTTAAAGTGCAGAAACACCATGCAACTGCTCATATGTGCTATACTTATATATGCACTCATAAAATATTCATATGCACTATGTTATCCCTCAGATGTGCTATTATTTTTCAAATGCACTAAAACATTTTGTGTATGCACTATAGAATTATTCAAATAGGCTACTTTGTTCATATGTGCTATTATATACCTCATATGCACTATAAGCCTATTACATGCACTACTATACCTAAAATCTAGGGTTTTTAATGCACTAAAACACCCTTCAAATGAGCTAAAATATTTTTTATGCACTACAAGAACTTTTAAATGTGCTAAATCTGTAAAATCCCCACATTTACCCTACAAATACACATAAAACTCCCAAAATATAGGTAAAAACACTAAATCTCCAACACAGAGGATCTTGACAACTTACCAAGGCATGATAGTCTACTAGATGCTCATGCAGACAACCCCTCTCAAATCTATTCTTGCATAACAACACCACCATCTTTGCTGAATCAGAGCTCCAAATCACCAAATGCAAAAGGCAAAAGTGAAAATGATAAGGGTAAAAGGTCTTTTTGACCTATTTAACCCTACCAGTGGCCTTTATATCACCTTTTCAAATTATTTACCCCCTATTGACACCTTTTTGATCACCAAAGCTGACTTGGGTATTGTATCAAACCAATCTAACTATCTTTTCTACCAATCTCCCACCATGTCAAAAATAAAATTGGAACCTACTCAACTTTCATATTTTCATACTTTCTTCCAATTTTATTTCTAAGGGGGCAGTATATCTGTATGAAATTGAGACATCCAAGCTAGGGCATTAAAATTTTCTAAAACATCAAAATGAACTAGCCTAGCCAAAAAATTTCAAACATCAAAACCAACATATCCAAACAAAAATATTGCAACATCAAATCAACATCACAATCCAATCATCAAATCAGTGACAATCAAAACATCAAATCATCAATGATCAATCCAAGCCATCAATAGACAAAGACCACAACAATGAAAAAATGATAGAATATCATTGAATAGACATCTAGTCATTAGAATTTGACCTAAAATCAAAAAATCAAGATAGTCTTTGAGCTAATATGCTTTGCATATTAGCCCAAAGAGGGGCATTTGTAGACACCCCAAAATTGGAAAAGTCTTAAATCACGCAATTTTGATCAATCAAGTCCAAATTAAAGAGAAAATGAGAAGAAACACAACAAAATTTCAAATCAAAAATTGCATTAGGTCATTAATCCCCTTTCAAATTGACAAGACCTAAATCAACTTTAAAAGAGGAAAAAAGCAATTCAAATTCATAAAATAAAATTCAAAAGGGGAGGAAGGAAAAAGACAAAGTGTTGAAAATAAATCATTTATTAAATCAATAAAATCATTTTATCCCCACAAGATTGAAAATTTACCTTTTACCATTTAAAAGAATTTGAGAAAACCTCATATTATCGTCAAAACCAATTCTGTTGGACTCTTCCTCTTGGCCTCTTATGAGATATTTTGAGTTTCACTTTCACCCCCACTCAAAAGTGAAAATCCTATTTCTTATGCCAAACCCTTCTAAAATTGTATAAATATGAGGGAAATCTAAGAGTCAAGGGACCCAAATTTTTATGCATCTACACTAAAGGCGTATTTAGACTTATTGTTTTTCCATTCTCATTGTAGTAAGTTCATAGCATTTTTAGCATCATTTTGTATCATTTAGCTTCATTTGTCACATATTAGTCCATAGCATGATCATTTCAAGAGCATTTCTAAGAGTTGTATTTCACATATAATACACATTTTAATCATCGATCTTGCATATTTCATTGTAGATCTACATTTTTAGTACAATCCCATTCTACAACTGTCACTAAGATGCTAGTCTAAGAGCTATTTTAGCAATTGTAGTTACAAAAACATGAGATGCTTTTAGAGATTACATTCTCTTGATGATATCTTGGGTCTAGTATAGTTTGTCAATAGTCCATTTGCATCCTATGCTAAAGTTTCATGAATATGCATTCATACTATGTACACTATTTTTACAAGATATTTGTGAAGTCTCTCATACCATGCTCTAGGTGCTTCTTTCAAACCGTAGAGTGTTTTGTGTAATGTGTAAACATATCTTTTTTTTGTCATCAACAAATCCCTCTAGTTGTTCTATGTAGACTTCCTCTTCTAGTATATCATTTAGAAAAGTAGGCTTTACATCCATTTGGTAGACTTTAAAACCTTTGTAAGTAGCATATCTAAGTAGAGTTCTTACTCCATCCATCCTTGCAATAGGGGCAATTGTTTCCCCATAGTCCAGTCCTTCTTCTTGTGCATAACCTTTGCAGACTAATCTGGCCTTATTTCTTGTGATCTCACCATTCTCATCTAGCTTGTTCCTAAATACCCATTTTGTACCAATCACATTCTTATTAGCTAGTCTAGGAACTAAGGTCCAGGTTTTGTTTTTCTCTATCTGATCTCTCTTCTTCCATAACTTTATGCCAATTAGCATCTTGCAGTGCATCTTTTACTATTTTGGGTTCAATCTTTCTCAAAGGACATGATTCATTCCTTAGTCTTTTCCTTGTCATTGGTCTATCTTTCTTATCACCAATGATTTTTTCTGTAGGGTGATGTCTTCTCATATACTTGGATAACCTTGGTTCTTTCCTCATTTCCAAGTTTGATCTTTCAGTTTCAACATCACTATGCATATCTCTTTCTGGTATTTCACCATCTCTTTCATGTGTATTGATTTTAGAATTAGAATGTGCATTATCTTCATTCTATAACTTAGCTTCTAAATATAGCTCGACATTCACTGGTTGTGACTCAGCTGATATTGGAACTTGTTGCTGATTTCTAACTTGATTGGCAGCTTCTTCTTTGATAGGTATTTCTTCATAGAAATATACAAAGGATCTATGTTCTTCTTGTTTCTTTGTTTCACCAACTTGAACTCTTGCATGCTCATCAAAATTTACATTTTTACTCTTCACAATATTGTTAGTGTTAGTATTCAAACACTTATATGCTTTACTTCTAGTGGAGTATCCAAGGAATATCCCTTCATCACTCTTTGCATCAAACTTACCATTTTCGGTATCTTTAAGAATATAGCATTTACAACCAAACACTTTGAAATTTTTTACATTGGGTGAGTGACGATACCATAATTCAAAAGGTGTTGCATTTGTACCTTTCTTGACTTGTACTTGATTTAGGGTATAGACAACTATACTTACAACTTCTCTCCAGTACTTTAGAGAAACATTTTTCTACATCATTAATGTTCTAGCATAGTATCTCAGTAATCTATTCCTTCTTTCTACAATGCCATTTTGTGATGGAGCTCTAGGTGTTGCTATTTGTCTCTTGATTCCTTTGTCATTGTACTTGGTAGATGTAGAATCTTGGTCCATACTAATCACTTCCAAGTAGTCCTGAACTCGGTTTGCGCTAGTGATTTGGTAGATATTGTGAAATTTTTCATATAAATTGAATCACTTGTTTAACATGACATGACTTGGTAAACATTCTCACCTCGAGCTTAGTATAAACTGAGTCACTTGGTTAGCACTAAGAAGCTTGGTTAACATTAGAATCAGATCACATACACTACAAACTTAGTGAACACTACATAGCTCAGCTTGCATTGGTAAACTCAACATCACATCACATATAGTGTGAACTCAATGAACACTACACAGCTTAGCTTGCACTGGTAAACTCAACATAGACCTAGATTCATGGTTTACACTGTTGATCTTCACTATAACTATGACTACTTAGTAACCATTGAGATTTGTCCAAAGGACTCAGTAGCAATTGTAAAACTTAGTGACAACTAAAATACTTGGAAAACACTATGAACTATACAATGAGCTTGGTAGCTATATACAATCTAAATAAGTGTGTGTCACTAATAAAAAACTTGACTGATATGTCAATAGATACAAGAATGAGTACAACATGTTTGATTACTTAATCACATTGCACCTATGGAGAAACTATTCAAATTCTTTAGAATAACTTCAGGATGGGGGGGGGGGGGGGGGTGAATTAGTTATCCAAGGTTGAGATGTACAAATATAAAAATTCATAGCTTAGTTAACTAATATCTATAAAACATATTCGTGCATGTATCCATTAGATCATACAACACTTTAACATTTGTAGGTTTCTATCCTAGGTCAAAACAACTTTGTAAAAATGTAAACATGAAACATAATAGATTCAATAACACATTTGACACAAGGATTTTATGTGAAAGCCCAATTTGTAAAAAACCACAAGTGACATACTACTCATTCTACCTCTTCTAAAGTGATGCCCTATGAAAGGCCAACCCTATTAAAGGTTACAATACACATTATTAAATGTGACCTAGTTAGAGGATTTCAATCACCCTATTAGGAGTGAGTCTTATTAGAAGACTTTAGACCATTCACTTGGAATGTCACCTAGTTAAAGGATTTACAAATGAATGGTAGATCAACCTTAATCCAAAAGATTTAACCCAGACTGACACAATGATTATAAAGTCATAATAAGACTTGATCTAATAATAAATTGCAACTCACTTGTACATTACAAATCTCTATTTCAATCATCCATTCTACTTGTCATTCACACACTTAAGCTTTGAAAACTTGTTCACCCTTCAAGAATTCATACTCTTAAGCCTTCTTGATTTTCTTACCAATAGCAGTCTCTTCTTTTTGGTCACTGAATGAAGCAATGACCTAAACTTCTTTTTCTCCTTACATTTTCGAACATAACCAACCTTGATTCTGACCAACCATCTCTATATATAGAGAATTAAGATCTTTTTTTGTAGAACCTCGATCGTCCATTTTAGGGTTAGGTAGGATTCAATGAATGTACCCATCTTTTCATTTGAGTCCCTTCTAGAAACTTCTTTTTCAATCCTCTTTGAATTTACCTCAAAATAGTTTACCATGAATTTTGTGCCACCAACTCATCATAGTTGTCTTCCACATATTTCAAAAAATTCAAGAAAACAAAATAGTTAGCTTTGGTTCATCAAATCTATGGTTTAACATGAATACTGGCACTTAGCATAAATATACTATCACTTAGCTTCCATACTATTTTCCACTCGGCCAACACTAGATCACTCAACATATACTAAAGTTTACTAATGCTTGGCATCCACTAAACTTTACCCGGCTTACACTTTTTCACTCAGTATACACTAAATCTTCAATTTTCTTAGCTCCAACTAATTTTCTACATGACTTACACTAGCTTTTGTCAACACCTACTATGCACTTGGTAAAGCTTAGCAAACACAATTCTTCTTACTTGTTGTTCTAGACTTAGTGTATCCAACATTCGTAGCCTTAAGTAGATAATCAATACACTATATCAACACTATCTTAATAGATCTATATACTCTATTTTCTTATCATAACTCAACCTTTCCTCTGGGTTCTCTTGTTATCTTATTTGATCAAATCCTCTTCATCAATCAAACAATTGATAGTACTCAAATCAACTAAGTAGTTGTCTTACCAACAAGGACATCAATGAACAAATGATGATTAAAACACATCCTCATACTTGTATCAACCTTTTCTCAATAGAAATAAGGATCACCTAAAGAAATGTAGACACAACATATAAAAAGGATGTATTTCTTTTAGTCATTTCTCTCTTAATAGGTTATTTATCCCTTTACTCTTTTTAGGTATACACTCTATCTTATACTCTATCTCCCTATATTCTATCTTCCTCTTTGAAAATAATGCCAAAGACTTTTCATCTCACATGCAAATGTTAACAACTTTAGTTTCTCCCCCTTTCACCTTTCATGTGACTAATCTTCTATTCCATTTCTTTGATTACTTTAGGTAGCTCTTAAAGTATGATCCACTACATCAATTTGTAACATATGTCAATCATCTTAGTTGATGCAAGGCACTACTCATGCTTCTTAAATAGCTTTTGATAGGGTATCACCCTTATTTTACCTCTAAGACATTCATGAGCATCCTTAGGTAATGCTCCTATGAAGATATCAACTATCTTCTCTTTTTTATTCACGTATTTGATCTTCACTTCTTTGAATTGCAATAACTCTCTCAAGTAATGATACATAATTGCAATGTGCTTAGTCTTTGTGTGCATCATAGGAGTCTTTAATATATTGATAGAATTTGTATTATTGCAAGAAAGTATCACAAGTTTAGTGATTTCCTCCTTCATACCTTTGAGTAGTCTTTTGATCCATATAATATTTGTACAATCTATTACTACAACAATATATTCAGCTTTAGTACTGTATTGAGATATGCAATTTTGTTTCTTGCTAGTCCATGTAAATGGTCTCTTTCTAAAGAAAAATTCTCCTCCACTAGTGCTCTTTCTGTCATCAATATTTCTAGCCCAATCAGCACCACTATATGTTCTCAACTCAAATTTCTCAATTTTTTGTATAGTATAGATGATAGACTTTAGTTTCTTTCAGATACCGTATAATTCTCTTAACAACCATCAAATGATTCTCTCTATGATTATCAAAGAATCTTACAACTATCCCAATAGATAATGCAATGTTTGGTCTTTTATGCACTACATATTTCAATTTTTCAATCATAGACCTATACATTTTTTTGATTCACCTCAGGTAAATCATCATTCTTTGACAACTTATGTCCTTTCACCATAGGTGTGCTTACTAGCGTATAATCTTCTAATCTTAAAAATTTCAATATCTCCTTTACATCTTAGACTGAGTGATGTATAAACCATATTGCATCTTATGTACTTGCAAACCAATAAAGAAATTGATCTCTTCAAATATAGACATCTCAAATTCTTTCTTCATTTCATTTGCAAATATTGTACATAAAGTATCTTGACCACCAAATATGATATCATCAATAAAAATTTTAGATAGTCAAATACATTTTCCTTTTTCTATCTTCAAGTACAAATTGTTGTTATCACTAGTACTTTGAAATCATGTCTTCACAAGATAATTGTGAATCCCTTCATACCATGCTCTTGGGGCTTGTTTTAAAACATATAAATCTTTGTGTAGTCTACATACCATGTTCTTGGTTTTAGCATCAAAAAATCCTTCTAGGTGTTCTACATAAACCTCTTCTTCTAATATACCATTTACAAATGTTGACTTAACATCCATTTGTTCAACTGTAAAAAAATTTTATGCAGAGTAAGAAAGCAGAGTTCTTACTCTTTCTAGTCTTGAAATAGGGGTGAATGTTCCTCCATAGTCTATCCCTTCTTCTTGTGCACACCCCTTCCAAACTAATCTTTCCTTATTTCTTGTGGCTTCACCATTCTCATCTAACTTATTTTTGTACACCCGTTTGGTTCCTATCACATTCTTATCCTTTGATCTAGGAACTAGAGTCAATGTCTTGTTCTTCTCAATCTTCTCAATCACTTCTATCATGGCTTTACTCTAGTCCTCATCTTCTAAGGCATCTTTTACTATTTTAGGTTCATGCATTCTTAGTAAAAATGTTTCACTTCTTAGCATATTTCTTATCATTGGACTAGCATATTTGTCTCCAATAATTTGTTTAATAGGTTGATGTCCTTTGACATACTTTGATAATCCTTGTTCTGCACTATTTTCCTAATTAGGTCTATTAACTTTTGAATGGCTATTTACTTCTCTATCAGGTAACTCAACATATTTTTCATGTACACTAATCTCATAATCAGAATGTGCCTCATCTTCTATCTACAACTTGGCTCTTGACTATAGTGAGTTTATGAATACAACTCGACATTCATTGTATATGACTGAGTAGTTACTAAAACTTATTATTGATTTGTAGCTTTATTTACAAAATCAACATAAAAAAGAATACCTTCATTAAAGTATACAAAAGATTTTTATTCCTTAGTTCCTTCATAGGTTCAACCTCTTATACCTTTGTATATTCATCCAATTTCTCATTTTCACTTTCCATAACTTTTTTAGTGTTAGTAATTAAACACTTATAAGCTTTACTTCTTGTGGAATAGACAAGGAATATACCTTCTTCACTTTTATCATCTAATTTACCATCCCTAAAATCTTTGAGAATATAGCACTTGCTTCCAAAGACCTTAAAATATTTTACATTAGGTGAGTATCCATATCATAATTCAAAAGGTGTTGAATGAGTACCTTTCTTGACTTTGACATAGTTCAAGGTATAGAGAGTTGTACTTACATACTCTCTCTAGTATTTCAAAGCAACATTTTTCTCCATCATGAGTGTCCTAGCACAGTTTATTACATATTTGTTCCTCCTTTTAGCATTTCCATTTTGTGGAGGGTGTTGGAATTTAAAAGTGGGAAGATTTACTTCTTGGGGGGGGGGAGGGGGGTGGTGAATTAGATGTAACAAACTTTTAACTAAGATCAATCACATGCATCTACCATATCTGATTAACATGAAAATAAAGACATGCATGAAAATAGATAATACATGATCTGGTAACCAAGAAACCCTCCAAAATGAGAAGGTAAACCTAGGGTGGGGATGACACCCACAAATTATCATTGTAACAATATGTAACTGGTTAAGGTTACAAATTTTGACCACCATCAATGGTCTGCCCTATGAAAGGCCTAGTTGTTAAAGACTTTACACCTTGTTAGAAGTGACCTGGTTAAAAGATTTACAAACACTCACCTAGAATGCTACCTTGTTAAAGAATTTACAACCCTCTTAAGGATTTACAACATGGTTGCTAAACCAACCTATCATCATAGGATTTTCATTATCCTAATACAATGATTAGAAAGTATAGTAGAATGTCTTGACCTGATAACTTACAATCTTTAATTGTTGATTTCAAATCCTTGTTCTTTCCAATCTAATTTGATCCTTCCTGATCTAATATATCTCTATTTGTAGTGTTGATACTCTGCTATGATAAACTTAATTCTAAAAATTTTTTCTTCCTCTAAGTCTTCTCACCCCTTTGAAAAATTTGCTAGAATTCTCTCATGCATTCCCACACAACTTCTTACTCTCTCATTCAACTTATGAATTATGGGGTTTCCACCTCCTTATAAAGGCTTCAAGACTTAGGGTTAGGTATGAATCTATAATTGATATTCATCCATCTTTCTCACTCAATTTTTTTCATATTTCCTAATTGGTTGCATGCATTCTCCATTTTTCTAATTTGTTGCATGTTGATTACATAGGAAATGTAATATATTTGATCTTATCTTTTTTATCCTTCAAGATTCATATTGAGTCAACTCAAAAATAGTTTACATATGATTTTGTGAAGGCACAAACTCATATGTTGATTTTTTGTTACTTGAAACTTACTAATTTCTGATGGTTGACACATATAGGAATTATGTCTTGCTCAACTCCTATAGTAAATCTATCTCGCTCGGCATCCATACTTTGCTTAGCACCTATAGTGACCCGACATCACTTTTCACTCGGCACTTGAAACTTGCTCAACACCTATTGAATTTTTGGCTTGACACATACTATAGCTCAACATCTATATTATACTCAGCATCGACCTTAGAATTTTCTTAAGTGTGTTGACACTCAATTGTCAAAACCAATATGAGACCAACAATCTCCCCCTTTGACATGAGTGTCAAAAACACTTAACTAAACATTATGAATCCAATCTCTATGAGTATAATACACATCTTGTTTGGCATATGTACAAAATTCAAAAACTTGTTCAAAATTTTGTAAAAGACTATATACCTCAAAAACATGTAACTCCCCCTAAGTTGATGTGCCATTTCTATATCCAAAAATCCTTATGCTAAATTTGTCTCATGCTGATTAATCTGACACTTTTTATCCCTACCTTGTCATTCCTTTCCTTGTCTACTTTGTTTTTGTTCTCCTTTTCACACATCTTCCCTTTTAGTTTTTGTATCTTTTTGGCTTTATCTCCTTATATTTCCTCAAAATTTTATTATCTCCCCCTTTGGGTATCTCCTCTTTAGGTTCTTATCTCCCCCAATTTATTAAATCTCCCCCTTTTTGACATTTATGTTAAAGAGTTCTAAGAATGAATTGAATATTTAGCCAAAAAATATTTATTTACCTCCATAATGATCTTTAGAGCAACATCCCAATTGTCTAATACAATTTCTAGTGCTTTAAGCTAGATGGATGTCTCTACTACAAAGTGTACCAAGTCTTCCAATGTAGAAATATTGAGATCCTTCTTTAATACATTCTCTGCATAGGCTATCTCTTTGTGCAAAACTTCTATGTGAGGGGTTATGATAGACTATATCTGTATTGATTTAGCCTTGGTGTTAGCGTCATCTACTGTGAGTACAACTAATTCCTTTTGTTCGTGAAGCATTGTGGAAAATGCTCCTCACTTTGAGCTAGATTCTTTGGTAGTTGTGTGCTCGATATCTTGAGGTTTACTTCCAAGTTCAATATCCTCTGGCTTGTTTCTTGTGTGAAGCATGAGGAATCACACAATTTGGAGTAGAATGAGAATATGTTCTCAATTACCACTTTCACCTTTTCAACCTTTTTAGCTAGTTCTACTTGAGACAGTGCTATCTCACTAGATATTTTCTCATTTACCTTCATCTAGAACTTCTTCTTAGACCATTCAAGCAATTTAGCATTGGTGTCTAGGTCTTCATTCTATACATAGTCCACTATGTTGGATAGTTGCTCCATGATGGGCTTTGTCTCATCAGGTACTTGCAAGCTGAATGCATCAAGAAATATGTCTTTGATTTTATTCAATGCTTGTCTTTGCCTATACTCATTCCTAAGTATCTCTTTCTTTCTCTTCTTCTCTAGTGCCTCTTGCACGTCATTGATTTAATCTATGTTCATTATTTTATAGTCATAGCTTGGTATGTCTATTTTCTCATCAACTGTAGGGTCTCCATAGTGAAGTACCCTTGCTACCTTGGTAGAACTTGAGCTTGGTGTTGATATTTTTAGTGGTACTACATCAGTACCCATTTCCTAAATTATTTTACTTGGAGACCCTGCAGTAGGAAAATTGACTAATGTTTGGATTGCCTCTTGTTCCTTCTCCTTAGGGATCTCCTTCTTGTCTTCTTTATTTTAGCCTTGATCAATGATTTTAATCAGAGGAGGTACACCATGACTTTGTGCTATAGAAGTAGAGGTATCCTTCTATCTTGTTTGCTCCTTTGCTTGCTCCTTGGAAATTGAAGTCATTGTGACTGTGGAGTCAACCTTAGAAAATGCATCTTGTGTTAGTTTCTCTTGTCATTTTCCACTTGTAGCTATTGGAGTTACTGAAGGTGGTTCTTATGGATTCAGCTTCTCCTTGGTTATCTCAGCTACTACCTTCTGTAGTTCATCTACACTCACCAAGACTAGAATGGTACATAATTGTGCTTTTAAAGTAGTCTAGTGAAGGATCATTTTGAGATCCTTTGCAGTCAATGGGTTAATGTTCTGACCAAAGGTGTTAGGAACATCCTTCATAATTATTGTCTTTATAGGTGTAGGTTTTTCATGTGGAGGAATAGGTGGTGGAATTTTTCTATCTTGTATACTTTGTTTTTGTTGTTGCTCTTTAGCTATTTCCATATCACCTTTCTATGTTTCCTTGTCCACTATAACTTCTTCCTTTTCTTTCTTTCCTTCTTCCTCCTTTTCATTTTCCTCTTCTTCCTCATCATTATTTCTTCCCTCAAAGGGATCTTTTTATCCTTCTTTCACTATAGTCAACCCATAAATCAATTTCCACATTTGTGTGGACTTTTTTACAACATCCTCTATTTTATTTTGCAATATGTTGAAGGCTCTATATTTGGGTGCAAATTTTCTCCCATGTTTCTTACTTGCCTTGCTTATTTGATCTTTTGTAAGGTCAGGCAATACATGAGCCAATGTTGACTCTGTTATTTCTTTCTCCATATTTAGGCAATAATGTCATTTATTCTCTAGAATGGAGTATAGCTCCTTAGGCATAGTATTATCTAGTTCAAGTGGAGTATCCTTGAACTTGGCCATCATATTGTAGACTAATTCTTGTACTATGTTTTTCTCCTCTCTTGTCAACTTATTAAAATCAATGCCTTTTAGCCTTGAAAATTCTACATTGTCTCTAATATTGCCACAAATATTTTCCAAATCTAATTTTGTGGTGTGACTTATCACTCTAAATTATTCATTATCATCAAATTCTATCCTCTCCTCATCTAATTGTAGAGGTGCCACATATTTTCTCCTCCTTTTTTCTAATGGCCCTCCTTGTTTTGTGTCTTTCTTCTTCTCTTGTTCTTTGGCCACCTTAGTTGTAGCTCTTATATCTACCCTTGTGGTAGGTTTTTCTAGGCTTGACTTGGCTATCTTCTTCTTGCCTTTAGGTTGTGTAGTAGGCTAGTTTTGTGCTTTCCTCTTTTTGGGCTCTACCTTAGGTGCTTCCTCTTCTTGCTCAACACCTTCTTCTTCTTTAACATCTTCACCCATGCCTTGGGTTAATGCTAGTGGCCCTTGCCCCTATTCCTCTTCATCTTTATCTTCTTCTTCCTCTTCCTCTACCTTAGTTGTGCCTTCTTCAAATTTGGCCTTGAGCTTCTTTACTAATTTTTCCTTTTTCTTTAATGTAGAAGCAATTTTTAACTCCATATCCACTTTGGATCTCACCAAATCATAAGTGCCAAAATATGGGGCATGCTTATCTACTTCTTTTGCTAACAATGTTGTTATTTCTGTAGATGCTTCATCAATATTTATCTCATATCCAAGAGATCTAAGCCATATTACCCTTGGTATGCTTGCTTTAATGTAGGTTTAATCAATGTCAACAAGACAAAACATGTCATTTGTGTGCTTCTCCACAAGTAAGACTAGAATCCTAAGTCTTTGTTTCATTGAATTCTTGAAATCTTTAAAATAGCTAGTCATTTATGTCTCAAAATTTGCCCCCATTTGTTCAATTTATTCATTCACCTGAGCTACTATGGACCTATTTGTTTTCCAACTAACCTTTAGAAAAGATGGGAATTCATTCTGTACATAGAAGAATATACACATCAAAATTGTACCAAATTTACATTGGACTCCCTTTGTTCTTCTTATAGCTCCAAGATTTTTATTGATTTGCTACAGTTGTAGTTTAGCTAGATGATATGTATGATCCTTTTTAATACTATAATGCATGGTACATTATTGAGTCTACTAGATTGGTAAAATTTGTGAGATATGACTCTGATAGCAAAATAATCAAGAGGATTATGAATGGTATCTATGCTCATGCCTCTCTTGTTCCATTTAGCTCCTATATTCTTCTCAATAGCTTCCTTGGAGTCACTCCTTAGGGTTTTATGCTGATCTAGTATTGGATACCCTATTACCCTATAAACAATCCTTTTTGATATCTTAACTGGACCATCTTCTAACCACAAGCTACCATCATGAATCCTACTCAACGCAATTCTGATCCATTTTTTCTTAAAGATAGTAGGGAACTCTAGGGCAGTGGTTAAACCCTTCCTCTCAACAATTTGATATTCTTCCTTCAAGACTTCATTTTCACACAATCTATCATATGCTTCCCTAATTTCCATATCTCCAATAGAAACTATTTTGTAGTTATAACATCTCCTAACATCTTGCACCATTACTACTTTAGGAGGAATTACGAATAGGGCTCTGGCTGGGTCATTCTTATAAGAAACCTCAGGGATATGTTGAAAATTAGGTTGTTTAACTTAATTTGACACTAGTTGAACTTCAAACAATTCTTTCTCCTAAGGTTTCCTAGAACTCAAGGGCATTTTTGCAATCTAGGGTTTTAACACAATAAAAATTTGAAATTGTGTAGCTCGACACTAGTATAAATACCTTGGAATTGATGAAACTATGTCAAATCTATGTAGAAATCTGCTCAAATTCTTGGAACACTACTTGGAAATCATTTCTCGCTCTTTTCATCTTTGCTCTTTTGTTCACAATGGTGAAAATGATTCAAAATGTGATCATATACCCTTATCTCATAGCATTTAATGCTTAGTGCATTTATAGTTGTCCACTCGGCTCCTTAAAAAATTCTACTTTATATAGCTTCCATTGTCTTTCCACCACCCAAAATATATTGGAATTTCCCTTAACTTCCACTACTAACTCAGCTGCAACAAACCACTCAGCTTCTATTGACTTCGGCAGACAACTTGACATGTACTAGATCTTTACTTGGCATCTAAAGGGAACTTTTCTGACTTGAAATTTAACTTTTCATCTCTATTCATGTTGATCTATCATTTTTAGTACTTATTTGTCTTTGGAACTGAGGTATGATAAAACATTAAATATCAGTCCCACATACTTTCTTTTGCTCGGTTGGATGAAGTGTGACCACTTGACCTTTTGGGTGAAGTGATCCCTTAATTGGATGTGCTACTTCAATCTTTCTTCTTCCATGTTTTATTTATTTCTCCTTTGATGTGTTCAACATCTACCTTCTCATTTTCTGTGTTGAACTCTGAGTTGGGTGCCTTTAACCTTGTTGGGAAATTTATGCTATTGTTTCTAGTCTTCAAACAACTAAAGCATGTAGTTTGGCTCATCCATCTACTATAGTTTCCACTAAAATGTGTTTTTATGCAAATTTTAGGGATGCGTCCATATTCGTCACAGTAGTAACAACTATGCCTAGTGTTGTAGTCCCAATTATAGTGATATCCATGATTGTTTGACCTTACTAGTTGATTAGGTATTAACATCGACTTTGATCTGTACTTGAAAGCTCTATTTCCATACTTTTTGCAATTTTAATAGTGACCTTCAAATCTTGGTTTTCTAATGGTTCTATTCCTATAATCATGCGCTTGATGTCCTTCCTTATTGCACTTGTGATAATGACCCATATTCTTAGTTTTTTCATGTTGATGGGCATTCTTGTCCTTGCACACATTAAAGGGATGTCATTTTTTACCACAAAAATGATAAGTAGGTTTAGTGTTCTTACCTTTGTCACTTATTTCTTCTATAGTTTTAGATGAATCTCCTTTTTCAGTGCTGGTGTATCCTAGTCCTAAAGTGTCATTGTTGACTCTTAGTGATTTTAGTAGCTATTCAAAGTACTTGATGGCTTCATTGGGTTTTTTTAAGCTCTTTGCATTCATCTTCTTTCTTTTTAAGTCATTTTGTAGTTGTTCATTTTTCATCTTTAGTGTAGAGATCTCAATGTCCTTGACATTTAGTTCATGATGTGTATTCATCATCTGGTTTAGGGTTTCTAGTTGCATGCTGGAAATTTTTGCAAGCTCAATTGAATTTTCTTCCAACATGTTGGAAAGGTTTCTCTTGCCTTCTTCTATCATAGCCTTATCTTCAATGGCTCTTTTATTCTATTCAGTTACTTCACAAAGCATCATGGCTTGAGATTCTTGTTCAAGCTTGAGAGTTCTGATTTCTTCTACTTGGGCTCTATTCTTCTCAATCAGGTCTACTATTGTTCCATCAAACTCTTTGGAATCTCCATTTGCAAACACTTTTGAGGTTTCAATCTCCTTGTACTTTGTATCATTCTTAGCTATGGCAATCTCTCTTCTTCTCTTTAAGAATTTCCTTAGTTCTTCCCTGGCTTCTTCCAAAGAATGTAGAATAAGATGTATCTTAGTTTCTTAGTTTTCTATGATCTTCCCAAGTTTGTTGACTTCCATTTCTAGATCTTTTTCTCTAAGTTTTAAGGCTTCTCCTTGTGAGAACTTGGCTCTAATACCAATTTTTGGAATTTACAAGTGGGAAGATTTAATTCTGAGAGGGTCAGGTGAATTAGAAGAAAGAAACTTTAACCTCTAAAATTTTTAACTAAGATAAACCACATCAATCTACCATATCTAATTAACTTAAAAATAATAACATGCATGAAAATAGATAACACAATTTGGTCATCTAGAAACCCTCCAAAATGAGAATTTAAAACTGGGGTGTGAATGACACCCACAAATTATCACTACAACAATATGTAGTTGGATAAGGTTACAAAGTTTGGCCACCATCAATGGTCTGACCTGTAAAAGGCCTACCCTATTAAAGGCTTTATGCCCTATTAAAAGTGACCTGGTTAAAGGATTTACAAACATTCTCTTGGAATGTTACCTTATTAAAGGATTTACAACCTTATTAAGGATTTACAATATGGTCGTTAAACCAATCTATCATCATAGGATTTTCACTCTCCTAAAATAATGGTTAGAAAGTATATTAGAATGTCTTGACATGATAACTTACAATCTTCAATTTCTAATTCCAAATCCTTGTTCTTTCCAATTTGATCTAATCCTTTGTGATTTGATATATCTCTATTCATAGTGCTGATACTCTATTCTAATCAACTTAATTCTACAATGTTGTTCTTCCTCTAAGTCTTCTCACCCCTTTCAAAAGTTCATTAGCATTCTCTCATGCATTCCCACATGACTTCTTACTCTCTCATTCAACTTATGAATTATGGGGTTTTGACCTCCTTATAAAGGTTTTGAGACTTAGGGTTGGGTATGAATCTACAATCAAGATTCGTCCTTTTTTCATACTCAAATTTTTCCATATTTCTTGATTAGTTTCATGCATTCTCCATTTTTTTTGATTGGTTGCATGTTTATTACATAAGAAATGTAATATATTCAATCTTATCATTTAGGTCCTTTGAGATTCATCTTGAGTTGACTTTAAACTGATTTGCATTTGAGTTTTTGAAGGCACAAACTCATATGCTGAATTTTTACTACTCAACACTTACTAATTGCTAATGCTCGACACATATGGGAATTCTATCTTGCTCAACTCCTATAGTAACTCTATCTCACTCAACATCTATACTTTGCTCTACACCTATAGTGACTAGGCATCACTTCTCCCTTGGTACTTGAAACTTTCTTGGCACCTAAAGTTCACTCAACACCTATTGAATTTCTAGCTCAACACATACTATAACTCAGCATCTATATTATACTTGGCATCATCCTTAGAATTATCTTAAGAGTGTTGACACTCAATTGTCAAAACCAATCTGAGACTAACTGAGGGGGTCCTAGGTTAAGATGTCTATCTATTGATTCCTCTATCATTACAAAACATCTCAACTAATTTGATGTAAATTTTCATCCCCTATCAGATCTTAGATATTTCAAAAACATAATTGTCATCATCCTAGAATAGTCATCAACAAGTAGCATAATGTATTTTTCACCCATGTAGCTTTTCACTTCAATTGGACCACACAAGTGAGTATGAAAAATCTCTAAAATTCCTTTAGAGGTATGAGTCTTACTCTTAAAACTAGACTTCGCCATTTTTCCTCACTAACATTGTCTACAAATTGTATTATGTTGCTTCTTCAATTTAGGCAAACCTCCAACTCTTTTCATGTTAGTAATACTAACCAAGTTATCAAAGTTAACATGACATAACCTCTTGTGCCATAACCACACATCGTCAAATTTTAGAACATGTAACATCATTCATATCAAGGTAGCATAGATTACTTCTAGTTTGATAACCTTTTTGAATAAGTTTCCCATCAATATCATAGATCTTAGCTATTTCATTCTCAAACTCAACCTTGCAACCTAAATTATTCAGTTGTGACACACTCAACAAATTATAGTTAATTCCTTCAACATAATAAGCATTGTCACACATAATCTTTTCTATTATTTTGATAGATCCTTTTCCTTTTATCAGATAGGTTGCATCATTTCCAAACCTTACACTATTTCCATCATAATAATTTAGGGTAATGAACTTATTTATCTCCATTCATTTGATGTGAACACCCACTATTAGTGATCCATCTATCATTCTTTTTAACACAAGACACTAGTGCAATTGCCTCATCAAAATCATAGTCATCCTTTATTGCAACATACAACACTTCATCATCATAGTCGTTAAATCCATCTTTGGTTTCCTCTTCTATAATATTGCAAGACTTCTTGAATTTGTCTTTAAAATCTTTGTTGTCCTCATATTTTTTACTCTTTTATTTTTATCTACTTCTATTGTTCTTCTTCTCTTGACATCTAGCAGCAATATGACCAACCTCATTGCAATTGAAACATATGATAGGTAACTTACCTTTAAATTTTCCTTTTCCTTTATGAAATCTCCTTCCTAGTAGTCCTTCAAGCTATTATCCATCCTCCTCCTCTATATCTTTATCATTGGAAACATACTTTACCTTTTTCTTCTTATTTTCACTAGGCTCCTACAATCACAGTTTAGCTTTTAAAGTAGATTAAATATTTTTAAATTTGAAGTTATCAAAATTAGATAGCTCAAAAGTAGTGAACCTTCATACCTTAACCTTCTAGAATCAAATTAGAACCTAGTATACATCTTAGTTATTGTATGGAAAAAACCCTAATAGCATATATGTGTACTAGTGTCCTCAATACTTTATTCAATATAGTATCATCATCAATAATACTAGTAGCACCTCTTATAGTATTAACAACATATTTTATTCTAGAGCAATATTGAGCAACATCTTCACCTTCTTGCATTCTCATATCATCAAACTTACCTTTGAGACTTTCAAATTTGGCTCTCAAGACATTTGCATCTCCTCCATAAATGGTGTGAAGAGCATCCCACATCTTCTTTACACTACTACAACCCTTGATAACTTAGGGCAGAGGCAGTCTCCAACATTGCCTGGTTATGTTCTTTCTTCTTTTTCAAATCATTAGTAGTTAGGGCTCTAGCATGATCAACATGTTTCATGATGATGGTAGATTGTGCATGGTCTCCAAGACCTCCTAGATGTAGCTTCATCAAACTTTGACAAACATGGAAGTTTTCCTTGTTAAGCTTGGGTACTTCTCTTCTTGACATCTTGATCTTTTGCTTCTAGTACCTTCAAACTAGTCCTCTTAAAACTATGACTCTGATACCAATTGTTGGGATTCTTTGGAATAATTTGGAGGAGGGGGGCGGGGGGGTGGTGGTGAGGCTAAATCAATTATCTAAGGTCTAGATGTTCAAATAAAACATTTCAAAGCTTAGTGAACCCATATCCATAAAACATATTCATGCATGCATCCATTAGATCATACATCACTCAACCTTTTGTAGGTTACTGTCCTAGGTCAAAATAACTATAAAAAATGTAAACATGAAACATAACAGATTTAATAACACATTTGACACAAGGATTTTATGTCAAAACCCAACTTGGGAGAAACCACTAGTAACATGCTACTCATTTTGACTTTTCTAAACTGATGCCCTATGAAAAAGCCAACCTTGTTAAAGGTTACAATACATGCTATTAAATGCAACCTGGTTAGATGATTTTGTTAGAATTCTTTACAATAAATGAGAGAGGGTGCGAATTAGTTATTCAAGGTGTAGATGTTCAAATAAAACATTTATAATTTAGTGAACCCATTAAACTTTCTTAACCATGCATGCAATAATTGTGAGTTAACCAAAACTGATATGTTATTTTTAAACTATCATGTAGAAATGTAAAGCATAACACATTCATTTGTACACATGAGACAATGATTTAAAGTGGAAACCCAATTTGGGAAAAAGCACTAGTAACATGCTACTCATTTCTCACTCTTCTAAAGTGATGCCCTGTTTAAGGTTAACCCTATTAAAGGTTACAACACACATTATTAAATGTGACCCGGTTAAGGGATTTCAAACACCTTGTTAAAATTGAGCCTTGTTAGAGGACTTTAGGTCATTCACCTGGAATGCCACCCTGTTAAAATATTTTTCAATGACTGTTAAGTCAATCTTTCACCAAAGTATTTACCATAATTTGATACAATTTTTAGAGAGTAACTAGTAGAGTTTGATCTAATACAACTTACAACCTTACTTGTAGATTATAGATCATTATTTAGTCCTCAATTCTTCTTTGCTTCCAATCCTTTTAGTTCAACAAATTTTTCACCCTTTAAGCATTCATCTTCATTAAGCCTTCTTTCTTAGTTCACCATTGCAAACTTCTTTACTTAGATCACTTGATGAAGCAAACCCTTCTTCCTTCTTCTTGTTAGATTTTCACATCCGAATAACCATTTTTTTTTACTTCTCTCTCTTCTCTTTGCTTCATGACAAGAAATCCCTAGATATAGGGAATTAGAACTCTTTTTCTTGCTCATTATCCATCTCAATAATTAGGGTTTTTGATGGATTAGGTAGGATATAATGTATCTACCCCATATCTTGTCTTCTGTAGAAACTTCTCCTAGAATCCATTTGAATTCGCCTCAAAAATAGTTTACATAAGATTGTGTGCCTCCAACTCATCAATCTTATCTTCCTCCTAATTCACAAGTTCCAAATAAATAAACTTGTCATCTTTTATTTGGCAAATATTTGATCTTTTTCATAATATAGTAACTCAACATTATCAATTTACTAATGCTTGACACATACTGTGTTACTCGAAATCTATTGTAAAATTACTTAGCATCAACTATATTTTACTAGTGCTTGACACATACTTAAAATTACTTGGCACTTGTTAGTTTTCTTGGCATCCACTAGAAAATGCTTTCACTTCTCCAACTAACTTTTTTCTTGGCTTGCGCTATCTTTACTCGGTACCTTCTATCAACTTGATCAAGCTTAGCAAATGAACTTTGTTCAACATTTTTCATCTAAACTTTCCAAGTGTAGCCAAACATTTTATAATCCTAAGTAGATCATCAATACCTTATGTTATCACTATCTTAATTGATTCTTGCACTTTAATACATAATCATAACTCAACTTTTCCTCTAGGTACTTTTGGTACATCTTGTTGATCAAATCCTCTTCATCAATGAACTAAGTGATAATACTTGAAACATATAAGTAATTGTCTTACCAACATATAGCAAGTTTGACATTAGTGACAAAACAATGATTAAAAACACTACTTACAACATTGTTTTGACTAAAATGATCTTTTTAATCATATATCAATAGTCTCCCTCTTTGGTATTGATGGCAAACCAAACTGATCAACCAGTCAAACATCAAACTAACTAGGTTAAATAGTGAGGCAATACCAAAAGAAATTTTGTGAATAACACTTATCCCTTTATCAAAAACTCCTTTGTAGGTTACAAAATCTCATTTATCTAATTCTCTTTTGTCATGGATCAGTATATCTCCCTCTTTCTTTGTTTTAGTCTTCCATTATTTTGATGATGTATTCTCACTTCATTGTCCTTCTTTTACTCTCCCTATGACTTGATTTTCTACTTTCACTTGAATAGTTTACTAAACATTCTCCCTCTCTGACACTAATGCCAAAGGCATGTACTCAACACTTGGCATCTAAATGTATATTTAGATATAAAATTTTTTAGGCTCTTCAATTTTCTCCCTCTATCACCTTGCTTGTAACTGACTTGAATTTCTAGCTCTATGATTACTTTAGGCAACTTCCTAAAGTAAGATCCACTGCATCAATTTATATGTATTGCATGTTAGCTTGTTTGATGCAGGGTACTCCCTCTTCCTTTTACATAGCCTTTGATAGGGGTATTACCCCTAATTTACCTCTTAGATAATCATAACCATCCTTAGGTAATGCTTTGGTGAAAATATAAGCAATTTTCTCTTTTGTGTTGATATATTCCATCTTCACCTCTTTTTCTTGAACCAACTCCCTTACATAATGATACTTTATTGCAATGTATTTTTTCTTTGTATGCATAATAGGATTCTTTGATATATTTATAGCACTTATATTATCACAAAAAAATTTCACTGGTTTAGTGATTTCTTCCTTCATTCCTTTTATTAGCTATTTGATCCATACAATATTTGTGCAATTGATAGTAGTAGCAACATGTTCTACTTCAATAGTAGATTGTGAAGTACAACTATGCTTCTTGTTTGACCATGTAACAAATCTTCTACCTAATAAAAATGCTCCTCTACTGGTGCTCTTCCTATCATCAATATTTCTAGCTCAATCAGCATCAGCGTAGGCTTTCAATTCAAACTTTTCATTCTTCTTATAGTATAAGGCATATTCTTCTATTCCCTTTAGGTATCTCATTATCCTTTTTACTACCATTAGGTGATTTTCTCTTGGGTTAGCAGAGAATCTAGTAACTATTCCCATAGCTAATCCAATATCAGGTATGTTGTGTACTACATATTGCAATTTGTCAATCATGGATCTATATAATGTTTGATTGACCTCAGATGATTCATAATTCTTTGATAACTTGAGTTTTGTTACCATAGGTGTACTTACTAGTTTTGAGTTCTCAAGTTCAAATGTCTTCAAAATTTCCTTGACATATTTTAAGTGAGTAATATATACATCATACTTCATTTGATATACTTGTAGTCCCACAAAGAATTTGATCTCTCCAAACATTGACATCTCAAACTCTTGCTTCATTTGATTTGCAAGATCTTTACACAAAGCATCTTGTCCTCCAAATATAATGTCATCAACAAAAGTTTAAAATAATAGTATACCTTTTTTCCTCATCTTTCTTCATGTACAAATTGTTGTTATCATCTATTCTTTCAAATCCAATCTTAATAAGATAAGTATGAAGTCTCTCATACCATGATCTTGGTGCTTGTTTCAATCCATATAGGTCTTTGTGTAGTTTTTATACCATGTTTTTGTCCACAAATTCTTCTAGTTGTTCTATGTAGACCTCTTCTTCTAATATTCCATTCAGAAATGCAGACTTGACATTTATCTAGTAAAATTTGAATCCTTTGTAAGTAGCATAAGAAAGTAGAATTCTTACTCCTTCCATTGTTGCAATAGGGGAAAATGTTTCACCATAGTCAATTCTTTCTTCTTGTGCATACCATTTGCAAATTAGTCTTGCTTTATTTTTTGTTACTTCACCATTCTCATCTAGCTTATTCCTGAATACCCACTTTGTGCCAATCACATTCTTGTCCTCTGTTCTAGGAACTAGGCTCGAAGTCTTCTTCTTTTTTATCTATTGAATTTCTTCTTTCATAGCCTTGTAACTATCATCATCTTCCAATGCATCTTTTACTATCTTAGGTTCCTTCATGCTCAACAAAAATGATTCACCTCTCAATCTATTTCTTGTCATTGGTCTTACATCTTTGTCTCCAATGATTTGATCTATAGGATTGTTTCTTTTGACATATTTGGATAGTTTAGGCTTAGTTCTTATGGCTGCATTTTGTCTCTTGACTTCAGTATCACTATGTGCATCTTTGTCAGGTATTTTAGCATCTCTTCCATGTGTGCTAATCTTAGAGTTAGATTGTGTATATTCTTCATTTTGCAACTTGGCATCTAAATGCAACTCTATATTCATAGGATGTGACTCAGTAGTTGTTGAAACTTGTTGTTCATTTGTTGCATGATTTGTGACATCTTCTTCAATAGGCATTCCTTCATAGTAGTATGCAAATTTCTTGTAATCTTTTGGTTCTTTGGTAGATTCAGCTTTATGCATTTTTGTAAATTCATCAAAATTCACATTTGCACTTTCGACAATTTTGTTACTATTAGTAATTAAACACATGTAAGCTTTACTTCTTGTGGGGTAACCAAGGAATATACCTTCTTCACTTTTCGCATCAAACTTTCCACTCCTAACATCTTTGAGTATATAGCATTTTCTTCCAAATACCTCAAAATACTTCATATTAGGTGGATGACCATACCATAGTTCAAAAGGTATTGAGTGAGTACCTTTATTTACTTGCACACAGTTCAAAGTGTATATTGCAATACTTACATCTTCTCTCCAATATTTTAGGGCAACATTTTTCTCCATCATTAGTGCTCTAGTGTAGTCCATTACAGATCCATTTCTTCTTTTAGCAATTCCATTTTTTAGGGGAGTCCTTGGTACTAATGTCTATCTTTTAATTCCTCTATCATTGTAGAACACTTCAAATTCATGTGAAGTGAATTCACCTCCTCTGTTTGATCTTAATAATTTCAAGCCCTTACCTATTTCTTCCTCAACTCTTGCCAAGTACCATTTAAACATTTGAAAAGCATCTATTTTTTGTCTTAGAACCATGACAATCATCATTCTAGAGTAATCATCAACAAGTAGGATTATATACCTATCTCCTTTGTAGCTTTGCACTTCAATAGGTCCACATAAGTTAGTATGAACAATTTAAAGTATTTCCTTAGAGGTATAAGCTTTACTTTTAAAGCTTGACTTTTTCATCTTGCCTAGCTGACATTGTTTGCACATTATATTTTCTGGTTTCTCCAACTTACCCAAACCTCTAACTCTTTTCATGTTACTTATACTAATCAAATTATCAAAGTTAACATGGCATAATCTCTTGTTCCAAAGCCATACATCATAAAATTTCTCAATAAGACAAGTAACATCCTCTATATCCAAATAGAAGAGATTACTCCTAGTTTGATCACCTTTTCCAATCAGATTTCCATTTGTATCATATATCTTGGTTGATTTATTTTTAAATTCAACTTTGCACCCCAAATTGTTTAATTGTGACACACTTAATAAATTATAATTCAATCCTTCAACATAATAAGCATTGTTACATGAAATCTTATTTGTAAGCTTACTAGACCCTTTTCCTTTTATTGAACATGGTGCATCATTACCAAATCTTATAGTATTTCCATCATAACTAGTTAAGGTAATGAACTTACTTTTGTCTCTAGTCATGTGATGTGAGCATCCATTGTCAATGATCCATTTTCATTCTTATTCACACAAGTCATAACTGTAGTAGCCTCATCCTCATCTAATTCATCCTTCATTGCCACATATACCACTTCATCATCATTTTCATTAGAGTTTTTTTCATCAACAATATAGCATGACTTCTTTCCTTTATCTCAATAGTCTCCTCCATCATCTTCTCTTTTGTTTCTATACTTATTCCCTTCTCTAGATTTTTTCTTCTATGTACATCTTGCTACAATATGATAAACTTTATTGCAATTAGAACAAATGATACGAAGCTTACCTTTGAATTTACCTTTTCCTTTATGGAATCTTCTTGCTAGCAATACTTCCAATTGTTCAATGTCTTCCTCATCTATACTATTGTCATTGGATGCATACTCTTTCTTTCTTTTCTTCTTCTTGGGCTTTACTTCCTTAGAATCCTTCAATAACAATTTGTCTTTGAAAATTGGTTCAATTCTCTCTGGTCTATAGTTGTCAAAATTAGATAGCTCAAATGTAGTGAGTCTACCTACTATACCTTCAAGGGTTAGATCATTTCCTAGCATGCATCTTAAATCTTGAATTGTAGACACTCTAATGGCATATATTGAAACTAATTTTCTTAAGACTTTACTCAACACAATTTCATCATGTATTTTACTAGTTGCACCTTTTATATCACTAACAACTTCTTTTGTTCTAGCAACATATTGAGCAATTTTTTTGCCTTCTTCCATTTTCATGTCATCAAACTTACATCTGAGGCTCTCTGGCTTGGCTCTTTAAAAAAATTTGTCTCCTCCATAGATTATGTTTAGGGAATCCCACACTTTCTTTTCACTTTTAAGGTCTTTGATATCATCAAAATCAACATAGCTCAAGGAAGAGGCAATCTCCAACATCACTTGATTGTGTTCTTTCTTTTTCTTCAAATCTTCAAGAGTTAGGGCTCCTGCTAGATCAACATGCTTTTTTATAATGCAAGTTTGTACATAATATCCAAGTCCTCTAAGGTGAAGCTTTATCAAACTTTTCCATGTAGGAAAGTTATCTCTATTTAGCTTGGGTATCTCTTTCTTTGACATCTTGATCTCAATGCTTCTAGTACCTTGAAACTAATCCTCTTAAGCAATTGTACTCTAATACCAACTGTTGGAATTCTTTAGAATAACTAAGAGTGGGGGTGAATCAGTTATTCAAGGTTCAGATGTCCAAATAAAACTTCTATAATTTATTGGACCCATAAAATTTTTCTTAACCATGCATGCAATCATTGTGAGTTAACCAAAATTGATATGTTACTATTAAACTATCATGCAAAAATGTAAAGCATAACACATTCATCAGTACACATGACACAATGATTTAACATGGAAATCCAATTTGGGAAAAACCACCAGTAAAATCCTACTCTTTTCTCACTCTTCTGAAGTGATGTCTTGTTAAAGACCAACCCTATTAAAGGTTACAACACACACTATTAAATGTGACCAGGTTAAGGGATTTCAATCACCCTATTAAAAGTGAGTCTTGTTAGATGACTTTAGGCCATTGACTTGGAATGCCACCTTGTTAAAGGATTTTTCAATGACTATTAAGTCAAACTTTCACCAAAGGATTTACCATAATCTAATATAATTGTTAGCGAGTACCAGTAGAGTTTGATCTGATACAACTTACAACCTTAGCTATAGATTATAGATCACTATTAAATCCTCAATTCATTTTGGCTTCCAATCCTTTTAGTCATGATAGCTTCTTCACCATTCAAGCATTCATCTTCATTAATCCTTCTTTCTTAGTTCACCATTGTAGACTTATTTGCTTAGATCACTTGATGAAGCAAACCCTTCTTCCTTCTCCTCAAATTTTTGCATCCAAATAACCTTTTTTTTTTTTACCTCTCTCTCTTCTCTTTGCTTCATGACCAAGAATCCCTAGATATAAGGAATTAGAACTCTTTTTCCAACTCATTATCCATCTCAACAATTAGGGTTTTCAATAGATTAGGTAGGATACAATGTATCTACTCCATATCTTGTCTTCTCTAGAAACTTCTCCTAGAATCCATTTGAATTTGCCTAAAAAATGGTTTACATAAGATTATGTGCCTCTAGCTCATCTATCTTATCTTCCTCTTGATTCACAAGTTCCAAGAAAATAAACTTGTTAGCTTTTTTTTGTTGAATCTTCAATATTTTTCATAATGTAGCAACTCAACATTATTAATTTGTTGATGCTCATCACATACTGTGTTACTCAACATCTATTGTAAAATCACTCAACATCAACTAGATTTTATTAGTTCTTAGAACATACTTAAAATTACTTAGCACCTATTAGTTTTGTCAACATCCACTAGAAAATGCTTTCACTCAGGTCCAACTAACTTTTTGCTTGGTTTGCACTGTGTTTACTCAACACCTTCTATCAATTTGGTCAAGCTTAGAAAATTACCTATGTTCAACCTTTTTCATCTGAACTTTCTAAGTGTAGCCAAATATTTTCTAACCCCAAGTAGATCACTAATACATTATGTTATCACTATCTTAACTGATTGTTGCACTTCAATACATAATCATAACTCAACCTTTCCTCTAGGTACTTTTGTTACATCTTGTTGATCAAATCCTCTTCATCAATCAACTAAGTGATAATGATTGAAACATATAAGAAATTATCTTACAAACATATAGTAGGTTTGACATCAGTGACAAAATAATGATTGAAAACACTACTTACAATAATTTTTAATTGAAATGACCTTTTCAATCATATATCAACAAATTTCAATAACCGTATTAGGAGTGACCATTTTTAGATGACTTTAGACCATTCACTTGGAATTTTACTCAGTTAAAGGATTTACAAATGGAAATTAGGTCAATGTCATGCCCAAAGTGTAAGGGAAAAACACACACAACAATTTTTTTTTTTTTTTTATAATTTTTTTTTTTTAAAATTAAGAATGATGATTAAATATGTTAACATGGTCATGAAGGACTTTAAGTGTTAAACTATAATGGAACTAATTGTTCGATTAGTTTTAAATTTGGCTTACCAAGGATACTTGAAGATAGATATAGGTTCCCATCGATATAGAAGGATTCAACTCAGTGGACATTTCATAAGAAGGGTTATATATATATATACTGAATAGAAAGTTTTTGTTAAATCAATTAATTTTGAGGACCTAACATGCTATCATATTTATCTACTCTTAAAATATTTAAAACATTCGGATAATCATCAAATACATGTTGATCTAGATATTTGAAAACGTTAGAAATGAAGGGAACTTACTTATTAATGCACATTACATCTGTAATTAATCTTTACTTAAAAGTTATTCCAATAATCTAACTTGAATATTATAACCCTTTCAGAACTAAACATTTTTAAATTAAAATAACCCTAATTTTTTAATTTTATAACAGCATATCCATTTTACAATTAGATCTAAATTATTATTATTATTATTTTATTTTTTTTCAACTGATTAATCAAATAACTAACTTTTTCCTGGCAACATATTCAATGATATTAACTTTTCCAAATATAATCTATACATAAGAAAACAAAACATATTAACTTAAATATACTTAGAACATAATAAGAATATAAAAGCTATGTCAATACTAATATTCAACCCCATCTATATAGTACTAAACTCAAATCTATACTTTCAAATTAACGATTGATCTCCTAACTAAATTATAACAATTAACTTCACCATTAGAAATAAGAAAAAAATTTCCTTTACTTAAAAAATAACTAAATTGACATATACTAACCACATCACCTCTTTATCATTCACTAAACTCTCACTACCCACTAACTTCACGAATTAAAATTCTATAGCTTACTTAAGACACTCAATTATTTTCATATTAAAATATTTAAAAAAAACAACTACATAAGGTGAATAACAAATAAAAACTATCATCTAACACAATAATAAAATTTAGACTAATTAAAATATCTTTGACTATTACTATAAGGAATATGAATGTTAACATTTCTAAATTCTAATACTACAATACTCCTCATACTAACTAAACATCATAACACTAATATATAAATTGGCAACCAAATTAAATTATTTAAAACTAACTAATAATTTAATTCACATCTATGCACTCTCACAATATGAAATAATAATTAACAATTATCTATCAACTTACTATCCTATCAACATGACACTTACCCCCTTACGCCACAAATCCTAACTACACCATACTCCAAAAGAAACTTCCTTAAACCTCACTCCACGTGGACTCAACCTAGCCTAAACCCGACTGCACCTACCCCATGGTAACCCCCGGGCTATGCTTGCCCACCCTAGGCCGGTCCATTGCAGGGTCCAAAGCCTGCACGTGGCAGGCATGTCCCCTTGTCCCCTGTGGGAAGGACGTTACGCAGGGAAGCATTGGGAGGAGGTTAAGGGCAATGAACGAGAGAGGACAAATGTCCCTCCTATTAAACTAAATCATTTTTTTTTTGCCCTCCCTTCATGAAAATGAGGTCAGCGTAGGAGTGGAGAAGGAAATATGGGGGATGGTTTTTGAGTTTCCATCCCCCCCCTTAAATACTTTGCTTTAAAAAAAAAAAACTATCTTCTGCCCTCCTTCAAGTGATTCGACCCCTGTACTTGCTGACAGGTGGTTGGAGAGTTTTATTTTTATTTTTGGAAATTCTTATATGATTCGACTTGTATCCAGTCTTATGGAATTAAATGCCAAAAGACTTATTGTTGGGAAGTTGAACTTAAAAACATTATCATATATATATTTTTGAGGCTTTGTATTCAATTCTTATTAAAGTTATATTACTACAAGAATTAACAATGATTTTTAATTTGCAAGGCAAGGAGGAATATTTTATGGAATATTCTCTGTGACATAGGGGATTTTAAGGCTTCTCCGTACATTTTTCAGAGAGGGTTTTTAGGCCTGAAGATGCACAATTTGTAAACTAATTTCTTTCTACTATAGTTCATGTTAATTCAATCTTCTAAAGGCAAGGTTGTAAATTTTTACATATAGTCATCATAACAAGGTATGTGTTCTTTCATCTTCATTTAAATTCAAGAAATTTGAAACCTCTAATTAATCAAATTGCTCTTGTTATTTGTGAATCTTATCAAGGAATTATGAACCTAAATTTAGAATTCAAAAAAGTGATGAATAATTCTAATCAAATTCAATTGTATTACTAATGGAGCTTAACGATGAATGTACTAGCATGGTGATCACAATGTAGGATTATTATTATAACATGTTATTGTTCAAAACATTAAAATGAAACTTCAACACATCCATTTGCCTTTCATTATCATATTTGAAACTCAGAATTTCCCAATTTAAGACATTAACTATCATTCTAATTTCTCACATACATATGCCAAAATTTGGAACCACATGAAAGCATTGCAAGATAAATTTCATAATCTTTTCTTTCCTCTGTTATTCATCCTAGTTCAAGGCTCCATCGAGAAAGAACCACTAAGAAAACCCGATGTCTTTGCCACTACATCAAATTCAATTACAACTTACATAATATTACAATTCATTGAGTTTTCTTCAAGGCTTCCACAAGAGAACTTTTATCAAAAGTCTTTATGGCATCAAAGGTGAAAAACATGGAAGATACAAGAACCAACATGGAGATAAAAAACATAAGGAGATAAGAAAATTAAACATGCATTCCCACCCGATTGCACAATAGGTCCAACAATGAACCAATATAGGGGAAAGGTGGATTTTCTCAATAGGAGAAGTCAATCACCATACCTTCACTTAGCCCTTTCGGAGCTAAAACTTCAAGAACTTCCATTCTTTCACAAGGCCCTTTCGAGGCTATATCCACATGGATTTTCATTCCTTTCCACATTCAAGAATTCTCAATAACAACAAGGTATGGGATGACAAGTAGGGGCCCATACACCCTACCCTTTCTCCCTCCTCTCACCATGAGAGGAAACTCTACACTATTGAGGTCCAACTAAGGCCCTTTCCCCACACATGGCCACTTCTTCCCTATCCAAGGGTGAGTGTTGCCAAGAACATCCCCATGAAAAGCTCTCCAAAAACAAACAAAACATCAAGAAGGCATATGAATAACATAAAAAAGAAACAAGATAAAATCCCTCCCAATTAATCCACCCCCAACACACAACAAGAAATGAAAAACTACATAATGTCTCCAACATGATTCAAGCAAGATTCAAAATATGAACACACATGAAGAAACATTCATGGAGTGAAGAACTCCTACCTTCATAAAAGAGTTATGGCACTGATGGTTTGAGAAGAGCTTCCCTTTCTTCCTTCAATCTTCAAGACTTCCTCCAAAACTAGAGGATTGGGTGACCAAAAAATAAACTACCCCCAAAATGCCTCTAAGTATGGTCCTTAACTCCCCTAAGCTTCAAGTAACTCAAGATGGAGGTTTGGTTTTACTAACCCAAGTAAAGAACAACCCATTTTCGAAATCAACCTAAAATAGGGTTTTTAAGAGACCCTAAGAGTCAACCTAGGAGACTAAAGGGTTGGAAAGTACTCCCACCCATACCCTTACCCATAGGGGTACTTAAATTTAATGTTTCTAAGCCTTTAAAGACTTATTAGGAACAATTAAAAGTTAGGAGAATAGTAAGATAAAATTACAACCTTTAAGGAATTGCAATACAAGGTTAGCACAAAATTAACAAGAAATTTAGCTCTGTTTTTCCATTGAGTTGTCTTGGCTAATTTTCCTACACACTCATTGCACACATCAGTAGGTCCAAAAGCCACCTGCATAATGTGAATTACATATTAGAGGAATTATATAAATTAAAGCATCAATTTCTTAATAAATAGTTGTTTATCAAATTCTACTCATATTTCTAACCTTTTGACTTGAATAACCAAATGTGTTAGTGTTGCATACATTTTCTTCATCATTATACA
Organism: Cupressus sempervirens; assembly: GCA_028749045.1. Lineage (NCBI taxonomy): Eukaryota > Viridiplantae > Streptophyta > Pinopsida > Cupressales > Cupressaceae > Cupressus > Cupressus sempervirens. The sequence continues at coordinate 756,706,140 of CM053792.1, read as the reverse complement.
TATTTATAAGAATTAAATGGAAAAACCAAATAACTAAAGTAAGCATCACACATCGTAAAAATAGCTTAACAATGTTCAATGTATCCAATAATGTTCTGACATAACAAAGCATGAGCATCAAAATAATAATGTATCCTCAGTGCTAGGATGGGTCAGGGCGAGGCCTCACAGTCAACCTTAATCCAAAGGATTTATGCTAGACTGATACAATGATTAGAAAGTAATAGTAAGGCTTGATCTGATAAAAAATTACAACTCTCTTACAGATTATAGATCTTTGTTTTAGTCCTCCATTTTTCTTGGCTTTCACAAACTTCAACTTTGATAGCTTGTTCACCCTTCAATAATTCATACTCTTAAGCATCATTTCTTTTCTTACCAATAGCAACCTCTTTTTTTCGGTCACTGAATGAAGTAATACCTTAAATTCCTTGTCTTCCTTAAGTTTTCGAACATGACCAACCTTATTCTAACCATCCATCTCTATATGTAGAGAACTAAGATATTTTCCTATGTAACCTTGAATGTCCATTTTAGGGTTATGTAGGATTAATTAGGATTCAATTAATCTACCCATCTTTTCATTTGAGTCCCTTCTAGAAACTTCTTATTCAATCCTCTTTGATTTCAACTCAAAATGGTTTACCATGAATTTTGTGCCACCAACTCATCATAATTTTCTTCCACATGCTTCATAAAATTCAAGAAAATAAAATAGTCAGCTCAGATTCATCAAATATATGATTTAACATGAATATTGGCACTCAACATCAATATGTTGTCACTCAACCTCCATACTATTCTTCCACTTGGCCAACACTAGTTCACTTGACATATGCTAAAGTTTATTGATGCTCAGAATCCAGTAAACATTACTTGACATACATTAAATCTTCACTTTTCTATACTCCAATTAGTTTTTTTCTCATCTTACACTAACTTTTCTCAGCACATGTGTTGCACTTAGTCAAGATTGGCAAACACAATTCTTCATACTTATTCTTCTAGACATAGTCAACGTATCCAACCTTTGTAGCCTTAAGTAGATAATCAATACACTATATCATCACTATCTTAACTGATCTTTGTATTCATTTTTCTTACCATAACTAAACCTTTCCTCCAAGTTCTCTTGTTATCTTATTTGATTGAATCCTTTTCATTAATCAAACAAATAATAGTACTCAAATCAACTAAGTAGTTGGCTTACCAGAAACTAATAGGTTTGACATTAGTGACAAAACAATGATTGAAACACATCCTCATACTTGTATCAATCTTTTCTCAATAGAAACAAAGATCATCTAAAGAAATATAGACAAAACATATAAAAAGGAACATAGTATAAGGGAATCACAACACAATAGGAAGACACACTAATAATTACATTCTAGATAATTACACTTCAAGAATCCTTCCTACGTCTTGGGCTATATCATTAAGAAAATTTTGGAAACTTGCAACAACAAGAAAAACTAGATCTAAGAAATGACTCTAGTGATGGGAGTCATTGTGCTAAATACTAGGAGTAAGATTTAACTATTTAGAAATAATTTTAAGAAAATCATGAACCATGTCAATAGTCTCATATTGATCATCACTAACATCTACATTATCATTAACATTAATAACATCACCATCAAGAGTATCTTCCTTATCAAAGAGTGATCAAAACAAAAATATAAGATACTATTAGAATCATCATGTTTATCCATTTTCATGTTATTACTATGTTTAACCTTCTCCAAGAGCTCATGAATGGGTTGATCAAATGAAGGTAAAAGTTGAGAAGATGATGTAGTTTGAGAAGCAACATTGTACACTTTAGCCTTAACTTAATCATTCTTGTAATTCTTACAAGCATCTTGATAATGAATAGTCTTAGGAGATAAATTCAAAGGATTATGATCAACTGACATGTTTTCCAAGGAGGGAAGTAGGATAGGTTAAGAAATATTCTATAAATAAGGAATATATGGAGTGGGTAAGGTATATATAGAAGGATCAACCTTAGGAGACTAAGCTCAAGAATCTTGTATATTTTGTATCACCGATAGGATCACTAGAGATGATTAGGATGAGTAGATGAGTTTTGTGGGAGAGAAGATGAAAAGAAGTATATTTGATCACATTCTTGAGGATTAGATGGATGATAAATAGAATGATTGCTAGTAACAATTTCTCCATTATGAGAATATCTAAGGCACCTATGGATAGGAAAAGCTACAACTTTCATGGAATAAATACATGGGATACCAAGATTAACAAGAAATTGATCAAAAGTACAGATGAAAATAAAAGTAGTATCCACAAATTTATCATAAAGTGTTAAAGGAAGAGATATATAACCTTATGGACAATAAAGGAAACCATTAAAAAATTGAATCCACACATTAGATGTGTCATATGAACCCTCATGCAATATTTTGTTAAGAAGATTTTCTTCAATGGTAGCATTAACTATGAAAGAGTGATCAACTATCCTACCATGGAAAGGGATATAGGCAAGCCTAGCAATAATATAAAGAGGACAATGAGGTGCTTTAATTGTCTCTAAATAAGAAAATATGATGGGAAGTGAAGGTGTAGGTTCAAATGGAGGCAACATTGAAGATTGAGGTTGACATTCAAAATAATTAGTTTCTTCTTCCTTATCATCATAAGTGATGTTACTAACAAGAGAAGAGATTTGATCAATAGAATTTTATGAATGTAAAGGTAAAGGGTCAATGTAAATTTGCAAATTCTAGTTAAGAGGTGCAAAAAAATTATTTACCCTATTAACCTCAACATCAATTTATATATAATTACAATTGATAAAATCTTGAATTGCATTCTTCAAAGCATATCTCCTTTGAGTATCCTGGGTTGGTTCATTCTTCAAAATATAGCACCTTTGAGTATTATAGCTAGGTTGACAATGATATTGACAAAAAAAACTTGGATTAAAAAAGTTTGGTCATTGATTTGTTAGTGTCAATCGGGTGGATAGGAGGAACTTTAATAATATTATAATTAATTAAGTTCAGTATCATGACATTCAAAGGTCTAGATAAAGAAGTATATATACAATTAGGATGATATATAGAGGAAAAGGTATCTTATCCCCTATTTTTTTTGTTGTCTTGTTTAATTTAATGTAGTTTTTAGGCTTAGAAAACTTATTTTGATTAATGGATACATCACTCTAATCAATAGGAACATGAGTTATTGGAGTGGTGCTCTCTATTTGGCTCACTTATAATTGATAATGGTGAAACAATGCAAAAAGGAAGTATACTCAGTAAGGAGGATCTTATCTCTAATATATTTTTAAAAATTAGAAATAAAAAGTTGTTTAATATCATGATCAAGCACGTGAAAAGATATTGAAGAATACAAATGTTTGAATTGATCAATAAAGTTAACAACTTTTTCTTAGGCATTCTATTGGTAATGCATCAAATGAGTTAAAGAAATATGAGGACCAATGTTGTTTTAAAATTGTTGAATGAAAGTGTTGCCAAAATTTTGAAAGGAATCAATTGAGTAAGTGGGTATGGATAAAAACCACTATAGAGCTTTGCCCCTAGATGTTTGCATGAAAAACTTGGCCATGAGCTTGTAGTCCTTACATAAGTTAAAATACTACCCATACCATGATAAGTCTTAAGATGAGGTATCTCAGCATGTTATGGGATAACAACATGAAGGATGTCTAAACACAAGGGATTAGAAATGTCACATGTAGGAATGTTGTACATAGATTGAGTGAATTGAGCCACTTGTTGTTGTAAAGTAGAGGCAACATTAAGAAAAGTACTAATGTAGGGATTGAAAGATGAAATAGTAGGCATAGATACATTATATGTGTTAGAAAGGTTATATTCAGAATTTAAGGGAATATACAAAGGGGTGGGGAAAATATGAGAAGTGCAAAGAGGATTAGAATACATAAAGGGAAAAACATTGTATATAAGTAATGAAGTGTTAGAAATATAATGTAGGAAAGGTTACTAAGAGGGGACGGATGAATCAAAAACAAATAAAACTAAAAGATTTATCTAACTTCACCAATTAATCCTTAATATAATATTTTGATCTAATTTCATGCATGAAAGAATGAAAGCATTTAAAACATTCATAACACTTTGACACAAGATATGGTGACCCAGAAACCTTCCAAATAGAAAGTAAAATAGGGGTGGGATTATACCCACAAGCTTTAGTGTTGTAGTATAAAGTTAAACTATCAAGGCTTATAATTGATCACTTCTAGTGATCCACCCTATTAGGAGCAATAATGACTCTAAGGTCCACCTCTTTAAAGGATTTACAAACATAAAATGAGGTATGCACTCAGTTAAGAGATTTAGAAAAAGACTGTTAAGTATACCATTTTAAAGGATTTAACTGATACACTTGTTAGGATGAACCAGTATTTGATCTCGGATCTGCAACTCAAATTTCCTAGTTGAGATTCTTTGTAATGCAATAGTCACCTGATTGTGATAGATAAATCTTTTCTACCCCTTTTACTACTTGTAGCCTCACTCAATTTGTACTCTTTCTTATTATTTCTCTTTGTATTCATACTTGGATATGATAAAATGCTTTACATATATACCAATCCAAGTCACAACTTACTAGAGTTGGCTACAATACCAAATTCATCAAAATTCACAAAGTCATTCCAATTGTTGTAACTCAAGTTTTGAAGACAAACTTGATGATGTTCTAATACTCAAAAAATATTGTCAAGACTTGGAAATATTTGGCACTTGATTGAACTTGAATGTCAATTCATACTAATCACTTCAAAGTAACTCAAACTCAGTTAGCAATATGTAACTCAGTAAACATTGATAAACTCAATAGCTACTAAATCACTCCATTAACACTACATGACTTGGTCAACACTAGATTCATATTGTTAACATTATGAGCTTTGTTAACATTATGAAACTTAGTTAACACATCATAGCTCAGTAAACACTCCAATCTTCTTCACTTCCACTAAATTACTTGATAGCCTCTACTACACTTGGTTTGCATTATACTTAGTCTCTGAAGCTTGGTAAATACTGTCTAGCTCAAAAAACACCACAAACTAACTACCTTTCTTGGGAATAACTAAATCACATGGTTAACACTACTATAAAAATGATAATCCTAGTAGCAACTATAGATCTTAATAGCAATGTAGCCATTTGACTAAGTATTGAGTCACTGATAGACAAATTGACCTTAATTTCAACAATCTCCCCCTTTGGTATTAGTGACAAAAAAACCTATCAAACTAAAAATTTTAATGTCAAAATTATAAGTCAAAGACTTCCTTTACCATCATTTTGTGTTTATAACTCAGTTTGACAGTTTGTTATTATTGGTCGGTAACATACTTTATTTTTTTATTTTTCCAAATTACTCTTATAAAGATGTTTGATGCTTATCTATACAAGTATCTTCATAATGTTATACTACTCCTCCATACATACATCTCGTATATACATACATGTAGAGTATAGTACACTTTCCTTCCTTTACAATATATTTTCCCTCTTTACAATATAATATATATACTTCTCTCCATTTTTTACATAAATTCCAAAGGTGTATAATATCTATTTGTTAATACCAAAATTTGACAAGAAATCATAATGTACTTTCATAATAAGTACCATTATCTTGTCCCTATTCTCCTATAGTACCTTTCTTTCATATAATGCAATCTAAACTTTTGTTGATAATTCCATCATGTGATCAGCTATGGAGAAGTTGTTGTCATGGATGAGTGACTTTGCATGCTCAATTTGTTTATGCAATGCATCCATGTTTGGAAGAATCATGCCCTAGATTTCTACAAGTGTGGCCTGGATCTTGATTTCTTCACTTAATAATTTTGCCTACATATATGTCATATACCTAATCCTTGTGTAATGTGCAAAACAATGGCTTGGATCAAGTGAAAGATAGGGTGCACTTTTCTTCATGTATTCATATATCTTGGAAAATTTCTCTTTGATTTCCTTTGTGAAGATAGATGTATCACTTAGTTTGAAAAATATTGAAACAACATTATTTACAGAGGTTTCTAGTGAACCAAGAATAGTAGCAAAATCTACTTGATCTATTGCAATTCTTTGTGCAACTTGTTCTAACACTTTATTTTCAAACTTGATTTCAACTCTTTGAAGTAGATTCTCCAAACTATTCAAGTCTTCATTAATTTATTTTGACAATTTCTGCTAATTGATCCAAAATAGGTTGAGTACTATCAACCTCAATACTTCGAGCATCAACAAATATGCACTTTATGCCTTCAAAAACTTGATTTTCTTTCTTCTTCTCTTCTCTAAGATTCTACTTCTTTGCTCTCTTCTTCATTAGTTCACTCATGATATCCATTTGATTAGGGCTAAGGGTAGAGATATCCCAATTTGGAATAACTATATCCTCATCTAGATCAATAGCTTTTGCTTCTTTATCTTTTTCCTTTAGACTACTAGAGACAATTTTATTTCCATTGTTTAAAACTTTAGTACTTAGGTGAGACTGGTTCTCAACTATCATTATACTAGCTATGGATACACTTGGGATAAAAAAAATTGCAGAAATTTATGGAATAGTAATAATTTTGAAACACTACTAACAATAGAAATATTATGTTTTTACTTGGTTAAGCCTAATGATGGAGGACCATACTACTCAGCAAATGAAGTGTTGGACACCTTAGGCAATATAACATTCGACTAAATAGATCTAGAGCTTGGTTGGGTGCTTGGTATAGTACTAGTATCAAAAACCAACTTGATAGAAGATTTATTGAAACTATATTGCACTAATGCTTTGCTCAAAGAGTGAGGAAATGAAGCCATGAAAGCTATTACAATTTTCTCTACATTAGTTTTCTCAATGCTTTAAATTTTTGGAAGGCATCCTCTAGCTTCCTATTCTTCCTCCTCATCATCCATATCATCCATCTCATCATCTTTTATTTCTACATCTTCCTCATATTTATCTTCCTCATTATCAACATTAACAACAAAGTCAGTATGTTTGTGCAAGTGATAGATGTTGTTCCATATGGTTGTAGCTACCTTCACCAATATTCGGTGTCTATAAGAAACACCATACAAGAGTTCATCTTGAGAGTGATCTTCTTGTCATTTTTCTTTAGAGATTATTTTACCTCCTTCTCACTAAGACTCAATATTTTTTTCTCCAAGGTTTTCTCAAAGATGTCCTTACCATTCTTCTTTTCGCTTTCCCATCTAGGATTGATTATCTATAAAAGTTCATTAGAATTTTTTTGTGCAAGTTCATCTGGTAAGTATTTCCATTTTCCTAGTTTTGACATAAGTATGTCCTCAATCTTCTTTTTCTCTTCTACATTCCTAGTTTCATACTTAAGTGATTTGAATTTTTCCATCCCTTATCCTTCTTTTTTATTCATTAACTTTCTTGAAGTGTAGGTGCAGCTCTCTTGAAGAGAATCTTCTCAGCTTCATCTTCACCTAGCTTCAACTTTTTCCTTGACTTGGTTGCCCTTCTTGTGAATACTATTAGGGATGATTTGGTAGGTCTACTTATAATAACCTTACCTTTCTTCCTTACATTATGTTTCCTCTTTTTTGTCCTCTTCATCATCACCTTTTCCATCGATAAGCATAAGAGGAGAACTAGCTTGTTTTGTGCTTTTCAGTATCTTTTGTACTCTTTTCCTTCCTTTACTTACTACTTGAGGTAGCTTGATTTCAATCTAAATTATTACCTTTTCCTCATTGTAAGTTTCAAAATAGCTGGCTTTAGGATCTAGAGGCTCTTTCAACAAAGCTTCTATAATTTCTTTAGTGTCAACAATGTTAGCCTCATACTCTAAGGGCTTAACCCATGTCACTCCAGGCCTAGCTACCTCAATGTACTCTTTTTCATAGTCCACCATGAAAAAAAAATCATCCTTGTGATCTTCTATAAGGTTATTAGGGATCCAGTCTATTATGCATCTTCTCTTTTAATGGTTCAAGCTATCCATGATGCTATCAATTTTTTCACCCATTTCTACTATATATTCATTTATCTGATATAAAACATGGACATCTTTCCTCAATACTACTATAGCTTTGGAAGGGAATATTTTTTGAACAAAGAAGAATAAACATGTCAAAAGAGATCCAAACTAACATGGATTATTCTTTGATCATTTGATGCTCTCCATGTTTTTGTTGAATTGATTCAACAATAACTTGGCAAGTTCGAAGGATAGATTATTCATCACAAGCTTGTATGTAAGATCGATAGCTTCACATAACACATTGTTAATTGACTAGAGTTGTATATATTATGTACAATTACATGTACACTAAACTTTAGCTCCATATCTATTACTCCACTAAGCTTTATACCTCTTATGTCCCACTCGGCAAGAGTCTTCTTGGTTAGTTCTACCTAACATAGGGTTTTGGTTGTCTTAGCCTTGTTTAGCATATGAAGCCATGTGATTCTATGAATCATTTTCTTCATAACCATAACTACCAATTGTGTACATGGACTAGAATATATCTAATCTATTTGACCTAAAAGTCTCTTGGCATATGTTAAAATATGTGTAAAGCCCTTAGTTTCTAAATGATGATGTTCAAGCATCAATGCATCATCCGCACACAATTCATTGAATGCTTCATTAATCTCTAGGGTTTTGAATTCTTGAATAGAAAAATGGTAAAAAGAATAAATTTCATGAATGAGTAATATCATAGGTTGAGTTTGAGACTATGCACTAGTTGGGTCGAGTGCCTCTATAATCACCAAACTCAACTTGAATGTAGGTGCCTTGCAATTGACTCCATAGGCTAACATTTCAGAACCTTTCTTAGATTTGATGTTGGAAGATGCCATGCTTGGTAGAGTTTGTGAAAACTCAATAATTCTCCAACAAAAAATACTCAAATTGTTTGGGGGCTCTGAATTCACTCTTCACAAATAGCTATAGAAATTCATGGTGAAACGATGTAATTTATTTCTTCCTTTTAATGAACTCTCTTTGATCACCATTAAGGCTTTGTACTTCATACTCACTCAGTGATAGGATATCCTCTACTTGGTTTATTCTTTAATTCTTAGGAGACATTTATAGCTCAATAGATTCACCAACACTATGTAGAAACTATCAACTCTGTTTCTGTAACTTGAAACAATATGCAACCTGACCTTGCTTGGTAAGGTCTCTCTCTTTTTATTATTCTCGGTAATTCCTTATAATATTGAATTATAATTTGTTCAATCTTCTTGTTGGCTAGAACTAATGTTAGATTTCTTTTGAATCATAGTTCCAGTGATCTCCATAGGGAACTAAGTTAAAATATGTAACCCACCCAACTCATTAGCTTGGTTGTCATTCACTTCATGGTCTTGGCTTGCATTCTCTAGAGATTTTGGTACCCATTTCTACCTCTCTCTTTTATTTTGATATTTTTATCTTCTACTTTATTTTCAACTTCAATTCTACATGTGTTCATATAGTTCTTGGAAAGATGTCCATGTCCAAATAAAACATATTTTTGTTGTATCACTTTCCCTCATATGAAGTTTCACATAGTTTGTTCCAATATGCCCGACTTTACCACAATAGTGACATCTACACCATGTGTTCTAATCCCATCCAAATATTTCTTTCACTATTTTTTTTGTTGGGCTCTACTACTTGATTTTGCACTCTAAAGATTTGTGTCCTTGTTTCTTGCAATTGTGACATTTACTTTCAAACTTAGGTTTCTCTTTACATTCATTTTCTCTATGAACATGCTTATTGCAACTATAACACTTTTTATTGAATATTTCTTTACAATTACTCCAGCATTTTTTTGATGTATGACCTATCTTACCACAATGATTGCAAGTACATCTTTTATTCTTCTGAGCTCCTTACTAAGATGATTTACCTTCTTCTGTGTATCATATTCCAACTTTACCTTTGTGTTTATAATAACATTTATCATTCAATTGATTCATTCTTCCTTGAGATTTCATCATTCTTTCATAGTTTTTCTTTTCAATGTTAAGATTATTCTCTACTTTTTCATTCTCTAATCTTGGATTGCATTGGTGAGTTGATCAATAAAGTCTACTTGCTAAAGGGATAATCGTTGAATTTCATTGTTCTTTTCTTCTATCTCTTCTTTGGCTTTGTATTTTTCTTCCATGACTTCACATAACCTAATTGATTGGATTTCTTGTTCTCTTTTCAGCTTTTTGACTTCTTCTTGAAGATTGGAATTTTTTTCTAATAGGTCTTTGACTACTTCATTAGCTTCATCTAAATTTATTTTTGGACATATGTCTTCAATTCTTTCTTTAGTGTAGATATTTTCATTCATTTGTACTACAAGATCTTTCCTTATTTTCAATGATTGAGAGAATTATTCATTTTCTTTCTTTATTTCTCTAATAACTAATTCTAGATCCAAATTTTCATTGTCAATAGCCTTATCCAGCTTGTATGCATACATTGCCTCTGATCTTATCTCAAGATGTAAAACTTCTGATGTGAGAAACAAATGCTCTAATACCAATTGTTGGAAATATAAAGTAGGCAATGTTACTACAAGGGAGGGGTGAATCAAGAACCAATAAAATTGAAAGTTGGTGAATCAGGAACCAATAAAACTGAAAGCTTTATCTAACTTCACCAATTAATCCTTCATATAATATTCTAATCTAGTTCCATTAATGAAAGCATTTAAAAATTTGATAACACTTTGACACAAGATATGGTGACCCATAAACCTTCCAAATAGAAAGTAAAACTCGAGTGGGGATGATACCCACAAACTTTAGTACTTTAGTATAAAATTAACCTATTAAAGCTTACAAATGATCACTTTTGGTGATCTACCATATTAGGAGAAATAATGATTATGACGTCCACCTTGTTAAAGGATTTACAAACATATAATGAAGTATGCACTCAGTTAAGAGATTTAGCAAAATACTATTAAGTCTACTTTGTTAAAGGACTTAACTAGTACACATGTCAGGATGAACTAGTGGTTGATCTCTAATCTATAACTCTAATTTTCTAGTTGAAATTTCTTGTAATTCATATATCACCTAATTATGATAGATAAATCTCTATTGCCCCTTTTACTGCTTGTAGCCTTACTCAATTCACACTCCTACTTATTATTTCTCTCCATATTCATACTCAGATATGATAAAATTCTTTACATATATACCAATCCTAATCATAACTGACTAGAGTTGGCTATAATACCAATTTCAACATAATTCACAAAGTTGGCCCAACTATTGTAACTCAGGTTCTGAAGACAAACTTGGTGATGTTCTAATACTTGACAAACATTGTCAATACTCCAAAATCTTTAGCACTCAATTAAACTAGAAGCTTAGTTCATACTAATCACTTCAAAGTAGCTTGAACTTTGTTAGCACTATGTGACCTGGTGAACATTGATAAAGTTGGTAGCCATTGAATCACTTGGTTGACACTGCATGACTCAGTCAACACAAGATTCATAATGTTAAAACTATGAGCATGGTTAAGATTGTAAAAGTTGGTTAACACACCATAGCTCGATTAATACTCCCATCTTATTCACTTCCCCTAAATGGCTTAGTAGCCTCTGCTGTGCTTGGTTTTCACTATACTTCATCTCTGAAGCTCAATAAATATTGTGTATCTTAGAAAACACTACAAACTATCTACCTAGCTTAGGATCAATAGAATCACATGGTTAACACTGCTAAGTAAATGATAAGCTTAGTAGCAACTGTAGGGCTTGATTGCAATGTAACCATTTCATTAAGTGTTGAGTCACTAATAGACAAGTTGACCTTAATGTCAAATTTGGCATTAGTGACAAAAATAATTATCAAACAAAAAATATGAACGTTAGAACTATGAGTCAAAAAATTCCTTTACAATCATTTTATGTCTTTAACTTGGTTTGACTTTCTTTATTGCTCAGTAACATACTTTATTTTCTTGATTTTTTCAAGTTCCTTTTTTAAAGATATCTCTTCTTATCTATACAAGTATATTCATAATATTATACTAATCCCCCATACATACATCTCCTATATACATATATTTGGAGTATAGTATATTTGTATTCCTTTACAATATCTTCCTTCTTTACAATATAATATTATAATTCTCAACATAAATGCCAAAATTTTATAATATCTATATGTTAATACCAAAATGTGACAACAAATTAGAATTTACCTTCTTAATAATTACTATTGTCTTATTCTAATTCCCTTGTAGTTCCTTGTTTGCATGCAATGACATCTGAACTTTTCTTGATAATTCCATCATGTGATTAGTTATAGAGATGTTGTTCTTATGGATGAGTCCCTCTTCATGGTTAATGTGTTCCTACAATGCATCCATGTTTGGAAGAATTGTGCCCTAGATTTCTGCAAGTGTGGCCCTAATCTGGGCTTCTTCTCTTAATAATTCTTTCTATAGATTTGTCAAATACCTTGTCCTTGTGTAATGTCTAGAACTATGGCTTGGGTCAAGTGATAGCTAGTGTGCACTTTCCTTCATGTTTTCATCTATCTTGGACAACTTGTTCTAACACTCTATTTTCAAACTTCCTTTCAACTCTTTGAAGTAGCTTCTCCTATCCATTGAAGTCTTCATTGAATTTGTGAACAATTTCTTCTAATTGATCCAAAATAGGTTGACTATTATCAACCTCAATACTCAAAGCATCAACAAATATGCTTTTTATGTCTTCAAAAACTTGATTTTGGGTATGTGCAGGATCATGGTCAACCAAACTATGCTCTTAAGTGGCAATAAAAAATTACAAAATCAGGGTTATGTCAACTTGACATGCAATTTTCTACTTGTTATTAACTTTATATCAAAATATTGAGAGAAAAGAATCTCTAGCAAATTGAATCTAGTTTCTAAACTGCTACGACTTATCTCAAGAAAATAAAAATTGATTGGTCAAAATTTTGAATTTTAATGCAATATTACAAAAATTTCGAAACAAAAAAAAAGAAGTAGACATATGTCTAACCACCTTAATCAAAATCAAATGATAATACTTTTTAATAATATTCTAGATATAAGTAGTATACCCATGCCTGGATGTCACACATATTTTTGGGTATTTTATTCTAAATAAATAATTAATAATTAATAATTAATTTTTGACTTTAGTATTTTTGGAATAAAAAAACTCTCGTGTCTAACCACATTAGCTAATTCAAAACTCTACAAAATTCAGCATTTATTTTTTTTTCCTTATAGTAGAAGAAACATAGAATGTGATGCATCTTTTGGATTTAAAAAATATTGTACCATTTGAAAATTATAGTTATTTTTTAAGTAAGGTGTTAGTTAGCACTTTATACATAACTCCATTAGAAAATAAGTAATAATTGCTTACTAAACACATAATTTGATGAAAATTACATTTATGGAAAGATAAGAACATTCTTAAGAAATCCTTTTTCATTTCATCAAATTTTGGTGAAAAAAAAGTCGTCAACTACATGTTTGAAGTAAAAATCACATAAAAATAGGCCAAAAGCACTTTTTTAGGATGTTTTTTGAGTTGACCATATAGGTTTGGTATCAAAAGATATAGTAGACCTTATAAAGATATTAATTGTTTTCATTTAGTATCAAGGTGGGTGGAAAAAAAGTTGGAATAGATTTTGAAATGGTTTGAGATATTTTAGAACTATAGATTTTTCAGATCACCACTTTTTAGCATAACATGATCCTGCTCATATCCTTTTCTTTCTTCTTTTCTTCTCTAAGCTTCTATTTCTTATCTCTCTTATTCAATAGTTCATCCAAAATATCCATTTGATCATGAGTGAGGGTAGAGATGTCCCAATTTGTAATAACTATATCCTTTTTTTGATCAATAGCTTCTACTTCTTTACCCTTTTCCTTTAGAATGGTAGAGACAATTTGTTTTCCCATGTCTAAAATTTTAGTACTTAGTTAAGACTATTTCTTAACTGTCATTGTACTAGGTATGGATACACTAGTGATAGAAATAATCATAAAAATTAAGTGACTAACAAATTTATTTTGAAACAATACTAACAACAAAAATACCTTATTGTTACTCAGTCAAACCCGATGATAGAGGACCATGCTACTCAATAGATTAAGTGTTGGGCACTTCAGTCAATGTAACATTTAGCTAAACAAATCTAAAGCTTGATTGGGTGCTTGTTATAGCAGTAGTATCCACAACTAACTTAGTAAAATATTTCATAGAGCTAGATTATGCTAAGGCTTTTCTCAGTAAGTGAGGAAATGAGGCCATGACATTTGTTGTAATTTTCTCTCCATCAACTTCCATAAAGCTTTGAGCTTCTGGAAGGCTTCCTCTAGTAGCTTCCTATTCTTCCTCCTCATCATCCATATAATCCATCTCATCATCTTTTATTTCTACATCTTCTTCCACATATTTATCTTCCTTGTTATCAACATCAACAATAAAGTCACTGGGTTTGTGTAACTAATAGATGTTCTTCCATGTAGTTGTAGTTTCCCTCACTACATATTTAATGTCCTTAAGCAATATCATTCAAATATTCATCTTGAGAGTGAGCTTCTTCTCAATTTTCTTCAATTATTCTCTTACCTCCTTATAGAGACTCAAACTGAGTTGCTTCAAAGTTTTCTCAAAGATGTCTTTAGTAGTTTTCTTGGCACTCTCCCATCTAGATTTAATTACCTATAAAATTTGATTAGGAATTTGATGTGCAAGTTCATCTAATGAGTATTTCCATTTACCCAGTTTTGACATAAGCATGTCCTCAATCTTCTTTCTCTCTTCTACATTCTTGGTTTCATACTCAAGTGATTTGAAATTTATCATCACAGATCCTTCTTCCATCTTTCTTAACCTTTATTAAAGTGTAGCTGCAACTCTCTTGAAGATAATCTACTCAACTTCATCTTCACCTAACTTGAACTTTTTCCTTTATTTGGTTGCCCTTCTTGTGAATACTACTAGGGATTATTTGGTAGGTTAGGTTATAATAACCTTACCTTTCTTCCTTATAGGCTCTTATTCCTTAGATTTTTCTTCCTCTTCTTCATCCTCTTCATCATCACCTTCTATATCATCACCTTTTAGCTCAGTAAGAATTAGAGGATAACTATATTGTTTTGTGCTTTTCAGTATCTTCTCTACTCTTTTCCTTCCTTTACTTACTACCTGAGGTAGCTTGATTTCAAGCTCAATTCTTTCCTTTGCCTCATCATAAGATCCAAAATAGGTGGCTTTAGGATCCATAGGCTCATTCTATAGAGCTTCTATAATTTCTTTAGTGTCATCAATGTTAACCTTATACTCTAAAGGCTTAACCCATCCTACTCTAGGTCTGACTTCCTTAATATACACTTTGTCATTGTTGACCATGAAACAGATATCATCCTTGTAATCTTCTACTAGTTTCTTAGGGATCATGAATCTGTTATGCATCTTCTTTTTGAATGATTCAAAATAGTTATCCATGATGCTATGAAATTTTTCACCCATTTCGGCTATATATTCATTTATCTAATATAAAATAGGGACATCTTTCCTTCATACTATTGTACCTTTGGAAGGGAAAAATTATGAACAAAGAAGTATAAACATATCAAAAGTGATATAAATTTACATTTATTATTCTTTGATCCTCTGATGTAGATGTAGCACAAGGCAAGAGTATCCCCAAAGGAGATGTCCTAGACCCTAGCTATATAACTGCATAGTAGAAACACAATAGCAAGAAACAATAATGTAGGATTTGATACCAACTCACAATAATTGTTCATAAATATAATTTATTACATGTAATATACTTGGCTATAAAGCCTTCCATGTTAGGAACAAATACAAATAGAAATTAAAAAATTAGTTCTACAAGATCCAAAAATATCCAACTTACAACCAATCTCAAGTAATCCAAATGCACAACTAGATAAGAACACCAAGAAGAATCCACACATGTACTTGCAAGTCCACCAAGAGATCCTCTACTTCGTAAGCTGGCACTCTAGCTCTTCAAATTCACATCTATCCTTCCTTCCATCTCAAATCAATTAATAAAAGGCTCCTTGAGACCCCTACTTATACTAATATAAGCCACAAGTCATCCTAGAACAAAAATTAAATGCTCATACATAAATTAAATGCCATAAGTCAACTTGTAAGAGCAATTAAATATCCATAAATTGCTATCCAGGTAAAATTGTTATATCTCCTAGCTTTGATTGAATTAGAACTCATGCTTTGAACTATAGTTAGTACAATTCTTTAAATTCACAAATTCTTATTACTTAAGAAAAAGTTTATATCCATCCTAAAATAATTGCACAATAGACTATCGTGCAAAACTACTAGAAAATTGATACTTTAGGAGAATTGCCATATCTCCCTACCTGTAATAAATTAGAACTTGTGCTCTTGATGCAAGGAATTAATCTAGGCTGCATTCAACCCTTGAAGTGCATAACCTCTCATTCATTATTCAAAATTAGTTACACATCCTACAACAAGCACCCAAAAACTAGAAAAGCACAGTTTCAACAATAAGGTTCAAACAACTCAAACTTCAACTCAATCCATCCAATCTATATACAATCATGAGGAAAGGTTACCCAATATGTCTCCAACACATCCCTAACAATGAAAGCATAAATCCACCAAAATCCAAGCTCAATTCTCCTCAACACTTAACAAAAATCTCTCCAAACATGTAGGATTGTAGGAAAGCATAGGATGCTCCTACACAAAATGCTCTCAATGTTTTTGTTGAACTAATTCAATAGAAACTCAGCAAGGCCAAGGGATGGGTTATTCTTCACAACTTTGTATGCAAGATCAAAAACTTCACATGACATATTGTTTGACCAACTAGAGCTGTATATATTATTTGCAATTACATGTATGCCAAACTTTAGATCCATGTTCATTACTCTAATAAGCTTCATACCTCTTTCATCCCAGTCAACAAGAGTTTTCTTGGTTAGTTCAGCCCAACCTAGGGTTTTGGTCATCTTAGGCTTGTTTAGCACAGGAAACTCTATGATTCTATGGCTTATTTTCTTCATAATCTAAATGAGTTGGTCCAACCACAACTTTCCATTATGCACATGACATAAAATACATCTAATCTATTTTACCTGAAAGTCTCTTAGCATATGTGAAATATGTGTCAAGCCCTTAGTTTCCAAATGTTGATGTTTAGGCTTCAATGCACCATCCACACACAATTCATTGAATGCTTTATTCATCTCTAGGGTTATGAATTCCTAAATAGAAAATTAGTAAAAGGAATGGATTTCATGCACAAGTAATACCTTAGACAAAGTTTGAGACTGTGCACCAACTAGGTTGAGCACCTCTGTAATCACCAAACTCAACTTGAATGTAGGTGTCTTATAGTTGACTCCATAGACTAACATTTTGGAACCTTTTTTATTTCTTATCTCTTTTGCTAGAAGATACCATGTTCGGTAGGGTTTGTGAAAAATTGATAATTCTCCTACAAAAAATACTCAAATTGTTCAGGGGCTTTGAATTTGGTCTTCACAAATAGCTCTAGAAATTTGTGGTAAAACAATCAAATTGATTTCTTCATTTAATTAATTTCCTCTCTTCGATCACCATGAATGCTTCATACTTCATACTTTCTCAATTACACACTATCATCCACTCAATTTATTATTTAATGCTCAAGAGACATTTGCAACTCAACAACTTCACCAACACTCTATTGAAACTATCAACTCTATTCCCACAACTTGATATAATATGCAACTCAACCTTTCTCGATAAGGTCTTGTGACCAGACCTTTCTTGGTAATGTATCTTAGTTTTCATTATGCTTGGTGATCCCTTTCTATCTTGAATTCTAATTGGATTGATCTACTTGGTGGCTAGAACTAATGTTAGATTTCTTTTGAATCACAGTTCTAGTGATCTCCAGAGGGAACTAAGTTTAAATGATTAACCCACCCAACTCATTAACTTTGGTCTCATTCACATCATGATCTTTTCTTTCATTCTCTAGAGATTTTGGTACCCATTTATTCCTCATTTACTTTATGATATTGTCAACTTTGGCTTTCTATTAATCTTAAATTTTATGTGTTCATATAGTTTTTGGCAAGATGTCCAACTTCTGTACAAATAAAACATATTTTTGTTGTATCTCTTTTCCTCATCTGATGGCTCACACAATTTTCACCAATGTGTCTGAATTCACCACAGTAGTGAAATCTACACCATGTGTTGTAATCGCATCCAAATATTTCTTTCACAACTTTTTTTGTTGGGTTCCACTGCTCGGTTTTGCACTCTGCAGATTTGTGTCCTTGTTTCTTGCAATTGTGATATTTACCTTCAAACTTACATTTCTCTTTACATTCATTTTCTCTATGACCATGATTATTGCAACTACAATACTTTACATCAAATTTTGCTTCACCATCACTCCAACATTTGTTTGATGTATAACCTATTTTACCATAGTGACTACATGCAGGTCTTTTATTCTTTTGAGATCCTTACTGAGATGATTCACCTTCTTCGATATATCTTATTTCAACTTTACCTTTGTGTCTATACTAAATTTTATCATTCAATTGATCACTCTTTCTTGACATTTCATCATTCTTTCATAGTTTTTCTTTTTGATGTTGAGATTATTCTACGGTTTTTCATTCCCTGATCTTAGATTCATAAGCTCTTCATTTGTACTGGTGAGTTGATTAATAATGTCCACTTACTAAAGGGATAATTTTTGAATTTCATTGTTCTTTTCTTCTATCTCTTCTTTAGCTTTGTTTTTTCCTTCCATGACTTCACATAATCTAAATGATTGGATTTATTGTTCTCTTTTGAGCTTTCTAACTTCTTCTTGAAGATTAGAATTCTTTTCTAATAGGTCTTTGATTGTTTCATTAGCTTCATCTAAATTTCTTTCTAGACATATGTCTTCAATTCTTTCTTTAGTGTAAAGATTGTCATTAATTTGTACTACAAGATCTTTCCTTCTTTTCAATTATTGAGAGAATTGTTCCTTTTCTTTCTTGATTTGTCCAATAGTGAATTTGAGGTCCAACTTTTCATTATCAATAGCATTATCTAGCTTGTATGCCCCCATTTCCTTTGATATTTTCTCAAGATATTATACTTATAATGTGAGAACCAAATGCTTTAATACCAATTATTAGAAATATGAGGTAGACAAGGTTACTGAGAGAGGAGGGGTGAATCAGAAGCCAATGAAACTGAAAGCTTAATCTAACTTCACCAATTAATCCTTCATATAATATTTTGATCTAATTGCATGCATGAAAGAATGAAAGCATTTAAAACATTCATAACACTTTGACACAAGATATGGTGACCTAATAAACTTCTAGTTATAAACTAAAACTAGGTTGGGAATGATACCCACAAGCATTAGTACTGTAGTAGAAACTTAACCTATTAAGCCTTACAATTTATCACTTCTAATGATCCACCCTATTAGGACAAATAAGGACTATGAGGTCTACCTTATTAAAGGATTTGCAAACATACAATGAAGTTTGCACTTAGTTAAGATAATTATGAAAAGACTATTAAGTCTACCATGTTAAGAGATTTAACTGATACACCTATTATGATGAACCAGTGCCTAATCTTTGATCTACGACTCTAATTTTCAGGTTGAGATTCCCTTTCAATGCATTGATCACCTGACTATGATAGATAAATCTTTTTTGTCCCTTTTACTACTTGTAGCCTTTCTCTATTTGCAATCCTACTTCATATTTATCTTCACATTCATACTTGGATATGACAAAATGTTTTACACATATACCAATCCAAATCAAAACTTACTAGAGTTGGCTACAATACCAATTTTATCATAATTTACAAAACCATCCCAACTACTATAACTTGGGCTCTAAAGAAAAACTTGGAGATATTTTGATACTCGATAAACACTGTCAATACTTGGCAATCTTTGGAACTCAGTTTAACTTGCAGCTTGGTTCATAATAATCACTCTGAAGTTGCTCAAACTTGGTCAACACTTGTAACTCAGTGAACATTGATAAACTTAGTAGCTGCTAAATCACTCAATCAATACTGCATGACTCAGTCAACACTAGATTCATATTGTTAATATTATGAGCTTGGTTAACACTATGAAACTTAGTTAACACACCATAGCTCAGTTAACACTATGATCTTCTTTACTTCCACTAAATGGCTTGGTAGCCTTTGCTATGCTCAATTTGTAGTGTATGTAGTCTCTAAAGCTTAGTAAATATTGTGTAGCTCAACAAACACTACAAACTGATTACTTGGCTTGGGAACAACTGAGTCACATCGTTAATACTGCTAAGTGAATGATAAGCTTGGTAGTAATGTATCCATTTGACTAAGGGTTGAATCACTAATAGAAAAATTGACCTTAATGTCAACATGAAGAACATATAGAAGTAGGAGGAATACTCATGTGAAATGTGGGGTTAGAAAGACCA
The DNA here is from genome assembly GCA_028749045.1 of Cupressus sempervirens. Taxonomy (NCBI): domain Eukaryota; kingdom Viridiplantae; phylum Streptophyta; class Pinopsida; order Cupressales; family Cupressaceae; genus Cupressus; species Cupressus sempervirens. The sequence continues at coordinate 756,685,619 of CM053792.1, read as the reverse complement.
ACACTTAAAGGATGGGAGACTTTCCTTGAAGTCATCATAAGAGGCAAGGAATAAGTGAGAATGTTAGGAATGGAAGTTAAAATTTGAATGGAAGGTTCAATAGTTATGGAATGAGGATTGTTTCTTATCTCTTATGAATACTACATCGAAAGCTTAGCATGAGTACTATTAAGATGAGATATGGCACACAAAATGTTAATGTTATTGTTGATGTGGTTAAGAACAGTATTAAGATTTTGATTTTCTTGTACAAGATAACTTTTAATTTATCAAATTCATGAGCAATCTTATTAACTTCCCAAGGATAAGTTCTTGGGACCTGCCCTTCATCATGAGAAGAGTAAGAAGAGTTATTCTCCATGATAGGATTGAGATCATGAGTGAAAATTTGGTATCATCATGGGTCCTAGAAGAGAAAGATGAATAACAGTCAAAAGAGCCCATGAGTCTACAATTTATTCTTAAAAAAATGTTAGAAGTTGGACCAAAAGAATATGAACAACCAATGAAAAGAAATAATCTAACTCTAAAAAGAAAGGGGCATAATTCGATTTTACCAAAATGTGTATTCAATGAAAATGACATTAAGTGATTTAATAATGTAAACTAGATGAGATAAATTCACTAGTTAAACAATTTCATCCTAATCTACTTAATACAAGAGAAAGGATGGATTCCAAAATAACTCAAGTTAGTTTAGAAAACCTAAATAAAATGGAGGGATGCCAATACCTAATCCAAATAATATTGACATAGTATGGAAACAAGTCATCTTTTATGCAATGTTCATTAACTTTAGATGTGTAATGTGGACATAAATTAAACCAACTAGGTAAATAAAAAATATGAAATAAATCTAGAATTAATCTGTATATAATTGTTCCAACTAAAACATGAATTAGATCTATGATATGATATGAAATTAGGGAGAGAGAAATTTGAACCCAACATGTGTAACTGGAAGCATTTTTTCACCCTAAAAACTATGGATGTGTAATTACTACAAAACATTTGATTCTAGATCTATGGTCAAAATAGAAAACCTAAAAAACCCTAAAAATATCATATCTCTAGATATTGGCTAATTTGGGTGACATTTACTAGCAGGTTTACAAGATTAAAAACATGTTCCTAGGGTAGAAAAAAAAAGTCAACCTAGATTTCTCTTAAAGCTGTCAGCTAATAATTTCTATTTCTTGATTTTTAATTTTAATTATCTTCTTATTCACACCAAAAAAAAATGATTTTGTTGGAGGGAAAGAGCTTTCCTTGGTCAAGTGCCCATTTAAAATTAACCTTGAAAAATAAAAGTACAAAAAAATGCAAGAAAGTAAGACAAATGTAAATATTCACCTTACTTGATGAAACCTTTGTTAACAAGGATTTCATAATACTTGAACTTTGTTAATGATGCGTCTTCAATGAAGGATGTAGGAAATCTTCACAAATATGATGAATTTAATACCAAATTATGGAGTCATGGATGTAGATGTGTACAATAGAAGAAGATGAAAAGAAAAATGTAGAAATCCTTCCCTTGATGACCAACAAAATGCTAGATCTTGAAGAGAAAATGGTCACAAAGAATCCATGAATCATGAGAACACCTTGAACACTTGACGAATGTTGAAATGCCTTATGAAATATACTAGTTTGAATGTCCTTATGTTTTCTTTTGTTTTCTTCTAGTGGTTGTGAAAATGAGATGTCTAAGCTTCCTTTTATATTAATTTTAGTATTGAAAACAAAGCAAGATGACAAGGTCACCTAATTTTAAAATTTGACTCTATGAGACAAAATTTTCCCTTGGACTAAAGATTTCTAGGGTGTAGGTTGACAAGGTTGACCTATACTAATATAGGTTGTCTATGCTAACCTATACTAGGGTTATCCCAAGAAGAGGTAACATTAAGGTCTTAGAAATTGCATAGAGGAAATTGGAAGGGAAGGAATAGGGAAGAAGAAGAATTTGATTAAACACAAATACATCAATGTTCAATAAAATTACTAAAAGAAAGAAGATAAAATATATTAAATGATACATTTTTCCATTTCAAGATGGTACATCTACTAGAAATATAAGAGGAGTAACTAAGAGTGGGGAGTGAATCAATTACCACTAAAATAAATCCTAGATCCCTTAGATGTCAATTATAAAATTTAGACTAGTAAAACTGATTACTGTTGATACTCGATAAACAAACAAAAAACTACTATAACTATATAAATGTAGAGTGTGAATTATTTTAGTGGATCTTAATATGCTATTCATAATTACTTTCAAGCATGAAAGAAATAAAATGAACACATGAGAGACTAGGATTTAATGAGGAAACCCAATTTGGAAAAAACCACCAATGTAACTAGTTACTATTTTTCACTCTTCTAAAGTGAGCCCTATTAGGAGCCAACCCTATGAAAGGTTTACAAAGCACACTATTAGGTCTGACCTCGTTAAAAGATTTAATCACCCTATTAGGAGTGGCCTTGTAAAAGTTCTTGAGATAGTTCAATGGAAGTGCCACCTTGTTAGAGGATTTACAGATGGCTATTAAACCAACTCTGTTAATAGATTTTAGATCACTGCTGTAATGGTTAAAAAGTAACAATGAAATCATTTGATTGTGATGCAACTAAATTGCTAATTATAGATCTCTATTCTAGTTCATACTTGATCCTTTCTAATCGAATAACACTTTTCTGCTCCACAAGGATACCTACTTATCCTTCAAGCTCATTTCCTCTCTTCTTATTTCTTTCAACTCATTCACCTTGCATACATCACACATACATTGAAATCACAACTTGACCTTTTACTTATACCTTCTAAATTATCAAGTTAGCTCAAATAAAAATTAGAATAAACAATATTCATCACCTCAATCAGCTAGAATCAATAGGTAAAATAATTAAGCTTTACATGCTAAAATAATAAAATCCTTTGGTAGCTGACCTAGCTTAGTAGAAACTGATTCTAAAGCAATTTCTTGAGTTAACCAAAAGATGCTTGGTTAACACTGCAAACTTACAAAATTCCTTTGGTAATTGAGTGAACTTAGTTAAAACTGAATCTATTCAACTTTCCCTTTGCTAACTAAGTTAGCTCAATTAACACTCTTTTCTACATAGCTTCCTTTGATGCCTGAGTGAGCTCGATAGATACTACCTTTTACATAGAGTAAACTAAAGAATGCTCGGTAGACTAGGAAAACTATCTTCACTAACCAAGTACACTTAACATGTGCTAACTCTCAACTGATATGACATTTGTGTAACAATAAAGACAACACATAATTAATCAATTGTATCCAAAAATATTCCTCTTTTGCATTGATGGCAACACAACATGTCATAGCACAATGAAATTTTGAGAACAAGATTCCCTCTATCAGAAAGTTTCTCCCTCTTTGATTTTATACAAAAAAGTTCTCTTATATGTATTCTCCTTCTATGAAAGAACTTCTTAACTTCTCCTTCTACAAAATTTTAGAAAGATATGATAGTAAACTTCTCCCTCTTTGACAACACATTCCAAAGACAATTTTGATTAGTATCAATGTACCTTGAGTATAGATTCATCTGCAATATGTCCTTATCAATACCACATCAACTAATTGATCTTCAACATGGTTCTTGTTGATGCATCAATAAACTTTATCTAGTAAGCTTCAAATAGGGAAATGACCCATAGCTCACCTCTTAAATACAAAAATGCATCCTTACGTAATGACTTTGTGAATATATCTACAGTTTGTTCTTTTGTATACACATATTCCAATCTAATTTCTTTATCATGTAATAATTATTTTACAAAGTGTTATTTTATGGAAATATGCTTTGTTTTGGAATGCATCACTAGATTCTTAGATATGTTGATTGCACTGGTGTTATCACAATACACCACTATTAGCTCTTTCATTTCAACCTTCATTCCTTCCAATAACTGTTTGAACCAAAAAATGTTAGAGCAATTTTCTATTGCTACTACATATTTTGCTTCTACTATGGATTGATATATGTAGTTTACTTCTTGCTTGTCCAAGATACTAGCCTTATACTAAGAAAGAATGCTCCACCAATAATGCTTTTTCTGTCATCAAGATTTCCTGCCCAACCAGCATCAGTAAATACTTATAGGTCAAGGTTGCCTCCAAGTTTGTACCATAAGCCATAGTTTGCAATACCTTTTAGATATCTTAAGATTCTTTTTATTGCAATCATGTGGTTTTCTTTGGGTTCAGCTAAGAATCTTGACACTATCCCAACTACTAAGGCAACATCAAGCCTTGTATGTACCACATACTATAATTTCCCAATCATTGATTTGTCTAAGGTTTGATCTACTTCTTTGGAATCATCATCTTTGGTAATCTTAAGTCTAGTAGACATGGGGCTTCCAACTAATTTTGAATCCTCCATTCCAAATTTCTTGAGTATCTCTTTGATATACTTAGATTGAGTAACATAGATACCATTTTTGTTCTATTGTATCTGCAATACAACAAAGAATTTTATTTCACCAAAAATGGATATTTCAAATTCTTTATTCATTTGTTCTAAAAGTGCTTTTCATAAGTCATCATTTCCTATGAATAAGGTATCATCCACAAATATTTCTACCAACACAATATTCTTATTTGATCCTTCCTTGATATATAGGCTACTATTATCATTTTTTCTTTAAAAACCAATCTATATCAAATAGTTATTTCGTCTTTCATACGAGGCTCTAGAAACATGTTTTAGACCATATAGGGCTTTGTGTAATTTTTAGACCATGTCCCTTTTGTCTAGATCAACAAAACCTTCTAGCTAGTCAATGTAGACTTCCTCATCAAGAATTCCATTCAAAAATGCAGATTTAACATCAATTTGATATACTTTGAATCCTCTATGAGATGCATAATCTAGTAAAGTATTAACACCTTCTAATCTTGCAACAAGGGAAAAAGTTTCACCATAATCAATACCTTCTTCTTGAGAATATCCTTTACATACCAATCTTTCTTTATTTCTTGACACTTTTCCATCTTCATTTAGCTTATTTCTGAAGACCCATTTTATACCAATCACATTTTTATTTTTGGGCCTAGGTACAAGAGTTAGAGTTTTTTTTTGTTCTATCTATTCTATTTCTTCATTTATAGCCTCAGTCCAACCTTCATTTTCCAATGCATCATTGACACTTCTAGATTCAAATTCAGCAAGTAGACATGTACCTTTTAGCTTTGTTTTTGTCATTATTCCATCTGATTTTTCTCCAAGGATCTAATCAGGTGCATTATGCCTTTTGACATATTTAGCCAATATAGGTTCTTTTAATTTTAAATGAATTGCACTATCTTCATTTTGAATCTCAACTTCTAGCTTGGGTCCTTCTATCTATGGCTCAAGTTCTTTAGACTATGGCTCAGGTTCTTCAAACTTGGTATGCACTAACTTGATAGCTTCTAAAAGTGACTCAGGTCCTTGTGACTCAGTTTGCACTTCCTACAACTCAAAAACTAATGGAGATTTGGATAGCTTAAGAGATGAAGTCTTTTTTTTGTTAAATGTGTTTGGCAATGTATTAGGTTCATAGTAGACAAATCTTCTATAATCTTCTGGCTCCGTTTTGCTTTCTTCTTCAGTCTTTTCTGCAAGCTCATCAATTCTTACATGTGCACTTTCTATGATTTTTTGAGTAGACAAATTCAAACATTTGTATGCTTTACTTCTACAGGAATATCCTAGAAATATACCTTCATCACCTTTTACATCAAATTTTCCTTTTCTAGATTCTTTTAGGATATAACATTTGCTACCAAATACTATCAAGTAACTTACATTGGGTTTGTAGCCATACCATAGTTCATAGGGAGTTTTGTTTGAGTCATTCTTCAACTAAACTTGGTTCAAAGTATGAACTACAGTGTTGATAGCTTCCTTCCAATATTTGATAGTAACATTCTTCTCAATTGTTAGTATTCTTGCACAATCCCTGATGGATTTGTTTCTTCTGTCAGCTATTCCATTTTACTTTGGAGTACAAGGGGTTGATATTTATCTTTTGATTCCTATTTCAATGTAGAAATTGTTGAATTCATTTAAGATGAATTCACTACCTCTATCTAAACTTAAGCATTTTAATCTTTTTCTAGTTTCTTTTTCTACTCTAGCTAGATACCATTTGAATTTCTCAAAAGCTTCTAATTTTTCTTTTAGATACATAATAGTCATCATTCTAGAATAATCGTCAGCAAAAGAATGAAAAAATTTTCTCCACTATAGGTTTCTATTCCAATGGGTCCACACAAACCAATATGCACAATTTTCAAGACATCTTCTAACTGATAGTTTTTACTTTTAAAACTAGTCTTTCCTATTTTACGAATTTGGCAATTCTTGCATAATCCAACATCAGGATTCTTCAAATTAGGAAGACGTGTTACTCTTTTGAGTTTATTAATCTTGACCATATTATCAAAGTTCACATGACATAATCTTCTATGCCATAGAAAGTTTTCTTCTACTTGAGCAATAAAACATAAACAATCACCAAGATCAAGATAGAATAGGTTACCTTTTGTTTTCCTACCTAATCCAATCAGATCTCCTTGGTTATCCAGTAGTCTTTCCTTTCCATTCATCAATTATACCTTGAAACCAATGTTGTTCAATTGTGCCACACTTAGTAGATTATGTTTTATTCCTTCAACCCAAGAGGCATTGTCACACACAAGTTCTTTGGTTAATGAGATATGAGCTTTTCCTTTTGTGCAACAAGTTTCATTGTTTCCAAACCTTACACTACCTCCATCATAGTATTAAAAATGTTCAAACTTAGTTTTTTCTCTAGTCATACGGTGAGAACATCCACTATCTATGATCCATGTGTCATTTTTTCTAACATGAGAGATAAGTGCCATCTCATCTCCTTCATCATCAGATTCATCTTTTACAACAATATACACTATTTCATCTTCACTGTTATCAGAATCTTTAACCATTAAAGAAATTTTTTTACCTTTGTCTTTATAGGATTTGTGACCTTTGAATTCCTTCTTACCTTTATATTTGTGACTTTTCTTCTCTTCCTTGCCTTCTTTTTTTGGACAACTAGCAGCAATATGACAAATTTCTTCACAAGAAAAATAGATTAGATGGAATTTACCTTTGTACTTTCCTCTACTCCTAGAATATTTCTTTGCAAGTAGAGCTTCAACAATTTTAAGATCACTATCTAAAATTTGTTCAATTTCTTCTTCACTTTCTAATTGATTATATTTTATTTTCTTTCCTTTTTCTTTGAGTGAGAGTGTAGCTTCAAATGTAGATTCAATATTCTTGGAAGCATAAACATAGTTGTCAAAGTTGTCTAGTTCAAAAGTAGTCAAACTTCCTACTGTGGCATCAAAACCTATGTTGTTATTTGGATTACATCTCTTTTCTTGAATGGTAGATACTCTAATTTCATAGATGGGAAGAAAATTTTTGAGTACTTTACTTACAACAATTTCTTCTTTGATTTCTCCTCTAGATGCTTTGATTACACTAATATTGGCCTTGATTCTTTCCACAAATTTTGCAAAATTTTCATCTTCTCTCATCCTCATTTGATCAAATTGTACTTTATGGATTTATAGTTTGGATCTTCTTACATTGTCATCTCCTCCATAGATTTCTCTCAATTTGTTCCACATATCAAAAGTTGTTTTACATTCTTTGACCCCATAAAATTTAGCATAACTAAGACCAAATGCAATGTCAATCATCATGATGTTATGGCTCTTCTTCTCAAGAATATCTTCAATTGATAAAGTTCCAGTGGGAGTTTTATATTATTCATCAAGATATTTGCACAGTGAATCACTTATAGTAGCTAAATGAAGCCTCATAAGTCCTTTCCTTGTTGCAAAGTTATCTTTGTTCAGCTTTGGAATCTCTCTCTTGTAAGACATCTTGATCTTTATCTTGGGTCCTTAAAACCTTCTCTATAAGCACCAAAAGCTCTAATACCAATAGCTAGAAATATAAGAGAAGTAACTAAGAGGCAGGGGTGAATTAGTTACAACTAAAATAAATCCTCAATCCCTTAGATGTCAATTATAAAACTCAATTTGGTAAAATTGATTACTGTTGATACTTTGTAAAAAAATAGAAAATTTCTATAACTCGGTAAATGTAGAGTGTGAATTACTTCAGTAGATCTTAAGATGTTATTAGTAATTACTTGCAAGCCTGAAAGAAATAACATGATCACATGAGACACTAGGATTTAACATGGAAACCCAATTTGGGAAAATCACCAATTTAACTAGTTACTACTTTTCACTCTTCTGATGTGAGCCTTATTAGGAGCCAACCCTATTAAAGGTTTATAAAACACATTGTTAGGTGTGACCCTGTTAAAGAATTTAATCACCCTATTAGGAGTGGCCTTGCAAAAGGTCTTTAGACAATTCAATGGAATTTCCACCTTGTTAGAGGATTTACAAATGGTTGTTAAACCAACTCTGTTAAGATATTTTAGATCACTGCTGCAATGGTTAGAAAGCAATAATGAAATGACTTGATTGTGATGCAACTAAATTGTTGATTATAGATCTTTGTTATGGTTCTTACTTGATCCTTCTTGATCAAATAACACTTTTCTACTCCACAAGGATACCTTCTTATCCTTCAAGTTCACTTCCTCTCTTCTTATTTCTTTCAACCTATTCAACTTGCATACATCACACATACATTGAAATCACAACTTGACCTTTTACTTATACCTTCTAGATTATCAAGTCGACTCAAATACAAATTAGAATAACCAATATTCATCACCTTAGTCAGCTTGAATTGATAGGTGAAATAATTAATCTTTACATGCCAAAATAATATAATCCTTTGTTAGTTGACCCAACTCAGTAGAAACTAATTTTGAAGCGATCTCCTATCTTAACCAACAAATGCTTAGTTAACACTATGAACTTACAAAATTCCTTTGGTAATCAAGTGAACTTGGTTAACACTAACTCTATTCAATGCTTCATTTATTAATTAAGTAAGCTTAGTTAACACTCTTTTCTACATAACTTCCTTCGATGTTCGAGTGCATTTGGTAGATATTGCCTTCTGCACAAAGTAAACTCAGGAATGCTCGATAGACTAGGAAAACTGTTTCCACTAACTAAGTGCACTTTGCATGCACTGATTGTCAACTAATATGGCATTTTTATAACATCAAAGACAACACACAATTAATCAATTGTATCCAACAACATCCACCTTTTTTGTCTTGTTATACCAAAAAATAATCTCACTCTTCATTCTTCTCATACCATCTCCATGTACTCTCCAAGGATATGTTATGGAATGTGTGTAATGGTGGGATATGAAACACTTATTCAACAATATCAAGATGGATATCAAGAACAATACCTATTTCACTCTTTACCAGTCTCTCATCTGAAATGTATTTTTGAGCCAAGTTCAAGATCAAATCTGATGATAGAATAGATGTTGGATGTGAAGCCACATTCACCAAGCCTACCAACACCATAGAGATAATCATGTGAGACTTCTAATTTGGAAAGTTTCACAAATCCTTAAAGTAAGTGTAATCAATGTTTCCCAATTTTGTAACCATGATATCAACATATTTATCCACAAACATGGACACCAGTGGGTTCCCCCAGAACTTATATTGCATAATCTTAGGAAAAACCACTTTCTCTTTAGACAAGGATTTCAATTCATTATCTTATGAAAGGAGGACCATTAATAACCCTATTAAATACATACATTTAAACTAATGATATTTTTAAAGAAGATAGAAATGAAAAATTGACCCTAAAGGACTAAGACGTGCATGACAAAACTATTAAAGAGAATGGAAAACTTCACTAGAACTTTGGAGTTGTGAAGATAGACCCAATGACTAAAGTTGTGAACATTTTGGACTCTAACATGTCTAAAAGTCCAATGGTTTGTATGATTTAATTAAAGTGAAATATGGAGTGACAACTTTGTGGAGAATATAAAGATGTGAATCTCCATACGTCCAAAAGAATTGTGAAGGAATGTAGTTGGACACACAGAGTGGAAGGATTATAGAGTTTGTGGAGATGTCAAAGTTTGTGAGCATCATAGATTTAGACATTTCACAACTTTACAAAGGTGGACTTAGTCAATTCTTAATTATTTGGGTTGATGAAAAGCTGTTGAATTCCTAAGACTCAACAAAATGGGGAAATTCTTGACCTAAAACTAAAATTAAGCACACACTGACCACTCAACCTTAAATCTAAGAAATAAAACCTTGGGACAAATCCAAACCTTACAACTCAAAAAAAAATAGTGTGATTGTGAACTTAAGGCACAAAGGAAGAGAATAGGAGCATGTAGGAAAGAAATAAAATCACTATATTAAGGGGGAAAATATATTAAGAGAAAAAAGAGTTGGAGAACAATCCCAATTGTAAGAAATTTGTAGACAAGATAAATAGGAGACTAGAGGCATTGGAGCATGCAAAAAAAAGAAAGATGATGAGCATAAATGACAAAAATAAAGCACCTACTATGTTTTATAGATGTTGGATGATGATGGCATCACCCATAGAAAACCATGAAAGTATAGACTTAGCAGGGGAATTAAAATTTTACACCTCCATGGGATGATAACCTTTTGATCTCCTAATCATCAAGTGGTCAGACTTGCAAACATCCACAAGTCTAACACCTTTGCACTCAACTTGGATTTAGATGCTTGGGAGGGAGGAAAAAGGACCTTTAGAGTTGTGTACCACTACAATTATGCTGATCTTTAAGAGAGTTTACAAAATAAGAACAAGACATTAGAGATTATGGAGTTTTGGTGTTTTGCAAGTCCACAAAAACAAAAGGACCAAGAAAAAGGGGACAAAATAAAAACATGACCAAACAAGAGGGAAACTAGGTTGACCAAGAGTGATTAACAATGGACCAAACATGTGAGATTAGTATTGGGAACATTTGAGAGTGCACACAATCTAATGCATCATAAAAAATGAAGTCCACTTAAATATATGGTCAAAAAATTCAAAAGTGAAGAAGAAGAGATCCCCATTTTTGTAAGTGTACAAAATTGTGTGTGTGTGTGTGTGTGTTTTGTGAAACCACAATAATACCTAAAGGTAGTTTTGGGACATAACTCACAAAAAGAGTCTTCATGGGCCTTAAGTAGTCCTAAGAGATCTTAAGTCCCATCATGCACATTAAGACCCATTCAAACACATTAGGTCCAATTAGGAACCATTAAAAGTCATTAGCGTTGTTGTGATACATAATAGGTCATAACATGGAATAAGCATCCTAAAGGGGTCACATTCAAGAACTAATTGGCATTAAGGGATATTATGATCTCTTAAGACCCATTAAGACCAAATAATATTTAATATAAAAAATTAAGAGCCATTAGGGCACACTAGGTCCCATTAAAACACCCTTGGACCTTGTAGAACACTTTAACTATTATACGACACCATCATGATACATAAGATGTCCTAGTGTATCATAAGGGTTCATAACATGTCTAAAGTGGTTCTAGGACCCATTAGGATCCCTTAGGCCCCTTTTCAATTCTTACAATAGCTAATGGGACCCAATGGGAACTAATGTGTGATAAGGGTCCTAATGTGTCTTAATGGGCCCTAGGTTGCTCTAGGACAACTTAAAATCCATAAGAACCCAATATGACAGATGATGACAATTTAAGTGTGATTACAACTAATTAAGACCCCACTAGAACACCCTAGCACCCCTTGAGACCCTATAGAACACATTACCTAGGGTACGATACCCTTATCATACAAAAGTGATCATAATGTATTGTAAAGGGTCATAATAGGTTCTAAGTGGTCTTAGGACCTATGAAGACCCCTTAAAACCCATGATGATCCTTATGATACCTAATGGGTCCCAATGGGACCTAATGTGAGATAAGGGTCTTTAGGGGTCCTAATGGGTCCTAAGTGGTTTTAGGACCCCTGGAGACCTAGTAGGATCAATTAAGATTGATTGAAACAAAATAAAACCCAGTCAAATGTAGTATGTCCCATTAGGATCCATCAAAACTCATTAGCACCCATGTGATGCATAATAGGTCTTAACATGCCATAAGTTTCCTAAGAGGTCCTAATGAATAACTAATTTGTACTAAGGGGATCTATGAAACCTTAAAACCTTTAGGACCCATTATAAAAAATTAAGACCCATTAGAACATATAATGTCCCATTAGAGCAACTTGGGATCCCTTAAAATCATGTAGAATTGCCTATTGGACAATAATTTCATAATATATAAGTGGTTCTAATATATTGTGACCACATGCAATGTATCACCTAGAACATAGAATATATTACCTATTATACGACAACCTTATGATACATAAATGGCCCTAAATTATTGTGCAAGATCATAATGGGTCCTAAGTTGTCTAAGGACCCATCACAACCCATTGTGACCCTTATGATACCTAATGGTTTCTAATACCACCTAATGTGTAATAAGGATCCTAATGTATGTGTTCATATCTCTAATTTTATTCAAATCTTACCAAAATCTGAATTAATTGTTTAAAAAATTCACCATGCTTAAAAATGGTGTGACATCTTATTTTTGAAACATCACCACATTTTAAAATGGGGTGACATTTTATTTTTAGAATGTCACCCCATTTTATAATCAAAACCCATTTCTCAAAAGTTTGTCCTAGTAACATACACTTTAGGAATAAGGTGACATTTTATAAGTAGAATCCCATCCTATAATTTTTTTAATTTCCTTCCAAATTTTGTTTGGGCTTAGCTTTGAAAATGGCTTAGTCAAATGAATTGGGGCTCTAGTTTAACCTAAATGTTGAAGGCCATTCCAACCTATAGAAAAGTTTTATACTTTGAAAATGAATTGAGTTGAGTTATACATATAATTTTCTAAAAAAAAAATGCTCATTACAAATAAGACTATTTTAATCCTAAATATGTAAATTTCTTATATATTTGACTAGATTTCTTCTATTTTATTATTTTAATAACTTTTTTCTTTGAAAATTTCTTGCAAATAAGTTATATGACATCAAACTAGAGATAATTGTAGATAAATTTTTTTAGGTCATGTTGTGCTTGTCTATTGGAATTCACAAGTGGAAAGAATACTTCTCAGAGGGGGAGGTGAATCAAAAGTACCAATATTTTAAGCTAGAAAACCTTTATTTAATTCATGCATCTAACATCTCTAATAAACATGAAAGTAAAGGCATGCATGAAAATAGATAACACAAGATTTGATCACCCAAAAACCCTCCAAAATGAGAAGGTAAAACTAGGGTGGGGATGATACCCAAAAACTTATCACTACAACAATATGTAACTAGTTAAGGTTACAAAGTTTGACCACCATCAATGATCTAACTTGTGAAAGGCCTGCCCTATTAAAGGCTCTAACACCCTATTAGAAGTGACCTATTTAAAGGATTTACAAATACTCACTTAGAATGTCACCTTGTTAAAGGTTTTACAAAATGGTTGTTAAACCAACCTATCATCATAGGATTTTCATTCTCCTAATACAATGGCTAGAAAGTATAGTAGAATGCGTTGACCTAATGACTTAAAATCTTCAATTGTTGATTCTAGATCCTTGTTCTATGCAATCTGATTTGGTCCTTCTTGATCTAATATAACTCTGTTCATAATGTTGATACTCTATTTTGATAACTTGATTCTATAATATTGCTCTTCTCCTAAATCTTCTCACCCCTTTCACTTCCTTCAAAACTTTGCTACAGTTCTCTCATGCATTCCCATATGCCACTAAATTATGTGGTTTCATCCTCCTTAAAAAGATATCAAGACTTAGGATTAGCTATGAATCTACAATTGAGATTCATCCATCTTTCCCACTCAATTCTTTCCATTTTTATAATTTGTTACATGTTCTCTCTTTTTTTCTGATTGGTTGCATGCTAATTACATAGGGAATATAATAGATTTGTTATTATCTTTTAGATCCTTTGATATTCATCTTGAGTCAGCTCAAAAATGGTTTACATATAAGTTTGTGAAGGCATAAACACTTATGTTGATTCTGTGTTACTCAACACTTACTTATTTTTGATGCTCGACACATATAGGAACTTTGTCTTGCTTGGCTCCTATAGTAACTCTATCTTGCTTAACACATATACTTTAATCAGCACATACACTAACTTGGCATCACTTGTCACTTGGCACTTGAAACTTTCTTGACACTTGAATAACTCAACACATGTTAAATTTCTAGTTCAACACATACTGTAGCTCGACATCTATATTATACTCAGCATCAACTTAGAAATTTCCTATGTGTGTTGACACTCAATTGTCAAAACCAATCTGAGACCAAAAATCTCCCCCTTTGACATGAGTGTTAAAATAACTTAACTAAACATTATGAATCTAATCTCTATGAGTATAATATATATCTTGTTTGGCATATGTACAAAACTTTAAAAACTTGTTCAAATTTTTGTAGAAGACTATATACCTCAAAAGTTGTAACTCCCCCTGAGTTGATGTGCCATTTTTGTATCCAAAACTCCTTATGCTAGATTTTTCTCATGCTAATTATTCTAATACTCTTTATATTTTCATTTCCATTCCTTCCTTTATCTTTCCTATTTCTGTCTACTCTATTTTTACTTCCTATTTTTTCATATCTTCCCTTGCAAATTTTGCAACCTTTTGGCTTTATCTCCTTATCTCTTCCTTAGTTTTATCTTCTCCTCAAAAATCAAAATTTTATTATCTCCCCTAATTTATTATATCTCCCCCTTTTTTGACACTTATGTCAAAGGGTCCTTATGCATTAATTGAATACTTAGCCAAAAAGGATTTGTTTACCTCCATAATGATCTTCAAAGTAGCATCCCAATTATCTAATGCAATTTTTGGTGCTTTAAGTTGGATGGTTATCTCTACTACAAGGTGTACTACTCCTTCCAATGCAAAAATATTGGGATCTTTCTTCAAGACATTCTCTACATAGGCTAGTTCTTTATGCAAAACTTCCATGTGAGGGGTTATAGCAAACTAAATTTTTATTAGCTTGGCCTTATTATTTGCCTCATCTTCTATGAGTCCAGCTAATTCCTTTTGTCTATGAAGCATTGTAGCAAAATGCTTCTCATTTTGAGCTTGATGCATGCCAAATACTTTAAAGTTCCTCTCTAAGCTCAATATCCTCTGGCTAGTCTCTTGTGTGAAGTATGAGGAATCACACTATTTGTAGTATAGTGAGAATATATTCTCAAGTACTACTTTTACCTTCTCTATCTTCTTTCCTAGCTCTACTTGAGAAAGTGCTATCCCACCAAATATTTTCTCATTTACCTTCATCTAGAATTCCTTTTTAATCCATTCAAGAAATTTAGCATTGGTGTCTAGGTCTTCATTCTATACCTGGTCCACTATGTTGGATAATTGCTCCATTATGGGCTTTGTCTCATTAGGTACTTTCAAGATGAATGCATCTAGAAAGATGCCCTTAATTTCTATCAATGCTTGCCTTTTCTTATACTCATTCATAAGTATCTCTTGTTTCTTCTTCTTTTCTAGTGCCTATTGCACTTCATTAATTTGATCAATATTCATGGTTTTATAGTCATATCTTGGAATTACTATTTCCTCATCAAGTGTAGGTTCTCCATAGTGAAGTACCCCTACTACCTTGGTAGAGCTCAAGATTGGTTCTAATATTTATAGTGGTACTACATTAGTGCTCATCTACTATGTTGTTCTAGTGGGAGTCCCTGTAGTAGTCAAATTGATCAATGTTTGAATTGCATCTTGTTCCTTCTCCTTAGGGCTCTCCTCCTGTCCTCTTTAATTCTACCTTGATCAATTATAGTTATCTAAGGGAGTGCAACTTGACTTTGTGCTATAGGAATAGAGATATTTGTCTATCCTATTTGCTCATTTTTTTGCTCCTTGGTAGTTGAAGTCACTATGATTGTGGTGTCAACCATAGTAGATGCATCTTGTGCTATTTGCTCTTGTGGTTGTCCACTTGTAGCTATTGTATTATGTGAAGGTGGTTTTTGTGGATTCACCTTCTCCTTTTTAATCTCAACTACTACCTTTTTTAGTTCCTCCACACTCACCAAGACTAGATTGGTACATAGCTATGATTGCAAAGTAATCTAGTGAAGGATCTTTCTAAGATCCTCTGTAGTCAGTGGGTTGATGTTCTGACTAGAGGTGTCAGGAACATCCTTTACAATTACTATCTTTGCAACTATGGTGTTACATGTGGAGGACATAGTGGTCAAATTGTGTGTCTTGCACACTATAATCCTATTGCTACTCCTCAATAGTTTCCCTTTCACTCTCTTGTGTATCTTTCTCCACTATAACATCTTCTTTGTCCTTTTCTTTTTCTCCTTTTTCTTCCTTATCATTTTCCTCTTCTTCTTCATCATTTTTTCTTCCCTTAAAGGGATCTTCATGTCCTTCCTTTACTATTGTGAGCCCATAAATTACTTTCCACATTAGAGTGGACTTCTTCACAACATCTTCAATTTTGTTTTGCAAAATGCTAAAGGCTCTATACTTGGGTACAAATTTGCTCCCATGCTTCTTATTAGCCTTGCTTATTTAACCTTTTGTGAGTTTAGGCATCACATGAGCCAATTTTGACTCTCTTATTTCTTTCTCTATATTGAGGCAATAATGTCATTTATTCTCTACAATGGAATATAGCTCCTTAGGCATAGTATTATCTAGTTGAAGTTGAGTATTCTTAAGCTTTGCCATCATGGTGTATATTGATTCTTCCACCATGTTTTTCTCCTCTCTTGTTAACTTATTGAAATCAATGCCTTTAAGTCTAGACAAATCTACATTGTCCCTAATGTTGTCACAAATGTTTTCCAAATCAGATTTAGTGGTGTCACTTATTGTGTTGAACTAGCTATTATCATTAGACTCTATTCTCTCCTTATCTAACTTTGCAGGTGCCACATACTTTCTTCTTTGCTTCTTCTCTTCTAGTCCTCCCTGGTCTATGGCTTTCTTATTTTCTTAGTCATTGGCCACCTTTGTTGTAGCCCTTGTATTTTCTCTAGTGGTAGGTTTTACTGGGCTTAGCTTTTCTTTCTTTTTGCCTTTAGGCTGAGTAGAAGGTTGTTTCTATGCTTTCCTCTTCTTAGGATCTACCTTAGGTGCTTCCTCTTCTTTCTCAACACCTCTTGTTCCTCAACATCTTCACCGATGCCTTGGGTTAGTGCTAGTGGTTCAATCCCCTATCTCTCTTCATATTCAACTTCCTCTTCATCATCTTCTTCTTCCTCTACTTCTATTAAGCCTTTACAAAATTTAGCCTTGAACTTCTTTACTAGTTTATCCTTTTTCTTCAATGTTGAGCCTGTTTTTATTTCCATATCTACCTTCGATCTTACTACATATATGTGCCAAAGTTTTGGGAACTTTTATATACTTCTTCTACAAGCAATGTTTGTAATTATTGTAGATGCTTGATCAATATTTATCTCATAACCAAGTGGCCTAGGCTATCTTACTCTTGGTATGGCTACTTGGATGTAGGTGTAATCAATATCAACAAGAAAAAAAATATAATTTATATGTTCTTCCACAAGTGAGACTGGAATCCTAAATCTCTATTTCATTGATTTCTTGAAATCTTCAAAATAGCTAGTCATGATAGTCTCAAAATTGGCTCCCATTTGTTCTATGTATTCATTCACCTGGACTACTATAGACCTGTTTGTCTTCCAACTTATCTTTCCATAGGAGGGGAATTCATTTTGTACATAAAAACATATACACATCAAAATTTCTCCAAATTTACATTGAGCTCCCTTTGTTCTTCTTATAGCTCCCAAATTTTCATTGATCTGTTGTAGTTGCAGTTTAGCTAGATCATAAGTATGATCCTTTTTAACAAGTTTATAGCCAACATCCACTAGAATACATGAAACACTATTAAGTATGCTAGATTGGTAGAATTTTTTGGATATGACTCTAACAAAAAAATAAACAAGAGGATCATTAATGGCATCAATGGTCATGCCTCTCTTGTTCCACTTGGCTCTAGTATGCTCTTCAATAGCTTCTTTGGAGTCACTCCTTAAGGTTTTAGGGTGTTCTAGGGTTGGATACCCTATTACCCTATGAGTAATACTTTATAATATTTTAACTAGCTCATCTTCTACCACAAACACCCATCATGTATTCTACTTAACACAATTTTGATCCATTTGGTCTTAGACACAGTAGGAAAATCTAGCACATGGGTTAAGCCCTTCTTTTCAACTATTTGGAATTCTTCTTTCAATACTTCATTTTCACACATTTTTTTGTATGCTTCCCTAATTTACATGTCTCCAATAGCACCTATCTTATAGTTATGGCATCTCCTAACATCTTCAAACATTACAACCTTAGGTGGAATTATAGATAGCACTCCGACAGGGTCATTCTTGCATGCAATTTCAAGGATAGGTCTAAAATTAGGCTACTTGACTTCATTTGATACTAACTGGACTTCAAATAGTTCTTTATCCTAAGGTTCTATAGAGCTAGAGGCCATTTCTTCAAACTACGATTTAAACACAAAGAAATTTTGAAACTATGTAGCTCGACACAAGCATAAATACCTTTTGTCACTTAGGTTTGCACCCTTGTCCAAAGCCTATGCATGAGGACAACCTAGTGAAACATGGAAATAACCTCCAAGCTGTGGGACTTGAACTATGAAGTTGAGTCTCTGAAGAAGGTCGGCTTCCTCTTACTATTAGGATTCACCTAACGACCTTTGGAGATGAAAAGGGAGAAGGAGAGCATGAAAGAAAATCTACATAATCTAATCTAAAGAGGTGATGCACCAAAATAGAGTGTTCAAACCAATCTCTGCCCATATATGCACTATTGAACTAGAATGAAACTAAGGATATACACATTAAGACTTGCTTTAATCTAATAATCACATGCAGATCAGAAGACCAAGATGAATGACATAAGAAAAGAGAGATTCAATTATATTATCATTCATAGGCCAAGGAGATACAGTCATGCAGATCATAGATCTCTACAAAACACTAGTAAGAGGCAAATAATTCTTGTACTTTCATACTAATGGTTGAAAGAGATAAGATAGAAAATCATGTAGTTCAGAGGCACAGGGGAATTTACACTGAGAATCAACAGAGCAATAACAGAGAAAACAAAGAAAGGTCAACCCTATAGAATTCGTAAAATTTTGCCTTTATAGTGTAGACATAACTGAGATGTCCTCTAACTGTAGTTACTTTACAACTACCTACCATTAAGTCCTATAAGGAAAAATCATGGAGAAAATATGATCTAGGTTGGAATAGGGCCCCGAGAAGATGGAAACGGTGCCATATCTGTGCTATGACTAGGTAGATAGATAGATCAGGGTGCTAGAGTGTTCTTCTTTGTTTCACATTTACTCTAGGGTGGTTGAAATTGATCATGAAGATAAGATTCGTGCAAAATCTTTGATTTCCCCTGTTTCTATCTCATGAATTAGAAAGGTTAGCAAATTAACCTATCTTGGCACCGGGATGAGCCATGTGGACCAACAATCTTTAATCTTTTTGCCACCCTACAAAGTCTCCCTGAGTTGAGTCCCACCCTTTTCATTACTAACCACATCACCTTGCAACCCTGACCACGATAGTCACATTAACTACCAGCACATCTAACCATTACTGCCTCCACCAGAGCCACTAGGACACGTATCACTGAGGCACTATGTCACTATGGATATCCTCCAAGAACTTTCCCATAGCAAGATAGCACTCATTATGGATTTAGACTAATCTAACGATTGTGAAGGCTCACCATATCATTGTTTTACCTCCTTAAACTTTTGGGCCCATGAAATGACTCAACACACTTGGCATCTGACTCAACCCAAACTAGTACCATCCTTGCAGTTTCATAACACTCAGTCACACCCTACTACGTGTCACTAAGGCACTATATTGCTCTGTGTATCTTCTAAGCACTTTTCCATAGTGAGATAGTGCCCACCATTGATCTCCATGAGATCAACCATCATGGAAGATCCTCATAATACTGCGCTTGCCTCCATAAAGCTTCTGGTCTATGAATCCACTTGGCAACCACCTGGCACAACCTGGCATCCTTATCTTGGCAAGATCTGGCCCCATTGATCCATGTGGCACAATGGCACTATGTCACTATGCATAACATCCTCCTAGCTTTCCATAGTAAGATAGCACACGCTGTGGATTTTCATTAGATGTATGGTGATCAACAAAATTGTATGACTGTACACTAAGTTGGTTGAATGGACCAATGAAAAACCACCATTGTACTATGACCCACCTAAGAACTACCACTAAGGATGAGCTGTAATATCACTTTGGAGAAGGGTGGGCCCATGATGTCATCTATACCACATGTCACTGAGGTGCTATGTCGCTAACAATGAAGAACAGATATTTTTTGATAGTTCCATAGTGCCCATCATGGATCTAGCAAAATTCGGCACTGGAGAAACAATGAGGAAGGGAGGACCCATCTGACACATGGCCGAAAGGCACTATGTCACTATGGGAAAACAACGTGCAACTTCCCATAGCCAGATAGTGTCATTCGTTGATTTAGATTGATCCAATGATGAGGAACTTGTGGGCCCATAGAAAAACATAAATGCATAGGGAAAGGAATATTATCAAGTTAGCATAAAGTATTTTGTGCCTTTTTTTGAATATTTGAATATTTAAACTTGTGAACGTTAATACATTGAATTCAAATGTGGTGATTCTAGAGGGAAGGCAAAAATGACCAACAAATCTAGCGACTCACAGGGGATGCTAGCCTACTATGCATAGACTAGTGACTTCATGCATTCGTTGGGCTACAGAGTCAAAAAGATGTGGATCTTGTGTATACTGTGAAACCCTAACCCTACCTCTAAGAGGAAAACCCTGAAACCCTTGTCTCTACAATTGGAACCAGAGACAAAACCTTCATTTGCAACCTTCAAAATTTCAAAACTTGTTGTCTCATGGAGACAAAACCTATGCTCATGCACTTCTTGGAAAAAAGGAGAGCTAAAAAAAGAAACTACTCTACTTATTTACATGAAATCTTCAACCTTCATCAGAAGCACGGTTTGAGGTAAATCCCATTGACTGGGATGGGCAAAATTTCACCACTAGGCTTGCTTAATTGGAAAGCATTGGCCTACTTGCAACTACCAATTAGATAGGGACCACTCCACAATGCATCAAACTTTGAGTGTCTTCCTGGTTTTTCCCTATCTACATCCCATTTTAGAACCAGATCTCCCTCCCTAAAGATTCTGACCCTAACCTTCCTATAAAAACTCTTTTTTACTTGCTGCTAGTGTGTCTCTAGGGTTTGCATGGCTTTACTTCTCTTCTCTTCTAGCTCCATCAGCTCTGCCATTCTTACTATCATGACATCATCTTCAATCAACTCTGGCTGATGAGATAGCTCTAGGGATGGGAACTCCAATGAAATTGGAAGCCTTGCTCCTTTGCCATAGACTAAGACAAATGGTGAATTCCCTATTGACCTTTTAGGTATTATTCTGTCAACCCATAGTGTAGTCTTCAATTTTTTATGCCAAATGTCTGGTTATCTTCTATTGTCCTTTTCATGATCCTAATCAGGTTCTTGTTGGGCAACTCAGCTAGGCCATTACCTTGAGGATAGTAATTTGAGGATATGCTCAAATAGATATTATGACCCACTACCCATGCACAAATCTGAGATCCAACAAAAGACTTTGCATTATCTGAAATAATGGTTGAAGAGGCACCAAACTTGGTCACAATTCCATCAAGGAACTCAACAACTAAAGATTCAGTGGCATCCTTCAATGCAACTGCCTCTGTCCATCTAGTGAAGTAATTTGTAGCAGCTAGAATCCACTTGTGACCAGAAGTGGAAGAACGATTGATAGGGCCTATGAAATCCAATCCCCATTGAGCAAAAGGCTGCTCCACCTAAATAGGATGAAGGGGAAGAGCTGCAAGTCTTTGTTTGCTAGAGAAGAAGGCACATTTTTCACACTTCCTCACATACCTATGACAATCATGGAACAAAGGTGGCCAAAAGTAACCATCCCTCATGATCTTCATTGTAGTTGTCCTTGCTGAGAAGTGGCCACCATCAGGACCATCATGAAGTTCTTTGATCATTCTTTCAGCCTTTTCTATATCTAGGCATCTTAATAGGGCTCCATTAAAATCTTTTCGAAAAAGGATACCATCAATTATGACATAAGGGATTGACTACAATCTATATTGTCTCCTTTTAGTTCTATCTAATCCTTGAGGGTATCCATTGCCTAATAAGAAATTCATCATATTATCTATCCAACTCTTTGGGTTGCTATTTCTTACCTCTTGTTGCTCTATCAGTATCATAGTAGCTTCCTTATTAGGCTTCTAAGATGATAGCATATGTTTACACAACCCCCTCCCTCTTACCAGCTTGGTAATTTGAATGTCAATATCATATTCCATCACTTTAGTAATCCAGCAAGCTCTTTTCTCACTAATATCTTTTCTCAAAAGGAAATCCTTCACACTGGCATGGGGTACTAACAAATGAATCTTATTATGAGATAGGAGATGTCTAAATTTCTTTAAAGCTTTGATGACTACAAGGGCTTGCTTCTCTACATAGTTGTACTTATCTTCATAGTCCTTAAGCCCTTCATTAAAGAAAGCTATGGGCTGCTCATCACCTTTATCATTTCTTTGAGTCAAGATAGTAGAAATGCTTGACTCACCACCTAAGGTATAAAGGAGGAAATCTTTCTCAAAATTTGGATTCATGAGAGTAGGGGCTAAGGCTATGGCTGCCTTGATCTCTTCAAAGCTTTTCTTCCCTTCCTTGGTCCATGCAAAGACCATATCTTTCTTGAGCATAGTTGTAAGAGGTTTCTCCAGGGTAGCAAGGTTAGGGATAAATCTTCTCCCAAAATTTATCCTGCCTAGGAAATTTTGCAGCCCTTTCTTGTGTTTAGGAAGAGGGAGGGCAAGTATTTCTTTTTTTCTCTTTGGATCAATGGTTAAGCCATCCTTAGATATAATATGTCCTAATAATTTTCCTTGGTTAGTAGCAAAGACACACTTGCTTGGGTTAAGGAAAACCCCAAACTCTCTGCATCTTAGGAATACCTATCTTAGATGATCAAAATGATCTTCTACATCCTTTGAGTACACAGTGATATCATCAAGGTACACTAAGACAAACTTGTCAATCAATCTTTTGAAGGCCATCTCCATTGCCTTCTGAAATGTAGCACCTGCACTGGTAAGCCCAAATGGCATCTTACAATAAGCATAGGTACCCAATTTAGTGGTAAATGCAGTCTTGTACCTATCAGACTCTTTAACCAGCACTTGATTGTAGCCAAAAAATCTATCAAGAAATGAAAATCTCTTTGAACCACTAACCTTAGACAAAATCTACTCCATAGAAGGGAGAGGATAGTGATCTTTAAGGGAAGCTTGATTAAGGTCCCTAAAGTCCACATACAATCTAATTTATCCATTCTTCTTCCTAACAGGGACAAGGTTTGCTACCCATGATGAGTGCTTGATAGGGAAAATTATATTGGCCTCAATAAATTTGGATAGCTCCTTTCTCATTAAGGGTTCAATTTTAGGATTCACTGGTCTCTATTTTTGTCTTACTAGTTTTACATCATTAATTAAATCTATGGTATGCTGAAACAACCTTGGGTCAAAGCCCTTTAAGTCATCATATGTCTAAGAAAATAGATCATTAAATTCTTGACATAGATGAATAAAATTTTCTTGTTCAATTTTAGAACATACCTTCCCCATGTTCAAGGATTTTCCATCAGCAACCATGACTAGAGTGTAGTCACCTTCATCAGTAGCTAGGTTCATGGCCCTACCTCTTGCTTGATCATCAGGATTAAAAACACTCTCTAGAGGAATGAGACCTTTAGGCAGCTTTTTGGAGCTAAGGTTAATGATTTGGTCATCATACTGATCCTGCTGTCTTGACTAATTTCTCTCTAAAAATTTTGCCTCATTCTATAAGAAGCTCACAATTTTCTCATCAGACTCAAACACTTGCCAATGGATGTTGTTATCATGGATGGAAGGCCTTACTACCACTCTGATTTATTGCTTCTTCTCCTCCTCAAGATTCCCTGACACATCATAAGATGCACCTATTACTACAAGTCTATCAGCATGCCTTTTTTCTTTTCTAGGGATGCTTTGAATATTAAATGCATTAAAACCCTCAAGAAAATCCTACACCACATTTTTATAAGACTTGAGCAAACCATTCTTGGTGGTATTATAATTTCTCACTTGATTAACCACCAACTCAATATCTCCATACACCCTTATGGATTGGATTCCTCTTTTTTGACCAAGTAGGAGACCTTGAATCAAGGATTCATACTTAGCTACATTATTAATACAACTGAATTGAAGCCTAAAGGAGTAGTACCTTACTTTTGAAAGAGAAATTAATATCACACTAGCCCCTAATCCATTAATATTTCTTTAGCCATCAAAGTACATACTCCATATCCCATTCATATCTTCTTTAGTACCCATAAGATTGGGAACTAGAGCATCCTTCTCCAATATACAATATGTACTGAGGCCTATCTCAAGAATTTTCGATGTAGAATCAAATTGCTTTGCATCAGCCCATTCATCCAAGAAAAAATTAAGTATCTCTGCTAGGGAAGTGGTGGGCTCATTCACTATGTCATTCTCATCCATCTCTAGAATAGGGAAATTCATGTTGATGGAACTGGGGGTGTAAGATTTAGTATGATGGAGGGCTTGAGACTCTGCTCTAATTGAAGCATTGGCTCCATATCTCATTTTAAAAGACATATATGACCAATCAAAAGATATGAAACCACCTATTTGGGTAGTGAATTCTCTTGACAGACAGATGGAAAAATATGGCTTGACCTCAACAACAGAGATATCTTGGGTTACAGTACAACTAGGGTATGCATGTAAGGCCATCTCCATATTCCTAAGGATCCCTACAATATTAAAAATACTCCCATACAACTATAATACATCCCTAACAATGGGCTCATATTTCATTCCCAAAGCATCAACAACACACCTGGGCATTACTGAACTGCTAGCCCCTGAATCAATCATGCAATTATGGACTAGTTTTCCCCTTATAATTAGAGAAACATAGAATGGAGGAGGTCTAACCTTTTTAGTTTTTTCTATCTCCCTTGATGGTTGTACTAGGCTTGTGGCACTTTCCATGCTGAGTGTCTGATCCTTTGGTTCAATTCTTTCCAATTCTTGTTGCAACAACCTCTTTTGCATGGGTATAGTAGCAACAACATCCCACATGGAGATATTCACATTTGTCTTCTTCATTTTCTCTACTACACTGAATGGCATAGCAGGTTTTTTGGTAGAAGCCTTGGGAGCTGCAATTGTATGAGGTTGAGATGGAATAACCTGAGGATCACTTGCATCCTTTCTGCCATGATTTTGCCTTTGCTATTGAAATGTACTTGATTGATTATTTTCTGCTTGCTCATGAGATATTAAATTTGAAGTTGAAGCTTGCTTGGGAGGAGGGATAGAATATTCCATAGCTCTTCTTTTTCTTCTAGTGTTATGAGCAATGAAATCTTGGTTTACATTACAATGCTCCTCCATCTGATGATTCATAAAAGAGCAATCACCCTATCTTTTCATATTTGAGGCATCTTTAAATCGGTCCTCCTTGTATGATGGTTGTATTGTAGGCTCTTGGACTATCAAAGCCATAAAAGATTCAGCCTTCTGACACATACAATAGGCATAGGAGTAGTTATAGGAGGGACAAAAATCTTGATCTTGAGCCATATTGTTTTAAGGGACCATGGCCCTACTTTGGTTTACATTTGAGGTTGAAACATGGCCACCCTGCCTACTCAGATCAAAAGAATTGTCCCAATGATTAGGGTTTGGAGGCCTACCATTGCTTGGAGTTTGATATTGCAATTGATGAGGTTTGCTACCTTGAGCTTGTTTTTTTTCTAAAGTCACCACCTTGTTGCTCATTTTCTGCATCATAGAGAAATTATCCTCCAGCCTCTTTCCTTGATCTTCTAACTTCTTCCCTTGATCTTGCAGTCTTTTATCAAGGTTCTTCTCTCTTTTTTCCATATTTTGCATCAGAGATTGCATCATCTCTTTGATTTTATCTATCCCATTTGAAGATGTGGAAGCTTGAGGGACTGGGACAAGGGATTTTGATGTAGAAGTTGTGGGAAGAGGAGCCATTGTTGGTTGATGATTTGAAACATTAGGGAAGAAAGGCATAGGAGGCCTTGGAGCTAGCTTACCTCCTTGTATTAGGATATTCTCTGATTTTATTACTATGTCATTACCAGGGGTAGGCTTCACTAAAGTAGGTATTGTATCCCATGTCTTTTGAAATCTATAATTAAAATCAGTCATACATTCATGGGGGGCTCTTTTTATAGTAGTCAACTACTCTAAAAGTGACAAATAGTCACTTTTATCCTCAAAATGTTTGCACAATCCTGCTCCTAATCCATCCCAATTTGTTATAGAACCATGAACTAAACCTCTATACCATTTTAGTGTTTTTCCTTTCAAGGATGAGGCTAGGAGCCTAACTACAACATCATCCTCTGTAATACCATGGATATTGCAGACATTTCCAACCTCTTGAATGTGTTCTAAGGGGGAGATAGAAGTTTTACCAGTAAACTCTAGTATGCTTTTGAGGGCAGCTACTAGTATGTCATGTCTTTAGGCTAATAAGAGAGGGCTCCCACCATTAAAGGTGGCAAAAGTATGAGCTCTAAGAAATTCCATATAGACAAGTGATCTATTGATACGTATTGATGGTAGTCTAGGCTAAGATCTAACAGCAGGAGGGTTAGAGATAGATCTTGTAGGTGTATTTGTTACTATTGCACTCCTAACTAGTGATAATGATATTCTAGTCCTCCTTCTTCTAGGTTTGAAAATGAAAGATTTTGATACTAAAACTTACCTCTAGAAGATGCCCTTATTTCAGCTTTGGGCATGAATCACTAAAACTTCAGTCTGGAATCAGATATGTATTTGAAGCTTAGAGTCACCAAGTACTTTGAAGAATGAGCCTCTTGAAGGCTTAAACACTGAAGCCAACACTATCTCGTTAGTATTGACCTTGAAATATTCCCTTTTGACACTAGTAGGCTTGAAATTTTCTAAAAAGTTGTCCCACTAGGTATGCCAAAAATTGATGTCACTTAGGTTTGCACCCTTGTCCAAAGCCTATGCATGAGGACAACCTAGTAAAACATGGAAACAACCTCCAAGTTGTGGGACTTGCATTGTGAGGTTGAGTCTCCAGAGAAGGTTGACTTCTTCTTACTATCAAGATGCACCTACTTACCTCTAGTGAGGAAAAGGGAGAAGGAGAGCATGAAAGCAAATCTACCTAATCTAATCTAAAGAGGTGATGCACCAAAATAGAGTGTTCAGACCAATCTCTACCCATATATGCACTTTTGAACTAGAATGAAACTAAGGATATACACATTCAAACTTTTTTTAATCTAATAATCACATGCAAATTAGAAGACCAAGATGAATGACATAAGGAAAGAGAGATTCACTTATATTATCATTCATAGGCAAAGGAGATATAGTCATGTAGATCATAGATCTCTACAAAACACTAGTAAGAGGCAAAGAATTCTTGCACTTTCATACCAATGGCTGAAAGAGATAAGAAAAAAAATCATGTAGTTCAGAGGCACAGGGGCATTTACACTGAGAATATGCAGAGTAGTAACAGAGAAAAAAGAGAAAGGTCGACCCTATAGAATTCAAAAAATTTTGCCTTTATAGTGTAGAAATAACTGAGATGTCCTATAACTATAGTTACTTCACAACTACCTACCATTAAGCCCAGCAAGGAACAATCATGGAGAAAATCTGATCTGGGTTAGAACAGGGCCCCAAGAAGACATAAATGGCACCATAACTGTGCTCTAACTAGGTAGATAGATAGATCAAGGTGGTAGAGTGTTCTTCTTTGTTTCACATTTACTCTAGCGTGGTTGAAATTAATCATGAAGATCATATTTGTGCAAAACCTTTGATTTCCCCTATTTCTATCTCATGAATCAACAAGGTTAGCAAATTGTCATATCTTGGCATCAAGATGAGCCATATGGACCAACTATCTTTTAACTTTTCACCACCCTGCAAAGTCTCCCCAAGTTGATCACCCTTTTCATTACTAACTGTATCACCTTGCAACCCTGATCGTGATAGTCACATTAACTGCCAGCATGTCTAACTGTTACTACCTCCATCGGACCCACTAGGACACATGTCACCGAGGTGCTATGTCGCTAATGATATCCTCTGAGCACTTTCCCATAGTGAGATAGTTCCCATCGTAGATTTAGACTAATCTGATGATCGTGAAGACTCCTTGTATCACTACGCTATCTCCTTAAACTTCTGGGCCCACGAAATGACTCAGCACACCTAGCATCTGACTTAGCCCAAACTGGTACCATCCCTACAATTTCATAACACTTGGCCCCACCCTGGTACGTGTCACTGAGGTGCTATGTCACTATGTGTATCTTCTGAGCACTTTCTCATAGTGAGATAGTGTCCACCGTTGATCTCCACTAGATCAACAATCATGGAAGATCCTCATAATACTGTGCTTGCCTCCATAAAGCTTCCGGTCTATGAATCCACTTGGCAACCACTTGGCACAACCTAGGATCCTCATCTTGGCAAGATCTGGCCCCACTGATCCACATGGCCCTATGACGCTATGTCACTATGCGTAACATCCTCATAGCTTTCCATAGCGAGATAGTGCATGTCATGGATTTTCTTTAGATCTGTGGTGATCAAAAAAATTGTATGATTGTACACTAAGTTTGCTGAATGGACCAATGAAAAAACACCATTGTACTGTGACCCACCTGACAACTGCCACTGAGGACGAGCCATAATATCACTTTGGAGAAGGGTGAGCCCATGATGTCATTTGTGCCATGCATCGCCGAGGTACTATGTCTCTAACAACGAGGAACAGAGATTTTTTGATATTGCCATAGTGCCCACCATGGATCTAGCAAAATTTGGCATCTAAAAAACAAGGAAGGGAGGACCCACTTGACACACAGCTGAAAGGCGCTATGTCACTATGGGAAAATAACATGCAACTTCACATAGTGAGATAGCACCATCTGTCAATTCAGATTGATCCAACGATGAGGAACTTGTGAGATCGCAGAAACACTTAAATGCACAGGGATAGGAATATTATTAGGTTAGCATAAAGTATTTTGTGCCCTTTTTTGAATATTTGAATATTTAAACTTGTGAACATTAATATGTTGAATTCAAATGTGGTGATTCTGGTAGGAAGGCAAAAATGACCAAAAATACCTTCAATCATCAAAACTTTGTTGAATCTTTGTTGAAATCTGGTCAAATGCTTGATTCTCTTCTTTGAAATCCTTTCTACATGCTTCTCATTCTTTTATTTTTACTCATGATAGTGAAAAATGATTCAAAATGCAATCATATACCCTTATTTTATAGCATTTAATGCTTAGTGCATTTATAACTATCCACTCAATTCCTTAAGCAATTCTACTTTACTTAGCTTCCATTGTCCTTCCAATACTTGACATACACAGGAGTTTCCCTTACCTTCAACTAGAATTTCCTTTCACTTGGAATCCACTAATAACTCGGTTGCAACTAATCACTCAAATTCTACTAACTTTGGTAGACAACTCAGCATACACCAGGATTTTACTTGGCTTCTAAAGGCAACTTAGCAACTCTTGCGAAAACTTGAAATTTTAACTTTGCATCTCTATTCATGTTGATCTATCTTTTTTAGTACTTAATTGTCTTGGAACTGATGTATGATAAAGATTTTTATATCAATTCCACATACCTTCTTTTTCTTAGTTGGATGAATTATGACCACTTGACCCTTTATGTGAAGTGATCCCTCCATTGAATGTGCTACTTTCATCTTTCTTCTTCCATGATTTATTCATTTCTCCTCTAATGTGATCAACATCAACTTTTCCTTTTCCTTTGTTGAACTCTAAGTTGTGTGCCTTTGACCTTGTTGTGCAATCTCTACTAATCTATCTAATCTTTAAACAACTGAAGCATGTAGTTTGGCTCAATCATCTATTGTAGCTTCCACTGAAATGTGTTCTTATGCAAATTTTAGGGATGTGTTCATATTCTCGATAGTAGTGACAACTTTGCCTAGTTTTGTAGTCCCAATTGTAGTGATGCCCATGACTTTTGGTCTTTTATGGTTGGTTTGGTGTCCACATAGGCTTTGATCTACATTCAAAGGCTCTATGTCCATACTTCTTGCAATTGCAGTAGTGACCTTCAAATCTTGGTGTTCTGATAGTCTTGTAGTCATGTGTCTAATGTTCTTTCTTGTTGCACTTGTGACAGTGACCCATGATTTTAGATTTTTCATGCTGATTAGCATTCTTTCTCCTGCACACATCAGAGGTATGTTCTTTTTTACCACAAAAATGACTAGTAGGTTTAGTGTTCTTACCTTTATCACTTCTTTCTTCTACAATCTTGGATGACTCTCCTTTTCCAGTGCTGGCGTATCCTAGTCCTAAAGGGTCATTACTAGATCTTGGTGAGTTTAGTAGCTATTCAAAATACTTGATAGCTTCATTAGGTTTTTTGAAGCTTTCTACAATCTCCTTCTCTCTTTTCAAGTCATTTTTTAGTTGTTCATTTTGCATCTTCAGTGTGGAAATCTATTTAACATTTAGCTCATGATGTGCATTCATCATCTAGCTTAAGGTGTCTAGCTACATGTTGAAAATTCTTGCAAGCTCAATTGACTTTTTCACCAATATGTTAGCAAGGTTTCTTTTTTCATCTTCTATCATAGCCTTATCTTCAATTTCTCTTTTCTTTTGTTTAGTCACTTCACAAAGCATCATGGCTTGTGATTCTTTTTCAATCTTGATAGTTCAGATCTCTTCTGCTTGAGTTCTATTATTCTCCATCAAATTTTCTATTTCTGCATCAAACTCCTTGGAATCTCCATTTGCAAACACTTTTGAGGTGTCAATCTCCTTGTATTGTGTATCATTCTTAGCTATGGAAATCTCTCTTCTTCTCTTTAAGAAATTCCTCAATTCTTCCCAAGCTTCTAGAGAATGTACAATGAGATGTATCTCAATCTTCTAGTTTTTTATGATCTTCCCAAGTTTGTAGACTTCCATTTCTAGATCTTTTTCTCCAAGCTATAAGGTTTCTCCTTGTGAGAACTAGGCTCTGATACCAATTGTTTGAATTCACAAGTGGGAAGAATACTTTTGAGGGGGAGGGGAGGGGGGGGTGTGGGTGGAGGGTTGAATTAGAAGTTTCAATATTTTGAGCTATAAAACCTTTAATTAATTCATACATCTAACATCTCTAATAAACATGAAAGTAAAGGCATGCATGAAAATAGATAACACAAGATTTGATCACCCAAAAACCCTCCAAAATGGGAAGGTAAAATTGGGCTGGGGATGACACCCACAATTTATCACTATAGCAATATGTAACTAGTTAAGCTTACAAAGTTTGACAACCATCAATGGTTTTCCTCGTGATAGGCCTACCCTATTAAAGGCTCTAACACCCTATTAAAAGTGACCTATTTAAAGAATTTACAAACACTCACTTAGAATGTCACCCTGTTAAAGAATTTAACACCTTGTTAACTGTTCTATAAAATGGTTGTTAAACCAACCTATCATCATAAGATTTTAATTCTCCTAATACAATGGCTAGAAAGTATAGCAGAATGTGTTGACTTGATGACTTATAATCTTCAATTGTTGATTCTAGATCCTTGTTCTATCCAATCTGATCTATTGTTTCTTGATTTTTTATAACTCTGTTCATAGTGCTGATACTCTATTCTAATAACCTCATTCTATAATACTACTCTTCTCCTAAGTCTTCTCACCCCTTTCACTTCCTTCAAAATTCACTAGAATTCTCTCATGCACTCCCATATGACACTAAATTATGGGGTTTTTTCCTCCTCAAAAAGGTTTCAGCACTTAGGGTTAGGTATGAATCCACGATTAAGATTCATCCATCTTTCCTGATCAGTTCTTAGAATTTTTTTCATTGGTTACATGTTGTCTCCATTTTTGTAACTAGTTGCATACTGATTGCATAGGGAATATAATAGATTTGATCTTATCTTTTAGATCATTCGAGATTCATCTTGAGGTGGCTAAAAAATGGTTTACATTTGAGTTTGTGAAGGCACAATCACTTATGTTGGTTCTGTGTTAATCAACACTTACTGATTGTTGATGCTTGGCACATATAGGAATTCTATCTTGCTCAGCTCCTATAGTAACTTTGTCTTTCTCAACACCTATACTAGCTCAACATCAATTGTCACTTGGCACTTGAA
The DNA here is from genome assembly GCA_028749045.1 of Cupressus sempervirens. NCBI lineage: Eukaryota > Viridiplantae > Streptophyta > Pinopsida > Cupressales > Cupressaceae > Cupressus > Cupressus sempervirens. The sequence goes on along the minus strand of CM053792.1, from coordinate 756,653,081 downwards.
AAACTTGAAACCTATTAAATTTTTAGCTCAACACATACTATAGCTTAGCATCTATATTATACTCAGCATCAACTTAGAAATTTCTTAAGTGTGTTGACACTCAGTTATCAAAACCAATCTGAGACCAACATTGTCATGCACAAGATGCTTATTATGCCTAATTAAAAATTAATGATAAAATAATATACAATAAAAAATACAAAATAATATATTCATTAATCTTAACTAAGATATGTAGCATTCCCCCAAACAGATTTAGAGAAATGGTTTCATTTAGATCAGAATTCTCTTGTTGTACACAGACATGGTACGGTCCATAAACAAGGAATTTTAATAAGTACATTTTATTAATGCCTATTGAAAATCAAAATTTATCATCTAGGTATTAAAATAAATTACATATTTGGAAAGTAGACTTTTTCTACAAAAACTTCCTATTGACATCCATATTTTGATGCATTACAGACCAAAATAGACTTCAATTTATTTGCATTGAGCCCATGGTCTTGCAAGTTTGAGAATAATTGTTCCACATGTTGGAGATGACCCTCCTAAGTTTTCCTAAAGATAGGTATACAATCCAAACATATAACTACAAAATAATTAGTTAAAGTCCTAAATACATCATCCAATAACCTTTTAAGAGAAATAGGAGCATTCATGAGACCAAAAGGCATCACCAACAACTAAAAGAATCTTTATATTTAAAATTATTCTTGCACACATCTATTGGATCAACTAATACATGATAGTAATTAGATTTTAAATTAATTTGGTGAAAAAAACTTAGCTTTCAAATAAATTTGGTAAAAAGTATTTCCCATCTAACCCAAAAGATCATCTATTTAAGCAATAGGATACCTAATTGTCGATACAAAGTCTTAGTGTTTTATCATTTTTATAGTGAGAATAATTGGATTGCCACATTGTGATACTCTTGGATAGATATGTTCTTTCTAAATTAACTCTTGTACTTATCTCTTAATTTCAAAATTTTCTAATAATTTTTATTAAGGTAAAACAAGTTTTCAAGGGAATTGAAATGCTTTACAAAATAGCCACATAATCTTTTTGTGAAATTTGATACTAGCCATGTTGGTCCTATTAAATTTTATTCTATTGGTTATCTTCTAATTGAGGCTACTAGTGTTGCTTTTGGTAGTGCTAATACTAAAAAATTTATAGGTGTTGTTGATTTTGGTGTTGCTTATGCTTCTATTGGATCTCTTGGTATATCTTCTAGTGGCTCAGTTACCATGTCTAGCTTCTCTCCTACTCCTATAGGTTTTTATACTATAGTTGGTAATGTTTGATTTCATATCTCCCCTTTATTGGAAGAGGTAGGATAAGTTAATTTAGCTACTATTGTTGGATCTATTAAATTACTTTTTTTCTCTATTGCTGGATTTTTTCATATCCCTCCTATTGATTTGGTGGCTGCTAGCTCTTCTCATGATTCTATTTTAGGGTCCTTTCCTTAAGATTAGTAGGATAAGGCTTCTATGGTTGAGGATTGGTGGACCCTAATTGTTGGAAAATTCCATAAGAAGTCATCTCCTTATTTTGACATGACTCTACACTCCTAAAAGAAGAAAGGTAAAGGAAAACCCTACCCTATGCCTTGTTTTATGCAAGTTGAGGGTTCCCTATTTCTTTCCCTCTAATAAGATTTGGTTTTCTATTATTCTCTTACACTCTACCAATTTCTTTCGGTCCTATTTAGTGTATCTCTATGCTCTACACTTGTGGTTTGTCTTGGGCTATTATCTTCCTTGTGGTAGTTGTTGTGGTGTTGGCTTATTCAACATAGTTTCATTTTGAGACTTAATGCTAAATATTTTGTATATATTGTAATGGGTTCTGGGTCCCCTCAAGACTTCTTTTTGCTTATTAATTGAAAACATAGTTTATGGAAGCCAATGATAAGGAATAGATCAAGACTATGACATGGGTTTACCAACTAGCTCCCTTAATTTGAATTAAGATTTACCTTTATCCCTTCCCTTTTCGGACCAAAGGGTTATATCAAAAGAGGGCATAGACTTAGATTTTTTTCCTTCTCACCATAATCAATCCCTCTTCCACCTTAGTAGCCTCATCTTGCCACACTAATGAATCTAGTGCTAGAGTCCCAACACCTTAAGAGGAAAAACCAACAACACTAACATCAAATCCAAAAAAAGGGCTAGAAACAACCAAAGTGAAAAGGGCCAATAACAAAAACTACGGAAACATATCTATTGGAAATATATATGATAGGAAAACTTACTAAGAGGGGAGGAGTGAATTAGTAACCAATAAAACTTAGTATTTTATTACCAATTAATCATTCATGTGTATTCTAATCTAATTGCATGCATGTAAAATTGAAACCATTAAACATTCATAACACTTTGACACACAATTTGGTGACCTAGAAACCTTCCAAATAGAAAGTAAAACTAGGGCGGGGATGATACCCACAAGCTCTAGTACTGTAGTATAAAGTTGGCCTGTTAAGGCTTATAATGATCACTTCTAATGATATGCCCTATTAGGAGCAATAAGGACTACTAGGTCCACCTTGCAAAAGGATTTACAAACATACAATGAAGGGGGCACTTAGTAAAGATATTTACAAAAGACTATTAAGTCTACCTTGTGAAAGGATTTAACTAATCCACCTATTAGGATGAAATAGTGGCTAATCTCTTATCTACAACATAGTTTGCTATACGAGATTCCTTTGAGTGTAATGATCACCTTCCTATATGATAGTTGAATCTTTGTTGCTCCTTATACTATTGTAGCCTTTTTAATTTTCACTTCTACTCTTCTATGCTTGTTATATCCCTTTTTATTCTATATACTCGATGTGATACAATACAATACATATATATGAGTTAAATTTGCAAATGAATAAATTTGGCTACAATACAAGTTTACACAAAGTCAGCCGAACTGTAGGAACTCAGGTTCTAAAGATTATATTAGTGAGGTTCTAATACTTGGCATCCATAGTCAATTCTTGACATCATCATGTGTTTAGTTGACATAGAAGCTCGGTCCATACTGATCACTTTCTAATTAGTCTAAACTCAATTTGCACTGGTGACTCAGTGAATACTATGAAACTCAACATATAAATTGAATCATTTGATTCACACTACATAGCTTGGTAAATGCTATCACTACAAGCTTGATATAAACTGAATTACTTGGTTAACACTAAGTGGCTTGGTCAACACTAGATTCACATCACTATAACTATGAACTCGGTAAGCATTACACAACGCAATAGAAATTGCTTGGTGCAAACTAAATATTGTTCCTTGGACTCGGTAGCAACTATAGAACTTGATAGAGTTTGAAATGCTTGGTTCACTTTGTTAACTATACAATACGCTCAGTAGATACTTATAATTTGAATAAGTGTGTGTGTCACTAATAACAAGCATGTTTTTAATGTCAATAATATCAACCCCCAACAATGGTGGTAGAGATGATTTTATTTAGAGAGATAGCACAACCCACAACAACCACTTTATCATAGGCAACATGTTCCTAAATAAAAGTCCGACAACTATCTAATGATACCATGGTAGAGTCCAAATATATTTAAATAACAATATCTCCTCTCCCTTCATTAGAGACCAAAATTGACTAACAAGGAGCCAAATAAGCTTGAGGATCCATAGCAACAACCTATGAGAAGCTTCCATGAGATTTAATTTTCTTGAATACTATATAATGTTAAACATAAGTGCCTTCCCACCACAAAGTTGACAATTTATTTTTCTTCAGTTCACATTAAGGAGTAAAATGTCCTATTTTAAAATATTTTCTACACCTAAAGGGAATCCCTTTATTATTTATAATTTGAACCCTAATACCCTTTAAAGCCTTGATAGGGATTTTAGGAGATCAACACTTAGACACATCCATATGAACTAATATAAGAGAAAAGGTGTAGTGATCAAATTTAGAAGAATCATTATCAACTATAAGAAAATCCCCCAAAGCTTCCCCACTTACTCAACAAGAGAATCCACCTAAAGATGAAGGTGAAGATAAGGAAGAGAGATCTATACAAGAATCTTATTAAATTTTTCAAAAGACTCTCTAAAATCTAAATTCTAGGGCTTAATAATAAGCATGAATTTTTCCTTCTAACTAAAGAAATAATAACATTAAATCACCAATATCAAAACTTGCATTAAAGAAACCCCTATCCATACAAAAAATATGCATTGTATTAGAGAGTAAAGGTTCCCACTAATGAGAATCAAGTAAATAAGTGTGAGAAGGATTAACTAGAAGCCTTAAAACTAAAAAATAATTGAGTGAGAGGAGAGGATAGAAATATTATGTTCTAGCTCCTCCATCTCAACTACTAGATCAAGTGAAATGACCTTGGAAATAGATATAACCCTACAATAACCTCTTCTCAACCTCCCAATAACAAACACATTGTTACCAACACTGACTATAGGACAAGCAACACCTCAAGTAACAAACATAGTCCTAATAAAATGCCTTGAAGGTGTCTCCCATGGACATTTCCCAACATTTCTCCATAATAGAATCATCACAAACAAGAATTCCAATGGAAAAAATAGGAGAACCAACACCAAAAGAAAGGACCTATAGGCCATGGAAACACATAATAGAAAACCCCCAAAGAACAAATAGAGGCAATGAGCAAAGCAAAAATAGAAGAAAATGGGACTAGACCACATCTTGAGTAGAAAAAAAACCCATTGGAGTAGAAGAATGGGGCTTGGAATTCACAAATGGGGATTCCTTACTAGTAGGAAGATTACCATCACCAAGTTCTATAGTTACATATGGGTATAAAACCCTAGTGCAAGAGGAAGACATTTCAAAAAATTAGTTGCATTATTTTCTAAATCAATATAATGATTAACATGGCACTATGATGGCATCCCAATTGATAACTCAAACACATTATGATATTTTTCCAAAATCTAATCTATTTATCATTGTTTTTTTTTGGGACACTATGGCATGCAAATTACTCCTAATTATTTTTCCTTCCTCAAGACAAGTCATGAATACTACAAATGGGTTGGTTTTCAACATTTCTTTTTACTAATTAAAGATGCATAGTGTGTAGGACTTACCTCTAGTACTTGTTATTTTTGTCCACCAAGTTTGATTACCAAATTGTGTGGTCTTGATGCATACACTATACCATTGATACATTTATGGCTGTCCAAACAAAATATCACAAACATCTAGAGGAGATACATCACAAATCACCTCATCTTTGTCTGCATTACTAAAATATGGAAGATAACATTTCTTTTTTACTTGAATATATTGACCTTGCATTTCCCATCCAACAAATTAAGGTTATGGGTGTGATATTATCTTCGAATTCCATCTTTTGGGACTTAACAAAAATCAATTCTTTTAGCTACCATTATCACCAATATATTTTGGAGATGTTCTTTCAATCCACATCTATGAATGGAATGGTCTCTCATCATCCTCATAGGGAAATATCTTATAATGCCAACCATGACTTATGGGCTCACCTAAAAGACCTTTTCAATTATTTTTCTTGCAAGATTCTATGGTTTTGAGCCCAATATTTTCTCTTTTTATCTATCATTATATTATTTTTAGTTCAACAATCTTTAGTGTTATAGGAGGCACTTTTACTAACTTTACACCACATACCTAGTATCTTATCATTTTTTCTTCACTCTCCATGTTTTATTTGTTGGAAAACTATAAAATGTCTCTTTGGCTATTCTTTATTAAGTGGTAATGGGTTTTAAAGGGACCCTGAAACCCAAAACAAAGAATGTTTTAAATAGGGGGACATAAAGCCTAGCTACAAAAGATATGCAGTAATCTCTTAAAAAAGAAATGAGAGATAAAACCAAGAAATATGGAGCCAAGAAGCATGCTTCCTCCAAAAAAAAGAAAAATACAATCCTAAAAAAAGAAAAAAGATCTACCAGCTACCCAAAATAAGGAACCATCAAAAGCTAGGATTTTTTCACTTTGATCCCTTCTTTTGGGATCTCAATGTCATGTTAAAAGAAGAGGATTTCCATAAGTGTTTTCCTTTTGCCATAATTCATCTCTATTCAACCTTGGTTGCCTTAGACTGCTAAGATCCCAAGTCCATTGAATAATTAGTCCCCTCTAAGATAAGGGTGGTGAGCTTTAGAGCAATAGTGACAATAGAAAGGCTAACACTAGGTCAAATAACACTTACCCCAATGATAGAGATAGCAGGAGCCTTGGGCACAACAATAGCATCTGAAACATCATCAACACTAGCTTTAGTAGGAGCATTAATGGAGCAATGCAATATAATTTGATTCAACTAGGATAGTGATAACCTGTTGTTATCTCTAACTATGTTGTCTATTAGTGTCAAACACTTAATCATGTACTAAGAAGATTTAGGTAGTCATCACTATAATCATGCTACTCTATGAGATAGAATTATATACAAACATGTACATACAAATCTCTATAGGAGCTAAGAAATTATATGGCCATTGAGTGTTTTCAATGTACGATGAGTCTAATGTTAGCTAAGAAATTCAACCACATTGAAGTTGTGTTATAGAGAAGGTGTTGAGCATAGTAAAGATTGAGCATTAGTAGCATATACAATGACCATTGAGTGTCAAAAATAGTAAGTCTCAAGAAATGAAAAATTTACATTCAAGTCAGGAATGATACAAAGTTTGAGATAAACTATTTTAGGCTGACATGGATATGATATTTAATTATTATAGAGTTTATTATAGAAATTTTTACGTGTTTTATGACATGGACAAAAAATCCCTATATTCTATGATGAATGAATTACATGGAGAGATGAAACAAGGAAGCATCTAGAAAAATTTTCAAGAAATATTTAAATAGGTTAAAACTTGATCTAGTTTTGATGGTGAAGTGTATAATGATTTGGAGTGAACAAGATATTCATATAATTCATGTATAAATGTGTGAATATTGCAAAAGAGTCAAATAGTTCTACTAGTACATAATAGATCAAGCAACCTAGAAAAATTAGTGAAGGGAAGAAATGCTATATCAGATCAAAGATAAGATTAGCTTGGAAAGAGGAGATCCAACATTAGCTTATTGAAGTAGATTGAGCATTGGGTATTGAATCATCTTGAATTGTTTGAGACAAGGTAAATATATTAATAGAGTGGTCTTAACAAATCTTTGTGAATCTCCTAATTGTTGAGAGATTGTTGGAAGCATGAATGTTGATGTATTCCTATGGGGGAGTATAGTAGATATGTTACTATAAAGGTATGTTACATTAATGATTGATTTTTTCATTGATGTCAACATAGTACTTTTCTATGGTATCTAATAGAAGAATAGTGGAAAAATAAAGTTGGTATAGATGGCTAGTTGAGTATTATAACTATTTGAGGTTATGGGAGATACATTTTAGTATCTAGTATATGTAGTTAACATCAATAGAAGAAAGGATAATTATGAAAGAAGTTATGCAAGTTTTCATGATGTTTGTTCTTAGATAGAGTTTATAGAGGCATGTTTTGGTAAACTTGTTATATCTCATAGTAGAGTTGATATTCTTAGAATCAAGGTTGAAGATTAAAGAAGACATGTTAGTGATGATGTGTTTGAGTTTTCTCATCATAGTTTTACATGTACGAAAAGTTATTCAAGTTGCAAGGTGGAAGATTAATGTTATTGCTAAATGTAATGTATTCTTAATGTGGTCCTATGATGATTAATTGAGAAGGTCTAACAACTAACTCAGGGAATTTTTTTGAGGACTCAATATAAAGGAAGAAAATTTTCCTTTATCTCATGGATATGAGATGACATGCAAAATTAATTTTGTAAGCAATACAAGTGCAGAATGCAAAGTTGAGCAGAGAAGAGTGAAAGTGAAGGAAACTTCATTATTGAGGGTTTGCTGAGTGATCCAAGGTTCGTGACCTAGTCTACAAGGTCAGATAGTGATTGGTTTGATTGAGAGAACAAAGGAAAGAAGAACATAATAGTAAATTACTTGTTTAAGTAGTGATCTCTTCTTGTAGTTAAAATTGCATGTTTGGGCAATGGGCTCATCTTGCATACATTGTAGTACAACTTCTAATAGGGTTGGAATCTCCTAACAAGGATTCATAGTCTCCTAATAGGAACTCTATACACTAAATGTTGTAATAGACTCCTAACAGGGTCCATCCACTAACAAGGAATATTTATACTAGTACATCATCTTGTGGAAATCATTCCCACCAGTTCCCTCTAATTAATTGGTTGAATGGTTAAGTTTTTTTAAAGAAGATAAATGTTTTAATTTTTAGATAAATGATTGACCCCCCACCTCTCAATTATCTTGGTAGACTATTGTTTCTAACAATTGGTATCAGAGCATCAGGTCCTTGAAAATAAAGTTTAACAACTTTGGGAGATCCAAAGGGAGCATGTTCAAAAAAGATAGTGTGAAGTAGTGAATTTTTTAGTGCTAAATCTTGGCCAATTGGCTATTTTATCTCTTTGGAAAATTGTAATTTGGCTAATAAAACCTACATATGGGGTCGACCATGTTGCCAAGATAATAAATAATTTGGGTCAAAATCCAAGGCTAATTTCTTATTAGTTTACACATAATTGGTTGCAAATCCTTGTCCAATCGTCAATATAATCTACATTTAGAATACAATTATTTTAAAAAATTTGCCAGTGTTTCCCTAATGTTTTCTTATTGGACAATGTTATTTCAACATTAAAATAAAATAATATTTTCCCTCAAGTTGAGAATCACCTACCATTTTACCAATGTGTGTCTCTAACTATCTATTTTATGCTTTGGTCTTTGGGACACATGTCCTAATTCTAGGAAGATTTAGACTTTCTGGTATGTCATTTAAAGTTAGGCCCAAAATAGAGCTGAATCCATTGATCTATATTACATCAATGGTCTAAATTAATTCCTTTCACCATAAAATGACAACATTAAAAGTGATGATAATAAAGTTGGCAATTAAAATAGGGACATTATTAATTGAACCTTAATGGATTGGCATACTACAACTACAATGTATAGTGTACACTTGGCATGTGGGATACAGACCACTTGTGACTCCATATATTCACCAAAAAATTAAATAATCTATCTTTGGAAATTAACATATTATCCAACTATATCAATATTTTGTGTTATATGAAGTAATTAATTCACCTCTTACATTACAAAAATGTTTATGACCAATGAAAAAATCACCTACATTTATTTGCATACGAAAAAGAATAAAATTAATTTTCCATAGTTATTAAATTTTTATACAAAAATGAAAATTTTTCCAATAGAAAATAATTTTCTCCCTTGCCTCAAATGAAAAAATTGCCCTCAATTAGAAATTTGTCCTGCATATTTAATGTTGAATTCACTAGCATTTTACATATTTTCTCAAGAGGGTTTTCTTAAAGTTATCCTTGGTGTGAAGTTTGATGGAACAAATTATGATAGCTAGAAGGAAAATATGAAGACACATTTGTTGTGTATGGGTCTGAAATTTTTTGGATCTTGAAAAAATTAGCAAAGACAATCATTGCTAAAAATGATTTGGAAAATTGTATCAATGATGAAAGAGATTTTTTTATGTATGGCCTAAGAGCTAGAGAAGCAATATTGACTACACTTCCTGAAATTGAATACAATCGGGTAAAATCACTTGCTACTTCACATTTGATTTGAAAAGCTTTGGAAACTAGTTTTGAAGGTGATGCACATTCTAAGAAGTTGACACTACAAAGTTGGATTTGTGCATTTCAAGATGCTAAGATGATGGAAGATGAATCTATAAGAACTTATGTAGGTAGAATATTAGAAATTACTGTAGGTATTAAATCTCAAGGAGGAACCAAAGAAGATGATGATGAGGTTATATGGAAGACATTGAAGAATCTAACACCACCATTTACATTGCCAGTTTAGATGATATAGTTGTTGATATCTTGTACCAAATATTTCATAAAGGAGTCAATGCTTAGAAGACTTCAAGCATTTGAGAATGAGCTTAGACAATCCGAAGAGTTGACCAAAACAAAGACAAATTTCAATCCCTTGAATATTTGACCTAATTTATCAAGGAGCACAAGTGCTAGAGGAGATTTTCCTAGCAACAATAGATCTAAGGAACACTAAAAGATTGAAGAAGGAGTAGCCCTTCTAGAAAGAAGAAAAAAAGGAGGTAAGAAAATATTTAAATGTTGGACTTGTGATGAATATGGTCATTATGCATCTAAGTGTCCTAAAAGAGATAAAAAGTATAAAAGAAATTACAAACCTAGAAGAGATAGAGACTGTTTGTATGAAAATGAAGACAATTATTCTGATGAATAAGCATTAAGTGCTAGTGATGATGAAATTGGATTCATGGAAATTAAATAAGAAAGTCCAGAGAAAGTAGCATCAATGTCACAGGTTGAGAAGAAATCTAATTGGACAATGGATAGTAGTTATTCACATCATATGACTAGTGATATGAACAAGGTTTTTGACATCAAAAGTCAAGATGGAGGCATTGTCAGAGTTGGAAACAATGAAACATGCCAAGCTAAAGGTATTGGATCTATAACTCTTGATGGTAAACTAACACTGAGGATGTATATTTTGTTGATAGTTTAAAGCACAACCTTTTGATTCTTGGATAACTAGTGGATAAAGCTTGTCATTTTTAGTTCACAAAGAAGACATGCATGAATAGAGATAAAGATACAAAGGTAATTGGAAAATGAACTAGATCTAGAGGTAATTTATTTTAGTTGAATCCTACTAAAATGACATGTTTTGTTTTAAATATAGATGGTAGTTGGTTATGGATAAGAGATTTTTTCGTATAAACTTTGACAATATTATGAAGACTAGTATTATGTTGGTAGCTAAAGATTTTCCTAATATTGTAAAGGCTACTAACATAATTTGCAAGGAATGTGTGTTGGCAAAGAATAATAGAACTTTTCCTTACAAGAAGTTTACTAGTATAGAAAAATTGGAGATTGTACGCACAGATCTCAATGGTCATACAAAAAAAAAAAGATTCTATGGTGAAAAGAATTTTATGATTCTAGCTGATGACTTTTCTAGAATGGTGTGGGTTGCATTTCTTAAAGAGAAATCTAAGGCATTTGATAAATTTAAGATATTCAAGAGTAGAGTTGAGAATGAATCTAATATGAACATTAAATGTTTAAGACCAGATAGAGGAGAATTTACTTCAAATGAGATTAACATTTTTATGAAGGAAATGGAATCAAAAGATAGTTATCAACTCTAAGAACCCCTAAATAGAATGGCATTGCAAAGAGAAGGAATGGGTTAGTTACAGAAGCAAAAAGATCTATGTTAGTTGAGAATGAGGTGTCCAAGATGTTTTGGAGAGAAGCTGTAAATATAGTAGTTTACACTATGAATAGAGTGAAAGTTAGGAAAGACACAAACAAGACCCCTTATGAACTATGGTTTGGTCACTCACATACAGTTAAGTATTTCAAAAAAAATTGTAGTAAGTGTGTTGGATACAATTTTTCAATTGTGTATTGCCTTTGATGTTACAAAAATGTCATATTACTTATCAGACAGAGTCTACCAAGCCTAGTTGGTTAGCAAAGCAAATTCTAGAGTCTACTGAGCTTAGTTGGTTAGCAAAGTGAATTATAGAGTCTACTGAGTATTCCTAAATATTCTCTATGGAAACAGTTTCTACTGAGCTCACTTGGGCATCAAAGGTGTCTGTGATAGAAGTCATTTTCTATCGAGCTCACAAGGTTAGTGAAGGAAAGACAATTTTTATCGAGTTTACTCAATCTTTAAAGGATTTTGTAGAATTCATAGTGTTTACTGAGATTTAGTTGGTTAACATTGGAAACCATTTCTAAAGCAGTGTTTACTGAGCACGGTCAACCAATGAAGGATTTCATTGTTTTTGGAAATAAAGTTTAATTGTTTCATGTAATGAATGTAGCCGACTGATGTAATGATTATTGGTAATTGTAACTTGTAAATGAGCTGACTTGACAATTTGTAAAGTATAGATAAAAGTTCAAGTTGTGAATTCTAAAATATATGAATGGCTGGATGAATGAGCAAGCATGCAAGTGTATTGATTAAAGTGTGAGAAAGTTTTGAAGATAGATCAGATATCCTTGAGGGGTAGCAAAGGTGTATTTGATCAGAGAGGATCTAGTGAAGCAAAATAGAGATCTGTAACATCAGAGTTTAGTTGCATCTCATTTAGGTCACTTCATTGTTACTTTTTAATCATTATAGTAGTGATTGCTAAATCTCTTAATAGATTTGGTTTAACAACCATTTTTGTAAACCCTCTAAAAGTCCTCTAGCAAGGCCACTCCTAGCAGGGTGATTAAATCCTTTAACAAGGTCACACCTCACAATATGTTTTTATAACCTTTAATAGGGTTGGCTCCTAATAGGGCTCACTTGAGAAGAGTAAAAGCTAGTAGCTAGTTACTCGGTGGTTTTTCCTATATTGGGTTTCCACATTAAATCTAGTGTCTCTTGTGTTGATGTTATTTCTTTTATGCATGCATGCTAAATCTTTATGAATGCTTAATAAGTTAACATACATCTACTAAGTTACAAAAAAAAATTGTGTGGCTATCGATTGATAATAGTAACTAAGGATATAAGACATTTAAGGGATCTATGGATTTTTTTTTATGGTAACTGATTCACCCCCCTCTCAGTTACACCATCTATATTTCCAACAATTGCTATCAGAGCTTTTGGTGCTTGGAGGAAGGATTTCAAGGATCTAAGCTAAAGATCAAGATGTCTTACAAGAAGGAAATTCCAAGACTTCATAGGGATAACTTTTTAGCATGGTAAGGTGTCATGAGACTCCATCTTGCTTCCATTGGAGATATAGGATTGAAATATCTTGATGAAGAATATGTGACTCCTTCTAGTACACTATCTGCCAATGACATTGTTGAGAAGAAGACTCATAACACCATGATGAGAGACATTGCATCTGCCCTAAGCTATGAAGAATTTTATGATGTCAAGGATTGAAAAAATGCCTTTGAAATGTGGAACAAGCTGAATGATATCTATGGAGGTGATGATAATGTGAGAAGAGCCAAAGCAGAAAGTCTAAGAGGACAATTTGATCAGATACGGATGAGAGAGGATGAAAACATTGCCAAATATGTTGAAAGAGTCAAAGTAGTCGTCGGTGCAATCAAGGCTTTTGGAGGAGACATTGAGGATGAAATAGTTGTAAGTAAAGTTCTTAGAACAATACTACCCATTTATGCAATTCAAGAAAGAAGATGTGAAGCAAATCATAAGATAAATTTAGAAGCAATAGTAGGAAGATTGATTACATTTGAGATAGATAACGATGACAACTATGTTCCAGTGTCCAAGAATATTGAATGAGCATTTGAAGCCAAGCTTTCACTCAAAGAAAAGGGTAAGAAGATAAAGGATTCTTAGTCAAAAAGTGAAGAAGAATTAGAATAGAGTTTTGATAGTGATCTTGAGGTGGTTGAAGCTCTACTAGCAAGAAAATATTCTAGAGGTAAAGAAAAATACAAAGGTAAGGTTTCTTTGATCTATTTTTCATGTGAAGAAATTGGACATATTGTTGCTAGGTGCCCAAACAAGAAAAATAAGGATGAGAAGAGAGGTCACAAGTGAATTGGCAAGAAAGATTTCAAATCATTCAAGGAAAAAGGTAAGAAAACATGTATCATGGCTAAGGATTCTAATGATTCTGATGATGGTGAAGATGAAATTGTTTGCATTTCTATGAAAGATGAATTTGATAATGATGAAGAAGATAAAATAACACTTATCTCTCATGTGAGAAAAAATGATACATGGATCATAGATAGTGGTTACTCTCATCATATGACTGGTGACAAAAAAAAGTTTGAATATTTTGAAGACTATGATGGTGGTAGTGTGAGATTTGGTAATAATGAACCTTGTTGCATAAAAGGAAGAGGGAGAATCTCACTAACCAAAGAGCTTGTATGTGATAATGCCTATTGGGTTGAAGGACTAAAACACAATTTGTTGAGTGTGGCACAACTAATCAATATTGCATTCAAAGTGGAATTCATGTATGGAAAAATAAGATTGTTGGATGACAAAGGAAAGATGATTAGATCAGGCATAAAAACTAAAGGTAAGTTGTTCTATCTTGAACTTGGTGAATGTTCATGCTTTATTGCTCAAGTTGAAGAATGTTGGTTATGGAACAGAAGGTTATGTCATGTGAACTTTGATAATTTGGTCAAAATAAGAAAATTCATGAAAATAAGAGGCATTCCTAGTATAAAGAAACCCGAGGTTGGTCTATGCAAAAATTGTCAAATTGGTAAGATGGGAAAGACTAGCTTTAAAAGTAAGAACCATCAATTTGAAGAAGTTTTGGAAATTGTGTGTACTAATTTTTGTGGACCTATTAGAATTGAAAGCTATACTAGAGAAATGTTTTTCATTATTTTTTTTGATGATTACTCTATAATGATGACTGTCATGTATTTGAGAGAGAAATAAAAAGCATTTGAGAAGTTCAAATGGTATTTGGCCAGAGTAGAGAACGAAATAGGAAAAAGACTAAAATGCTTGAGGTCAAACAGAGGTGGTGAATTCATCTTCCATGAGTTCAATAACTTTTGCATTGAAAGGGGAATCAAAAGACAAGTATTAGCCCCTAGAACTCTCAAGAAAAATGGAATAGCTAAAAGGAGGAACATATCTATCATGGACTATGCAAGAATGTTAATGATTGAAAAGAACATTGCTATCAAATACTGGAAGTAAGCTATCAGCACTGTAGTTCATACCTTGTTCGAGTATAGCTAAAGAAGGACTCATTCAAAACTCTCTATGAGTTATGGTATGGCTATAAACCTAATGTAAGCTACCTAAAAGTATTTGGAATTAATTGTTATATTCTAAAACAATCTAGAAAAGTTAAATTTGATGTGAAGGGTGATGAAGGAATATTTTTGGGATATTCTTGTAAGAGTAAAGCATATAGATGTTTGAATTTATCTACTCACAAAGTCATAGAAAGTTCACATTTGAAAGTTGATGAGTTTGTAGAAAGGACTAAAGAAGAAAGCAAAAAGAAACCAAAATATTACAAGAGATTTATTTTCATTGAACCTGATATAGTGCCAGATACATTTGTCAATCAAGAAACTTCTACTCTCGAGTCTTTGATCATTGAGTTGTAAGAAGTTCAAACTAAGCTATAGGAACCCGAGTCACATTCAAATGCTATCGAGCCAATGCCTACCTAGTTTGAAGGACCCATGAAATAGACAAAGTAGCCAGAACCTAAAGTTGAAATACAAGAGGATAACAATGCAATTCATTCAAAAGGCAAGGAACCTATATTAACCAAGTATGTTAGGAGACATCATGCACTAGACCAGATCATTGGAGACAAATCTAAAGGTACTATGACAAGAAGTAAGCTAAAAGGTACTTGTTTACTTGCTGATTTTGAACCTAGAAATGTCAAAGATACATTAGAAAATGAAAGTTGGATTGAGGCTATGAATGAAGAGATAGATCAAATAAAGAAGAACAAAACATGGACTCTTTTACCTAGGCCTAAAGATAAAAATGTGAGTGGAACTAAGTGGGTATTTAGAAATAAGTTGAATGAAGATGGTAAGGTATCAAGGAACAAAGCTAGACTAGTATATAAAAGATACTCTCAAGAAGAAGGAATAGACTATGGAGAGACTTTTGCTCCTATTGCAAGATTAGAAGGTTTTAGGACCTTACTTTCATATGCTACATACAAAGGATTTAAGGTATATCAAATGGATGTTAAATCTGCATTTTTCAATGGTATTTTGGATGAAGAAGTTTACATTGAATAGCCTAAAGGATTTGTTGATCCAGAAAAGAAGAAAATGGTCTACAAATTACACAAAGCATTGTATGGTCTAAAACAAGTCCTTAGAGGATGGTATGAAAGACTACATAAATATCTTATTTAGATTGGTTTTCAGAGAGCTAATGATAATAGTAGCTTGTATATCAAGGAAGGACTAGATAACAGGATTGTTTTGGCAGAAATATTTGTGGATAATACTTTGTTTATAGGAAATGATGATCTATGTAGAGAATTTTTAGATCAAATGAACAAGGAATTTGAGATGTCAATGTTTGGTGAGATTAAATTCTTTGTTGGTCTTCAAATTCAATAGAGTAAGAATGGTATCTACATCACTCAATCTAAATACATCAAGGAGATACTCAAAAAGTTTGGGATGGAAGATTGTAAACAAGTTGGAACTCCTATGTGCACTAGACTAAAGCTTACCAAGGATGATGAATCAAAGGAGGTAGATTAGACATTATATAGATCAATGATTGGAAAGTTGTAGTATGTAGTTCATACAAGGCCAGATATTGCTCTTGTAGTTGGTATTGCAGCAAGATTTTTAGCAAAACCAAGAGAAAATCACATGCTAGCAATCAATAGGATCATGAGATACTTGAAAGGCATTGAAGATTATGGATTATGGTACAAATTTGGAGGTAATTTGGATTTGAAAGTGTTTACTAATGTAGATAGGGTAGGAAACATCGATGATAGAAAGAGCACAAGTGGAGGATCATTCTTTCTTGGAAAGAGGTTGGTTTCTTGGACAAGTAAAAAGTGAAATTGTACATCCCAATCTATAGTAGAAGTAGAGTATGTTGTAGTAGCAGTAAAATATTCTAATATTGTTTGGTTCAAACAATTATTGGAAGGCATGAAGTTGGAAATCAAAGAACCCATTGTTATGTTTTGTGACAATACAAGTGCAATCAATATATCCAAGAATCTAGTGATGCATTCAGAAACTAAGCACATTGCAATAAAGTATAACTTTGTTAGAAAATTGGTGTAGAATAAGGAGATCGGATTGAAATATGTCCATACAAAGGAACAAATTGCTAACATATTCACCAAGTCATTACCTAAGGATGCATTATTTTATCTAAAAGGTAAGTTAGGGGTCATTCCCATATTTGAGGCTCACTAAAATGAAGTTTTAGTGATGCATTAATAGGAACCAAGTTAAAGATCTATTAGTTGATGTAGTATAGTCATGGGAACATTACATATGAATCAGTAATTAAGGTACAATGCTACTCATTTGTGTTGTGTTGTCTTTGGCATGTGTTGTCAAAGAGGGGGAGAATACTATCATATCTTTTTGAAATTTGTTTGTGGAGAGTTTTTAATTCCTTCACAAAGGGAGATTACTGCATTTGAGAAGTTTGTAGCATAAAATATAAGAGGGAGGAATATTCTGTCAGAGAAAGATTTGTTCTCAAATTTTATTCTACTATGACATGTTATGTTGCCATCAATGCCAAAGAGGGAGATTTTTGGATACAATTGTTCAATTGTGTGTTGTCTTTGATGTTACACAAATGTCATATTAGTTATCAGATAGAGTCTACCAAGCTTAGTTGGTCAGAAAAGAAAATTCTAGAGTCTATGGAGCTCAGTTGGTTACCAAAGTGAATTATAGAGTCTACCAAGTATTCCTAAATATACTTTATGGAAATAGTTTCTACCAAGCTCACTTAGGCATTGAAGGTGTCTGTGATAAAAGTTAGTTTCTACCAAGCTCACAAGGTCAGTGAAGGAAAGACAATGTTTACCGAGTTCACTTGGTCTCCAAAGGATTTTGCAAAATTCACAGTGTTTATCGAGCTTCTGTTGGTTAACATTGGAAATCATTTCTAAAGTAGTGTTTACTGAGTAGGGTCAGCCAATTAATGATTTCATTATTTTGGGAAATAAAGTTTAATTGTTTCATGTAATGAGTGTAGCTAACTGATGTAATGATGTTGGTAATTGTAACTTGTAAACGAGCTGATTTGACAATTTGTAAGGTATAAATAAAAGGTCAAGTTGTGAATTCTAAAATATGTGAATGGATGAATGAATTAGCAAGAATGCAAGTGTATTGATTAAAGTGTGAGAAAATTTTGAAGAAGGATTAGATATCCTTGAGGAGAAGCAAAGGTGTATTTGATTAGAGAGGATCTAGTGAAGCAGAATAGAGATCTATAATAGAAAATTTTAGTTGTATCTCATTCAGGTCACTTCATTGTTACTTTTTCATCATTGTAGCAGTGATTCCTAAATCTCTTATTAGAGTTGGTTTAAAAACCATTTTTGTAAACCCTCTAACAAGGTGACAGTTCTATTGAATTGTTCTAAAGTCTTCTAGCAAGGCCACTCCTAGCAGGGTGATTAAATCCTTTAACAAGGTCACACCTCATAGTGTGTTTTTGTAACCTTTAATACGGTTGGCTCATAATAGGGCTCACTTTAGAAGAGTGAAAATCAGTAGCTAGTTACTTGGTGGTTTTTCTCATATTGGGTTTCCACGTTAAATCTCATATTCAGATGATGATGTTGTTACTAAGACAAGGAATGATGAGGTATTTCTTGAGACTAATAATGATTAGCAGAAGGAAGGAGAGCCAAGAGTTGAGATAGAAACTCCTACCTTAAGAAAGAATATGACAAAGAATCACCCATCTGAGTAGATCATCTAAAGCAAAGATTAAGGTGTGATGGCAAGAAGTAGAGTTGATGAGGAGCTATGATTGATATCTCAAGTTAAACCTAAAAATGTAGATGAAGCATGTAAAGATGACTATTAGAAACAAGCAATGAAAGAGGAATTGGATTAGATAGTTAAAAATCAAACAAGGGAATTGGTTCCTAGACTAGTAGACAAGAATGTGATAGGAACTAAGTGGGTATTTAGGAATAAGATGAATAAACAAGGTGAAGTTGTAAGGAACAAGCGAAGATTGGTATATAAAGTTTATTCACATCAAGAAGGGATAGAATATGAGAAGACCTATGCTCTAATGGATAGAATGGAAGTAGTAGGATTATTCTTAGCATATGTAGCATAGAAGAAATTCAAAGTGTATTAGATGGATGTCTAGTCAACATTTCTAAATGGAGAACTTGAAGAAGAAGTATACATTGAGACTTTGGAGTATTTGTGAGGTATTCTTGTGCTTATGCCCCTTCCTAGATCAGAGTAGAAGATGCAAGAGTGCATTAGTCTAGTGTAACAAAGAACCATTTTTGTCTGGACTAAATGCTAATGCTTCCTATATGGTGAAGTATTTGAGATGGACAGAGTCATCTAGGACTCTTTTTTTATGTTTTTTTGAATAGTCTCTTTGGACACTTGAGCTAAGTAAGAATTAGTTGTTGCAAATTTTGATGTAGTAATGTTGGTTGCTGAAACCTTTGAAATTGATGTTAATGGGGAGATGTTTGGCATGAAAAATAGCATGTACAACATGACAGTTGAGAGAAGTCTGACATGAGTAAAGTATGTTTAGAAGAAGTATCGCATGGAAAGATAGTTTGATAGAAAGCACATTGAGGTATATCAATGGGAAAAAATGATTGATGAAGAGGATTTGAAAAGTAATATGAATAGCCTTTTGTTGGTATTCTTGGAAATAAATGTTTTTAATCTATGTTGCTATCAATGCCAAAGGGGGAGATTCTTGAGAGATTTTTGCAAGCATTAATGCTAATGATATTGCTATGGGCAAGTGTTATAGATATCCTATAATGATGGTATGTTATATTCATGAATGAGTTTTTCATTGATGTCAACATAGCATTTTTCTATGGTATCTAGCAAAAGAACAACAAAAAATCAAGTTGCTACTAATGGCTAGTTGAGTATTCTAACTATCCAAGGTTATGGGAGATACATGTGTGTATGTGGTATATGTAATTAATGTCAAAAGAAGAAAGGATAAGCTTGGAAAAATTTATGTAAGTTTTCATGATGTTTGTTCTGACATAGAGTTTATAGAGGCATGTTCTAGTAAAGTTATATTTGCTAGCAGAATTGATATTGTGAGAATCAAGGTCGAGGATGTGAAGAAGACATGTTGCTAATGACATGGATAATTTTTCTCATCATATTATTACATGTATAGAAAGTTATTCAAGTTGCAAGGTGAAAGATTGATGTTATCACTAAGTGTATCATGTTTTTAATGTGGTTCTATAATGATTAACTAAGAAGGTCTAATAGCCAACTTAGGGAATTGTTTTGAGGACTTAGTTTAAAGGAAAGACATTTTCCTTTATCATGTGGATATGAGATGACATGGAAAAGTAATTGTGTAAGAAATGCAAGTGTAGAATGTGAAGTTAAGTAAAGCAGAGTGAAAGTAAAGAAAACTTCATTACCAAGGTTTGATATTCAAGGTCTGTGTCCTGGTCTACAAGGTCTGGTAGTGATTGGTAGCAATTGGTAGAGGGAAAACCCCAGTAGGAATGATGCCTACAAGATGATGTACTCATATAAATATTCCTTGTTAGAGGATGGAATCTATTAGGAGTCTATTACAACATTTAGTACATAGAGTCCCTGTTAGTAGAATTTGTATCCCTATTAGGAGATTTCAACCCTATTATCATCCACACCCTAGGTTTACCTTCACTTGAAGTTTTTCTTGGTAACCAAAATCTTTGTGTCATATGATTACTTTTCATGCATGTCATAATTGGATATGAGATGGTAAATATGGTGAATATAGAATAAATTGTTAGAAATATTAGTGTTATAAATCCTAATTCACCCCCCTCTTAGTATCTTGGTTTCCAACTAAGATTTCCAACAATTGGTATCCAAGCTAAGTTCTCTTTGATAAGTTCAATGAATTGGAGTTTAGATCTTGGAAATGGAGGATTTTTAATTGGACAAAGTTATTGACAAGTAGGTGATTGACATCTAGCTCATACTACAACAACTTGAGATAGTAAGACAAGAACTAAAGAAATCCCTCAAAAGGAGAAAGGAATTGACTATTTAGGCCAAACAATTTTCCTATGAAGAAGATGAAACTAAAGGATAGTTTGAAATAGTAAATTCAAATAACATAGCATCTGTGGAACTAATACATAAGAAAATAATCCTCAATGAAGATGTTAGAGGACTAAAAAGGGAACATGATATTCAATCAGTTAGGTTATGTGAAGTAACTAAGCAAAAGAAGAAAGATTGAAACATAGACATGGTTGCTTCTAAGGAAGACAAAAGGCTAATGGCAACTAGACTTAGAGAAAAGAAATTTGATGTACAAAATCTCACAAACACTCAACTTGACATGATGCATCAACTAGTGCTTGCAAATTAGGAGTTGAACGAAAAGGATGTGGAAATAGAAAATTTGAGATCATAGAAAGATCCACTAAAGAATGAACTAAAAACTAAAATAGAATATGTGGAAAGATTCAATAAGCCAAATGAAGCAATAAAATACTTTGAAGAAATAATGAGGTCATCTAGCAACACTTTTGGATCAAGATATTCATCTACCAAGAAAGGAGAATTATCCAAGAATGGAGAGGTGACAAATGCAAAGTCAAGGGGAAAAACTACATGTTATCACTATGGAAAAATTGGTCATACTACAAACATCTTCTGAAGCAAAAATGGTATGCAAAATCCTAAACCTAAGTTTACTAATCATTATTTTTATTACAAGAAGCAAGCACATCAAATACATGAGTGTAGGTCAAGAATGAAAAATGTATCTAATACACCTAGATTTGAAGTGTATTTCTACAATGCTCAAAAGCATAGACATAGAGCATATGAATTCAAATCACAAACAAAACCCTATTGGAATAATAAAAGGAACAACCATGAACCTAACAATGTATGTACCAAATGTCACAAGTTTGTACATTCAAGAAAATATTGTAGAACTCAAATACAAAAAAAATTTAGAACAACATCAAGGGTAAAGGAAAAGTGGACATTGATTAAACAAGGAAGGAGATGAATAAAAAATGGAAGAAAAAAGTAGAAGATGGAAGCAATGGAACAAATGGAGTTGAGATAACCCAATTCAACGGAGAAGGTGATCACATCATCTCAAACTAATCAAGAAAGGTATGTTTGGAATAGTATTGTTAACATCAATGCTAATGATACTATATCAAGGGAGTATCCTAAGCATTGGAGACAATTGATATGTTGCATTCATGACTGCATTTGTCATTGATGTCAACATAATAATAATTCTATTAAGATTGGAAGAATGACAATCAGTAATCTTAAGATGTGCAAAATTTGACAAAGTTTTAGATGATGTGTAGTGGAGGACATGTTCCTAAGGTTATCTTTATGATTTGATTAAGAGGATTAAGCTTGAGTAAATGGTGTACAAAAGTTACACTTGATTTATTGGAAGCAGTGTAGAAACAAAGCATTAGAAAATAGAGTTTTGATGATCTATCACTATCTTTCATCTAAGATGTAATGAAGAGATGTGCAGTTACATAGTGATAGAGGATAGTCATGTGATGATGCTAGCATGTGTACAAGACATGGTTTCACACATGTGAAGCTCTGTATAGACTGTGAGCTGGCAATGCTATTGTATTCTTAAATTAATTAATTATCTTATTTTAATTAATTAAGAATGCCTCAAGGCTGATGCAATAACTTATTATAAAATTATGGTATAAAGGAATTTTTTTTCTTGTTTATAAATATAACTTGGAGAATAGGACCAAGTGGAATGCAAATTGTTAGTACATAGTGCAAGAAAAACTGGAATTCTTACTAAATGTGTATAAGTAATCTAGGGGATGATTGGATGGACAGTATGAGATTTGGCTAGAAGATTTGAAGAAGAAGAAGTCTAGTTGATAGGACCAGTACAAAGGAAGGAAGTACATTTTAGTTCTATTATTTTGTAAGGAATAATACATAGATCATTTGGTTAGTGATTTCATTGATCTTAACCTTGAACCTATTTAGGTAGTGGGTGCAGTTGTCTTCTACAAGTCCTAACAGGGTTGGAATCTCCTAATAGGCATTCAAGGTCTCTTGAAAAGGATTCATATGTACTAAATGTTATAAAAAAATCCTAATAAGGTCTATTCTTTAAAAAGTAATATTTATATTGGTTCATCATCTTGTGGGTACCATCCCCATAGGGGTTTTCCCTCTGATGAAGGATTTACCTTAACATATCTAGTGTTAATTATGTATGAGTATCTTGTTGTGGTTTCAATTTATATTACTCACATATCTGGTGTTAATTTAATATATATTATTGTGGTTTTAGTTTATATTATGCATATGGTTAAGTTTTTTTAAGTTTAATGATTGTAATAATAGTTGTATAGCTAATTCACCCCCCACCCTTAGTTATATTGTTGGATAATGTATTCTAAAAATTGGTATCAGAGTTTTAGATCCTTGAAGATAAGGCATAATAGCTTTGGGAGATCAATGGTGAATATTTTCAAGAAGGATAGTCCAAGATTTGATGGGGGCAATTATGATAGTTGGAAGGAAAGGATGAAGACTCATCTATTGTGCATGGGTCTAGGTTATTAGATCTTGACAAGGAGTGAGAAGACTATTGTAAATCTCATTGAGAAGATCATTGATGAAGATGAAGAAGATTGATCAAAGAGGGAGATTGTTGTTAAAAGAATATTTTCAATCATTGTTTTGTCATTGATGTCAAACTTGCTATTTGTAGGAATAACATTTTCTTATAAGATCCAAGTACTACCACTTAGTCGATTGATAAAGAGGATTTGATCAACAAGGTGTAACAAGAGTACCTAAGGGAAAGGTTGAGTTATGATGTTGTAATGAAGTGTAAGGATCAATTAAGACAATGGTTAGATGATGTATTGATAACATATTTGAAGATACAAAGGTTGGCTACACTTAGAAACATTGGAGGAATAAGTTGTAACAAGGTTGACTGCAAAGCCTAAACTAAGTTCATTATTGGGTGTTGAGCAAGCTAGTTGAAGCTGAGAAAAAGAAAAATCTAGTGTGTGTCAAGTGATCTTCAGGTGCTCAGTGAAGTTCAAGTGCCAAGAAAAGTATCAAGTATTGAGCATCAAAAAATCTTAGTTGGTGCTGAGTAAACTTCAGCTGCCGAGCATCAGTAAAAATGTAGTTGATGCTGAGTAACACAGTATGTGCCAAGCATCAAGATTTCAATAGTGCCAAGCTATTGCATTGTTGAAAAATAAAAAATTTGCCAAATCTGAGCCAACAGTTGTTACCTAGAATTTTTTGAACCATTTGGAGGATAAGGATGATGAGTTGGTGGCATAGAATTCTAGGTAAACCATTTTTGGGTGAATTCAAAAGAATTCTATGTAAACAATCAATCCTACCTAATCCATATGAATTGAAATCAAAGAAGGGAAGAATCGAGCAGGAAAAGGAACTCTAAGACTTATATTTTAAGGAGTCATAGACCAAGAAGAAAGTGTTTTTTCTGAAATGCCAAATTGTGAAGTAGTTAGAAGGGTGTCAAGGGGAAGGCATCTAGGAGAAGGAAGAGCATAGAGACTCTTCTTCTACAAGTGGTCAAGAAGAGATGATTGCACTGGAAAATTGAGCATGGAGACTCAAGGAGATTAAGCTTGAAAGGAGGGAAAGCTATGAAGAGTTGTAGAGACTGAAAGCCAAGCAATGCAAAGAGCTGAAGAGTGACATGCGATCTACAAGCTGAGTTGTATGTTGTAATCAGGTCAAAATCCCTAATTATTACTATCTAGAAAATTATCAGTTAGGATAGAAGCAAAATCTTATGGAATTAGGTTGGCCTAACAACCATTTGTAAATCCTTTAACATGGTGGCATTCCAAGTGAATGTTCTAAAGTCCTCTAACCAGGCCCACTTCTAATAGGATGGATAAATCCTCTAACAAGATCACATTTAATAGTGTGTTGTAAGCCTTTAATAAGGCAGGCCTTTCACAGGGCATCACTTCATAAGAGTGAGAATTGAGTAGCATGTTACTAGTGGTTTTTTCTAAATTGGGTTTCTAGGTAAATCACTTTGTTATGTGTTGATCTCTTATGTGTTATGCTTGCATGTTGATTTACAATAACTTGTTGAATAGGAAAGTTAAAGCTTGGATAAATGTATGGTTAAATGGGCTCACTACACTTAGTGAAAAAGTTTGAATTGGACATGTTGGACCTTGAATAACTGGTTCACGCCCCCCCCCCCCCCACCTTGCTCCCTCTCAGTTATTATAAAGCATTTCTAACAAAGACAATTGTGGAAGAAGGAAACCTTCAAGAATGCAGTGAAGTAGGCAGAAAACATTTCATGTGTAACATGAGAGCCAGAGAAACCCTACTATTCGATCTTCCAAAGAATGAATACAATCAGGTAAAGATATTGCAAACCTCCCATGAAATTTGGAAAGATAGAAGTTACTTTTGAAAGTGATGATCATGGAAAAAGATTGAGATTTCAAAACTTCATTTGCACATTTCTTTAGCACCACCATTTAAGAAAATAGCTTAGATGATTTAGCTAGTTATGCCATGCACCAAAGATTTCACAAAGGAAACATTACTTGGAAGATTAGAATATATAGAAGTAGAAATGAGACAATCTAGAGAATTAGTTAGAGTTGAGATAGCCTTTAGTGCTCTAAACATTCAATGTAATCTATCAAAAAGTGCAAGCATAAGAGAAGACTTTTCTAGTAGTAGCATATCTGAGGAAGATAAGAAGATTAAAGAAGGAATAGTCCTTCTAGTAAAAAGAGAGGAAGATGGTAAGAAAATCTATAAATGTTGGACTTGTAACAAATATGGTCATTATGCATCTAGATGTCCAAAAAGATCGAAAAAATTTAGAGGAAAATTTAAGCCTAGAAGAGATAAAGATAGAGATTATTTGTATGCTAATGAGGATGAAGAATTTGATCAAAGAGATAAAAGTGAAAGTGACTATGAATTAGGACTTGTGGCTATTAGAGAAGATGATCTTGATAGATAAATTAGAGAAGAGACAGTTATAATTACCCATGTTGAGAAGAAATTAGATAGGATAATTGATAGTGGATGTTCACATCACATGACTAGTGATATGAACAAATTTGTTAAGCTCAAAAATCATGATGGAGGTATTGTTAGAATTGGTAATAATTCAGCATATCATATTATAGGAATTGTATCTATTACTCTTGATGGTAAAATTAACATTGATGATGTTTACTTTGTTGACTATTTGAAACATAATCAATTGAGTGGTGGATAGTTGTAGACAAGGGATGTCTATTGTAGGTCATAGAGAAGACCTACATTATCAAAGACAAAGGTGGTAAGATGATTAGTACTAGAACTAGATCCAAAGGTAATGTATTTGTATTGAATCCTACTGAAATAACATGTTTGGTTGCAAATTTTGAAAATAGTTGGTTATTGCATAGAAGGTTCTATCATATAAAATTTGACAATATTGTGAAGTTTAGTAGTACATTTGCAATGGGAGATCTACCTAAGATTATGAAGCCGACTAATGTTATCTACAAGGAATGTGTTTTGGATAAGTAGAGGAAAGTTTCTTTTCCTAGCAAGAAGTTCTCTACTATATAGAAATTGGAGATTGCTCACACCAATCTGAGTGGTCATATAAGAACCAAAGGATTCTATGGTGAAAGTTACTTTATGATTTTTGTTGATGATTTCACTAGGATGATGTGGATAGAATAGAGTTAAAAATGAATCTAAAGCTTTTGAAAAATTCAAGACATTCAAGAATAGAGTTAAAAATGAATTTGGTGTCAAGATTAAATGTTTGAGATTAGACAGAGAAGGAGAGTTTACCTCTAGAGAGTTCAACATGTTCTATGAAGATAATGAAATCAAAAGACAGTTATCTTCACCTAGAGTACTTGAACAAAATGAGATTGTTGAAAGAAAAAATAAACCTATAGTAGAAGCAATGAGAGAGATGTTATTTGAGAATGATGTCTCAACGAAATTTTGTAGAGAAGTAGTCAACACTTCAGTATATACTCTAAATAGAGTATAGATTAGGAAAGGTATGAGAAAAACTCCCTATGAGTTATAGTTTGGTCATTCACCACCAATCAACTATTTTAGAATATTTGTATGTAAGTGTTATTTAAAGAGAGATGACGATATTGATAAGTTTGATCCTAGAAGTAATGAAGGTATGTTTCTTTGTTACTCACTGAAATGTAAACCATATAGAAGTTTCAACTATAGAACTAAGACAATAGTTGAGTGCACAAATTTAAGGATTGATGAAAATTTTGGTACTAAGTAAAAGATGGTAGATTATAATTCTGATGAAGAAGGGGATAATTCTAGGGTTGTTAGATAGAATGTTGAAGTTCTTTTTGAGACTAACAATAACTTGCAGAATGATGTATATGTTGAGTATATACAAGAATAGGGATCTTAACCTAGAGAAGAGATAAGAGTTGAGATGTCAACTCCTATCTCTAGAAGAAACATGACAAAGCATCACCCTCTAGAGTAGATAATTGGAAGCAAGGATAAAGGTGTGATGACAAGGAATAGAGTGAATGAGGAATTATATCCAATTTCTCAAGTGGAACCTAAGAGCACAGATGAAGCATGTAAGGATGACCATTGGATACAAGAAATGAAAGAAGAATTATGTCAAATTGTGAAGAATAGGACATGTTAATTAGTTCTTAGACCTAAAGACAAAAATGTTATAGGAACCAAATGGGTATTAAGGAATAAGATGAATGAGCAAGGAGAAGTTTAAAGAAACAAGGCTAGACTTGTTTGTAAAGGTTATTCACAACAAGAAGGCATATATTATGAAAAAATATATGAACTTATGGCAAGAATAGAAGCAATAACGATGTTCTTGGATGCAACCAGAAAGAATTTCAAGCTTTATTAGATGGCTGTCAAGTCAATTTTTTATAATGGAGAACTTGAAGAAAAATATTACATTGAGTAACTTGATGGATTCCCTTTGATTGAAGATAAAGAATTTGTATGTAGATTGAAGAAATAATTTTATTGTTTGAAGCAAGCACCTAGAACTTGGTATGCAAGGTTGGATAGGTATTTATCTAAGCTTGAATTTATTAAAAGGTACAATAGATGGTAACCTATATTTAAGGAAAATTGATGATGGTTTGTTCATCATTGTAATATTTGTGGATGACATAATATTTGGAGGTAATCATAAAGAAAGTTATAAGTTTGATGAAGAAATAAAAAATGAATTTGAAATGAGCATGATAAGAGAAATGAAGATTTTCCTAGGATTGTAGATTACAAATAAAAGAGATAGGATATTTATTTCACAGACCAAGTATCTAAAAGATATGTTGAACATTGTAACGCCCCACCAAGGGATCCAAAAGAAATAACCTAAAGTTTTACTACATTTGCTAAACATTTGTTTTTTTTAAGAAGGAATAACATACACATAAAACATAAAGTAGCGAAAGAAATAACATACAATCATCTATAAATATACATAGCATGTTACATTTGTTAAGGATCCCATGACATTGAATCACACTTTAAATTTAATTAATACTAAGTCCATCAAATACAACATCCATATGAAAGAATAATTAAAAATTCCAATGTCCATTTAAATAATATACATTTTTTTTGAATGCCACTTGGCAATAAAATTTGGAATGCTCAATCATGCACTGTACATGTCACAGGGTATGAAAGGCTAAAAGAATATACATTTATAAAAATAGAATTAAATCATCATCCTTGGATCCATGATACACAGTAGAATACCATAAATGAAACCATCCATCATAAAAGATATAAACATCCATCATAAGATATAATCATCCATCATAATGATACAAAGATAGAATGAAATGAAATGCAGACAAGGGAACTCCAGCCATGGTATCAACAGACGGATCTCAATGGTAAGAGTAAATGATGGAAACACAACCAAAGACCAAAATGAACACATAGGAAAAGGGAAATATTATTATCAATGAAAAATGCCCTATGGGCTTACAACAGTATAATTCTGGAGAAAGAAATCCTCCACACAATTCCTTCTCTCTAACTCCACTAAGAGTTGCCTTTACAATCTAGAAATATTCTTAAATAAGCCCCTAATGGTTTAGGGTTAGGAATACATTCTACAATATGCCAGTTGAAATCCACCACCAAAATAGAAGGTTCCAAAAATCATGTTGGAAGTTGGTGTAAAATTAGAAGAATCCAGAAATGGTAGTCCAACTTCTAGGAGGCATAACTTTTGAACCGTAACTTTGATTGACAAACCATGTACATTTCTAGAAAGCTCTCGAAGTGCTTTATAGCCCTATGGATGAGCTTTTCTCATCTCCCATTTTTTGGCCCTATACAACACTATTTAGTGCCCCATATCTAACTTTGAAGCACTCTTAGGAGGTCTCTAGGAAAATTAAAAACTACAATAACTCTCTAACCGTAAAGCCTTTTGACCTAATTCTTTTTCTGGAGCATTTTAAATTACATGTAAAATCATCCCTCCAAATTACACCCTCTAACTCATAATATTTTTGGCTCATTTACAAAATAACTCATTTTCTATATTTACATGTATCACAAGGTGCTTAAAAACTAATAAAACTCTAACCAAGAAAACTAATAGTGGAACTATGAGAGTTGGAACTTTTATTTGACCCAAATGGGTATCTAGAAATAAAAACACATTAAACAAAAACTATCTCTAAGCATATTTTTGGGTGATATAGGATTGCCCTTACACCACTGGATGCTCTTGCATTAGTAAAAATCACTACCACCTGACCACATGGAAACTAAATGGCCCACTCCCACCACACTGAGGAGATAGTCTCATGTCCCAAATAGGATATCAAACCAAATATCAAAAGTACTCTCTAAGTCTGAAAGTCCCTAAAGCTAATCTAACTCAAAGGTACCAAGATAAACTGACATCTAAACCAAAAGACATAAAAAGACACTTCAGAAACCTACTATGTAAGTGGGAAAGTTTCATTGCATGAATCGTGCTAGAGTTACGCTGGTAGTCTCTCAGGACCTCGACCCCCTAGTGGTCCCTATGCAGCCACTAGTATCCTCTCATACTGACAAGGCATACTATGGATGCAAAGTCACAACCAAGAATTCTCTCTACTCCCATCCTAGTCTATACAAGCACTCAAGGCATGGGCAAGAACATACAATGACTCTTATCAGGTTCATTTTATTCCCATTTAGTGTAGTGTTTTCACTTATTAAACAACTTACAATGGTTTACCCCGGTAGCCACTTAGGGTTTGGCTCCCATTCCAAGCCACTTCCAACCATTACATATAGATCACCTACCTTAAGCTCATAAAAGAGAAAATCAATAATCATATAAAAATCACCTCAGTACTATACAAGTGACTAGAAAGCATCAAAATATAATTAACAATAATCACATCAATTCTCTACGAGCAACTGGAAAGCATCCCAAAAATATTGATCAAGGACTCAAAATGGTTAAGTAAAATATCTCATAACAATCATCTCAACTTCATAGAAGAACATTGGAAATCAATAACGAATAGTAAATACAAACATATCATAAAGATACCATCACATTACCATGGTTGGGTATTTTAAAAAATCAAGATCAAAACATCCACATGACATCACAAACACATAACTCCCAAGCCTCTAGTCACAACCTAAGATTGGTCAAGGCTAGGTCAAACCCTGAAACCCCAAAACGTAGACAACACATAGAAAACATAATAGTCTCATAGTTTGGTTTGATTTGGAAAACTTTCTATTGAGTTAAATATAAGGTTTTGGTTTCGTTTCAATGTATATTCCAAGTATATATGAATTCTCAGTTTATCCTACACATTAACCTATTCATTTTTTTGAATAAAATATAGATATTACCCCCAATTATATTTTTAAAAAATGTCCTAATATATTCTAAGGACAATTATTTATTCATTTATATTGTTAAAATAATATCTATTGATCTTGCAATAAAACTTATTCTCAATTTTATTAAGTCATTATTATTATTTAATAAGATAAATTTAAATTCCCTACGTACTCCCATATATTAATTAAATTTAATTAAATTACATTTAATTAATTAATAACCATATAAATTATCTATGTTAACATTCATTAATTATAAAGTTAACAAATATTAATAAAATTAACAATAACTAATAATTTTGAATTTTAATAATTAATATTTAAAAAAAACTTTATTAATAAAGTCATTAATTAATAATAAGATATATTAATATATATATATATATAATAAATAAATAAATAAAATAATCCTCACATTTATTTTTAAAGCCTATCAGCCTTTTAATTAAGTCACGTGGTCACAGGCTAGGCTACTGCTGTCGACAGTAATTAGTACTACTGCTACGTGCAGTAGCTTAGTTTGTGCATGCAGGCATAGTACGAACCGCATAGAAAGAAAAAGTTGGGTGGTAAAAGCAAAATTATTATAATATTTTTTAAATTTCATGTTTAATAAAATTTATTTTTAAAACAAAACAATCCTTCATAAATTATTATTATTATTATTTTAATCAAATCCCCCCTTTCAAAAATTTGTATAAACATTTCATGTATATATGTATATATGTATATATGTATATATTTATGTATATATATACATACATATATATATATATATATATATAGTGTTATATATATATATATATGTATATGTATGTATACATACATACATACATACATACATACATACATACATACATACATATGTATGTATGTATGTATGTATGTATGTATGTATGTATGTATACATACATATACATATATATATATATATATATATATATATATAACACTTGCCACTTTAGTTTGATAGGAGAAATACAAACAACCACATGAATTTCCAATCTAGAATTTCCATTTTCAAAATTCAAACCCTTCCCATGATAAATTATAATTTCTTTCCTCTATAGAACGAGGCTTTCTAATTCAATTTTTGATCTCCATGCACACAAAAAAATCAACATGCATACCAAAAATTCACAATATTGAAACATTCGTCGTAAGAATTCTTCAAAAATCTATTTAACAAACACGATGAAGATAGGAAGAAAGAGCATAATAAATTTAGAAAATAATCACAAGTGTCTACCTGGACACTGATCCTAAATGCTATGCCCAAGAAAGTTGTAGAGAAATTCCTCCTCTCAAAACCTTCTCATTTCTAAAAATTCTTTCCTCTTCCAAAATTTGTAATCATTCAAAAATGAACCCTCAAATTGTGATATGGTGTTCTCTCCTAAAATTGGGGCACTAATTGTGCATTCACTGGAGAGAGCTCCCTACTCACCAAACTTCAACTCTTTATTAACTTTTCCTTTATCTTTTCTTTTTCTTTTCCATGCACATTTATTAAATTATTAAATAAATTTATTAAATTTTCACTTGACTTCTTTTTTAAGTAATTTACTAATTTTAATCTCATGCACACATTATACAATTTTGAAACTTTCAATAAATTAATATCTTTTCAGTTTTTAATTTGTTATATTTTAATCTCATGCATACTTTATGGGTTTTTTAAAACTCTTAATAAATTATTATCTTTTTATGCTTTAATTAATTTTTGAAACGTTAATTGATAAAATATTTATTAACTTAAATAATAATAGTATTTACCATTTATTTAAAAATGAACTCTAATATATTATTATTATTAAATTAAATTAATATTATCACATTCTAAAATTTAAACTTATATCTTGCATCTTTAAATTTAGTTCTTTTTATTTAATTAATTTCCCAATTAATTAAATATAATTAAATATTAAAATACCATAATAATTTTCCATTAAATTAAATCATTAATTTAATCTTTTAATTAGACTTAATTAATAGAAAATTTCACTAAAGACTAATAAAATAAAATATGAAAACTCAGAGGGTAGTCAACTCAGATACTTGTCCTAATTTTCTAAGAAAAATGGCTTAAAGGTTTAGGAGTTGGACTTAATAATTTATCTCCCCTCTCTTACCATTGAGATAATGTGATAGGGTACGCTCATCCTGGCAATTCAAGGAAGTCAATACCTGGTACCTGCAATCTACATAAAATCCACACGTGTACAGACACAATATTCTAAGCTAAATAGGCAATGGCAAGAAGTAGTGCATCATTTAGATCCTGACTAGTAGGTGACTACGAGTCCCTTCCTTAACCACATCAGAAAAACCATACATAAAGAAGACATACACGTACACCATACACATACAATATGGGGTAAGTATCCATAAGAGAACACATATGATAATCCATCTAACTAATCATCATCAATAACCGAAAACACTGTAATAATCATCATGCATACATGAAGTATAGAGTATCAAGTAATCTCATCATATATCAACTGAATCTGAAATAATGTCTAATGATCTCAAAGTAATGCTACTAATAATCAAGCATAAAAATGGCCTAACAGATTTTGGCAATAATAGAAAAAATTTAAACTAGAGGTAGGCACTACAAAAATATTTGGTTTAGAAAGTTGCAAGCCTTTTGGTACACCCATGATAACTGGGCACAACTTATCTAGTAAAGATGAAACACCTACAATTGAGCAGAAAAAGTATATATCTATGATTGGAGGATTGCAATATCTAACTCACACTAGAATAGATATAGTGAATGTTGTTGGGATTCTAGCAAGATTTCAAGATGATCCTAAGGACTATCATTATGTAGTAGTGAAAAGGATATTCTAATATTTGAAGGGTACATTTGACTATGGAATTTGGTTTGATAGATCAAGTGATTTTACTTTGTGTGCATATACTAATGTAGATAAGGCAGGTAGTATGGATGATCGCAAGAGCACCAGTGGTGGAGCATTCTTTCTTGGAGGAAGATTGGTTTCTTGGTTGAGTAAGAAATAAGACTATATTTCTTAGAGTACAACTGAGGCAAAGTATGTTGCAGCAAAAAATAATTGTAATCACGTTATGTGGATGAAGAAAATGTTATACAATACTAAGATTGAGTTTACAAAACTTGTTATCATTTATTGCAATAACATAAGTACAATAAGTATGTCTAAAAATATGGTATTGTATTCTAAGATAAAGCACATATCCATTAAGTATCATGTTTTGAGAGAAAGGGAAGAAGAGAAGGAGATAAGGTTGGAGTGTGTAATTAATAAAGATTGAATTGTAGATATCTTTAAAAAACCTTTGCCTAAAGATACTTTTGAGTACCTAAGATGTATGCTAGGGGTTATGCCCCTACCTACTTTAGAATAGATAATGTAAGGAATGCATCAGTCTAGTGGTATAGAGCACTATGGTTAGATTGGATTGAATTTTGATGCTTCCTTTATGGGGGAGTATCCAATATGTATTGATTCATAAAGGACTCTTGGTAATTAGAATTGAATAGTATCTTTGGACACTTAATTTGGTTGATGATTTGAGAAGCTGACTAGCATTTGGTATTTAGCAATTGGTACTTGTAATGACACCTTTGACATTGATGTCAATGGAGGAGAGAATATGTACATAAAAAACATCTCCTAGGTAATTGGGAGAGAAAATATGTGAGTAGCACCTGTTGAGATGGCAATGGTGGGGACTTATCTCTTTAGGGAGATTTAGAAACATTCATGTAAGTGCCCAAAAGAATATTTAAGTGTGAAGAACAATATGTAAGTGAGTGGAAGGAAATATAAGTGTGCACAAGGAAATAAGTATATAGATGCAACCATAAAGTATTGTAAGTTGTGAAATAAGTTTGTTTGGGTCATTTATGGCCTTGCTCTAGTTTACTTTTCTATGTTTTCAATAAGACAATGTTTTTAGATTCCTAGGTTCACTTTTAACCCTTTTGTGTGGCCCATTAGCAATTTGGGTGTTTTATAAGCTCCCTACTCAATGAGGTCACAAGGGCACAATCTATGTAATTGGGTGTATTTACTTATAATATAGGGTTCATTAGTGGTATTAAGTCTATCTAAATAGTTCAAAATGCCTTTAATGCTTTAAAATGTAAAAATGCAATAAAAGTTGCAAAAGTTGCTATGCAACTTTACAACTTTTTGCATAATTAAGCAAAAGTGTTTGTAATAAATCCCCCAATGGTCACAACCTTTAAAATTTGGTTGGATCAGTTGGGGAAGACCTTCATATAGGTCTTTTAGGCAAGTGGAAGGTAGAAGGCAAGGCTTTGGCATTGAAATCAATAAAAGTAAACCTATTTTCTGCATTCTAAGCAAGTTTTCTAAATGGTACAAACATGTACAAAGGAATAGGAGGTTGAGCCTAATATTGAAAGATGCACCATTGAGTTAGCTTTCAAATGCAACTAGTTTGAGGTTCTAAGACTCTACAAAACTCAAGTTGCACCTATTTTTGTGCAAACAACATAGATTTTGAGGGTTTCTAGGGTTTTGGAAGAAATTGATTCATAACTCCAAATTCCACAAAAGGAAATTAATGGCCTTTGGTGGAATCCTTGTAATCTTAATGATCTTTGAGATTTTTTTTTTTTTAGTTGGTAACATGCAAGGACAAGGGAGAAAGATGATGCCCTAGGTGAATATACCATCTATGCACCAACTCACTATTTTGCTACACTTAGCATTTGGGACCCTAAAACTTATTTCTAAAGCCTCAAACTTTTGATTTAGACTATTTGGAACATTCCTCAACCAATCCAATTAGTTTGGTGTTTTTAGCACATGCCTAAATAGTATTTTCTTTGTAACAACACCCTAATTAGCCCTTTAGGCCTAGTTGCTATCCCCACAAGTTATGTCATCTTTTTTGTTCATGTGATATCAGCAGTTTGGGTTTTTGGAGTACACCTAAAATGAAAATTCTCTTAGTGGTTGGTTTCCTTGTTTAAATCCAAAGTCTTCAAGTTATAGGAAAAAATCTAATTTCTTGGGCTACTAGCATTCCAAGGATCTAATGAAGGATTTATGTCTTTTATGTGCTTTGGGGTCCTCAAATTCAGTTAGCATGACCATGTTAGTATAAAAACAACATTCCATAAGTCTTTTGTAAGAATTACATGTTTTAGGTAAGTTTCATGCATTGAGTCCCTTTTTGTAAAGGTGCAAGTGCAGGGTTCTAGGGTCTATTTTGGGTCTCAAACCTTCTTAAGGTTTTTTATTAGGTTGAATTCTCCCAACTTCCACTATCCAAACCCTCACCACTTGCATCAAGTGGTATCAGGGTCCATTTAGATCTTTGGGCTTGTAAAAATTTTCCAAAATTTCAGACAAAGACAATTATGGATTTCCATCCAAGATGACTAATGCAAACATAGTGAAATATTTGGAGTGGAAGATAAAGGAAGATGCACAAATGAACAGAGATGAACTTAGAAACATTATGATGTAACAAATGAGAGATGAGTTGAAAAGTCTTAAAGAAGAGCTTGCCAAAGCAAAGAACTCTAAAGAATTGGATAAAGGGAGTGATGAAGAAATCCCTTTAGAGGAAGAAGAACAAATACCTCCAAATCAAAGGCTGCTTGTGAGCACTCTTAAGTCCATGGAAAGAAGAACCATGGATGCCAAGTTAGACTTACCAACCTATGATGGGAAAATGAACCCTGATGTTGTAGTTGATTGGTTGGATGCCCTAAATGGTTTCTTTGAATGTGATGAGATTTCTAAGAATCAAAGGACAAAGATAGCCAAGTCCAAGTTGAAAGACACCGCTCTTACATGGTGGAATATCACCCAAGGAGATCAAACACTTGTAACTAAATAAGCCATGGTAGAGTTCCCTTTAGGTGATTTCAAAGATAAATTTTTATTTGATATTATAGAAATGGATGCTTGCCACCTTCTCTTAGGAAGGCCATGGAAATATGATATAGATGCCATGTATAATTGCAAAAAAAATACATACACCATAGTGAGGGATGGAAATACTTATAATCTCAAGTCTCTACCTAAACCTAAAAAGGAAAAAGAACCTTTAGCTATCATAGTGGGAGAAAAAGAAATGTTAAAAGCAATAAAAGAAGAAAAAGAGGGATATGCATTAATTGTGAAACCAAATGATGAACCATTACCTAGCAAGGATAAATCAGTCCCAAAGGAAGTTCAAAAGCTTCTTTAAGAATACAAGGAACTGGTTGCAAAATATTTACCCTCATCCCTCCCGCCCATTAGAGACATAAGCCACCAAATAGAATTAATTCCTAGAGCATCGTTGCCTAACAAAGCCCCATACAAACTCACTCCTGCTCAAAATCTTGAAATATACAAACAAGTTGCGAAATTATTGGATAAAGGACTTATTCAAAAAAGTCTTAGCCAATGTGTTGTTCCATTAGTTTTTCCTCCCAAAAAGGATGGTAAGTGGAGACTCTGCATTGATAGTAGAGCCATTAAAAAAATCACCATCAAATACAGATTTCCTATCCCAAGGATTTAAGACCTCCTAGACCAATTGGGCAATGCATCATATTTCTCAAAAATTGATCTAAAATTTGGTTATCACCAAATAAGAATCAAGCTAGGTGATGAATGGAAGATCACCTTCAAAACTACAAAAGGTCCCTATAAATGGCTAGTAATGCCATTTGGTTTAAGCAACACCCCCTCTACCGTCATGAGGCTAATGAATGAAATATTTCATGATTACAATGGCAAGTTTTTGGTTGTTTATCTTGATGACATACTAATTTTCAGTTGTAGCTTGGAGGAACACCTTGAACACATTGAATTGGTTCTTAAAAGGTTAAAAGAGCATCAACTAATTATCAACCTTGAGAAATGCATATTCTTGCAAAAAGAACTCACATTCTTGGGATTTGTGATCTTGCAAGGGACACTAAAAATGTATCTAGCAAAGGTAGATGCAATCATCAATTGGCCTCCTCCAAAGAATACAAGTGTTGTAAGAAGTTTTCATGGATTAGCAACATTTTATAGAAAGTTCATTAAAAACTTCAGCCATTTATGTGCACCTATATTGGATACAATAAAAGGAGGTAAAAAGGTAAAGTTTGTTTGGACTAAAGCAACAAATGATGCATTTGAATATCTCAAATCAAGAGTGGAACAATATCCAATACTCACTCTTCCTAATTTTACTAAGTTTTTTACTATTGAGACAGATGCAAGCAACCTTGCAATTGGGGCAATCCTTAGCCAAGACAATAAACCTATTGCTTTCTTCTTTGAAAAATTAAATGATGCTAAAAAGAAGTACTCAACTTATGATTTAGAACTTTATTCTATGGTTCAAGCCCTCAAGAAATGGAGACATTATTTATTACCTAAAGAATTTGTGGCTTTTACAAATAACCATGCTCTAAGCTACTTAAATTCTCAAGACAAGTTGAGTGTGAAACATATCAATTAGATGAAACAATTACAAGCCTATTCCTTCACCACAAAGCATAAGAAAGGCCAACAAAATAAAATTTTTGATGCTCTAAGTAGGAGGATCATTTTAGTGTATGAAATCCAATTTCAAAGCACAGACATCCAAGCATTGAAGGACCTTTACAAAGATGATGCAGATTTTGGTGAAATATATTTGGTTTGCACTACTCTTATGGAAAGGTATCATACAAATTTTCCTAAATTTCTTACTCAAGATGGACTACTTTTTAAGGGTCATCAATTTTGTATTCAAAAATTTTCTATGAGAGACAATATAGTAAAGGAAAAACATTGTGGGTGAATGAGTGGTCACTTTGGTATTGATAAAACATTAGAGGTTGTTAAAAGACATTATCATTGGACAAAAATGTAGCACAATGTCAAGAAATATGTACAGTCATGTGTTAAATGCCAACAAAAAAAGGGTACTACAATTGACCAAGGGTTATACCAACCTCTCCCAATCCCTTCTAGACCTTGGGAAGTAATATCTATGGACTTTTTGATGGGATTACCAAGGAAAAAACTAGGATATGATAATATATTTGTGGTTGTAGACCATTTCAGCTAGATGGCACACTTTATACCTTGTAAAAGCACTCATGATGGCTCTCACATTGCCCGTCTCTTCTTAACTCTATTATTTCAGATAGAGACACTAAATTTCAAGGAAACTTTTGGAGAACCTTGCACAAGAAATTGGGCACTAATTTGCAATTTAGTTCTACCTACTATCCTCAAACATGTGGTCAAACTAAAGTTGTAAATAGATCCCTTGGAAACCTCTATGGATGCCTCACCAAGAAATATGCACAAAATTGGGATCTAATTTTTCCACAAGCTAAGTTTTCTTTCAATGATTCATTCAATAGGTCTACAAGAAAGCCATCATTCCAAATAGTCTATGGATATCATCCAAAAGGGCCTCTAGAACTTAGAGAGTTACCTAATGATATAAACATTAGTGCACAAGGAGAAGAATTGAATGAACTTATCAAACAAGTAGAAGAAAAGGTGAAAGATACATTAGAACATACTTCACAAAAATAAAAAGCACAAGCAAATAAGAAGAGGAAAGATGTTCAAATCTAAGTAGGTGAAAAAGTATGGGAATGTTTGAGAAAGGACGGACTCCCTAAAAGTCATAATAGCAAACTCCAAATGAAGAAGATAGGACCTTGTACAATCTTGAATAAGTTTGGTCCTAATGCCTACAAAATTTTATTACCACCTACTATTGCCATCTCACCAATTTTCAATGTGGCTAACCTCACTATTTTCAAGGACACTTCTGATGTTGTAGGTACATCTATAACAGATTCACATGAAGATTGATTGAAAGATCTATGACCTTCATAACTTTAGAGTTCAAAGCAATCTTGGAAACAAAAATTGCCAAGAAGACAAGGAATCAAACATACTATTAGTACTTGGTTGAATGGAAGGGGTTTCCTACCATTGATATCACCTGGATGACTGAAGATAAGATTTAGCAACATGGATACACTCTTAATCAACTCACCTCAAGTAGGAACTTGAGTTTCTTTTCCCTAGGGCAGCATGGTGCAGGATCACTCTCCCATGAAACAATGAAATAAGGTTGTTTGGGTCATTTATGGCCTTTTTCTAGCTTAATTTTCTATGTTTTCAATAAGACAATGTTTTTAGATTCCTAGGTTCACTTTTAACCCTTTTGTGTGGCCTATTAGCAATTTGGGTGTTTTATAAGCTCGTTGCTCAATGAGGTCACAAGGGAACAATCTATTTAATTGGATGTATTTTATTATAATATAGGGTCCATTAGTGGTATTACATCTATTAGGACCCATTTGGATAGTTCAAAATGCCTTTAAGGCTTTAAAATGTAAAAATGCAATAAAAGTTGCAAAATTTGCTATGCAACTTTACAACTTTTTTGCATAATTAAGAAAAATTGTTTGTAATCAATCCCCCAATGATAAAAACCTTTAAAATTTGGTTGGATCAGTTGGGTAATACATTAATATAGCTTTTTTAGGAGAGTGGAAGGTAGAAAGTAAGTTTTTGGCATTGAAATCAATAAAAGTAACCTTGCTTTCTACATTCTGAGTGAGTTTTTTGAATGGTACAAATTTGTACAGAAATATAGGAGGTTGATCCTAGTGCTTCTAGATGCTCCATTGAGTTATCTTTCAAATGCAACTAGTTTGAGGTTCCGAGACTCTATAAAACTCAAGTTACACCTATTTTTTTGCAAATAGCCCAGATTTTGAGGGTTTTTAAGGTTTTGGAAGAAATTGTTTCATAACTCTAGATTCCACCATAGGAAATTAATGGCCTTTGGTGGAATCCTTGTACTCATAATGCTATTTGAGACTTTTCTTTTTCAATTTCTAACATGCATTGACAATGGAGAAAGATGATGCCCTAGGTGTGTATAACATGTATGCACCAACTCATTGTTTTGCTACAGTCAACATTTGGGACCCTAAAATTTATTTCTAAAGCCTCAAAATTTGGATTTAGACTATTTGGAACATTCATCAAACTATCCAATAAGTTTGGTGTCTTTGGCACATGTTTAAATAGTACTTCCTTTGTAATAGCACCCTGACCAGCCCTTGAGGCCTAATTGTTGTCTCCACAGGTTATGCTAGCATTTTTGTTCATGTGATATCAGCACTTTGGGGTCTTGGAGTAAATATGAAATGAAAAATCTCTTGGTGGTTAGCTTCCTTTTTTCAATCCAAATTCTTCAAGTTATAGGAAAAAATCTGATTTCTTGGGCTACTAGCATTCCAAGGATGTAATGAAGGATTTATATCTTTTATGTGTTTTGGGGTTCTCAAATTAAATCAGCATGACCATATTGGTAATAAACAAAATTATTTGAGTCTTTTGTCAAAATTGCATGTTTTAGGTAAGTTTCATAGATTGAGTCCCTTTTTGTAAAGGTACAAGTGCAGGGTTCTAGGGTCTATTTTGGCTCTCAAACCTTCTTAAGGTCTGTATGTGGGTTGAACTCTCCCAACTTCCACTACCCAAAACCTCACCACTTCCATCACAACTATTTCCAAACCTAAAGAAGAAGAAGAACAATACAATTTTCCAGAGGATTTCAGATTTTAGATTAATGAAAAGGATTTGAGAACATGACAAAGTACAGTTTAGTATTCTTGTAACTTAGTTGTTTTTCATCTATGTTACCATAAATGCCAAAAGGGGAGATTTTTAGCTTGAATGCTAAGGATACTAATTGGAAATTTTAGATGATGTGCACTGGAGGACATCTTCCTAAGATTGTTCAAATGATGTGATTAAGAGGATTAAGTATGAGTCAATGGTGTATGGAAGTTGTACTTGATTTACTGGAAGCAATATAGAAAAAGAGCATTTTTAAAATAGAGTTCTAATGATCTATAACTATCTTTCATCTAAGATGCAATGAAGAGATGTACAGTTACACAGTGATAGAGGATAGTCATATGATGACACTAGCGTATGCACAAGACATGGTTTCACATGTGTGAAGTTTTGTATAGACTATGAGCCAATAATGCTATTGAAATTGTGAATTAATTAATTATCTTGTTTTAATTAATTAGGAAACCCTTAAGGCCAATGCTAGGAATTATTATGAAGATAAAATATAAAGGAAAGTTCTTTTCATTGTATGTAAATGTATCTTAGAGAAGAGGGCCAAGTGGAATGTAAAGTGTTAGTGTGTAGTATGAGAAGAAGTAAAATTCTTACTGACTATGCATAAGCAATCTAAGGGATCATTGGATGTGCAGTATGAGATCTAGTTACAAGATATGATGGAGCAAAAGTCTAGTTGATAGGACATAGACAAAGGAAGGAAGTAAACTTTTGTTCTATTATTCTACAAAGAATAATAAAGAGATCATTTGGATAGTGGGTTCATTGATCTTAACCTTGAAGCTATTTGGGCAATGGTTCTAGCCATCTTCCTCAACTCCTAATAGGGTTGGAATCTCCTAACAATGATTCAATGTATCCTAATAGGGACTCATATGTACATAATGTTGTAACAAACTCATAACAAGGTCTATCCTCTAACAAGGAATATTTATATTAGTACATCATCTTGTGGGTACCATCCCCTCGGGGGTTTTCCCTCTAATCAAGGGTTTCCCTAGTTAACATGTCTGGTGTTAATTATGTATGTGTATCTTTTTGTGGTTTTAGTTTACATTACTCATATGTTAAATTTTTTAAAGGTTAATGATTGTAATAATAGTTGTATAACTTATTCACCACCCCCCTAGCTATATTAGTGGACTATATATTCTAAAAAGTATATCTAATGATACATCTCACATTAATTCCTAACATAAAATGTGCTAAAGCTCATATTTGTATAAGAACATATCTATGAAAGGACTAGAACAAAAGAATCATATATACAAGCAATCTCAAACATCAGTAAAATTGTCTATATTGATTGAGCATTGCAATATAGACCAATTACTTTAGAAGACAAACTAGTGTAGGTTGAGTTAGATGGAAAAGACTAAGTTGTATAGTGAAAACCTAGTTCAGAGGCACAAAGTTGATCAAGAAAGTTGGCTTCCACTACCTAACTACACAACATTAACGGAGACCCTAAATCAAGTAAAAGGAAGTATATATTGAAATAATTTTGTGAGTACATAGATATTTGATAGAAAATAGATCCTAAGGCAATTAAGAGAAAATATGAGATAAGAAGATTAATCAAGTAAATATTGAAGTAGTGCCAAGTGATCTAGAGGAAGAAAGTTTAAGAACCCTAACAAAAAGAAAAATGGCAACTTCATCATCCACAAGAGAGAGTCAAGAAGAAGAGGTTAGTAAGTTTCAATTGGTAAGGAGTGATGCTTTTCCTCCAACTAAACTTCATGATATTCTTGATATTGCAATTAAAGGTGACTCAAAGGGTTTGTTATCTTTGATACCACTCAAGGCAATCATGATATACGATGTGTAAACCTGCTACATGTGTAAGATTAGAGAAGTAGGTGATTACAAGATTCGGGAAGCTTATGAAAAATTATGTGATGAAGGAGTTTTGAAAGAGGAATTCAAAATTGTCAAGAGGAAAGGGTTAATTCCTACCCTAGAGTTCCCAAGAAATTTAAAGATGGAATTGATTAAGGCTTGTCTAAGAAGTCCATGATATGAAGTTTTGGCTACACAATGGACAAGTTGAAATAACCAAGAAGATGATTCACAAGATTACTGGTCATCCCACACTAGATAAGAAGAAGACCATGCAAAGTCTAAGTTGAAAATAAGTTGAAGAAAAAAGGTGCCAAGTTGAATGGACAAGGGTTGTCCATCACAAAAATTCCTAATCCATTATTTGAATTTTTAATAAGAGGTATAATTCACAAATTCTATCAATCTAGCAAATTGAATAGTGTGCCATGTATGGTAGTAGATCAAACATGGAGTATGCTCACGAAAGATCATGAATATGATCTTACTAAGTTGTAGAAGCTAGAGTTAGGAAAAAACCTAATATTCATCAAGAAAGAAAAGAACTCAATTTCTAAGTTTGGATCACTTGTTATGTGTACTAGTATTGGTGATATTATTTGGGAACAAGGAAAATCAATGACAGGGTAAATCAATGAATACATAACTCAATTAAGAGAGAATTTTTAGAATAT
The DNA here is from genome assembly GCA_028749045.1 of Cupressus sempervirens. Lineage (NCBI taxonomy): Eukaryota > Viridiplantae > Streptophyta > Pinopsida > Cupressales > Cupressaceae > Cupressus > Cupressus sempervirens. The sequence goes on along the minus strand of CM053792.1, from coordinate 756,609,166 downwards.
TATGGATATATATTTTGAATAATTCAAGAAAAGAATAAAGATAAGGATGAGAATACCAGAAGAATTGCTAATGAAACATTATAATGATGTATCTTTTCTAGTAGACATAGATAATACATATGTACATGTAGTAAATCCAAGAAAGGCATAACTAACATCATTTGGTTATGAGATTGATAGTGATACTATTAATGAAAACTTTATTAAATTATAGGAAGAATAAATTGACACCAAAGCATAATATTTTGGGAAGTATGAAGAAGCAAATGCAAGAATCATGATAGATATCAAGACATCTTCTAAGGAAAAAAAGGAAGAAAATGATTGAAAACCTAGAGGCAAAGCTAGGCACCTAAGGCAAGAGAAAGGGACCTCTATAGATTACACAAGGTCTTGGAGAAGATGAAGTAAATGGTAGTGGTGATAATGAAGAGAAAGAAGGAGTCAAGGGTAAAGCCCTAGTTATTGTCACAACACCTAGCAAGAAGGATAAAGGAACCACAAGGAAGCTAGTGGTGACACCCCTGTCTCCTCCGCCACCTACCAAACCAAGTATTGGAGCAGCAACTAGTGTTGAAAAATCTAAAAAGCAAAGAGTAGTGGAGATTACTTAGTCTAGTGGACCAAAACCAAAGAGAAGAAGATTGAATAAAGGACCAGCCAAAAGGAGATGAGGTATGCACTAAAATTTGAGGATCTATAAGTTTTTTTGGTTTTGGATATATAAAATATGTTACATTGAATGATGAAGACAAATCCAAGATTGAAGAAGCCATGATAGATATGATGGAAAATCAAAAATTAGAAACTTCAAAATTAGAGAAAAAAATTCCAATGGATTTTTATATAATAGAGTTGATAGGAGGTGGAAACATGTGGAAAAATAAGAGAAAAAACATTAGATGTAGAGCATTAGCGAAACTTATGCCTAACTTGTCATAGGAGCAAAAAGAAATATTTTTGGTAAAGTATAGGAACTGGTTTTTTCCTAAGTTTATAATTTTTATGATATTGCAAAATAAGACTAATGTTGTAATTCAACAAAATGAGCTACTCTAGAAAAGTATTTTTGGTCTCACAACTAAAGAAAAGGATACTGAGATAGTTATTGTTCAAGATGATGAGAGTGATGAAATGAGTTTAGGTGTGTTGATTCCATAAGGTATCATGTCACCAGTTCATGCCAACACCCCTGATACTCCTTAGATGCAGACAAGGAGGAGCAAGAGGTAGAATAAATGATAAGGACACTAGCATAGACATTCCTACCAAAGGTCAAGAAGGACCAAATGTGTTAGAAACTCATATTGAGGTAAATAAGGAGGAAAATAAAATAGTACTAAGTGCACCTAATATTGTCTCTCCTCACACAAGTAAAGCAATAAAGGACCTCTCTCCAAACATTAAACTTAGTCTCAATGAATTTATCGAGATGCCACAATTAAATTTGGCAAATCTCACTCTTGAGCAAACAATTGTGTTGTAAGAAATTTTGGCTAAGAAGAAGAAGTGGGAAGAGCTAAGTAAAGAACAACAATAAAAGGAGGTATTACATGGTGTTAAAGACATTTTTGTTGAGGAATTTAATATAAAAAAATAAATTAATGTGCAAGCCCAAATCATTTCCAAGATTGTAAATGTTGTTGAATAAATAAAATATGGAGATATAGAATCAAATGAAAATTTGATGGATTGGTCAACAAAGAAAATTGAGGATAAGGTTGTAGACAAAGTTTTTAAAATTATTTTGAGAAGAAAGTTCAATTGCAGGAATGTGTACAGAACATAGTAGAACTAAATTAGAAAGTGCAACATTTGCACAATATTTTGTGTGATGTGCCAAGATTTACAAGTGATCTTTAGGAAAACAACTAGAATTTTCACTCTAATATGAAGATATCAGGCAACACAATTTTTTTGTAAGTTGAAACTAGCACCCAATAATATAATAAGTTATTGAATGCTCAATTCTAATTGGTGAAGATTTGGACAATTGAAAGCAACATGATATCACAATTGATCTCCATTCAATCAAAGTCAATACCTCATTTGGAGGTTATAGACAGAGAAATCACATTAGTAGAAGATCTTATAAATCAAGATCATATTATTTTGGTGAATGGTAGTTTGATTGATTTGGTAGCTAGGTTACCATTGCAAAATAGCCTTTTAGAATCAGCAAGAACCACTTGGGATCATGCACTTGCTATGATAATCCAACTTCACAAACCTTTTATTGAAAAGTATGGTTTGATTTCACCCATCAACTAGAGCAACAAACATTAGTGACAAAAACAAAGGGGAATATAATTTTAATGAAATTACATATTTTGAATGAAGAAAAATAAAAGAACAAAGGAAATGTAATGATGGAAAAGAGTTCACCATCAAAATGCATTTAGAGTTGATAAGGCAAAAAGGGTATGACACTGAATCAATTAGACTACTTAGAGTCATGTGTATATAATGTTGATTATTTGTTTATTTGGTATAAGTAAAAAGTTTTGTAATTATATTTTGAACTAATTCATAGGCTTAGGGAGAGTACTCATATTAGCATTCTAAATAATGTAATCATGAAAATTTATTTTTGTCACTAATGTCAAAGGGGGAGATTGTTGTTATCTCTAACTATTATGTCTATTAGTGTCAAACACTTATTCATATACTAGGTAGAGTCAAATGATCATCATTTTAACTAAGCTACTCTATATAGGCCAAGTCATGAGATAGACTTGTATACAAATATGTATATACTAAGTTTTATAGGATCTAAGATAGTATATATTCGTTGAGTATTTTCAATGTAAGCCAAGTCTAATATTAAGAAATTAGTTTGAGCACATTGAAGCTAATTTACATAGAAGGTTTCAAGTATTGTAAAGACTAAGTGTCAGTAGCATATGTAGTGAGTGTCAAGTGTTAGAAAAAGTAAGTACTGAGCAATGAAAAATTTACATTCAAGCGAAGAATGATATAAACTTTGAGGTAAACTATTTTAGGCTGACATTGATATGATATTTAATACTTATAAAGTTTTTTATAGAGTGTTTTACACATTTTATGACATGGATCATAGATCCCTATGTTCTTTGATGAATGAATGAGATGGAAAGGTGAAATAAGGAAGCATCTAGAAAACTCTTTATGAATTTTTTTAATAGCAGGTATATGCACCAAGTTGTGGTGCCAAAAAGGTGGCAACTCTTTTTTTTTTTTTTTTCTATTTTCAATAGCGCGTACGCACTATGCTTTTAAAAAAGTGAATTTTTATAGATGGGCTGCATACCAGCATCCCATCATTTTCATCTCTATTTTTTTGCATTCCTACACTAGCAACATGTACGCGGGTTCAAGAAACAAATTTTTTTGCCATCCCAGTTGCCAATATGCCTCCTAGCCAGAAAAATCTGAGATCACAAGCACACCCATGCCAATGCCCTTATGTGATCTTAACTTCATTTTTCATTGTTTGATATGTTTTTCATATCGTTTTGTAGGTTTTTTATATTGTTTTATAGGGTTTTTACAATTTTTATTTAAATTTTTTTATTTATTTGGATTTCAATTAATTTTTTATCAAGAAATATCCATAATCAATTGGCAAATCCATGAGAACATCAAAACCCTCAAAACCAAAACCCTCCCCAAGAAGAACAACAAATTTCACAACTCAAATCAATTGTAAGACCTTTGCCAAGCACACAATAAAATATAATAAATGAAATAGAGAGAGGCAAAATTGAATTAGAAGGACTCATTGCTCAATTGAAAGAATCTGGACAAACCAATCCAATGAGGGCTCAATTGGCATCATTCCTCAAATCTATTAAGACCTAGATAGCCTTAGTTAGTGGTCAGTTAGATATTTGACGGGTTAAGAGGGATGACCAAAAAACTTTTTATGAAAATAAATTGTCACATGAAGATGTTAAAAAAAAAAAGAAATACCAAAAGGTAGAATATGTGCATTATTTAGAAAATTCGGTGAGAAAAATATTGTTAGAGAGGGTACTAAATGGTTTCCCATCCATTGGTGCATACACGATGCTATTAGAAATAATTTTTGGGATAGATGGTGGATGGATTTTTATGTCCCTCCTTCCAACAATCACAAGGTCCCCATGTATTTTTTGAAGAAATTATATTGTGAGTTTGTCCTTGGGGGAGATCCCCAATTATTTTGATATATTAGACTCCTAGCGTAGAGGTGGGGGGTCATCATTTGAGAGGCAAGGAGCATGTCGTGACCCTAATGTAGTTACGACACCTATGGTCAAGCCATAGCATGAGCATGTGACTATTCCTTCACTTGTGAAGGAACATGTAGAGGCTAGCACTATAGGGACCATTAATGCTTTGACGCAGACCCTCATCCATTCCATGAGCCCATTATTTTAAGGGGAGCCTTCTATGCATCATGGTCACATGAGCACTTCATGCAGATCGCTATGCACATTGGGCACTCATGCTAGAGATGGTGCAGATGGTGGGCTCATCACTAATCAGTTCCTAAATGACACATTTGGCATTGACACATAGGTAAATTACAATTATAATTTACTAATTTTATCACATTTCATATTTATAGTGAATGATTAATTAATTAGCATCTATTGACATTGTTCAAAATTTAGGGTTAGAGTGTTGTCAAGCCTAGCAACAGTCCTCTGGGCCCATTTTTTGTCCCCTCCACGAATCCAAAGGTATGTATCAATTTAATAATTTTGATTAATACATATATTTATTAAGTAATCATATTAAGGATTCACAAAAAAATTATGCATGTGCATCAGTTCTCTACAGGACCCTCAACCTTTACTATGAACTTGGAGCATAGACATCATACGAGCTTCGTACAGGTACAATTGTTTCATGTTAACTTAATTCATTTGATTATTATTTTTCATGTTTCATGTTTCATGTTACATGTAACATGTATTCTATGAAATGCATCTCATGATGTTGAACACCCCTCCTCATCTTCGATAATTTGTTGATCGTGGAGTGGCTGCAGTTATGGCTAGCTCACAGCCACTGACTGAGGTATGAAAGATTTTTCTTCATTTTAGTTGTTGTTTATAATAGTTAGTCTCAAAATTTCTAATGTTATTTAAAAGTTATTATATTTATTGAATTGTTGTAGGGTCTCATCACACCTGATCGTCCACGAGCCTTCAAGGTGGACTTACAGAGTGACTATTTGATGGTAGTAAGAAAATAATTGATTTTGTGTGTACATATACTTGATTTCAAAATATAATAAATATTGATTCATATCTACTTTGTTTGTATCAGCTCGAGTTAGAGAAGAGTCTCAACAAGAGGACAAGCGAGTGTTTTTGGAGGACCCCATCATCTCCACTGTCTCCCTCCACATGATGATAGAAGATGTCAAAAGATTTGTTTCCTTCCCCTCATGGGAAGGAAAATATATAGTTGATCTAGACATGTATATATATATATATATAGGCATTAGTGGACATATTCGATACACATTTGATGTATATGACATTTATTTGATGTATGACATTATTTGACTTATGACATTATTGGTTAATATATGATATGTTTTTTCATATATGGCATTATTGGTTATCATAATATATTATGTGTTTGTTCATGTATATGAAATTATTGGTTATCATTTTATATTATATGTGTGTTCATGTATGACATTAAATTAGATATGTTTGTGTATGACATTAAATTAGATATGTGCATGTATGACATTAAATTAGATACCTAAACTATTCGAAACTTTGATAGAATATTGATTAACAATAAACTTTATCACTGTTTAAGCATAAGTTAATCATTTGCAATATGTCATCGTCATATGATTTATGATCTTGTTCATGTTTAAAGTTTTCCTTCTCTATCATTTGTTTATCAAGTTTAATTTAGTACCTAATTAGTTTGAATTTTTGATACAATATGATTGGCAATAAACTTTATTAGTCAAGATCGATTAGGACCTCCTGGAAATAAACTTTATCAAGAAATATTTGTGGACCTCCTAGAAATTGGTCACCTAAATGAGAACCTTGAGATTTATTAGGAACTCCATGAAAGAAATTAGTAGCTTGAGAAGCTCTCCAATATTTAGCTGAATTAAAACCTTTGATTGTAGATGGCTAGCCTTCATTGTGTAGACCAATTTTATAGATATATAATCAAATAAATAGTGTATTCATCTAAAATATTGTTACATAAGAAGAAGATCAAGTTTTACAATTACTAATAATCATTAATGTATGCACATACACTTAAACCTAAAAAGGATGACCTAAAGAAGACAAATTAAGTATGAAGTCGATACAAAATCAATAAGAGAGTTCTAGCATGATATCTTCAATATTTTTTGAATTATAGAAAACTAAGTATTAATATGATGATCTCTATGAATCTATATCACCATCTAGATGTCTCTCTATGTCTCCCTAACTCTCTCTATTTTATCTCACATTCATCATCTTTTTATATCTCTATTCATTTATCACTATGTTTTTATTTCCTTTAATCTTCATGTCTACCTACACCTCCTTTTGTTTCCCTCTATCTCTATGCATCTTCTCCATGTCCAACAAGTGTTGGAGTTATAGGAATAGTGTTAAGAAACATGCTGATGTTGCAAAGAGAGGTGAGAAGGTGAAAATAAGGACATATTGTAAGTTGGAAGTTGAGGATGATTTAATGGTTGCTAAGTGGGTGTTTTATTATGATGATCCTAATGATCAGCACATTTGCATGGAGGTTGTGCAAGGTAGAGCTCATTGTAGTCTTATGATAAATGACAATCCATATCCAGATGCTATTTTGAATAAGTCTACTTTTGTCCCTTGACTGCAATCTTGGATCCATGATATTTTGATTTGGGAGGTGGTTAGATGGAACTATGAATATCTTTAAGTAATAAATTGTATTGATTTTGATTTAATTTATTATTAAATATTTTAATGGATACAACTTTTTTCTAAATATTTCTTCATTATAGGCTTAGTTATACCATTTTTACAATATGAATATTCATGGTCACTTGTGGCTCTTCTCTAGTACTTATTTTTATAATCTTTATAAATAATAAATAATTTAGTTATAATACAGTTTTAGACTTTTATGAAAATAATTTTTTAATGGAAGATTTTTCATTTAAAATTTTGTCTTACATTTAGTAAAATTGATATTTGTTGGATGCTTAAAGATACTTCAACTTCATCAATAGATCAATGGCCTATTGACAATTATCTTTGTTTGAAATTACTCTATCCAACAAAATTAAATCAAAAGTTCTCTAAACATTTATGTTAAAAATAAGATAAAAATTTGATCACAAGCGGTCACAAAGTTTGTGTAGAAGAAAAAATCATTGTTACAAAAAGAATATAGACAAGAAGAAAAAACACAATTAGCTTGTTGAGCTTCTATACATAACCACCATTCTTTATCATCAATTTAAAAATGTCAGAGATAGTAGAGAAAAGATGGATTATTTGCAAAAAAAGTCATTTAAAAAAATCATAAATGTAACATAATCACTGATAGTTTTATGTGTTTTCATACATTAATAATTGTAACATAATCACCAATTGATTGGAATGTGTTGTTATTATTCTATAGTAACTAGATTAAGGTAAAAATGAAAGTTTAATAAATAGTTGTGATGTATATGAAAGAGAGATATCTCACATGAGAGGGGGACGAATCTAAGATGACACATAAGATACTTGTAAGAGGAAGCTATACTTATTAACGAATTTATAGTGCATGTTATGGAAAATCATAGAGCATCTTTAAAAGGAAATAAAAGAGTATGACAAGTGGAAGGAACATGTTGTTTTATAGACTCAAATTCAAATTTGGGTGTCAATTTTCTAATGAAGGATTCAAGCACTACAATTTCATAGTTTTGGCTGATGTTATCCTTGTATCTCACTCTATCCTTGTATCTTACTCTCTCTTATTCCCCCCCTCTTTAAATTTCTATTTTTTCCATATCTATTTTTTTTCCATATCTATGTAACCATCTGTCCTCTTTATCTCCCCCTCACTAATATCTTTCTTCTTCCTAATCTACCAAACTAAATGTGTGGCCTTCCTAATATCTTACTCCTTTAGGATATCATTTTGGTGGCCTATCCAAAGTGACAGGGTCATTTGTGAACTCCTCCAAGGTGAGTACTTCTCCAAACAAGATCTTGCACCTTTTTGTTTTAGGGACACTAGCCCCATTCCAAGCCAATAACTGTAACTCTTCACCAATGGCTTCACCAACCCCGAGTTTCTTGGGACACCTTCCTAATGTTGAACTAATTAAGAATCAACTCTTGGTTTAACCCTCCAATTCTCATATAATACAAAATGTTGACTATCATAGAATTCCTTGTAGGTCTCCTACTCTGATTTTTTGGACTTAAATTCCTCTGAGGTTGAAATCTAACTATTCTACGGGTAGATTTAGACACCCTTCTGGAATTTACCCAGCCATCCAGAGCTAACAGAGTAGACAGTTCAATCTCATGATGAAAGGTGAGAGAGATTTGGAAGTTGGCAACTTTGTACTAGTCAACACTGCAAGTTTTAGCATCACCTAAGATGGCATCATAAAATGAAAATAGAGTGTGACCTACAAAAAGAAAGAGGTTATTGTAGCCCTCCACAACAAAGTCTTGTAGGAACTAGAATCATATCCATACCTCACATGAGCTCTGACATATGCCCTGTCAAAGATCACAGCCCTATGGCATTTAGTGACCCTTAGGAACATTCTAGTTTTGCATGCCAAAGAATGTTTGAGCACTAAAGGGGATAGGAAAAGGTTGGGGATAGGGTTTACCTAACCACTCGGATCTAACAGAGTAGACAGTTCGATCCCATGATGAAAGTTGAGAGAGATTTGGCAATTGACAACTTTGTACTAGACAACGCTGCAAGTTTCAGCATCACCTAAGATGGCATCATAAAAAGAAAATAGAGTGTGATCTCCAAAAAGTGAGAAAGGATATTGTAGACCTTTGCAACATGTTCCTGTAAGAACCGGAATCACATCCATACCTCACATGAGCTCCAAGATATGCTCCGTCAAAGATCGTAGCCCTATAGCATTTAGTGACCCTTAGGGACATTCCAATTTGGCATTCTCAAGAACTTTTGATTGCTAAAGGGGACATGATGAAATTGGGGATAGGGTTTACCCATCCACCTAGAGCTAACAGAGTAGATAGTTCAATCCCATGATGAAAGGTGAGAGAGATTTTGCAATTGGCAACTTTGTATTGGCCAACACTGCAAGTTTCAGCATCACCTGAAATGGCATCATAAAATGAAAACAAAGTGTGATCTCCAATAAGTGAGAGAGGTTATTGTAGGCCTTTGTAACAAAATCCTATAGGAACTAGAATCACATCCATACCTCACATGAGCTCCAAGATATGCTCTGTCAAAGATCGTAGCCCTATAGCATTTAGTGACCCTTAGGGACATTCCAATTTGGAATTCTCAAGAACTTTTGATTGCTAAAGGGGACATGATAAAATTGGGGATAGGGTTTACCTAGCCACCTACAGCTATTAGAGTAGATAGTTTGATCCCACGACGAAAGGTGAGAGAGATTTGGCAATTGGAAACTTTGTACTAGACAACACTGCAAGTTTCGGCATCACTCGAGATGGCATTGTAAAATGAAAATATAGTGTGATCTCCAAAAAGTTAGAGAGGTTATGCTAGGCCTTCACAACATGGTCCTATAGGAGCTAGAATTGCATCCATACCTCACATGAGCTTTGAGATATGCTCTGTCAAAGATCATAGTCCTATGGCATTTAGTGACCCTTAGAGACATTCAAGTTCGGCGTGTCCGAGAATGTTTGAGCACTAAAGGGGATAGGAAAAGGTTGGGAATAGGGTTTACTCAGCCACCTAGAGCTAATAGAGTAGATAGTTTGATCCCATAACAAAAGGTGAGAGAGATTCGGCAGTTGGCAACTTTGTATTGGCCAACACTACAAGTTTCAACATCACCCAAGATGGCATCGTAAAATGAAAATAGAGTGTGATCTCCAAAAACTGAGAGAGGTTATTGTAGGCCTCCACAACACAATCTTGTAGGAACTAGAATCACATACATACCTCACACGAGCTTTGATATATGCCCCATCAAAGATCATAGCCCAATGGCATTTAGTGACCCATAGGGACATTCTGGTTTGACGTGCCCAAGAATGTTTGAGTGCTGAAGGGGATAGGATGATGTTGGGGATAGGGTTTACCTAGCCACATAGAGCTAACAAAGTAGACAGTTTGATCCTACAATGAAAGGTGAGGGAGATTTGGCAGTTGGCAACTTTGTATTGGCCAACACTGTAAGTTTCATCATCACTCGAGATGGCATCGTAAAATGAAAATGGAGTGTGATCTCAAAAAAGTGAGAGAGGTTACTATAGGCCTCTACAACATGGTCCTATAGGAACTAGAATCACATCCATACCTCACACAAACTCTGAGATATTCCCCATCAAAGATCACAACCCTGTGGCATTTAGAGACCCTTAGGGAAATTCTGGTTCGGTGTGCCCAAGAACATTTGAGCATTGAAGGGGATAGAACAAGGTTGGGGATAGGTTTTACCTAGCCACTCAGAGCTAAAAGAGTAGACAATTTAATCCCATGATGAAAGGTGAGAGAGATTTGGCTGTTGGCAACTTTGTACTAGCCAATACTGCAAGTTTCAGCATCACCCGAGATGGTGTCATAAAATAAAAATGGAGTGTGATCTCCAAAAAGTGAGAGAGGTTATTGTAGGTCTTCACAACACCCTCGTGTAGGAATTTTAATTGTATCCATATCTCACAAAAACTCTATGATATGCCCCATCAAAGATCACAACCCTATGGCATTTAGTGACCCTTAAGGACATTCTAGTTTGGTGTGCCCAAGAATATTCGAGCACTGAAGGGGATAGGATGAGGTTGGGGATAGGGTTTACCTAGCCACCTAGTGCTAATGAAGCAAACAGTTTGATCCCATGACAAAAGGTGAGGGAGATTTGGCAGTTGGAAACTTTGTGCTGGAACAGAGTTGGAATTTGATCTTTTGGAATCTCTAAGAAGTGAAAAAACATCTTTTCTAATGAGTGACACTAGATTTGAGGTTTTTCTCAATCTAGTACAAAAGGAATATTAGGGAAGGAATCAAAAGAGATTGAAATATATATATATATATATATATATATATATATATATATATATATATAAGGTAAAAAGTGTTATATGCTACATGACTAGGACATGCCTTGTTACCTATGGGAATGGGAAGAGACATGTAGTACAATAGTATACACATAGAACAAATCTCCACACAAGATGCTAGGGAAGATGACACCAGAGGAAGCTTTCATAGGGAAGAAGCTAGATGTTAGTCACTTCAATATATTTGGAGGTTTGATACATTTTCATATTCTAATTGATACACATGTACTAAGTAAGATCTGACTATAGCTTTGGGGTACTTTGTTTGGTATAGATATTTTCATTCAAGACTGAATACCAACTGCTTCCCCCTTGTACCAACCAAAATTTCATTCACTCAACCTTAACACAATGTGACATCAACAACTACAAACTCCCCTACATCAATAGAGATCTAAAACCATCCAACACAATCCAAACTATAAAATAGTGGTTAGATTTATTATTATTATTCACAAACCAGTAATGCAACAATTAGCATTGTTCTGCACACAAAGTGACAAGAATGAGACTTTGGAACTTCAAGATTCTCCACACATTTAAAGCTAGTTTAAGAAACTTTAAAATGACCAAAATAAGGTGTATCAATGGTTGGAACCTCAGTATGTAGCATCTAATGAAAACTGACACCATAGAAATTACCATTTCAAGACTCCACTCCACTCCAACATACACTAACCCTACCTTGTACACAGGCCTAATTAACAAGTTTAGGCATGGTTTACAAAGAAAAGACCAAGAAATTGGTGCATGGAATTCATTCATCAACTCCAAAGCATTCTTCTAGGTTAGATGAGGGTGTTTTCCTTATTTGACAAGTGCTCAACTCCTACTCTTTTCATTACTTAACAAAAACATCAAATCTAGGTCTAATACATGGGTCTTATTAGACCTAGGGCTTGCTCCCATTTATTCCCAATTCAACCTCCTATTCCAAAACCATCAAAATATGAAAATTCATAGAGCTAACCTACTGCATGCAAGTTTCAAAGAAATTCCAACCATGGGAACTCAAACTAGGGCCATTTCTTTGGCCAAACCCTAGTTTCAAGGGTTTCACAAGCAGCGAGGAAGGAAAAATGTATAACTTGCAAAAGGAAACTGATCTCTCCTTCAAACCACCTCCAAAATTCATAAAATTAGATACACTAATTGATCAATGCAAAAAATCACCCTTTCAATCTGAAAAATCTGTACTATATGGCCAAAAATAGTCATAAATGATGGGACAATGGGTTTTTTATTAGATTCTTGTAAGAAAAACATATCAAACTCCTTATATGCCTCTCATTCAAGTGCAAAGGGCCTATAAATGCATTTACAAATAGTTTCAACCATCCAAAGATAGTTTTATGGTTATTTCCTAAAAGTTGCTAAATTGTTGCAAAAGTTGCTAATGCAACTTTGCAATTTTTGCACTTTTTGGAATTTCAACTAACCACCAACCAAAATGAATCCTAATCATTGTAAATGATTATTATAGGACTCAAAACTACTAAAAAATTGCAATAAAGTGCAAAATACAAAAAGTTGCTAAACATCAATTTTTGCAAATAATAGTTGTCAAACTAAAAAATGAGGTTTTATGGTGTTCCAACCACCCAAATGGAAGTTATAACTATTTTAAGGCATGTACTTAAGATCCCCACACTTGGGAAAGGTCATTGTACGGACGATAGACAACATTGGTGAATAAAAAACTTATATTTTATGCCTTTTTTACTATTTTTTTCAATTTTGTGTGGCATGTACAAATTGGTGGTGGTACACGTCCTATATGGTTGGATAGACAGTTGACTCATAATTAAATTGCAATTGATTTGAGGTCTTTATCTTTTATGCAACAAAAGTTATATTAGATTTAGTGCAAATAGGTCAAATTTACTCCAAATTTGAGCATTTTAGCAAGATGGAATCCTAACTTGCAAACCCACCGTGGGATTTCAATGCCACTTTTTGGAATAAAGTTTAGGGAAGGGTTCTTTAAGATGTAAAATATTTAGGGTTGTAGGAGCATGGCATCTATTTTTACCAGCAAGCCCTAGACTAAACATAATCTTATGTCTAGTCTAGATTTGAAGGAAAAAGAAGGATTAGGCTCCCAAACCGATTAATCTGACACAAGTGAAGGGTGTAGAAGGAAAATTTTGATGTATAGCAAAGATCCAAGTGGTTGAACCAATTTTTTGAACCCATTTGTTTATGTTTTCCTCGTACCTAGCATAAACTGGCCCTTTAGGACTATGACACAAAGTGGGCATAACTTGATGCTGGAGCTGAGTTGGTGGTTAATCTTTTGGAATATCTTAAGGGATGCTGAAGAGTGTTTAAAAATGCAAAAATAGTGGGGGGTCCTTTGTATGGTTTGGTAGTTTGATGGTTAAAACTAGAAATTGTCCTAGTAGGAAGTGCTGGTAATAGTTTTGAAATTTGATTGTTGAGTGTTGAGAAACCTCAAGTTTGGGATTTTTCTTGTTGGTTTTAGTCTATAATAACCATTTCCATCTGAAATTTTGAGTGTTGAAACCATTTAAGAAGTATTTTCCTTTGTAGGCCTATTGGTAGTAGGGAGTTCCTAGGTGTTGATCCAAGTTGTTTGAGTACCCTAAGTTTTATAGTTGGGCTTGTGAAGTGGAGTCCACTTGCAGGGTAGAGTCTCCCTATATTAGAATTCCATTGGATCCTTAGTCCTTGGTGTCTTCAATGAATGTATCTTCATAGAATGACCTTGGTTCACCTACAACATTAAGCGATGATGACGAACATGAGTAAAATTATGAGATCTATGCATACATGTTACAATGAAAAAGTTGTATCTATTTTGAAATTAAGAACTATTAAAACAAGTTTCAAGAGAAGCTTAGGCTAGGAGACTTTTTTTCTATGAGATGACTTGGTGCAGAGCACCAAGGGCATACAAAGAAGATGACAAGGAGGCAAGGTCTCAATGAAACCTAGACACCATGGGTCATGGACCTATAAATTCTAATTGATCTTGTTTCCTTGTATAAATGGAAAATAGATAGGTTGATTAGTCTTGGAATAATGTGCCCATATTGTAAAGGCACTTGGTACAATTTGGTGTTCTATAAACCATGTGCCAAGTAGCCTAAAGGGCTAAATAGTACTTTAGAGGGCTAGATTAGGAAATAAGTTATGTTTTGTATCCACTTAGTGGAAAATGTCATTTCTCATGTTTTTTGAGTCATTTGAATAGGTTTGGGCAAGTTTCATAAGGTTTGAAGATCAAACAAACTAAATTGCAAAAAAGTTGCAAATGTTGTCAAGCAACTTTGAAAAGTTGCTGAGCAGTTTTGAAGAAGTTGCTCGGACTGGTGTGGAACTGATTCCAACCATCCTCTAAGAATTTGATCGGTCTGATGGGCCTATTTAAACACTAAGTCATCTTCCCCTTCAGAACAGATGACATTGTATTCATTTTGCTTGAGAAATAATAAAGATCCAGTTGTTTTCTTGTCAATTTCCCTGCTGTTTGGGATCCACACATGCAGTACGGACACCAGATGAAGGCATAGTAACATTTTTGTAATCCTTGGTGACTTACCTCTCTGTTGCACTTGGTTTGGAGGCAAAAGGAGATCGGTGCTGAAAGTTATCCTCATTTCTTCCTAAACAGCCTGCAAACCCTCACAAACCAGGGTTTGATCAAAGATGGATGTGTAGGTCGCGGCTGCACCATTCAAATTGGATCAAACCCAATGAATCTGCTAGCAAACATAATTTCCTTTACCATTTTAGGAGTAGGAGTCATAGTTTCAACAAGGTGTATCAGAACATTCAAGCCCTAGGCCAAATCTAACCATCGATTTGGACTCGAAATTGTAGGATTTGCAGATTTTGAGTGTATGGGATTATTAGGATCCTAGAAATTGGTGGAATTGTTGTTGTTTGATCAAGACAAGTCATCCTAAGACCAGATTTGGGGTTGAAAACCCATCCCTAGCAAGTTTACCTTGAAATCCAAGCCTAAGGTGCACATTAGGCCTGTTGAACTTTGTGAAGTTGCCATATGCTAGATTAACTCTAGAATCTAAGTCTTTGGGATTTTTTAGAAAATCCAAAAGGGTATCTGAAAATGGGATTTATTTGTAGAGTTATTCAGAAGAATACAAAGTTATTGCTCTAAAACAGATTTGGGAGACCTACAAGGATTTCTAGGTCTAAACCCACATTTGTCATTGTAGTGTTTTGGGAACCAAGCTAATAGGTTGGATTGTGTCATTTGGACATATAAGGTGGTTTGAATACATTTTTTCAGTTGGATAAGTCATTATACCCTAGATTCCTATTTTGGCCAAAATTCAGGGATTGTGTCCTTAAAGAAGGAAGTTGTCTTGAATTGATTTGTGTCTTGTGGTCATTTGATTGACTAGGAAATCATCATAACTCATTTGGGAAGGAGTTCATATAAATACTGAACCGAAACCAAGGTTGGTTTGTGAATTTACCTTGATAGGAGTGCCTAGAGTGATTGGGCATCTTGTCAAGCGTTTCCACTGCCACCTCTGCATCATGACTACTCTTGGTAATAAGCTAACAAATATTGAAATTACACTCAAATCCAATATTTATAAGGATAAGGAAGAACTTTTGGAAGATAGTAGCTATGATAAGTGTAAGAATTTTCTCAAGGAAATAAATGAAAATGACAAGATCTAGTAGCTCAATCGATAACACAAATTTCCCAATTGTTGGCCAACACTGGTGCAAGAGCACCAAGGTCACAAGCAGGAGACAAGATGAGCAATCCTTACGTAGATTGGAAGACAAATATCCTTATAATATCATTAAATCTTATAATGAGTTTAATCATGGACATGTGATCTTGTTTTGATCATAGATTGATCATATTGTAATCAAAGCTTTAATGTAAGCCTTAATGGCATTATTGAGCCTACAAGGTACTTAGGGGTCACTAGGAATGGATTTGGATTGATCCTAGCTTAGGGGTGGATATAAAATACCTATAAAGGTCTTGAATAATGTAATAAGGCTATGAAAGCCTCTAAAATATGTAAAAGGCACTAAAAGTGCAATATTTTGTAAAATTGCCAACATTGGCAATATAAGCCAAAATGGGCTTAATCGAGTCATGTAAGGGGTCCAAAGGGTAGCTATGATTTTTGTTTAAATTTTTGTGTTTAATAAGGTATTAAATAACCATATTAATTTAATGGGATAGTCATGTAGCAAGGACTATCAAAAACTTGTCAAATGACAACTAATAGTGTTAATTTGATAACAAAATAAGGTGATTAGTGCACAAAGGTGGTTAGAGGGGTAGTTAGGGAGGTTTAATTTGATTTTTAGAGTCTAAATGAGTTTAAAACCTCATTCCCATGTGTGGGAGACAAGTTCAGATGGTCAAAATTGATTGGTAATGTAAGAGTTTTGAAGTTTGAGCAATGAATGTATAGTTTTCCCTAAAATTTTGATCAAAAATCTAAACTTGTAACTATTGTAATTTCATTTTCACAGTACCTTTTTATCTAATTCTTTTTGGAGATTATAGGTAAATGTTTTAACTTTCATTTAGCATTGATATAAAGGTTTATTAAATCATTTTTTATTTTTCATATTGACTATCCTAAAATCTATTGTAGGTGACAATTTAAGAGGGGTTTGAGAGTGATTTTGTGAATCTGACCCATTCTACTTTATGTGATTATTGGGTCTTGTGGAATGGGTCAATAATATTGTAAAATGTTTTATTTAATCATTCATATGCAAGGAAGAACCTGGAGTTGATTTTTTGATGCCCAAGGGTATGGGGTTGAGTGAGAAAGAGTGTATAAAAAGGGGTATGTGACTGCTTCAAAGGTGGATTTAGTGTTTTCTCCAAACAAGAGTTGTATTTTATGTTGGAAGTCATATAATATAATAAAATTGAAGGTTTTTGAACCATTTTGGGGTTCTAGAGATGTTGCAAAGTAAGATTTCTAGAAAGCCCCATAGTAAAGGGGCTAGAAAGGAGGGTTTTGTAAAAACCATTGTAAAGTTGATCATGAGACCAAAAAAATAGAATAATCCTTGCATTTGAGTCATTTATTAAGACTTTTTTGGGTCATGGGAGTTCCAATAGTCAAGGGATTGTGAGTTGCTTTGTAAATGGCCTCAAACTAGGCCTAGTTGGCAGACTGAAATAGCCAGTTTTGAGTGATATTTTGCAAAACAAGTGTAGTTGGTTTTGGTGTATAGGTTAGAGTGAGGAAAAGGGTATTTTAATCACCTAGAATTTTAGGAATTTCTTTCAAAAAGTTTGGAGAAAATAACAAATTAGTGACTTGCAAGGGCTAGTTGGAACAAGCCTAGAAGAGGCAAAATTGAGA
This sequence comes from Cupressus sempervirens, assembly GCA_028749045.1. NCBI lineage: Eukaryota > Viridiplantae > Streptophyta > Pinopsida > Cupressales > Cupressaceae > Cupressus > Cupressus sempervirens. Next base: position 756,591,570 of record CM053792.1, on the reverse strand, counting down.
AAGTGTAAGAGATGAGTTGTTGAGAGTGTGCAAGGAGTTGGAACATGTTAGATGGGATGTTTTGAGATGATCCAAGTTTTTGGGGTCATGGTATGAAGCCAAGGACGATTTTTGGTATGTTGGAGGCACTAGGGTACACTAGGTGCATGGTGAACAATGTGAGTGTTTAGAAGACAAACTGAAGATTTGGGTTATAACCTCTTAGATGTGGTTGTAGGAAGATGTTACCAATTCAAATAACTCCTCTTAAACCCTAGTAGAGTCTAATTCCTTGGGTAGATTCCAAGAATACAAGAGAATCCCAGAGTTGAGTTGTGGTTCCTAGGGGAATATAGGAGGGTGTTGCATCAAACACACACACTTGTTGTATAGTCATGGATATTGTGATCATTCATGAACTTGAACAACTAATACCATGTTAGAAATAGTGTTGTGAAAAAGGACTACAAAATAGAGGGAACTAGCCATCAAAATTAAATCTTAAAATGTTACAATAGTAAAAACCTCATGGAACACACATGGGATGAATATACATAATCAAGTATTAACCCTTTCCAACATTCCAACTTTATGATAATAATGAGTCAAAGTCCAACAAATTGGAATGTAATGATTGCAAGTATTCTTGGGTATCTATTACAAGCAACCATAGTTTGGAAGAAAATTAAGAGTATTAGTCTTGTAGCCAAGAAAATGAGCTCAATAAACACTTTTGAGATGGTCATCTCATGAAGATCATGGATAACTCATTCAAAGCATACACTGAACCTACCTAATATATACCTACATCACTTAAATCACATTAAATTCTGGAACAAAATCAATAAATACAGTAAAATTTGTTAATATAAGAACCATTTTATGGAAGACTAAATTGATTGTCTGTATACTTTTAATTCTTGTGAAATCCATCAATATACATTTTGTATCCTAAAATATCAAAAGTTTGATTTCTTTTCAGTAGACCTAACTAGTCTTTTGTTTCTCTCAATCTATACATCGGCTGATCAACATTATCCTTAGAGAGAACTATATCTCTAACTGCCCCATTATCATCAAATTGAGACCTATTTTCCTTCTTACTTTTTGATGATTGTGATCCTCTACAATTCTAAGCATAATATGATTAACACAAAGAACACTAATAAATATTGAGGATTTGAAAATGAAGACGTAGCACAATAAAAAATCTAAGATAAGATTAATCCACTAAAATTAGAGAATGAAAAAAAAATGAATTTGGCTTGTCATTAAGAATTATCCATTTGTAGAAATCCTTGCTTTCTGAGTTATATGGTAACCCTTCCTTAATGAGTATTGAAAACTTCTCCCATTGTATCCTTGCTTTCGCCAGTTTGAAGTTTCTAGTTACATGCATACAATCATGACTTTACATCACAAAGCATTCACATTCTAACAATTTTCATGTTCTTTCATTACATTTTGATCTAAATAAAAAATTCTAAACTTTCACTTATTCAAACGACTAATCTTAAAATGGGTCCTATTAAAGAATCTAATATAATTTCAAATAATGTATCTAGATTCTAAACAAATCAAAACATAAAATCTATGATTTAAACTAAATCTGATCACTTACACATCATAAAAATATGGTCCACCTTAGTCATGTGGATAGTCTTGGGGAAGAGGTTATAATATTGTATTTGGATCTAATTGATCACTCTTTCTCTCTCTCCCTCTTTCCCAATTCAATTTAATGAGCCAACTAGATCTGCTTGACATTTTAATGTCTCAAGTATTGCCTCATGGTCTGACTCATGAACTTTCCAAAGAATCTTATTATGTGGTTTTACACGCTATTTTATCGAGTGGAAATTTGATGCAACAACAAGGTTTGAATAATGAAGAATCTTTCTCTTTGTTTGCCAATCCTTGAATAACGATAAGTTAGGGTTCTTCATAAAGTATTGTCTAAGCCATGTGTTGGTTACAACCACTGTACCAACATGATACTCTAAACCTTCACCATCTATAACCGAGTGATCCAATTTTTGTTTGGCTTCAACACAATGACACAAATAATAATTTGTCTCTTCTTCATTGTCTTCAAGTGCAATAATAGCATAAATATGGCCTATAGTGACAAATGTACAAAATGTGATCATTAATTCAGAAAATACTTGGGTAAAAGTTGTAAAGTTACATATTGAAATCACAAAGATATATAGATATATATATATATTACTAAGTTGCACTAGATTTGACAAGTGGTCAAAGTCAATAGAAAAATCCATCTCTACCATTTCTAGTGCTTGTGGGGGATGATAGGTGTCAATTGGGTCCAAAACCCATATATCCCATTTGTCCACCCATTTAGTTGACTCACAGTCATCCCAATTTTCCTCTGCACATGATGGACAATAGCATGCCATTTTTTGTGTGTGGATACTCCATGAACTTGCATCAGATCTTCTAAAAGAGTGTAACTCAATAGATCCTGTTAGTGTGCAACAATCTTGATATGGTACAATGTTAGTATTATCTATTAGCCAAAAAAATCTGTGAACCGTAGACTCACCTTCCTTACCTGGACCCATTGTAGTGTTACGCCATTGGATGATGGATTTTGCATCTATCAATATTGCTCCATATTTGTACTTTAGTTCTTTATAAGCCAAGACTCTTTTAATGCATGCACCTGCACCATCGTGCTCTCCCTTCCCATCACCAACCTCTATAAAATTCCACATATATTGAATTCTACACAACCTGTACATCCTACTCAACCAATAGAACATGCATGCATTCTTGAATTGAGATGTACAATTATCTGTCCAAATAATGTGCTGATGATATGTTATGCCCCTGTTAGCCAAATCTCCATAAAATAGTTGAAAACAACCATGTACAAACTCTGTAGAATGTGATCGATCATCACTGATGTAAAAATGGTACTCTCTCAAAATCTTCCTCTCATTCTCTGTACTTGTAGGTGAATGCATGAATGTTATGTGAACAAATAGTTGAGAAGTATAATACTTTTCTTGCACCTCATTTTGTAGTTGTAGTGTGTAGTTCTCTATGGAATCTACAACCAAAATAATGGTATCCAGTAGAAATGTATCCTTGCACAACTTGAATTGCAAATCCAACCATTGAGCTCTATGGATATGCCTTGCATACTGGTAAATAATCTTTTCATGAAAAATCTTCATGAACTCATACACTAGAATCTTTTCAATGATTAAATCACATCTTTTACCAATTTTTCCCATCTTTTAGAGCATATGTCACTATCTTAAATTTTTTCGTAATCTAATATTTCATTTCTAATTGCATGTATACTATCCATATGTTGAGAAGTTGATAAAAGTTGCAAAGAACCAAAAAATAAGTATGTACCATCCAAGCATGATGTCTTGTAAAAATTTTAGACATCCCCTATTTCACATAAAATATTGGATATGAATTCCCTTGAAGATCTTGGTGGCTCATTCATGTCACAATCTCCAAAAAAAATTGAGAATGCAAAACTATGTATATATGCCTAAAAACATCAAAATGGTTAGAAAATTCAATATCTATCCTACAACAACAAGTTGTGCATGTTTGATTTATCTTCACATAAAAAGGTTAACCCATCTTAAAAAATCTTTGGCTTATTCAAATTTGAGGATACATACCAATAAATTTTGCAAAAAAAATGTTTGAGTTGAGTCCAAAAAATGTTTCGCATGTGGGTTACAATTTTGGCTACCAATCCTCCTTCTTACAACATCTCTTTGATTAGGGGAAACACGTGTGTTATTTTTCCAAAAATCTTTGATCAATGATTTCAAGGCTTCACTAATTTCTTTATCCTTTTGTGGTAGTCTACCACTAAATGTCCATAACTAATTTTTTGTTGGATCTTCCAATCTCTCACACCTTAGCATGGCTCTCCTTAGAGTACCTCTACCAATTTTTAATATTTTGCTTGTCTTTCTCATGAGTCAAGCTTTCTTCATTTGACTACTTAATATTGTCGATGTAAGTACTCATCTTGTGATATTACTATCTTCGGTGCGTGATTTAGAACCCATTTTGTCATAAGCACTCATTAGATTCTTTACAATATTTTTTTCATTTGAATCGTCCATCATTATTAGCCAAAGAATCTTCATGATAGGCCTAAATTTAAAATTCCTCATCATTTCAACAAATAATTTGCATTGACCTATAATATTTAATTCTTCAAAAAATAATCTCCACATATGATTAACTTTTCTTTGACAAGTACGCTTGCTAATCTTGTCAGCCATTCATTTCAAAATGTTATATCAATATCAATCAAATATTTTGGTCTTCTAAACAAATTCTAGAAGGTGTTCTAATCTTTTCAATTCCCTCAACATTTTTAACATCAATATAAGGTTGAGTGTATTGTGTACCTTGAATTGAAGATGATGTGCCTTGGCAATAAGATGTAAAAGATGTAATATCACCTACTTGATGTGTTGATGTTGTGCTTTCAACATGACATGATGGAGTATGTATATCATCGGATCTACAAATTAGTGTCTCTTCAACATGAGAGGATGATATGACTTCAACATTGGAAGATGGTGTAGTGGATGATATGACTCCAACATTGGAAGATGGTGTAGCGGATGATATGACTCCAACATTGGAAGATGGTGTAGCTTCACAATTCAATTGTCTTCTTGAGTGTAACAGTCTCATTCATTCTCTTTGTCTTTCTAATTCTTCCTCTTCATTTCTTTGTACTGGTGGTTCTTGATCCTCTTCGAAAGTCAATTCTTCATTATTGCTTTGTGATTTTCTTTTTTCATGTAGTAATTTCATTTTATCTCTTTCAATTGCCAAATCTCTCTCCCTATTTTCATTTGTTTGAGTTTTTGGTTTCTTCCTTGGCATGATGATGATTTCTACATGTCAAATTATTCAAACATTTGAATTACTTAAAATGTGTAAATTACAAATTATTCAAATACATATAAAAATTATAATTATTTGAATGAATATACAATATATCAAATGACTTTGTCCAATTTCTAACCATTTCAAAAAAACATTTCATTCAAACATACAATTTTCAATGAATTCACTATATATTAAACAACATGTCAAATTATATTCAAATTTGTATCTATATATCGACAAACAATATTTAAAATGGATTGTACTAACCTTTTCTATATGAGGAATATTCAAAAAGTCTTCAAATTGCATATCCAATGATTGAATTTGGTGTTTTCTAGCTTGAAAAAGTGTTGAAATAGTGTTTTCTTTGTTGAAACCCATGATTTCTGTCAGAATAACAAAGTGCACAATAGACCAAAAGTAGAGAATTGATGAAATGGGCCCCAAAGTTTCTTTTTGACCATTTTTGGGTGATTTCATATACTGCATATGCACTATAGCATGTACGCACTATAAAGCACATACGCACTATAGTGTGTATGTACTATGTGAAAACACATCACTTCCCATCCTCCCTACTCTCTATCCTCCCTACTCTCTCTCTCTCTCCCTACTCTATCTCCCCTCTCCTATCCCCTACTCTCTCTCTCACCCTACTCTCTCTCCCATCCCCTACACTCTCTCTCCCCCCTCTCCCATCCCCTACTCTCTATCTCTCTCTTGCTCTTCCTCTCCCACCACCTACTCTCTCTACCTCTCCCACCCTCTCTCTGCTACCATCCCCTACTCTTTAGATATCTCACACACAATCCCATCCTCCCTCTCCCATTTCCTACTATCTCTCTATCTCTCCCCCATCCCCCTACTCTCTCCCATCCCCTACTCTCTCTCTCACTCTCTCACATCTACTACTCTATCTCTCTCACCCCTCTCCCATACCTTAAACTCTCTCTTTTATGGATACACACTCCCATCCCCCCTCTCTCTCCCCCTCTCCCACTCCCTCTCCCACCACCTACTATCCCCCTCTCAAGTTCTATCTCCCCCTCTCTACTATCTCTCCCCCATCCCCTACTCTTACTCTCTCTCCAATCCCCAACTCTCTCTCACATTCTCTCCCATCTCGTACTCTCTCTCACACTCTCTCTCATCCTTTCATTCTGTCTCTATCATCCCATACTCTCTCTCTGCAACCTCCTACTCTCTCTCACACTCTTTCCCATCTGTTTACTCTATCTCTTCCATCCCATACTCTTTCTCTTCCACCCCCTACTCTCTCTCACACTCTCACACTCTCTCCCATCCCCTACTCTCTCTCTTTCACAAACACAAACACACACTCTCATCCTCCCTCTCTTTTCTCTCCCATCCCCTACTCTCTAGATTTGTCACACACTCCCATCCCCCTCTCTCTATCTCCCTCTCCCTATTCTCTCTCAAAGTCTCTCCCATCCCCTACTCTCTCTCTCACGCTCTCTCCCATCCCCTACTCTCTCTCTCTCTCTCTCTCTCTCTCTCTCTCTCTCTCTCTCTCTCTCTCCCATCTTGTTCTTTCTCTCAATCACCTCCTACTCTCTTTTACACTCCCTCACATCCCCTACTCTCTCTTACACACACTCCCATCTGCCCTTCTCTCCCTCTCCCACCACCTAATCTCTCTCTCCCATCTACTACTCTCTCTCTCTCTCTACCCTCTCCCATCCCCTAAACTCTCTCTTTTTCAGATACACACTCCCATCCCCCTCTCACTCTCCCCTCTCCCATCCCTTACTCTGTAGATCTCTCACATGAACCCAAATCCCTCTCTCTCCTCCTCTCCCACTCCCTCTCCCACCGCCTACTATCCATCTCTCTCAAGTTCTCTCTCTCCCTCTCTAGTCTCTCTCGCTCTCTCTCATCCCCTACTCTTACTCTCTCTCCCATTCCCAAATCTCTCTCTCACTCTCTCACATCCCCTACTCTCTCCCACACTCTCTCTCCCATCCTTTCATTCTATCTCTCCCATCCCATACTCTCTCTCCCTGTAACCCCCTACTCTCTCTCACTCTGTCTCATCCTTTCACTCTATCTCTCCCATTCCATACTCTCTCTCTCTGCCACCCCCTACTCTCTCTCTCTCACATTGTCACACTCTATCTCTCCTTCATAGAGACACACACACTCCCATCCCCCCCTCTCTCTCTTCTCTCCCATCCCATACTCTCTAGATTTTTCACACACACTCCCATCCCCCTCTCTCTATCTTCCTCTCCCTACTCTCTCTCACACTCTCTCCCATTCCCTACTCTCTCTCACACAATATCCCATCCTTTACTCTCACTCTCTCCCTCTCCCACCACCTACTCTCTATCCTCCATCCCCTACTCTCTCTCTCTCCCTTCTCCCATCCCCTACTCTCTCTCTTTCATAGGCACACACACTCTTATCCCCCCACTCTCTTCTCTCCCATCCCCCCTATCTCTCTCCCTCTCCCTATCCCTCTCCCACTCCCTCTCCTACCACCTACTATCTCTCTCTCTCAAGTTCTCTCTCTCCCTCTCTACTCTTTCTCTTTCTCTCCCATCCTGTACAAGCTCTCTCTGCCACCACATACTCTCTCTCACACTCTAACACTCTCTCCCATCCCCTACTTTGTCTCTCTTACACACATTCCCATTCCCCCCTCTCTCTCTCCCTCTCCCACTCCCTCTTCCACTGCCTACTCTCTCTCCCTCTCACATCCCCTACTCTCTCTCTCTCTTTCATAGACACACACACTCCCATCCCCCCCTCTCTCTTCTCTCCCATCCCCTACTCTCTAGATTTGTCACACACACTCCCATCCCCCCTCTCTCTCCCTCCCCCACTCCCTCTTGCACTGCCTACTATCTCTCTCTCTCTCTCTCAAGTACTCTCTCTCCCTCTCTATTTTATCTCTCCCATCCCCTACCCTCACTCTATCTCTTCCATCCCCTACTCTCTCTCTCTCTCTCTCTCTCTCTCTCACCCATCCCCTACTCTCTCTCAAACTCTCATACTCTCTCCCATCCCCTACTCTATCTCTCTTATACACATTCCCAATCCCCCCTCTCTCACTCTCTTGCACTCCCTCTCCCATTGCCTACTTTATCTCTCTTGCACACTTCCATTCCCCCTCTCTCTCCTTCCCACTCCCTCTCCCATCACATACTATCTCTCTCTCTCTCTCGCTCACTCTCTCCCTCTCTCTCCCATCCCCTACTCTCACTCTCTCTTTGCCACCCTTACTCTCTCTCACATTCTCACACTCTCTCCCATCCCCTACTTTATCTCTTACACACACTCCCATCCCCTACTCTCTCTATGTCTCTCTCCCCTCTCTCATTTCCTACTCTCTCTCTTTCACACACACACACACACCCATCCCCCATCTCTCCTCTCTCATCCCCTACTTTGTCTCTCACTCTCTCTCCCTCTCCCACTGGCTACTCTCTCTCTCTCTCTCTCTCTCTCTCTCTCTCTCTCTCACTCACACACTCTTTCTCTCTCACTCTCTCCCTCTCTACTCTCTCTCTCACATTTTCACACTCTCTCCTATCCCATACTCTCTCTCTCTCTCTCTCTCTCTCTCTCTCTCTCTCTCTCTCTCTCTCTCTCTCTCTCTCTCTCTCTCTTGCACACATTTCCATCCCCCCTCACTCCCTCTCCCATCACCTACTCTCTCTTCCATCTCTTACTCTCTCTCGAGCTACTCTATCTTCCCCCTCTCCCATTCCCTACTCTCTCTCACTATTCCTCTCCCACTCTGTCTCCCACCACCTACTCTCTCTCTCCCCCATCCCCTACTCTCAATCTCTCTCTCCCAAACTATACTCTCTCTCACACTTCCTCTCTCTCCCATATTTTACTCTCTCTTTGCCACCTCTACTCTCTCTCACACTTCCTCTCTCTCACATCTTGTACTCTCTCTGCCACCCCTACTCTCCCATCCTATACTCTCTTTGCCACCCCTACTCTTTCTTACTTCCTCTCTCCCATCCTATACTCTCTCCCCTCTCCCATCCCCTACCTTCTCTCTATCTCTTTCTCTCTCTCTCACACACACATAACCATTCCCTCACCCCCCCACCCCACCTCCCACCTAGCTCTCTCTTGCTCTTGGGTTGCAATTTAGGTCTTAATAGTGCATGTGCACTATAGTGTGCATGTTCTATCGAGAATTTAAATGCTTCAAATAGCGCGTACGCACTATAGGGCGTATGCATTATTAAAAGCTTTGTATTAAAACCAAGGCTAAGGCTTGGTTTTGCCTTGGAGATCCAACCCAAAGGTTTGAAGTTTATAAACAAGTCTGAGACATGTTTTCCAACAAACATACCAAAAATGATCAATTTTTCTTGTGTGCTTCCCTTAAGGATTCCTTGTGGTTGGGTATCGATAAGATCAAGTTACATAGCATTATAAGTCTTTGTGTTAGCTATCTAACCATATAATTTATTTTCAATTTGAATGATTACAAGCCTTTCATCTATAATTTCTTTTGAATGTATGTTCATTTTTTGTCAAAAACTACCATGTACTAATTGGGCTATAGATTTTAGCTCATTCATCAAATTTTGTACAACTTAGTTTTTAGAAACTAGAATCCATTCTACACTCTTTGAAAAAAAAAATTGATTTTAGATAAGTTTTTGGCATGTGTCTAGTTTAAAAATTCATTTTAAAAAAAACACATTATAAAATTACCTGAAAAATCTAGTATAAACTACATAGTGTTATGTAACTTTTGACTAGAGTGATTAAAGAATTTTTTTTAAAAAAGTTAAAATTTTAGGGGGGCCACACTTTGTACTGTATTATATTTTTTTGGAATATCAGTACCACTTTTTGTGGCCCCCTTTTTTGAGGACCTAAAACTCAACCATTTTGAGAAAAAATAGTAGTTTAGAAACTAGATTCAAAGGACTACGACTTCTTTTTTTTTCATATCTTAAAATTTTGATCTCAACTATCTTCAAATTCTTGTTGAAGTTCAAAATTTTCAGATTTTAGGAAAAAGGTGCCCACTTATACCCCCCCTTTTGGCACCACAACTTGGTGCACTTACCCTAGGGAAAAACCTGATGTAGCTTTGAATACTAAAGTGTATGATGATACAAAGGAGAAAAAAAATCTATTGATATGATTTAAGTGTGAATATGTGAACATTGTAGAATAGGAAAAGATTTCTATTATTATAGAACATATAAACGGACCTATTTAAAATAGTACAGGGAAGAAAGATTATATCATATTAAATATAAGATCAAATTAGAAAGAGCAGATCCAACATCGACTTACCAGAGTAAATATAGGATTAGGTATTGAATCAGTTTTAACAAATTGAGATAGGGTAAATCTCTTAACAAATTTTTCTAAATAGATCTTTGTAAATCTCCTAATAGATTGCTTACTTTTTTTAAAGTGTAAAATCCTCTAACAGGGTGAGATCTAGTAGTCACAAAAGATTTTAATAGGAAAAACCTCGCATAGGCTAGATCATTAGAAATGATCAAACATTGTAACCATAATAGGTTAACTTTATTACAACAGTAGTGATGATTTGTGGGTGTCATCCCTACCTTAATTTTAGTTTCACATTGAATTTTTTCTAGGTAACCAAAATATTTGTGTCATGTGATTAAAATTTTCATGCATGTGATTGATAGATTAGATTTATATTCTATTATGGTTTGATTTAATAAGTAATGCATGAATAAGAAATTAGATATGAGATGGTAAGTATGGTGAATGCACAATGAATTGTAAGAAAGGTTAAAGTGTAATAGATCCTGATTCACCCACCCCCCTCAACATCTTGGTTTCTAATTAAGACTTCCAAAAAACCCTAACAAATTCCATCATTTGTAATTATGTAATCAATAATATCTTTTGAAGAAGAGGAACCCACAATAGGTTCAAGAGGAGATTTCCAATAATTGAACTTTTTCCAAAATATTAAATGGATCTTGTTCATTCAAGAGAGAAGATCATGTATAAAGTGTATAATGGTGATAGCTCAACAATGTTATACCATGAGGAAGATTTTTTTTCTTTCTCAACCCTACATTTTATATCAACATTCCCTATCATGAAACATTTTCTACAATTAAAAATGGTTCCCTCATAGTCCTAGCACTAAATCAAAGAACCTTTAGAAGATTTTAGTTGGATTTCAGCTAATAGCCCCTTAGAAGCATCAATGTCAACTAAGATGTGAGAAAAGTTAAAGTTGAAGATATCAAAGGAATTCTCATCTATCATAAGAAAAATCTCCAAGAACAAAACCCACTTCTTCAAGGAGATCATCAACATAGAGATGAGGGGGAAGATAAGGAAGCTTATCCCAAATCAGTATCTTGCAAAGAACTCTAATATATAGTTAAATTTTCATGTTATGGTGTCATCATCAAAGGGAAATGATTTTCCCATGTGAAAACATGTCTACAAAGAATATTGTTTCCTTGTCGGTTTACTTCAATTTATTATTCATGAAATAATCCCTCCATTTTTTCTTGAATTTTTCCTCAATTTTTGAAGCATAATTAAAATCACTCAATAATGTAAAGAGTTTTGGGAAGCATCATCAATTGGGATATACATAGTGATAGATAAATGAGAGTGGAGGGGTGCATCAATTATTCTAAGGTAATTTATAACTTTGTAACTACTTAACACTTTGTACTTTTAACTCAAAAGCTCAATAATAGATTTAAACTTCATAATAATATCCAACTGAATAATTACCAATAGATTAATAACTCCATTAATTTTATCCAATGAGTATCAAAATAACTGACTATATATAAATAAAAAGTTGTAGGATGAAATAGAAAACATGAAGTAAACATGCAATAGAAATCAACATTCACACATTATAACACAATGATTTTTGATATGAAAACTCTGTTAAGGGAAAAAACATGTGGGAACTAGCAACCCAAAATTTTCACTCTTCTAAAATGATCTCTTTAGAAGCTAGCCTTATTAAAGATTACATGCACATCGTTAGATGTGATCCTATTAGGGGATTTACCAAAGATTATCTAGACCTTATCACTCCTCATTTTGAGTGGCCTACTCTAAAAGACTTACAAGCATTTGATGGAATGTTACATTAGAAGGGATTTACAAATAAGACTATTAAGTCTACTCGATTCAGAGATTTTTTTCTATGATGCTTAAAGAGTAACAATGAAATAAATTGGAAAATAATGAAACTAACTTTGTTGTTTTAAATCTCCATTTCATGCCTATTTCCTCTTCTTTTCTTATGGTTGATCTAGTGACATACACATCAAGTTTACACTCCATTTTCTTGATTTCATGATGTTGCTTTGCTTAGTGACCCTAACCTATCAACTTCAACAATAAATTGATCAACAAAAATGAACAACTTTTTCATTCCTTAAATAGATAGATTATTTTTGGTTCACTAGATTCTCCAATGTTTTCTTTCTTAATCACAAGCATTCTATCTTCATCAAGCTTAGATTCGCTGAATCTAGACACTTTAGTATCATACTTTGACATTGAAATTTGAATTTTTCAATCATTAAATATCCATCATCAAATCTTCTTTGAATATTTCAGTCATAGATCTCATAAAAAAAATATCCTTATCTTAGCAACTTCTCAATCAATCCATATTTTAATCAAATTTTGGCCTCAATTTGATTCTTCTAGAAAATGTTCATCTACACTCACTCGGTCAATACTATGCTCAGTTACCATTGTTCTTGCTCAGTTAATATTTTTCATCCTTCACTTAGTTATCTTATGCTTAGTGACTACTATGAACACTCAATGATTACAAGTCCTTTTACCAACTTGACTTGTGTAACTCAATGCAACTTGCATATCTTCTTTCCTTCTTTGTCAACCAACATATCTTGTTTATACATGATCTCAATACTTAATCAACTTGTGTAAAATAATCAAATCAACATCATACTATCAAAATCTAACTCATCAAGTGTCCATTGAGATCCTTATACTTATCAATACTTTCTTCCATTTATTTTTCCAAAGCCTCTTCTCCAAACCACACTACATCCTTCAAATGATTTAGCACTTTCTTGAATTAGCATAATGTCTTACCATTTTAGGCTCGACATCAATGGCAACATAATAAGTGATGTGACTTTTTCACATGCTCTATCTTTCTTTTCTTCAATATTAGCAATTGGGGCTAACAATCTCCCCCTTTGGCATTATTATTACATATGAATTAAACCATACAATACCATACAATTTATTTTTATCTTCATCAAGTTTTATGCTCATCATTAGGTTCTCTACTAGGTTTGTAACTACTCCCCCTTAGTATATAATTCACCGTTTAATTACTTTACACTCATTCTCTCCATTTTCTAACCAACATGAATCATCTTCTATCCTTCACTATTTTTATTCCCTTTTTATTTTTCACACTTCCCTTTGACCATTCTTGACATTTGAGGCATATAACCCTTTGACAAAAATGCCAAAGGTAACTATAAGATTCAATATGAAACTTATAAAATCTTATAGTTATAACTTGTACCTTACATGTACTAATTACATCTACTTCATCGCATTATTTTGCAACTCTAGGACAATTCCTAAAGAGTAATCTCATACATGAACTCTATAGAGATGTTATGGTAAACCATGAATTGATGCAACATGCATCTTTACTTAATGAATATTAGATAGGGAAGGCCCTTAGTTTAATTCTAAAATACTCAAAGGAAGCCTTAGGTAATGGCTTACTAAAGATTTTATAAATTTGTTCCTTTGACTTCACATACTCCAATCTCACATTTTTTTCCTTAAACTTTCTCTCTCAAACAGTGATACTTAATAGATATGTCCTTTTTATTTTTATGCATCACAAAATTATTTTGTCTGTTAATAGCATGTTTATTATCACAATATATAGGAATAGGTTCTATGACTTCTTCAATACCTTCCAACAATTATTTGATCCATACTATATTTGAACAATTGATTACAACAACTACATGTCTAGCTTCAATAGTGGATTGTGAGATGAAACTCTACTTCTTTCTTATCCATGTTACAAATAATTCTCATAAATAGAAAGTTCCACCACTAGTACTCTTTTTGTCATCAACATTTCTTTCACAACCAACATCATTGTAGACTCTTAACTCAAAATATCCTTCTTTAATGTACCATAATCCATAATCTTAAGTTCCTTTCATATATCTAAAGATTCTTTTCACTACTCTTGTATGTGTCTCCTTAAGATTGGTTGAGAATCTCATAAGTGTACCAATAGATCATGTCTATTATGAACAACATATTGCCACTTTACAATCATAGATCTATAAAATGTCTCATTCACTTCTATTGAATTGTCTTCTTTAAATAGTTTACATCTAGTCACCATAGGTGTACTTATTAGTCTTAACTCATCCATGCCAAAATTTTTAATAATCTCCTTAATATTTTTCCTTCAATCTAATGAACTTATAAAATAATAAATAATTTTACCTAACCAAACATTGACATCTCAAAATCTTTCCTCACTCCATTAGCAAATGAATTACAAATCATTTCCTCCAAATATAATGTCATGAACAAATATCCCAGCTATTACAACCTTATCTTGAACTTCACTTTTCAAGTATGGATTTCTATTGTCACTAGCTCTAACAAAACTAGTTCTCGTCAAATAGGAATGCAATCTTTCATGCATTCTTGGCATCCTTTCTTTAAACCATGCAAAGGGTTGTCCAATTTACATGTCATATTACTATTATCTAGGTCAACAAATCATTCAAGATGTTCAATGTAATCCTCTTCCCCTAGAATTTTATTCCAAAATGTAGACTTAACATCCATTTGGTAGACCTCGATTCTTTTGAATGCAATATATGCAAGTAGTGTTCTTAGTTCTAATATTTCAATAGGTGTGAATGTTTCACCATAATACATTTATTCTACTTGTGCATATCCTTTATAGACTACTTTAGCTTTGTTCCTTACAACTTCTCTGTTCTCATTCAACTTGTTTCTAAAAATCCATTTTGTACCAATTATAATTTTATGATTGGGTCATGGAACCATTGTCCATGTGTTATTCTTCTAATTTTCTCAATCTCCTCATTCATAACATCAATCTAATCTTCATTCTCAAAAGAATATTTCATTTTTCTAGGCTTAAACTCAAATTTTAAACATGTATTGTCCTTTAACTTATTTCTTTTCATGACACAAACATTCTTATCTCCAATTATATGATTCTGTAAATGAAGTCTTTCACATTTTTTCTAAAATAGGATCAATTATTGGTTATCCATGATTTTCATCACTCTATTGGAGATCATCACTATGCTCAGTATGCTTTGGATGTGACTTGAGTACTTCAAGTTATTTCTTAGAGGTTCTCTTCTATTTTTTTTATTATCCTCTATTATGACTCAGTTTAGTTTTTGGGTAAAGTGCCAGGTATTCCTTTGTACATAGACAAATATATGATAGTCCTCAAGTTCTAATTATTTGCAAACTCATCAATTCTCACATTTTCACTTTAAACCATAGTGTGAGTAACTTTATTCAAATAATCATATGCTTTGCTCCTAGTAGAGTATCCCAAGAATATTCCTTCACCTCCTTTTGAATCAAACTTTTCATTTCTATATCCTTATGAATATAACACCTACTTCTAAATTTTTTAAATTACATCTGGTGTGTGTCCACACCATAGTTGATAAGGTTTTTTGTTTGTACCTTCCTTCAACTATAGACTCAATTAAGAGTGTAGGCAACAATACTTATTTCCTCTCTCCATAACATTTATGCAACTCCTTTTGTAAATGGTAGTGTTCTAGCACAATCAATGATTGATCTATTTCTCTTTTCTACAATGTCATTATGTTGTGGTGTTCTCAATATAGACACTTTTCTTTTAATTCCATTCTTCACAAGTATGAATTCGTTATTCTATAAGAGGGCCCTTTATTCAAATGTAAAACTCGTTGACTATATAACTTTAGTGAAGAGTTGAATGTAAGGAGTTACTACCTATGACCTATGCTACAAATTCTTAGGAGTTAAGGGACCCTAAACCTATGCTAGATTTTTTGGATAAATGGGAGAAGTTACTACTAGCTTTAGTACTTCATAGCATTTTGGATTATATAATGATTCCCAAATTAACAGCATTAGTAGATACTTGGGATCCTCATAGGGAGAACATGCCAATACATTCATGCTTACATCCTTGGCTTCCATTATTGGGACACACACATAATGGTCTTTAGGTTTATGGATTTGGAACTCTTGGTATCTACCTAGATTTCGTAAAACAATAAGTTCTTGCATAATCTAGAGATAGATGGGTGATTGCATCATTGGACCAACTAGTTGAGATGCATTGTAATCAAACTAGAGGAAATCATTGATAAAAAAAACATATAATGAAGAAGAAACTTGAAAACTTGAAATCTAATATGTTGAAATGAAAGCTATTGAAGATCAAACACCAATGCTAGAGTTACAACACAATATAAAGTTAATTTTAGATTTAAACAAGAAAAAAAAAATGACATAAAGCATTCCCCTTTTTTTTTTAATTGTGGAGAGCTACACGTGAAAAAGGGTCGAGAGCTCTAGATGAGGGTGGAGAGATTTGAAAATTGGTGAAGAGATCTAAGGTCAAAACATTGGTGGAGATTTCATATTCATTCCCTTGTGATCACTATATTTTATTTCCATGCCCTCATGATCTCCAAATATTGTTTCCATGCCCTTAGTGGAGACCAGTGTAGATCTAAAAAAAAAAATGCATGCCCTTGTCATCACTACATTTCATTGTCATGCCCTTGTGATTTACATGCCCTTTCTCTATGATTCATTATCATTCCATTCCCTTGTGGTCTTTGTTCCTTTTTCACTACAACATTTGGGGTCAAATTGTGATGATGGTGTAGTTTGTGGTGATTTTCATATTTTTTAATGTAATTTGTTGTGTAATTTGGGCCCAAATGTAGTAATGTTTTCTCTGTGATTTTCTTCAAGGGGAGAAGAGGTGCCTGTATAAATGTTCTTTTCTTTTCCTTCTAAACATGTATCTCTTTATATCCCCAATAGGTGATTAGAGAAGCTTCTCTTTATGTATATGTATGTATATATACATACACACACATGTGTGTGTGTCTATGTATGTATGTATGTATATATAAACACACATACATATAAATAAGTATATATATGTATATATATACATATATATTAAGAGATCACAAGGGCACAACAATGAGATGTAGACATCACAAGGGCACGAAAACAAAGTGCAGAGATGTAGAGATACATACATACATACATACATACATACATCTGCGTATGCAATTTTATCACCTTGGAAAATTGTATTTGATCTTTACTCAACCACCAAGAGATAATATAATCTATAAGTACATATTTCTACACACTTAGTTTGGTATGAATAGTTTTAATTGAATTTTTCTAAGGAGAGTGATTCTGCTCATGATGATAATTTCTCCATGTATTGGGTCTTTAGAGGAGAGAGAGAGACTTCCAAAAGATTAGATGTTGTTTCTAACTCATATGTTCTCAATTTTATATTCACAAATCAAATGCTTTCCAATGGTCTGAGCTAAAATCCTCATTATTGAATCCAAAATTAAGGAATAAAATGCAACTATGTCCCCAGTAGAGAACTAAAATGCATATTCAATCTAAATTATAGACTCTTTGAATCTCAGTACTCTAATCCAAGCGAAGAGTCTTCTGAAGATTGAAACCATTGAACTACCTAGGACACTGAACTTATCGAACATATAAACCTACTTGAACCAATGGAACCATTTTTAAATAAGTTCAATGAGGTTCAAAACCCAAGAGAAACTAAGATATAAACCTCAAACAAGGGATGCATGCTATGATGGGGTAGGAGGAAGATGCCTGTGTGAATGGTTGATCGAGTATGTTGTAGAAAATTAGGGTGTTAGTTGCAAGTAGTTTCATTAATTTGATAAGGGAATCAGCTTTGAAAGTGACAAGATCAAAATTGACATGTCCATATTTATGAGCTATGTTATGACACATTGTGGCTATTTCACTATCTAGTAGTGGAATCTCTTAACATTATTTATGAAGATCTTTCAATTAAAAATATAGCTATCAGAGATCTATATTTGTATTTTAGTGATAAGAAATATATAGTCTAATTTTAAGAAAACTAATAATCTTAAATGTATATGATTAAATAAAATAAACAAGAGTACTAGCTATAGTTGTATAATTCTAGTATTACTGATTATGTTAAACAAAATGTACAATAAACAAGTATGAAGTAACATAACGCTTGATCCTATAATGACTTAATTCGAATTCATATAATTATTACCTAGATAATATTATGCACAAGATATTTACTCAATCACCAAGAAATAATATAATATGTAAGTACAAATTTATGCATACTTGGTTTGGTATGAATAGTTTCATTTGATTGCAAGGATAATTGCTTGTGTGAATTCAATACATGAATGATTAATTTAATTTAGCACAAGTACTATGCAAGCGTGTATGTATGCATGTAAAGTAGTTCACATTGTGAACTAATATACATACATATATGCACATATGCATACAATAATCATAATCATTTATCCTTGAATATAACCAAGGCTATTGAAATGAAGAAGAGATTCATGTTTAGAAGGGAAAAAAAAGAACATTTACATAGGTACTTCTTCTCCCGTTGAAGAAAATAATAGAGCAAGGGCATGACATGACAACAAAATCCTAGATCTCCATTGATCTCTACCAACATTCAAAGCTATCCACGCTTGTTTAGAGCTCTCCACCCTCTTTTGCACATGGCTCTCCATAATCAATCAAAAAAATGGGGAATGATTAATGTCACACACACACACACACACACACACATATGTATATATGTGCATACATACATACATATATACATACATACATGAAAACAAAAATGCTGAAATAAAACCTATCAATGATCAAATAGCTATGCCAGAGTTAAAACACAATGTGCAATTGATTTTAGATAAGGTAGAGGCATATATTAATAAAACACAATGTGAAGTTGATTTTAGATAAGGTAGAGGCATATATTAAGAATTTTGATAATCAAAATTTAAGGCATGAGAGGAAAGGATAAGGAGTGACTTTAAAAAGGGGCTACACAATAGAAACAACAACTAAAAATAACTCCTTACACTCAACTTTTCACTAAAGTTATTCTTCAATTCCCTACATATGCAATTTTATCATCTTGAAAAACTATATTTGATCCTGCTAGCTAGAAAACTAATTGTTTGTTTTATGGTACCTAATCTGATGACAATTCTAGAAAAGAATTTTTTTTATGGTCAATCACTTAGCATAGATTGAGTGAGATTTATTTTATTATTATTTGGATTTTGGAATATGTATGGAGTTGGATCAATTTTTTTGTTGTGCTAAGATATAATAAGAACCTTTAAAAACATCTCTAAATATACATGTTCAGAAGGAAATATAAAAAGATACATGTTTAGAAGGAAAAGTAATGAACATTTACATAACCCTTAAAGAAAATCATAATGCTAGGGCATGGAGATCATAAGGGCACAACATGGAAACAAAATTGCAAAGTAAGGGTATAGCAACAAAATTATAGAGCAAGGGCACTACAACAAATTGTAGAGATTAGAGCAACAAAATTGTAGAGCAAGGGAACAAAAATGAAATACAAAGGTCCGAACAACAAAATGCATCAATCAAATGGGTGTGACAATATTCAGAGATCTCCACCCTCATTGGGAGCTCTCCACCCTTTTTCACATGCAACTCTCAATAATCAAAACATATGGGGAATGATTTATGTCATGTTTTCTTTTCTTTTTTGTTTATACTCACATGGATGTTGCAATTATAATGCCAAATTCAATATTTTGATGACATCGGTGACAATTGCAGGAAAAAATGAAAATCACCACAAATTACACCACCCTCTCAAAAATGTCATCACAATTTTACCCCAAACATTGTAGTGATCGTATATAAAATATTTGATCTATAGTATTTTGACATATTCATTTATTAATATGGGTTGAAAGGGATCGTAGGCTAAGCTATGGCCCCCTTTTGAAACATTTGATGACAACATGTGTTCCTAGAGGTCCTATGACCCATTTTGACACATTTACTAAGAGCATATGTCTCTAGGGTTCCTAGGACCCCTAGGGACACATTACATTTGTTCATATGTATTGAAAGGGGCCATAGGATAACCTATGATCCCTTTCGACACATTTGATGATGACATGTGTCCTCAAGGGTCCTAGGACCACTATAAGATAACTTGTGACCCATTTTGACACATTCAATGATGACTTGTGTCTTTAGGGGTCCTAGGATCCCTAGGGACACATTATGCTTGTTCATATGAGTTCAAAGGGGTCATAGGATAACCTATGACCCATTTTGACACATTCTATGATGACATGTGTCCTTAGGGACATATTATTCTTGTTCATATGAGTTCAAAGGGGTCATAAGATAACCTATGACCCATTTCAACACATTTAATGATGACATGAATCCTTAGGACACATTGCACTTCTTCATATGGGTCAAAAAGGATCATAGGATAACCTATGAAATCTTTAAACAAATTGATGATGACATGTGTCCCTAAGGTTCCTAGGAGCCCTAGGGACACATTGCACTTGTTCACATGGGTTGGAAGGGGTCATAGGATAGCCTATGACCACTTATAAAATATTTGATGATAACATGTGTCCCTAGGGATGCTAGGACCCTTAAGGACACATTCTTCTTATTCATATGCATTGAGTGGGGTCATAGGCTATGCCAAGCAAGGTCATAGGATAGCCTACGAACCCTTCTAACACATTTGATTACAACATGTGTCCCTAGGGGCCCTAGGACCCCTAGGGACCCATTGTACTTGTCATGTGTGTCAAAAGCGGTCAAAGGATAGCCTATGGCCCCTTCTAATACATTTGATTATTAAATGTGTCCCTAGGGGTCCTAGGACACTTAAGAACACATTATGCTTCCATATGAGTCAAAATGAGTGATACAATAACCTATGACCTCATCTAACACATTTGATGATGACATGTCTCCCTAGGAGTCCTAAGACCCCCAGGGACACATTGTGCTTTTTTGTATGGGTTGAAAGGGGTCATAGGACAACCTATGATCCCTTTTGACACATTTAATGACAACATGTGTCCATGCGAGTCCTATGACCCCTAGGGACACATTGCACTTGGTCATATGTGTCAAACGGGTCATAGGACAACATATGACCCCTTTTCATACATTTTATAATGACATGTGTTCCTAGGTTTCATAGGACCCCTAGAGACAAATTGAACTTCTTCATATGCATTGAAAGGGGTCATAGGATAACCTATGACCCCTTTCAACACATTTGATGACAACATGTGTGAGGACCACTAGGGACACATTGCACTTGTTCATATGTGTCAAAAGTGGTCATAAGATAACATATGACCCCTTTTGACACATTGATGTTGACATGTGTCCCTATGGTTCCTAGAACCCCTAGGGACACATTAAACTTGTTCATATGTGTAGAAAGTGGTCATAGGATAACCCAAGACCCCTTTCAACACATTTGTCCCTATATATAATATGGGTTCAATATCCTATATGCAAAATATCATATAATATAATAGAATATTTAAAAAAAATATATAATACATTAAAATATATTATAATAGAATATATAATATAATATAAATAGTTAGAGTAATTAGATATTTTCTACTCAATTGTATTGTGCTTAAGGAAATCTTTAGGCATATAATAACTAGAAATCATGCCTTAGGGTGCAATGGATACATCAAAGAGATATTAAAGTTCAATTAGAGGGAAAACATTAGTATAGTCTTTAGTATATAAGTGTGCAACTAATAACATCCAAAACCTCATAAAACATGTTAAAAAAATCTAATCATAATTATAAATAATATCATAATAAATATATTAAAATAATCCTATCCTTGCTCATGACTTAAACCTAAGCCATTATCCTAATGTAACCCCAATAAAAATTACAACTTCATCAAGAAAACTAATTGTATTTGTATGTCCAACCTTAAGTCTAACCCTAGTCAATGTTCAAACATTAAAATTAATGTTGACTATAATTCAACCCCTCACCCTAACCATAATTTTAACTCTAAAATCTATTCACAACTCTAAACCAAGCCATAACTAAAAGCCTATTCCTAAATAATAATAATTCAAATTCTAAACTCACTCCTAATCCTAGCTATGTCATAAAACATAAACATTTAATCTAATTATTAACTCCAACCCTAAAAAATAATCTTAACTCTATTCCTAACAATAATACTAACCATTATACAACCCCCTACCCTAACTATAACACCCTAAGCCCTATTTACAACCCCTTACCCTATCCTAATTTTGACCCTAACCTTCAACCAAACTATAGACCTAATCCTTATCCTAGCCATTGTATTAACCTAAACTTGTACATAATCCTAACCTTACATATTAATCATCATGAAATACCTAACCCTCGCCCTAACCACATCCTTAATATAAATATTAAACATAATCATAACCATAAATATAACCTCAAACACTAAGCACAATTATAAGAAAATAAATAACAATGATTCAAACCTCAATCTTAATTAAGAATCTAATTATAATTGTACCTCTAAACCTAATCCTAATCAAAGTCTTACCTCTAACCATAATAATAATCATCATATAAATCCTAACCAGTGGATGATGTTTATTAATAATAAATAATAAACCTATTTTTTCACAAAAAAGTTACCATTTTATAATTATGGTTTTTATTAGGATGTTTTCATATTATGGTCTGTATCATGGTAATGGTTAAAATTCAACTTTTGATTAGGGTTAAAGTTTTGGATTAAGATTATAGATATATTTATTGTTAGGGTTGAGGCTTATATCATTCATAGAATAATATTAGAGTAAAAAATGATAAACAAATGAAAGCTCAATAGAGTTATAAAGCATCATGGTTTTATCATGATTTTAATTAACGAATAATAATAATATTTTACAAATATATATTAAAAAATTAATTAATTAAGAAATAAGTGAAAGCAATTTCAAAAAGTTAAAAGATAAACTAAAATATTAAATAAAATAGTTTTATGAACTTTTAGAATTTTAAGGGATAATTCTTAAATAAATATATTAATGATTGATTTATTTTATAATATTAGCAATCATATTATGAAAATTAATATTAAAAAATTGTATTTTCAAAAAAATGTAATAAAATATTATATTTTAAAAATCAATCAAAAAAATAAAAAAGATTATTTTTAATAATTGAAATCATCTAATATAAACTAAAATATTATCTTTACAATTGATTTAATCTTTTATCTGTTAAAAATTTAGAAAAATAAAAATAAAAATATCTGTATATAATTATTTTTACTCAAAATATTATGCAATATTTAATTACTTAATTATTCAAAATAATTTTTAAATTTTAAAAATTCATACTATTATATCACAAAAAGAAATAAGAACAAGAATATAACAAAGATATAGACATAGTTTTATTGATAAATTTTTGTGAGCACAACAATACTCAGGCTGTGGTTATGCCTCTATTTATAAAGGAATTTGAACAATCATATGCTAGAAGAAACTTCTAGAATTCAAATTAAAAATTACCTACCTTCTATGTGGGAAAAGATAGGATATGGAGGAGGAAGTGTGCCTAACTAATTTTGATGGCACTAATAGCTGGCAGGGAAATGCAACAGATTACAAGATCAAACAATAGTTTCATTATAATAGATCTAGTGACATGGAGAGAAATATTAATTTCCAAGAGTAATTATTTGGGTATAGATTTTGAGGATTCCTCTATATCATACATTCTAATTATTACTTTTAACTTTATCTTTGGGAAGCAAGTGTTTCTATGAGATCACCTACTCTTGATGTATAGGTTTGAGATTTACAAAAGAGACATGAATTTTTGATAGTCTAGTATTTGTGCAAAGATTGGGATTTGTCCTAATAAAATTGATTATCACTACCCTCCTAGAATGGATATATTAGTCATCACCTAAACCTCTTCATTGGGCTTTCACAATGTCTTTTCCAGACTTCTTGCTCATAGAGTCCCTCACTACTTTGCATAATTTCTCCATGTCTTTGTCCATTGATTTTGATTTTCCTGGCTATTGATTAGACATAAAAGTTTATTCAAACTAACAAAAGCAATACAACATTCAAATTTTGTCCAATACCATTTGTAGGCAGGGAAAGGATGCTTACAGAGGCGTCCTCTAATAGACTCAAAATGTCCTCCACATTGTCTTTGATGCCCTCATACTTAGTTTTCCAATTGATGTGGGATCAAACTTTATTGCATTTGAATTGGGGTCTGAGGATTTTCTGGGCTCTCTTTTCTTTGGAGATGAGCCTTCTTGTTTTAGTAAAGCCTCTATCTAGCATCAATGTGCAAGCACCTTTGCCTTCTACAATATGATTTCCAATTGCATCATGTCCGAGCACACATCATGGTAGGTGAGGCCAAGCACCACAAAAATTAACATTGGGCACCAAATAATTAAAGTGATGGATCTGATATTCCTTTACCCCCAACATGCTAAAAATGAGGGCTTAACCCAATGACAACTCATGCAAATTAAATCAGTGGATGTCAAAAATGGTTACCTATTTTATAGGCCAAAGTAAGTCCACAAGAAAATCTATTGTCAAGCTTGAGAATATATAAGTATCAATAAATGAATGGAGAATGAAAAAATGAATGAAAACTTATGGATAGATGACTTTTTTCAATTGTCTTACATTAGGTCTAGTGAGCTTCTAACCATAAATTGAATTATGAGCTTGGACAACTTCAATATAAGTATGCCTTCGACATAATTAATTATTTTATGAGTTATTATTATAAAACATAGGTTAGATTCCTTTTAGGTTTTTGATCTCCTTTATAAGGATGATCTCTCTTTGTATTCATTCATTCACTTTTGATTAATAGCAATTGCTCATTTTTCTTATCAAGAATATTTCATCCATGGATCTGGGAATTTTAGCATCCACAACTTTTTCTTCTCACATTTTGTGACAAGCATTTGCATGTAGGTGATTCTTGGGAGTTGTGTAATAGTCTTTCCATGGGTAGTTTTCTGACTTTTGTGGCAGTTTCCTAGGATTGTGATTTTTTTAATATTATGGAGTTATTTTTTGCTAAACAATGCCCATTGATGGTGGTTTATACTATTCCTTGGTGATTTTTTTTATTTGTGTATATGAAAATTTCCTAGGAGTACTTTTGGCACATGTGGAAATTTATTTGGCTACCAATTTTTTCTTCTAGTATCGACCCATTTTTTTTTCACATATTATTTTTGGTGACTAGATTTTTTTCCTAGTAGGGATCATTTTTAGGCACTTTTTTGCCTTAGTGGCCATTTGACCATAAAATTGATGCTCAACACTTGCCGATGTCAACCCTATATCAGCACTCCCATCACCCATTTTGGCTTTGTTTGGATATACCTTCACATTTTTTATTATATCTTAGTCATAAGGACTTTGCTTTCCACAAAAAAGATATTGGAAGAAAGATAATTTTGAGCCTATCATAGTGGTACAGTTAACTTTTAGCTTTGATTTTTTTTATGGTGTTTTCTATTTTTCCAATTTAGGGGCTCTAATTTGGACTCCAGGAGACATAGCTTGAGCATTCAATTTATAATTTGAGGATTTTATATCATTCGAAAGGCCTTTTAGAGATATTTCTAGTGATGCTAGTTATTTTTCTAAATTCTACTCTAGGAACATTCTATTCAATTTTTGAAAATTTTGAATTCTAGTGGATTTCTAGGTTATTTCAAATCTAGGGATCAATTTTTTTCTTTAGATGATTTTTCATGGGTTGTACTATCTATTATGTCAGCCTTATGTCTCTTCTTGTCTTTATAGACACCATTTGTATGCATTCTTGCAAATGCATTGAGATAAAGTGCCATATTGCATCTGTATTTTTATTTTAGTTGTTTTTCCTTTTGATTTGAGCAATGTCATCTAAGGACACTCATATAGATTATTGTATTCTTGTGATTCACCAAATATTGTACTTTATTGCACATGCACTACTTTGATTAAAGTGTCATGGGTCATTTGATGTTTTTCCTTTCTTTTCCATCTTTCTTTCTCTAGTGAGTGTTCCTTTCATGAAAATAGCGTCATGACATGTCTGAGATTGATCACCTTAGCACACACATATGTATTCTTTTTATGGATATTGATCATGGTTCTTTGACATGTGGTTTTTTTGGCCCACTTTTCCAATTGCCCATCATCTCACCCTTGTCTACATTAGAGAGGTTCTTCTATTGTTTCTTATGCTTCCTTGGTTTGATGGAGTGAGCTATGTATTTATTGTTTGTTCCTATGTACTAGGTGGATGCAATGGCTAGGTACCTATTTATTTTACTGAGATGGATCATCTACCTTATAGATACTCTTCGTTTCATTCCTACTTTGGTTGTAGCCTTCCATGTTCAATTTATAAACTCTTGAGGCTTTGGTGTTTCATGCCATCTATATCGTTGGGTTCAATTTGATTTGTTTATGTGCCTTCTCATTCAAGCATTGCCTTATAAGAGCACTCATGCAAAGTAAAATCTTCTCTACTTGTTCAAGTTATATTTTAGTGGAGGTTCTTCAAATTAGTAGTCTCTTTGGATAAAGCTTTATCTAGCTTCTAGATGCTTCATTGGTGTTATACATGATCATCTCTTTTGTTCTTATTTTTTTGGACATTATCTAGTTTAGAGGCTTCTTCAGTCCTTCATTAGTCTTTCAACATTCTTCACATCTCTTTTTAGAGTAGAGTTTTTCCCATGCAGTTTTCTCTATTTCTCCTCTTTATAGAGATTTGGTTGTTCTTGGGTACCTCATCTAGCTTTTTTATCGATATCCAAATATAATTTCAATAGTTATTTCTAGGTTTTTAGCTACTCCCTAAGTTTATCTTAGGGGGGGTGTTAGAGTAATTAGATATTTTCTAATTAACTCTATTCTACTTAAGATAAACTTTAGGCATATAATAATTAATTCTTTTATTAATTACTAGTATGCAACCTAGGTTAGATTCCTTTTAGGTTTTTGATCTCCTTTATAAGGATGATCTCTCTCTATATTCATTCATTCACTTTTGATTAATAGAAATTTCTTTTTTTTTATCATCAAGAATTATCTCATCTATGGATCTAAGAATTCCAACCTCCATAGCTTTCGCTTCTCTTTACGTGATATGTGTTTTTATTTAGGTGATTCCTGAGAGCTATAGAGTTGATCCTTTATGAAATTCAACATAAATATATATCTTATAAACTATATATATACTAAAATTTGTAATCACATGGATCATGGAGGGGATAGTCATGACCCTTCCTCAACTTTCAACCCCTACCCTCCATTTTCCATGACATTCATTTACATATTTGATGACTTCTGATATGATGGAATTTGCTAAAATGAAAAGGGTTTCTACAATATACTCTTGACTTTGCAAAAATATAATTCCTATCAAGATATTAGTGTGATAAGTGTTTATTACCTATTTTTTTAATAAAAATATCTATAAGATGTTTATTAATGTAGGGGACTCCCCTTAATACCATAAACTATAACAAAAAAAAGGAACAATAGAAAATGCAAGAAACAAAATATGGACTTGTTATTATCACTACAAATGTGGAATTATAGAATTCTCAATTACAATATATTAGCCCAAATGGGTTCCTTCATTATAGTAAACTATAAGATAGTGATGCAAACCATCACCTAGAGTTGTCCTAGACAATCTTTGGGCCTTTCTTAGATAGGTAGTTTTATGCTGCCCAAGAAGATTCTAGATGCTTAAACTTAATACCTAGGGCTGATAGACCTTAACAATACAAATAGAATTGACCAAATATATCTTTGACAAATTATTTTAGAAATTTGGTAGCCCAACTTTCGAAGGCCATAACTCATGAACCATTGCTCTGATTGGCTATTATAACTACTTTTTGGAAATGCTAGCCAATGATCTATAGTCTTAGAACTACACTAGTGACCTTCTGTCAAGTTTTCAGGCCTCATCTGAACATTCTAAGGCCTCCAATGATGAGCGTGAAGATTTTTCTACAAATTTTTCCACCAAAAATCTGAAATAACTTCTTTAATACTTAATCTAGAGCAATGAGATTTTTATGGTAGGCTTATATCTCTAAAATGAAGCTTCGTATAGAAAATGAGAACATTCTGAGCTCATATGAAAAACTTACTAAAAATAGCAAGTTCCCATAAATAGAAACCACCCTGTCTACTAGTCCTTATTAAAATAGAAAAGGCTGAAAATAAAATATTTTTAGGGGACGCAAGATTTCCCTTACACCCAAGATGCTCCTACATCAGACACCTGGCGTAACTTGAGAAGTGACCCTGTCATGTCTCAGGTGTTCAGAGGAAAACCAAGAAAGTTGACCTTCTCCTTTGTTAGCCATGATGAATCCTCAACTAGTCTTCCTTTCCATTTGACCAAGTATTCCTCATAAGTTTTTTTTTTGTATTTTTTCTAATATGACTATCTAGTATCTCCCCAATCTCATTGGTAGCTAAACTAGCTATTGGAATGCTCCACTGTGCTTCTGTAACTTCATCTCCATCACCTACTTCATAAAACTCTATCAAATTTGAAATACTAAATACTATTGAAATATTCAATACAATAAGCATCTCCACTTCATACACATTTTTAGAACCATGCCTCTTCATCATCCTGCATGGTCCAAACTTCTTCATCTTCTACTTACTATATGTACCTACTGGAAAGTGCACCATCTTCAAATGAGCCATGACTTCATCTCAAATCTAAAATTCCTTATATCTCCTTTTCACATTTTCCTTAGTCTTATATTGTGTATTCATCTTTATGATGTGCTTCCTCACCTTCTCATGGATGTTCTTCAAATGTTCAAAATCTTTTACTTTAGCACTACTTATCTCTCCCTTATCCAACTTCCTCAATTCAGAAACATTCCTAAGACTACTCCCATATACAATCTAGAATGGTGATTTACTAGTACTCCTATTGACAAAAATATTGTATGCAAATTTTGCCTATGGTAAAATCATATCCCATCCATTTGGTTTATCTCCAACCAAGCATCTCAGTAAGTTTCCCAAACTATGATTCACATGTTCTGTCTGTCCATCAGTCTGTGGATGATGTGATGAGCTAAAATTTGAATCTATATTCAACTTCTTCCACAATGTATGCCAAAAATATCCAAAAAATTTGGTATCCTAATTTGAAACTATACTCTTTGGCGGACCATGTAATCTCACCACTTCTCTAAAAAACAACTTTGATACATGAACAACATCACTAGTCTTCTTGCAAGGAATAAAATGCCCACATTGTGTCCTTGGTAATCCAAGAACAAAATCCATGTTGATATCCTCCCACGACTTCTCTAGTATAGGTAATGGCTGATACAACCCTATATTCTGCTTCAATCCTTTCACCATTTAACATACTCAACAACTTTGTGCAAACTTCATCACATCTTTCTATAACTATGGCTAGTAATAATTTTTAGTAATCAAAGCTATAGTGTTATCTCTACCAAAATGTCTAGCCAATCCTCCACTATGCTTCTCCTTGATGAGTTTCTCTCTCATTGAACTTCTTGGAATGCACAACTAGCTTCCTTTGAACAACATATTATCTTGGATCATAAAATCCAACCACTTTGTCCTATCAAGTGTAATAGGTTCTGTACAAGCCTTCCGTGCTTCATCAAAATTAGGATCATCTAGATACAATGTACTAAGTTGCTTGAACCCAACCACCTCTGTCTACATTTTTGTTAGCAAAAGTTTTTTGCTACTAAGAGCATCTCCAACTTTATTAGACTTCCCACGTCTATGTTTCAAAACAAATGTATAACTCTACAAAATCTCAACCTACTTTAAATGCCTTTGGTTCAATTTTCCTTGACTATTCAAATATTGTAAAGCTTGATGATCAGTATACAAAAAAAACTCCTTGGGAAGAAGATAGTGTCTCCACTTCTTCAATGCTTGAACTATAGCAAAAAATTCCTAATCATAAATAGAATTTTTTTGTTTGCATCATTCGACTTCTCACTTAAATAAGCAACTAGTCTACCTTCCTGGCTCAAAATAGCTCCTATTGTAGTACCACTAGCATCACAGTCTACTTGAAACACCTTGTTAAAATTAGGAAGTGCCAAAATAGGCTATTCAATAACTTTTTGTTTCAACAGATTGAAACTCATATCTACTCCTACAATCCAGTTAAACTCTTTCCTATCTGCTCTCATTGTTTCAGTCAAGGGTCCATAAATATTGCTTAAACATCTTATGAACTTTCTATAAAATGTGGCCAGTCCATGAAAAGATCTTTCCTCTGTCATACTCCTTGGAGTAGGCCATTCAAGGATAAACTTTTCTTTCTCTGGGTCAATTTTCATACCTTCTCCTGAGACTACAAATCCCAAGTACATCAACTCTTTCTTTACAAAACTGCACTTTTTTAGGTTTATCAACACCTTGCAAATATGGATCAAATTCTCCTCCAATGTCTTACTAAAGATCAATATATCATCTAGGTAAACAATGAAAAACTTACCTAGAAAATCCTTTAGTACCTCATTCACGAGCCTTATGAAAGTGCTTAGTGCATTGGTTAGCCCAAAAGGCATGACTAACCACTTATATAGTCCTTCCCTTGTCTTAAAAGTAGTCTTCCACTCATTATCATCTCTGATAAAAATCTGATGGTACCCACTCTTCATATCTATCTTTGTGAAATATTGAGCTCCACTCAAAATAGTAAATAATATCATCCATCCTTGGCAAAGGAAATCTATACTTGATGGTGATCTTGTTGATAGCATGAGAATCTGTGCACATCCTCCATTCTCCATTCTTATTTGGTGCTAACACTACTAGTATAGTACATGGACTCAGACTCTCTCGAATCATCCCCTTCTGCAAAAACTCATGAACTTGCCTATTTAACTTTTCACTTTTTGTTGGTGTCATTCTATGCGCTGCTTTGTTTAGCAAACTTGCTCTTGGAACCAAATCCATCTGGTGACTTATTTTCCTCATTAGGGGTAATCCATCAGGTACATTATTTGATACAATATTAGAAAGCTCTTCCAACATATCTACAACTTCTACCAGTACCTCCTCTACTTCTTCTTTACTATCTTTAGGAATTATAGAAAAAGACATATGCCCATGTTTCATATGTTTAAGAAACTACATACCTCTTCTTCTTTATCCTTCAATGACTTCAACTTATGTTTCGCTCCATCGTTAGTTAGAGTGTAGTTATTTTCTTGCCCATCATGTACAACATGCCTATCAAACTGCCATGGCCTACCCAACAACATATGACATATGTCCATAGGTATGATATCACATAGTACCTTATCCTAGTAGCTCCCAATCTTAAACTTTACTGAGCATTGCTTATTGACCATAACTTTGTGGTTATCTTGCACCCAAGCAATATGGTATGGACTTGGGTGTTTCGACCTCTTCAACTTCAACTTGGTGGCCATCATTTTTGACACCAAATTTTCAGTACTTCCACCATCAATGATCACATCACAACTCTTATCTTTACATCTATACCTTGTTTGAAATAAATTCTTTCCTTGATCAAGTTCATTCTCACCACTCGACGGGACTCTTCTATTAACTAGGTCATCTCCTCTTTTAGCATCTTCATTAACATGTGCAACTCTCACCTAACCTTCAATTCTTTGATCTATTCTTCCTTGGCACTGGGTACATTCAAGTGCTATATGCCCTTCTTCTCCGTAGTGAAAACATTTTCCACGAAAGCCTCCTCTTCTAGATCCTTGTCCTCTACCTCTTCCTCTCTGATCTCTATTGTTTTGATCATGGAAATGATTGGAATTCTTTCCCCTTTGGTTCTAGTTGCTACTTCTAGTCTCATCCTTGTTCTTTTTATCATCATTATGACCTCCATAATATTTCTGCTAGATCTTCCACCATGACCTCTTCCACTATTTTTATTGTCAAACTTCTTGCTCAGGTTCTTCTCAACTCTTAGGGAAAACTGGTATGACTCTTGAATACTTCTCATTTTAACCAAACTTAGCTCATCCTAAATTCTTGGCCTTAACCCATTAAGATAATGGGTGAATTTCTCCTTATCATCTTCTACATGGTTAGTTCTAATGAGAACTCAGTAGAACTCTTCGGTATACTCTTGATAGATTTTCTCGCTTGCTTCATTCCTTGCATCATCTTTAACAGATCAAGCTCATAATCCATAGGAATAAATTGTCACTTCATTTTAGCTATCATCTAATCCCATCTGGTGATCTTGTCCTTTCCCTTTCTATTTCGCTCCAACTAAACCTCTTGCGACTAGATCTTTGTATGTCCCTTTAGTTTTTCCTTTGCAAACTTTACACTATCCAGATCCTCAATATCTTCATACTCAAAGTATTTCTCTAGTTCATTGATCCAATCAATCAGCTCTTCTAATTTAAGATATCCTTAAAATTTAGGAACCTCAAACTTAGGTCTTTTTCCAATCTTGGAGATGGCCCTAAAAAGCCTCTCTTCCTCTGGATTTAGAACTACATCTGCTTCAACATTTTATTCTACTTCATCCTCATCCTTGCTTTCATCTCTTATAAGAAGATATATTCCTCTTTGCATTTTTTCTTCCAACATTTGCATTTTTTGTTGGAGGGCTGAAACCCTCAAGTGTAATACCTATAGCTCTTCCACCATGCTCTCTTTATGGAGGCATTTTTGTGCTTCTACTGAAATCCTAGTGCAAACTACCTCACAATCAGCAATCTGTCTACACGCTCAGCCCAAAACATAGTCTTGGTACAAATTGCCTCACAATCAGTGATCTATCCACACACTCAATAACTCTAGCTCTGATATCACTTGACATAGGGGACTCCCCTTAATAACATAAACTCTTAACAAAAATAAAGAAACAACAAAAAATGTGAGAAAAAAAATGGACTTCTTATTATCACCGCAAATACGAAATTATAGAATTCTCAATTACAATATGCTAACCCAAATGGGCAACTTCATTATAGTAAATTGCAAGATAGTGTTGTGAACAATCACCCAGAGCTGTCCGAGACAATCTTCAGGCCTTTCTTAAATAGGCAATTTTATGTCATTTGGGAAGGTTCTAGATGCTTAAACATAATACCTAGGGCTGACAAACCCTAACTTCTAAAGGCCATAACTCACAAACCATTTCTCTAATTGGCTATTATAACCACTTTTTAGAAATGGCAACTCCTGATCTACAGACTCAAAATGGTGCTAGCACCCTTCAGTCAAGTTTTCGGACCTCATGCATGCACTCTAAGGCCTCCAATGATGAGCCTAAAGATTTTTCTGCAAATTTCTCCACTAAAAATCTGCAATAACTTCTGTAATACTTAAGCTCGAGCAATGAGATTTTTATAGTAGGCTTATATCTTTAAAATGAACCTTCTTGTAGAAAATAAGAACATTTTGAACTTGTATGAAAAACTTACTAAAAATAGTAAGTTCCCATAAATAGTAACCACCATGTCTACTAGTCCTTATTAAAATAGAAAAGTTTGAAAATAAAATATTTTTGGGTGATACAATATTGCCCTTACACCCAAGATGCTCGTGCATTTTTTATTTACATACTGATTGAAAAATAGCTATAACATGCAAACTGTAAAACATTTTTGAAATTTGAAAAATGTGTCCCATTCTATGTTTTACCTAATACAATTTTCTTTTAAAGAAATACTAAATTTTGTAATGTCTTGAATTATGATAATTTTCATTATATTAATGAATAAACATGTCTTATAAAGGGGCATGTCTGCTCTTGGTTTATTCTTAATATAAATACAAGTGAACACTATACTTGGAAAATACATACAATCTAGCATGACTATTCCATTTGTAGTGATCCTAAACCTTAACACTTTGTAGCTGTTAACTTGTGTACACACAAAAATATAATAATTTTAATAAATTTTGCAAGTAAACATGTTTAAATAGTTTAGCCCCTCCAAGTAATTATGCAAAATGTCTTCTCTAGTACTCTCTATAGAAAAAGCATAAATAGTTCCTTACATGAAAATGGTAGAAAAATATGGTCCTAAAAGTATTAGAGAAAGATTGAAATTTTTCTCACACTAAGAGGAATAGATTCTTTGTAAAACACCATTTATGAATAGAAATAATGTTATCTTATTCTCCTAGGAAGTTCTCTTCCCCTAGAAAATTCCCTCAACAAACTTTGTACCTTTATCACATGTTTTATTAATTTTCTTTTTTCTTTGCATTTTAATTTTATTGTTCTGTTGCATATGAGAAGGTCTCGTCATACCTACAGAATAAATTGGAAAGCATAATGCACATGGGATGCTAGAAGCCTAAAGATGAAACAATTCTTTTAATTTCAAATAAATAAGTGCACAAAAAATGACCTTCTTTCATTGACTACATTGGTTTTTAGTACAAAAATAACTCTATTCATATTTTCCAATGCAATAAAGAAAACTGAGTGAGGATAAGTAACGCAAGATATAATTTTTTTTTACAAATTTGTTTTACTAGGACATGTGAGTTCTATGTAAAATGGGTTGTCAAATATCATATTATGAAGCATGCAAGAGCCTACAACAAAACAATAAATTGTGATCCTCTTATGTGGGAGGTCTTGGGCTAAGGTCTACCCAAGTTTAACAAACAATAAATATTAACCAAATAATATTTCATATTTTTCCCATGGAGTTATCTTTCCTAAGAGATTTTCTTCACATAAAGTTTGCATTTATATGATGTGTAAAGTATTTTTTCCTTTATTTATTTTCTTATTATTTTCATTGCTATGTTGTTTATGAGAAGATATTGTCATAATAGCACTAATTTCAAATATGCTTAAGTAGTTCTAGTTGTATGAAAAAGTAAACCAATAATTCATGCTTAAGGTCTCTATATAGCAATATATTTCATTCAAAGATTGAGCAATTCCAAATCACTCAACCACTCTAGCAGGAAAGAGCTATGACCATTACAGAAAATTGGTTGGTGCATTTACATTTTTTTCCACTCATTTCCTAGTAGAGGACCATGCATAGATCCATAACTTCATATCACTCTGGAAGAATGAGGATTCCACTTCTATCTAAACTCTTTTATTGTTTACTAAAAAATAAAGAAGAGAAAAAAAGCCAAGCACTTGACTTAACCCTATACCACTAGCTAGTATCCTACTAAATATTCAAATCCAAAACCTTCCACACATAACAAATTAAAATTGATGTATTAAGCATAAAGGAATCCATATGCATGAGGCCATAATATGAAAATAGTGATTAGAATATCATCTCTCCCCTCCTATTGGATAGATATAAAAAAAGTAAGTGTGATTCTATATAATGTGGCAATTTCATCCTAGATAGTTCATGTCACAAGGCCTCTATTACAAAATAGTGGACCACATAAAATACAAACCAAATTGTATTCTTCTTACTAGGATGAAGAAACATATTCATCCACAGCATACAAGTAAGATTCAATTATAATTTTTCTTTGTCATAGAAAATGCACAAACAATAGAATATATCCTCCTACAACATAGAAACACTCATTGAACATCTCTTTACAAACTCTATTGACCTAGGGTGAACTAGACCTCATAATATGTCTCATAATGGATTCAAATAGGCATAATATCTTGTTTCATATATCCACACAAAAAATTGGCATTTAAATTGGTGAAGAGAAATAAACCAATTTTCCTTTTTATATTTGAGAATAAAATAGCTAGATAGTAAGATAGGTTGATTCTACTCATGATATTGGGTACTTTAACTGAATTTTGAAGAACAAAAAGAATCATCCATTTCTTAGCTAGGAGAGGAATTAATTGCAAAAAAAATTCCCTTTTTAGGAAAATCTAGCTATGTACATAATCAAACTTTAACATGAAATAGAAATATAGAATTAAAGACTCAAATGTAAAAAGAATTTAAAAATTAGGTGAAAAGGACTTGAGTCAATTGCAATTTGTTTGTTTGATATTGTATTATCCTAAAATTGGAAGCACTCGAATTTAATGAAGGTTTAGCATGTATTTAATGTGAGATCATCAATCCCCTTCTCTCTTTCATCTCTTCTTACTTTTTCTATCCTTTCTCCAAGGTGGAATTGAGGTAAAACTTAATAGATCATATTTAGAGATCCTATTTTCATTTTGTTAAGCTTGAGATAGGATATATTTCCCCTAGGTCCCTCCTTTTAATTCATTTACCTCTTTTAATCTACTTGTTTCACTAAAATGAGATTTCCTCATAATCTGGACATGGTTTATGGACCCAAAGACCTATTTTTGAGCCCTAAGATAACCCTGATGGTTTGTGTGCCTGATTATTAAGGGTGCAATCTTCCCATGATGTACCAATTAGGTGCACAGTGTGCCCTTGATGAAGCCCTATTTTATTTCCCCTTTTTTAGCCTCATATTTTAGGATGCTTGAGTGTCAACTTCTAGGATGCTCTATATAAACCCTTCCATTTTTTCCATTTCCCAATTCACAAGCATAACAAGCTCTTACATCCACAAGCTCTATCTCTCAAGCATTTAACTATACAAGTTTCAAGTCTTCAAGCATTCCTCCATTAAATATCAAGGATTCAATAAATTCAAGGAGTTTATCTTCAATGTCTTCTTTAATCCATCCAAGATCCTTTGTTGCATCCTCTACATCAATTCATCTTTATCTTCTTATCCAAATCCATTGGTGAAGTACATACATTGCATTTGATTCAAGTTATCCAACTTTTGTAAGGTGAATTCATACATTTACTTTACATGCTATTTCAATGCAATATTAATTCCTAAACTAGAAT
Source organism: Cupressus sempervirens (assembly GCA_028749045.1). Classification (NCBI taxonomy): domain Eukaryota; kingdom Viridiplantae; phylum Streptophyta; class Pinopsida; order Cupressales; family Cupressaceae; genus Cupressus; species Cupressus sempervirens. The sequence continues at coordinate 756,554,632 of CM053792.1, read as the reverse complement.
TTGACCAAGGTAAACTCCCCATATAAAATAACAATCCTTTTTCATTGCAAGGTGTAGATATTAATTTAATGAACAAGTTATAGATCAAAGTACCCTTTTCAACTGTATTCAAAATTATGAAATCAAAATCAGCATCACACACCATCTACACCCCTAAATGTTCTATTTCATCCTGAAACTTCTAGTTTTCCCCTCTTTACCAAAATATTTTTGGGTTTCTTCTATTGTGTAGTTTTAGGGTTGGATTTGATGATTTTCACACATTTTGATCAGGACAACAAGCACCAAAAAAAATTCAAAGGTTTGTTCCTTTTCCTCCTTTCTCTTTTCAATATATCCACATATATATATCTTCCATTACATAGTAACATTAAGGGTTTTTAAGGATATGAATATCTTTCCTCTTTTCTTCTTAGATCTAGTCCACATTAGAGGAGAATGCACCAACTTATGGTGCCAAAATGATGACATCTATTTTATTTTTTAAAATTTATTATAGCATGTAAATGCTATGTAAAATTAGATAAAATCCTAGCAATGCATTGCCCATTCCATTTTTAATCATTTATTTTGCTGATTTTTCCTTCTCTACTCACAACAGTGCATACACATTTCTTAGAAGGTGAACGTTTTGCTCTCTCTCCTCCTCAAAATGCCTCCTCATTACCTGTGATCAAGCTAACCTTTTTTTGCATTATTTTGTATGTTTTCTTTAGTTTTGCTTTAATTTTGTTTAGTTTTTAAAATGCAATTGGTTTCTTATCAATAAATGTGGATAACCAACCACCAGACCCTACACCATCAAATGATCCAAATCCCTAGCCCGATCAACAAAGTGCTCCACAAAATCAAAATGAAGACCCTTGTGAACAAGATCAAGAACCTTTGTGGCCTCCTCCTAGAATCCAAGACAATATAATGAATGAAATACAAAGAGGGAAAACTCAATTAGAAGCAATCATTGGTGGGTTAAAACCTTATGGGAAAACTAATCCTACAAAATAAAATTGGCATCCTCCCTTCATTCCATTGTGAGCCATGTAGCTTTTGTTAGTGGTCAATTTTGTATTTGGGATGTTAAAAGAAAATAAAAAAGAAGATATTATGCAAAATATTATCCTAAGAAGATGTAAAAAAATAAGGACATAATAAATGATGACATATGTGCATTTTTTAAAAGGTCAAGAGAAGAAGACATTGTTAGAACTACAACTAAAAGTGTCTCCATCAACTAGCATGATGATATTAGAAAAAAGTTTTGGGATAGATGGTGGATGGTCTTTGATGCCCTTCCTACAATAATCATGAGGTTCCAAGATATTTCTTAAGGCCCCATTTGGTTATAGGAATACCGGGTGCGGAATAGGGTTTTCAGCGCCAAAATCGGGTTATGGAAGAAAACGGTGGCGTTTGGTTCATCAAACGCATAACCCGGTTTCGGGTTTCGTCTGCCAATTTCGCTCAAAAATTGGAAGAAATTTCTTCCAAGAAATAGGTGGAAGTTGAAATGAAAACCAGGTTTTGGGTTTTTATGAATGCGTTTGAATAAATCGTCGGGTCCGCCGAATCCGCCTTAGGTTTTTGGAAGAACAAATTGGGTTTTTTGGAAGATGACGGTTGTATTGTTTTCATGCTCTGTTGTGCAAAAGCGAGGGTTTTTGGTTTGCTGCGTTTGTTGGAATTGTGGGTTTTCTGTGGCCGTGGTTTGCGAGGGTTTCTGGTTTGTGGGTTTTTAGTGGCCGTGACATTTTTTGCGATTTCTCTTCTCCACTTTGAATAGCGGCGGCAGTAAATGGTTCTCCTCTCACACCCACCTTTGCATACTGGATTTTTTTAAGTTTTTTTGGTTCATTCAAACGTAACTGTTTGTTTCAAATATGTTTTTAAAATAGTCAATATATGTGGTAACTGTTTGTTTCAAATCTTTTTTTAAAATAGTCAATATGTGCTCACTAATAAATTCGAGTATAGTGTTGTGAGAGATCAATACCAGTAAAATGAAAAATTAAACTTTGTAACAGTTTTTGGGTGTTTGTTTTAAATCTGTTTAGCAAAATAGTCAATATGTGCTCACTAATAAATTCCACTATAGTGCTGTGAGAGATCAATACCAGTGAAATGAACAACCAAACTTTGTAACAATTTCTTGCCAGTAATGAGTTCTAGTATGTTGTTGTGAGAGATGAATGAAATACCATTAAATAGAGCCAAGTCATAAACTTGTGCTCACTAATAAATTCCAGTATAGTGCTATGAGAGATCAATACCAGTGAAATGAATAACTAAACTTTCTAACTGTTTCTTGCCAGTAATGAGTTCTAGTATACTACTGTGAGAGATGAATGCAATATCATTAAATAGAGTCAAGTCATAAACTATGTATGAATCAACTATGTATAGATCAATGTCAATCATGGCTTTTATCTATACATAATCAATATGTGCTCAATATGTGCTTAATAATGAATTCTAGTGTGTGGTCATGTGATTACCTGTATATATCATAGTGCCAATCAAGCAAAACATGGCAATCATGGCTTTTATCTATACATAGTTGACCTATACGTAGTTTATCATGGTTCAAATCTGTTTAGCAAAACAATCCAATATATGCTGTAACAGTTTGTTTAGAATCTGTTTGACAAAATAGTCAATATATGCTCACTAATGACTTTCAGTATAGTGTTGTGAGAGATCAATACCAGTGAAATGAACAACTAAACTTTGTAACAGTTTCTTGCCAGTAATGAGTTCTAGTGTACTGCTGTGAGAGATGAATGCAATACCATTAAATAGAGCCAAATCATAAACTATGTATAGATCAATGGCAATCATGGCTTTTATCTATACATAATCAATATGTGCTCAATATGTGCTCAATAATGAATTCCAGTATGTGATCATGTGATTACCTGTATATATTATAGTGCCAATCATAATAGCAAAACATGGCAATCATGCTTTTATCTATACATAGTTGACCTATACATAGTTTATCATGGTTCAAATCTGTTTAGCAAAATAGTCCAATGAGTTCCAGTATAGTGATGTGAGAGATCAATGCAATACCATTAATCAAAGTGAATCATGCCAATGAAATGAACAACTAAACTATGGATATATCAAGTATGTATTGATCCATGCAAAATCATTCAACATACTTATGAGGTCATAAACTATGTATAGATAAAAGCCATGATTTCAAACTATGTATAGATCAATGCAGAAAGAAACTCTATTCCTATTGCCAACTATTCTACTTTTCATCTTCTAAAAGATGAGCCTTAGTTTCAACGGACCCGACGATTTATTAAAGCACATTCATAAAAGCCCAAATTCAAGTTATAGTTTGTACATGTGTATGTGTACATACATACATGTGTGTGTATGTATGTACACACATACATACTTGTGTGTGTACGTACATGCATGCATACATACATGTGTGTGTCTACGTACATGCATGCATACATGTGTGTGTGTGTACGTACATACATGCATAAATACATACATACATTCATGTGTGTGTGTGTACATACACACATACATACATGTGTGTGTATGTACGTACATGCATACATACATGTGTGTGTGTGTGTACGTACATACATGCATACATACATGTGTGTGCACATACATATATACATACATGTGTGTATACATATAGACAAATGGAATCAATATTATGCTTTCATTGGTATAGATAGATTACATGGAGTATAATGACACATTGTAATTTGTTCTTTATGGGCTTATGATCCTCGATAGTTGGTACTCCTTGTTGTATTTGAATAAATAATTGACTTCTTAATGCAATGAGGCTAGCAAATAATCATGTTGTATCTCGATAGGTGATAGTTGATATTTCATAACTGATAGTGTTTAAATTGTCCACATTTCAGGTCACTAATGGATCCTATGGAGAGTATAGAGGTCCAAGGAAGCATAGTTAGGAAGACCACATACACCCGCATTCTCACAATTCTTTTTGCTTTTGTTGGCATAGCCAAAGTACTGGTAGCCCGAGAAGGTAGTCAAATGGGTAAACAAATAAGAAAAGGAAATATCTTTTGTAGAGACATTATTCATTCGAATGAGGTGGATTGTCATGATCAGATTCAGATGAGTAGGGTAGCCTTCTTTTCTCTAGCTCGTATTCTGAGGCTGAAAGGAAGCTTGAGAGATACGATCCACTTGAAGTTAGAGGAACAACTAGTGATGTTCCTCCAGACCCTTGGGCACAATCTAAGGAACCACAAGATTTCCCATAACTTTGGGCACTCAGGAGAGACAGTTAGTCGGTACTTCCACAAGGTTTTGATGGCTATCTTAGCCCTTCACAGAGATTACTTCATACCACCTAGTCTAGGCACTCCTCCTGAAATTAGTGGGAAGGATCATTTTGAACCATTCTTCAAGGTAAATCACACATTATTACAAGTTTATTTTCTAGAGTGTTGTCCTTATCTTATTATTACTTGAGCATACATTTGATCAGTGTATCATATCCCACAGGATTGCATTGGAGCCATCGACGGTACCCATATTCTAGTGCGAGTTGATGTCAACATACAGGGTAAATATCATGATAGAAAAGGGAACCTATCGCAAAATGTTATGGGTGTCTGCTCCTTTGATTGTAAGTTTTAGTATTGCCTTGCTGGTTGGGAAGGCTCTGCTGCAGATAGCCGTGTTCTAGCCTCAACTGTATCCAGATCAGATCCACTTGTAGTTCCCCCTGGTAAGCCAAATCACATTTTAATATACTCAAGGTTATGCTAAATGGTTCAAGTATTGACAATATACTTTCTTTATATAGGAAAATATTATCTCGTGGATGCTGGATATCCAAATGCACCTGGATTTCTCGCTCCTTATCAGTGTACACGCTACCACTTGAAAGAGTGGTCAAGAGAAAACCCAATAAACTCTGCACATGAGTTGTTCAACCATCGACACTCCTCTCTTAGAAATGCAGTAGAACGTACATTTGGTATTCTGAAGCAGCGTTTTCCAATCTTAAGACATGCAACGTCTTACGATATCATGACACAATCCTATATTGTTTTAGCATGTTGCATACTTCACAATTTCATTACGATAGAGGATGGCATTCCATCGGAAGAAGCTATTGAAGAGGAAGATGATCGTGATGGGATAGAGGTGGCACTACTTGAGACATATGGGTTGTCTCAGGAGGATAGAAATGAGTGGGCCCAATTTCGAGAAGATATAGCAAATAGGATGTGGGAAGATTATAGATCTCGAGAATAAATGATTTATTAGAAGGCAATGTGCTTTATATGATTAAATTGATGTATGCATATACAATGATGGTGTTTGATTTTGTTATTCTGATATCAGTATTTGCTACATTCTAATTAAATAAAAAGAACATTAACTTTCAATTTCACACCTACATTATGTACAAAAATTGTTGATCATATCTGCAATACACAATTCAACTTGAAATATAGATTACATTGATTTAAATGCAAGAAAGCACAATTATTATACATATTTGCATTGAGAAAGTACAATAACATGCTTCATAATGGGGCTCATGACTATTTACTTGCCATTGATATCACCATTTTGTCTTACTGGTAGTTTTTTTGATGTTGATGTGTTATCATCAATTATTGCTTAAAATGTGTATCATCTTCAGTTAAATTCTTTCAAGTTTATTAAATGTTAGCCTCATTGCATGAGGATGTATTAAAAAATGATATTTAAAGTTTATCATCTTCAATTTTAAATGAAATACAGCAAGGAGTACCAAATGATGAAGATCATAAGCCCACTAGTAAGAAGAGAACAACGAATTCGTTGAAAATCCTATTTTTCTGATGTTACTGCTTGCTGCATTCCATTTAAATTTAAAGAGCAATAACTTTCAATTTCAGTCGTATGATTACTTTAAATCATAATATGTTTACCTATTCAATATGTTAGGCTTGTTCCATTATGACGTATTACAAATTGATAGTTAAAGATTTTCTATTTCAAATTTAAATGAAATACAGGAAGGAGTACACAATGGCATATACCGAGCTCATGATGAGCATGGACGGATCTGATCATGTGAAACAGATGTGTTCTCCCATTACTTTGAGTGATATAGATGGATCCCTCGCTGTGAGCAACAAATCTTCTTCTTCAAAGAAGAAAATGTGGACAAAATCGATGGAACGCAAGTTTTTAGACTTGCTCCTTGAACAAGTCCATCTTAGACGGAAAGGTGAAGGTGGGTTTAAAAAAGAGGCATGGACTACGATAGAGAGGACATTCAATGCAGCGATGAACTCGAATCTGTCACGAGATCATTTTAAGAATAAACTAAAAACATGGAAAGTAGGATATAAAGTAATGAAGGACTTGAAAAATACAAGTGGGTTAGCTTGGAATGAAGAAACTCAAACTGTGGATGCTGAGGATTCAGTGTGGGATGACCTTTTGAAGGTAGGATCATCTTTGTACTCTTTTCATTGAAGAAATTTTTCCTTCTTATTTTAATAATGAAAAACTTACAACCTAATCCATCTATTAATGCTTATATGTAGAGGAGAGAATTCAAAAATGCAAAAATGTATAAGAGGTGACCTTTCCAATATTTCAATGAGTTGGCTGTAATTGTTGGTAATGACATTGCTGAAGGGTTCACATCTACAACACCCCTTGATGCTAAAGAAGGGCACCCTATGAACGATGCATTTAATGTGCTTGATGAGGATGATACCAATTGTGGTACACCTCTTGACAGCCAACCAGATATTGATGAAGAGTTATATCATTCCAATCAGTCGAGTGCAAGTGCTAGAGGGACTCCTCCACCATCATCATCAAGGAGGGGAAGGAGGAAGAAGACATCTTTGGCTGCATCATTGGATGTGATATGCGAAACTATGAAGGAACTGAAAGATGGCCTCATTAAGCCTCAGATTGTAAAAGTGGATAAATCTGAAGATGATAATATTTTGACTGCTGCATATACTGCTCTCAAAGCTATCCCTGAACTGAGTCGAGCAATTTTCATGAAAGCACATGATACCTTCGTGCTTCAACGTGAAAGAGCCAAAGGGTTCTTGATGATGGATGAGGTGGAGAGAGTGGAGTGGATTGCAATGACATTTGGTACCATTTAGCTATTTCAGCTACTGACTGGATTGCAATGACTTATGCTGCATGATTACTCTATTCAATGGTTTTGCATTAATCTCTAATAGCACTAAACTAAAACTATATTAATCTCACATCACTATAATGGAACTCATTATTGAGCACATTTTGACTATTTAATTAGTGATCTCTCACAGCACTATACTGGAAGTCATTAGTGAGCATATATTTACTATTTTGTTAAATAGATTCTAAACAAATTGTTACAGCATGTATTGGACTGTTTTGCTAAACAGATTTGAACCATGATAAATTATGTATAGATAAAACCCATGATTGTCATTGATCTTCCATGTATCCATACATAGTTTATGTGTTGGCTATTTTTAATGGTATTGCATTGATTTGTACATAGTTTATGACGTCATAAGTATGTTAAATGATTTTGCATGGATCTATACATACTTGATATATCCATAGTTTAGTTGTTCATTTCATTGGCATGATTCACTTTGATTAATGGTATTGCATTGATCTCTCACAGCACTATACTGGAAGTCATTAGTGAGCATATATTTACTATTTTGTTAAACAAATTCTAAACAAACTATTACAGCATGTATTGGACTGTTTTGCTAAACAGATTTGAACCATGATAAATTATGTATATGTCAACTATGTATAGATAAAAGCCATGATTGTCATTGATCTTCCATGTGTACATACATAGTTTATGAGTTGGCTGCATTTAATGGTATTGCATTGATTTGTACATAGTTTATGACGTCATAAGTATGTTGAGTGATTTTGCATGGATCTATACATACTTGATATATCCATAGTTTAGTTGTTCATTTCATTGGCATGATTCACTTTGATTAATGGTATTGCATTGATCTCTCACAATATTATACTGGGAGTCATTAGTGAGCATATATTTACTATTTTGTTAAATAGATTCTAAACAAACTGTTACAACATGTATTGGATTGTTTTGCTAAACAGATTTGAACCATGATAAACTATGTATATGTCAACTATGTATAGATAAAAGCCATGATTGCCATTGATCTTCCATGTATCCATACATAGTCTATGAGTTGACTACGTTTAATGGTATTGCATTGATCTGTACATAGTTTATGACATCATAAGTATGTTGAATGATTTTACATGGATCTATACATACTTGATATATCCATAGTTTAGTTGTTCATTTCATTGGCATGATTCACTTTGATTAATGGTATTGCATTGATCTCTCATAACACTATACTGGAAGTCATTAGTGAGCATATATTTACTATTTTGTTAAACAGATTCTAAACAAACTATTACAGCATATATTGGACTATTTTGCTAAATAGATTTGAACCATGATAAACTATGTATAGGTCAACTATGTATAGATAAAAGCATAATTGCCATGTTTTGCTATTATGATTGGCATTATGATATATACAAGTAATCACGTGAGCACATACTGGAATTCATTATTGAGTACATATTGACTATTTTGCTAAATAGATTTGACACAAACAGCCAGACACTGTTACAAAGTTTAATTATTCATTTCACTGGTATTGATCTCTCATAGCACCATACTAGAATTTATTAGTGAGCACATATTGACTATTTTGCTAAATAGATTTGAAAAAAATAGTTACCACATCTATTGACTATGCTAAGCAAATAGTAGATAGAAATAGAACCATGATAAACTATGTATAGGTCAGCTATGTATAGATAAAAGCTAGTGATATACTTGTAAATTTCATTATTGAGCACATATTGAGCACATATTGATTATGTCTAGATAAAAGCTATGATTGCCATTGATCTATACATAGCTTATGAATTGGCTCTATTTATATGGTATTGCATTCATCTCTCACAACACTATACTAGAACTGATTACTGGCAAGAAACTGTTACAAAGTTTAGTTGTCCATTTCAGTGGTATTGATCTGTCACAGCACTATATTGGAATTCATTAGTGAGCACATATTGACTATTTTGCTAAACAGATTTGAAACAAACAATATGTATGTAAACACATGTATGTATGTACGTACGTATGTATGTATTATGTGCATATGTATGTACACACATGTATGTACGCATGTATACATACTTGATCTATGCATTGCATTGATCTCTCACAACACTATACTGGAACTCATTACTGAGCACATTTTTACTATTTTGCTAAGCATGTATGTATGTATATGCGTATGTATGTATGTACACACATGTATGTACGTATGTATACAAACTTGATCTATGCATAGTTTAGTCATCCATTTTATTGACATGATTGGCATTGGTCAATATGCAGGATAGTTGTTCATTTCATTGGCATTCGCACGATTGGCATGTGAAGTCATTCCAGATGGTTAATTGGCTTTGTGTAATGGTATTGCATTGATCTGTCATAACACTATATTGGAAATCATTACTGAGCACTTTTTTTCTATTTTGCTAAGCATGTATGTATGTATGTGTGTATGTATGTGCGTATGTATGTATGTAGGTGTGTATGTATGTACACATGTATGTACATGTGTATGTATGTATGTATGTGCGTATATATGTATGTCTGTGCATATGTATGTTCACGCATGTATGTACGTATGTATACATACTTGATATATGCATAGTTTAGTCGTTCATTTCATTGACATGATTGGCATTGGTCAGTACATAGTTTAGTTGTTCATTTCATTGGCATTCACACGATTGGCATGTGAAATAATTCCAGAGGGTTAGTTGGCTTTGTTTAATGGTATTGCATTGATCTCTCACAACACATAGTTTATGATCTCGTAAACATTTGGTATAGTTGTTCATTGCATTGTTAATTAGAGTTATATTTGAACCATACATACGTGGAATACACAAGGAGTGGCAAATGATGAATGCTCAATTGTAGAACTTGAAAGCATATAGAAATGTGATTTTCTAGATGATTGTATAGTTCATGATTCTGTCCTATGTTATATCTATAGTCCTAATTTTCTTGCATATGTTTTTATTTTTTTGTCTTTTTGTCCCTATTTGATTTCCTATGTATGTTTTCGTTGACAAGATAATCAAAAGTATTGAGGATTTTTGGTAGATGATTGTACAGTCATGATTATGTCCCATGTTATATGTATATTCCTAATTTGCTTGGATATTTTTTAAATTTCTTTTTTTTTTTTCCATGGTTTGGTTTCCTATGTACGTGCTTCTTGACAACATTGTCAATGGTATTGATAAAGTGTCTTTCTCTTGTATTTTTTTATTGCTCTTGATTTGCTAATATTGCAAGACCACACATGCTGATAAAAAATGAGCTATCAGATGATTGTTTACTGTGTTTGTAAACGATCAATATTTTTGATGCCACTCCTTGGTGTATTCCATTAAAAAAATAATCAGGTTTTAATTTTTCAAGCATGTTTAGTTCATATATGTAGGATTGACCATCTAACAACACAAACAGTAATGGGAAGATTGAGCAGCATGAGAGGGTTGTCGTCGAATGTGGGGCATAAGGGCATACATCGTGGATTTCTCAGTGTTTTCATATGTAACGGTGTGTCGTCGAATGTGGGGCATAAAGGCATACATCGTGGTTTTCTCAGTGTTTTTGTGTTTAACGGTGTGTTTTCACACCACCATCAAATCATGGATATTGTTCTATCAAGTTAGCAAGTTTTCATATTGTAGTAATTATGTGAAATTCATTATTAGAATTTCATGATGTTAAAATATGATTTATATGATTAATGATTTTCATGATCTTTCTTTTAAAATTGCATGTAAAATCTATGTTGCCAAAATTCCACATTTTTTAAGAGCAATTATTAACAAAGCATCATTTTTCTTGTTAAAGTTATCATCAAATGTTTAATGTATGTGAATGTAAAATGGTATATTTTTTCCTATATAATATTTCACGTAAAATTTAGTTGCATATTTTGTTGAATAATTAACTAACTTAATAAATTTATTAAAAGGGAGAGATACATAGAGGGGCAGAGAGTGCGGGATAAGAAGGGGGGACGGAGGGACAGAGGGAGAGAGTGAGAGAGAGAGAGAGAGAGGAGCTTGTGTGTTCCTGCATCTGTAGAAAGGTGTCTGTTGATGTGTGTTTTATGACTCACCAAATAGTAGAACGAAATACTGAAATATCTTATCCTCTCTTGAATATATATCTGTCTATGACCTCATCAAGATCTTCAAATGTCTCCTCCCCAATTGAAAGTATTTTCCAAGTCGAAGATAGCTAGCAAAATCCTTTTGGTCTTTTCCTCCCTCCACAATATCCTTGTGTGCATAAACTCCATTGAAAATGTTTAGTGTTAGAATCAAGTGAGTAGGCCCTTTCAAGCATGGATGGATAATACTCTCCCTTGGCTCTTTATCTGTTAGGAACTTAATGGTTTCATTCTCTTGTTCACTTCATGAAATGGAATCCTCTTCTACAAAATATGGATCCTTAACCTCCTTATCCTTATCCTATGCACCCTGATAGTTATCATTCTTTAGTGAACTCTCTTTGCAAGTTAACTCAACTATGTACTTCACTTTTGTCATAGTTTTCACCCAATAGGTAAGGATGCTGCCTTCTGCAATTTTTTCTAAAGGATCTATATCTAGATCATCAGAAACCTCCTCTTTCAATATTATTCATGTCAAGCTTGATTCCAGATCACAAATTATACGATGATTTTGGACTCTGCGGGGACAATTTTTTCCATTAACAGGGTCTCTTCATTTTCTCCAGTCAGCAGATAAAATTCCTCATCCTGGGATGGCTCTTTATATGGCGATCTCAAATCCTGAAATCCATGTAACAATTCACTCTTTATGTCAGCAAGGGTTTCCTGCTTTTTATTGGATGTCCATTGCTCCACACTTCTAGCATATTCATCAATATCAAGGGCATTTAACAGATCAGGATATTTTTGACATGCTCAACAACCATTTCTTGTGTTTCCTCATCCATATCATCTATATCATGTCCAGATTCTTCACAATATATGTCCTTAGCCATTTTCTTGGCAAATTCATATGACTTTGGATGAATTCTAGTATCATCCAATGGATCCATAACATGGTTTTCAGATGCTGCTTGTCCATTCCCTCTAACCCTTAAAAAAACCAATAGCATTTATAAAGACAAGTGGCTTCATAGCCTCTACAGTTGGTTGTTGTAACTATTACCTACTCAACAGCTTCATACTTTTCATCTGGAGTAAGGAAATGTTCCAGTGAATGAAGCTTCAATGATAATATTTATTTGCCAAGACTATATAATGTTGCAACCATGGCCAATGGATTCTAAAGATACTGACCAAGAGCCACAACACGCCTCACAATCCCTCTCTGTGTCGGCAACTAGTCTTAAGAGATGCGAGAATTCTCATATAGTGTAGGCAATAATTCATCTGCATAAACAACATTTATTGTGTCCAATCCTTCTGCCAAATCATGTGGATGAACACAAACACAGGGAGGGATAGAGAGAGGACACAAACACACATATTTAGCGGCTAAGTCACAAGGTTCAAGTTTCAATTCGAGTTCGACAATTATGAAGTTCGTATGAACTTGACAATAAATTCAATTCGATGATAAATTTGTCTTACACAATTTTTCAAAAATATATAATATATATGATCACAATTTCCAACAATGGGACAAAAAATAACTTCGTACAAATGATTGCATGTATGATTATTTTTTACTTTTCATTTCTAATAAATAGAATTAAAATAAAAAATAATAATCATTTTATTTATTATTGACTAACAAAATAAAACTGTGAATATTCAAGAATAAAAAATAATAATAATGTAGTCTAATTATAAATAAATTAAATCATAAATATTAATACTTTACTCATTCTAATTCTTGCGTTTCACTAATTAAATAAGATTAAAAAAATTTACATCAAATTCCAATTCCAATTAGAAAATGAACAACCAAACGCAACAAAAAGATATTCCTAGTCATATTCTGTTCCAATTCCAATTTCTAAATCGGCAACCAAACGCAGAATATGGATTTGAAAATTCATCTTCCGTGTCAACCAAACGGTCCAACTATCTTCCTAAAATACATAACCAGGTTTTCAAAAACCTGGTTATCAGATAACCTGGTTATGAGGAAAATTCATCTTCCCCAACCAAACAAGGCCTAAGGAAATTGTATTGTGAATTTTTCCTCGAGGAGATCCCCAATTATTTTGACATGTTAGATTCTTAGGGTAGAGGTGGGGGGTCATCATTTGAGAGGTCAGGAGAACATTGTAAACCTAATGTAGTTAGGGTACTTGTTTTCAAGACATAGGGTGAGCATGTCATTATTCCTTTAGTTGCAAAGGAACATGTAGAGACTGATACTCTAGGGACTATCAATGATTTGACATAGACCCTCATTCATTGCACCCATCCATTAGTTAAGGAGGAGCCTTATTTGCATTAGGATCACATGTGCACATCATGTGGATCCTTATGCACATTTGGTAGTCACATTGGAGACATTGTGGATGGGCTAGTCACTAATGACTTATTGAGTGAGACATTTGGCACTGGCACATAGGTAAATATTTACAACTATAATAAAATAATTTGATCACATTTTGTATTTACAATGAATGACTAATAAATCAACATGTCTTGACATTGTTCAAAATTTAGGGTAAGAGTGTTGATGGCCCTAGTACAAATTTCCTATCCATATTTTACATCTTGGAAATGAGTTGATATGTATGCATCAATTTAATCATTTCAATTAATAAATCTATTTATTAATTAATCATATGAAGGATTAAGAAAAATTTAATCCATGTGCATTAGTTCTCTACTAGATCATTGACATTCACAATAGACTATAAGCCTAGGCATGCTATGAGCTTCATAGAGGTACACTTGTTTCATGTTAATTTAATTCATTTGATTATATTATATTCTATTAAATAAAATGTAAATTGAATTATATGATTTGTATTGTTTGACATCAGAGACTCCTCATCTTTGCTAGTCTATTGATCGTTGAGTTTTTTCCCCGATGGCTAGTTCAGAGCCATTGACTAAGGTATGAAGATTTTTTATAGTTTTAGTTGTTATTTATAATAGTTAGTATTGAAATTTCAAATGGTATTCATAAATACGATCGAGTGGTTATACTGATTGAATTGTTGTAGGGCCTTTTTACTCTTGATCATCCTTGAGACTTTGAGGTGTGTTGCCAATTTTCTATTTTTTCCTTATGAGTTTGTAGTTGTTGGTATTAATTAGGGTTTTTTCAAGATTTATTTTCATGGTAGCCATTTGATAACTCACTTCTTATCATCCCTAAGTCTCCGACTTTGCATATTTTCTAGGTATCCTTTGCTTTACCGTTGCCTATCCCTCCATGCAGGTTTCTTGTCATTCTAGTGCATAGAGGATTTAGGTGATTTATATTTGGTTGGAATATGCTTTAAGAATCTTCCATTTGAGAAGTTACTATTCCTTATTTCCTTAACTTCTTTCTTACTCCAACATTCTTATTTTCTTTAGATTTTGAGCAATCCAACTAGCTATCCGACTTGGCGAAGTTCAGCAAGCATATACCTAAAGAAAAATGTCTTGATGGCATTGATAGATGTATCCCTACTTGCCTATAAGATAAAAAGCTAGAAAATTTCAGGTTAGAACCAAGAAGGTCTCGAGTCAAAATTATGAGGTAAAAGTCCATTTCTATGGAGAGGAATGAGTCTTTGGGTTTTTAGCTACTCTTTGTTAGAAATGTAAGCATTTTGTTCCATTTATGAAGCTAAGATTTTTTGTGCTCTTTTCAAAGTTTTTATGCATAAATGAGACTCAAGAGTGATACTAAAAGAAATTTATCTAAGCCCTTAATGGTAAAGCCATGCTTGAAAACTCATCTCAAGATATTTGATCACAACAAGGGGAAATGCTTTCAAATGTTGCTCCCCTCAGAAAGTGTTTCTCTCAGATGAAATTTCAGTCCTAAGGAAATATAAAAGGCTATTTCTTTGAAGATAAAAAAATATTGAGAGTTAAGTGACTATAATATGAGAATATTCTATGGAGATGCCCAAAAGATGCTTCTGGTAAAGTTAGCTATAGAGATGCAACCCTGACATAGATAAAATTAAGTGTTGAATGTTCAATTGCAAAGAAATGGAAAATGAACTAACTGAGGTATTAAAGAATATCATTCCTCACACTATGATCTAGAATCAAAGGAAAGATAAGCTTGTAGAAAAATGGATATGCATTATCTTCTCTACACATATTGAGTAATCATATGAATCCTTATTCTAGATCCTAAAGTAAACAATGTACTTTTCGATAAACTAAAAACCCTTGTTTTGGTAAGTGACTTTTCACAATATGACTTCACTTTAAGTGAAGTAATATCTATTTCAGATTTATTAATCTTTATGTGCATGGAAATAGAAATTATTAAATAGTTATTGATTATCAAATTTATTGCAATTATTACCATTATGATAATTGGTTGTGCAAAATTTTATTCATGTGGTGCCAACATTTAGATTTCTGCATCAATTTCATCAAATTTGCCTCAAATTTGTTTCCTCATTATTTTAATAACTATTTATTGAGAATTGCATCCTCTAGGAAATTATAGTAAATGGAAATCATAGTAGCAGGTTATGATAAACTTATAGGCATAGAAATTGAATTAAAGGATCTTATTGATACATCATTCAAGTTCTACGACTTAGGTGATCTTCATAGAAGGCTTAATTCTTAGCCCATTCACATGATTACCTAGAAGTTAAAGGAGAGTGGATTGGTGGAAGTTGCCAAATTTCCTTTTGCTTTGCAATCTCTAGAGTTAGTTAGGGTGTAAGAATTTTCCTTAGGGAAAAATCACCCAAGATCAAGAATATCAAGCACTAGCACAATATGGACCAATAAAGTATGATCAGAATAACTATATGAAAATGAATTGATGTTTATACATACTAGGAGTGCATGTATATAAAGGCCTCTAGAATGACTATGAGTCAACAAAGTGATAAGCCTCATAACTAAGCACGCGTCCACTAGAAGTGGACTATCTTCCATTGAGCACAAAAGTTAGTGCAATAATGAGAGGAAAAGTTTAACATAGGTGTGTCATGTAAAAAGATGTTGTAGAAACCATGTGCATAATTAGAGTACAAACAACTATGTTGTCTATTTGACAACATGGTTGATTATGCAAGCTCCTCTTTTGTAGACACCATGTGCTAGATTAGATTTTCTAACCTAAGTATCAACCTAATAAATAATAAAATAATGCATTAACCTAAGTAAAGTGTAATAATAATTAATTATTTACACTAACATCCCCCCTTAATTGGAACTTAGGGGAATGCACTTAAGTGCACAAAAGCTAGAATGAAAATGCATGATGGGTCCTAGGTACTAGACCATGTTAGATACCCATGTACAAATGCAACCTCTCTAAAAATGGAGAAAGAGGAAAAACCTCATGGGAAAAACCCTCCCCCAAAAAGAAAAATGAAAAAACAAGATGCATTAATGGATGGAGTAATTAAGACCCACCCATTACAACATACATCATGTATATAAAGTAGAGAAGTATGAGAAGAACACAATCCTAGAAGAGGAAAAGCTCCCCCACCATAAGAGAGAAGAAGAAGAAAGGAGACAAGGTAGTCCCCCCAATGTAGAATCTTGATTAGTGATAGCTACTCCAAGATGAATGTAGAAGCTAATCCATGACTGTTGAATAATATTCCTCCACTTAGGAAGAAGCAATGTCATAGGTACAAAGGAGATGCTTTCCCAATGTGTAGAAAGAATCCTGAAAATGAATGGTGTCTCTGAAAATTGTTCAGTTGTCCATGTGTTGATACTGAAAATTGTTCAATTGTCCGTGTTCCCTCCTCAAGGTTGCCACGATCTTCCATATCATGGTATGCTGCGAATGGGGCAATTAGAGTGTAAGGTCTTGATCAGGTCTTTCCTTTTTTTTTCTTTTCTGCTTGTGGGTTCTCCAATGTCGTTTCCACGCTGCTTCCTCTAGGATTCATGTGTGATGTTGGGACAATCCTTGTGTGTTTGTTTTGAGTTAGTTTGTCAATCCTTTGGATGGTTGGTGAAAAGGCCTTGATGTTCTTGGTAACCTTGGCAATTAACCAATAGTCCTATAGCAAATCTAGTGCTCAACTACATGGTGGTACTTCTCTTTGAAGTATCCCCCCGCTCAAAAAGCTTCAATGGTTTTCCTTCATCTCCATTATCCCCCATCCATATCCAGCATCCATCTCGCCTACCCCAGCTTATGCATCAGTATCTCTTTGAATCACTCATCACTCTTAGCTTTAGGGATCCACAATCCTAGTCTTAGGGATCCACCAATCCAAATCAATCCACCAAGCCTCATCTTTTGAGATCCACAATCCTAGTCCTAGGGATCTCCGAAACCCATCTTCCACTAATCTGACTCTTTGAAATCCTGTTGCATCAGCTTTATAATCCCCTCATCCATCTCCCTATCCTGGATTCCTTTTTATAGTGCTCTGCTCCTTCATCCTCCACCTTCCCTAAGGTCTTAAGCTTGCTTCCTCTTGTGCATTTGATTCTCCTTTATCATTCTCCCATAGTGAGAGTTTGAGCTAATTCAGCCCCTTCTCTTTGCCAATCTGAGTCTCCTTGCTCATCTCAGATTCTTGTACTTTTCAAGAAGCCATCGAGCCTCACTTTCTCTCCTCGCTACCTTCTTGAGGGGGCAACTCACAGTCCATTCTCTCCTCTTCTGCTCTAGCCTTGGGCATCTTATTTTCTTATCTTTGATGCCATGCCACTTGCGGCATCACATCAAAGAGGGGCAAAATGTAGACACCTAAAAACCTTTAGAAAATAAAGTATTTTTATTTTCTGAAAAAGTCCTAATGACATCATCATTTATTAATTAATTAATTAATTAATTTTTATGCCATTAAATCCCTTTATCTTAATTAAAAATATTTAATTAAGGAATCCCTCCCAAAAATGTTTAAATCTTATTTAAACATTATTTCCTTATTTATTAATTATTTAATTAATAAATTGACCAAAAATCCTAAAATAAATAAAAAATTTATTTTTTGCCCAAAACTTGGCCAATTTCCTTATGACCAATAACCTCTTCCAAAATCTTCTAATCCTTCTTTAATTTTGATTAAAGGCTAATCTCATCATTTCCTACCCCTAACCCCAACTCAAAATATTTAATTAAGATTAAATATTAATCCTCATGTTTATTAAAAAAGTTTTAATAAATATCTCCTCAACCCAAACCCTTGAAATAAATAAAACTTTATTTATTTCCTAAAAATCTAATTTATCCTCATCCTAAGAAGTTCTAGACTCTTCTAGAAAGTCTTCATCCTCATCCTAGGAAATTCTAGACTATTCTAGAAAGTCTTTATCCTCATCCAAAATCTAGACTCTTCTAGAAGATGTCTTTAAACCTAATCCTAATCCCCTCCTAACCTTGTCACATTCCCTAAACATGGGTTAAAGACTTACTAACCCAAGCCAAAGTTAACAAATATCTCCTCCTTCACCCACCCTCATTAAATGCCATCCACTTGCCTATCCCTAAGCTAATCCTAAACCATCCTAATCCATCCTCTAATCATTTGCACAAGCCTAAACAAGCTTAAAACCTTCCTAATCAAGTCCAAGTCGAAATTGCTCTCATCACCCTCAAAATATCTCAAGCATAAAACTTTATGAAGTCCAATAGGTCATAAATGACTCGTACAAGCCCTTTTATTGCTCTTACAAGTCATTATGAGGGTCTTTATGAAGATTTTATCCCTTGAGCCTCCTTTGTTGACTCATCCTTCCCCTTTCCTCCATCCTCTCACCATGTGACATGTGTCACTCCTTGATTGGTTGTAAGGAAGCACAATCCATGTGCTCTCCTCTCATGCAATCTGAGCCCTCCATAAGCTTTTTCCCATCCTTGCATCTTAGCCCTCAAACCCTCAAGCCTCTTGCCTATAAATTGGATCCTTCCCCTTTACAAAATAACACAATCCATGAAGTAAAGTCATAATGCCATTTTGAGAAGCCATTTTACATCCAAACCATACACTCACATCCAAATTCCAACTCCATTTGAAGCCCTTTTTGAAGCATAAGCTTGAGCATACATCCTATCTATTTAGACAAAGCCACTCAGCAAGAGAGCTTCTCATTGAGAGAGTCCATTAATGGCTCATATTCTCAATTGAGAGTTCATCTTAGTCTATCTTGAAGTTTATGAATTTTTTTTAGCTTGTAGAAGCTTTATTTAAATTTGGTTTCTATTAGCATACTAACATTGCTGACAAATGGAACTATCAAGGTGGTGGTCTAGGACCAGAAGAAAGAGGCATGCAGTGCCCCATCGACACACACAAGTGGGAATCGAAGTCAGGTCTTGGCTTTGGCATACCCACAATTGGGGGCACCAATGAGAACGGTCACACTTTTTTAAACATTCACCGCAACCTTGTTGAAATCGAAGACATTCCTGAGGAAGTTGAAAAGAGAGCCTACGACGATATCCTAGACCAAATCTCCCTCGAAGACTCTGTTCTCCAAGAACTATCCATCCACCTCATTGACCTACCACTGGCCCATCCACAACTCATAGATTGGGACCAACCAAGTGTCATACACATCGATGAGTTCACATCAGAGGAGGCACTTCTAAGATTCATGGGAGCTGAAACTCCTCACAAGAAAACAAAGCCAGATTCTGCCTATATCTACAAGCTAGATCCCAAGGGGTATTTTGGAGAAAATCCCCAACCTAGTTCCGATACACCCAAAACTGGAACTAAGGTGAATCTAAGACTAGCTAAGGCAACGAAGAGAACCCCTCAGCAAGAAAATCCTGAAGAACATGAGGATTTAGCACTGCCTCCTCAAGATAATCGACCAGAGGGCTCTTCTATTCTAATTGAGGATACTCAAGAAGTCAACATTGGTTCATCAGAGATCCCCAGACTTGTTCACATTGTTGCATCCCTATCACAAGACCAAGCTGACCTCCTCTTTGAGGTCTTAAGAGAGAACATTGGCCGATTTGCATGGTCATATCAGGACATGCCAGGACTTGATCCAAAGATCAAGCCCGTCAGAAAAAAGCTTAGAAAAATGCTCCCCAAGGTGGCATTATTGGTCAAAGCTGAATTAGAAAGAATGTTAGCTGCTAAGGTTATCCGACCTATCGACTACTCAGAGTGGATCTCCAACATGGTCCCTGTCACTAAACCTTCCGATGACATCAGAATCTGCACTTATTTTAGAGATCTTAACAAAGCTTGTCCAAAAGATGATTTTCCCTTGCCCAACATAGATATAATTGTAGATCTTACAGCTGGACATGAAATTTTGTCCCTCATGGATGGATTTTCTGGGTATAATCAAATCAAGATTGTAGAAGAGGATCAGCATAAGACAGCATTCACTACCCCTTGGGGAACCTTTTGCTACAACATGATGCCTTTTGGCCTAAAGAATGCTGGGGCTACCTATCAAAGAGCTATGATAGCCATTTTTCATGATCTCATCCATAGCATTTTGGAGGATTATGTGGATGATATCTTGGTCAAGTCTCATACCTTCATGGATCATCTTGCTGACCTGGAGAAAGTCTTTGATAGGTTAGCCAAATATCATCTCATGCTGAATCCCAAGAAATGTGTCTTTGGGGTCACATCTGGCAAGCTTCTAGGTTTCATAATTTCTAAACGAGGTATAGAGATCGACCCCAAGAAGGTCAAGGCTATCTTAGACATGCCTCCTCCCCAGACACTGCGACAGCTTCGCTCTCTTCAAGGAAAGCTCCAATCTGTTCGGCGCTTCATCTCCCAGCTTGCAGATAAGTGTACACCATTTTCACATTTACTGAAGAAGGATGAGAACTTCAAGTGGGATCCTTTATGTCAGCACAGCTTCGACCATCTCAAGCAGTATCTCATCAATCCCCCTATCTTGGTTCCACCAGTTCTTGGTCGTCCCCTGATTTTGTACATATCAGTAACACCTACTGCTCTAGGGGCACTTCTAGCACAGCTTGATGACTACAACAGAGAAAGAGCCATCTACTACATTAGTAGAACCCTAGTTGGTTATGAACTCAATTACACTCTTATGGAAAAAGCTTGTTTGGCAGTTGTTTTCTCAACTCAAAAGCTTCGCCATTACATGCTAAGTCATACCATCCAACTAGTCTCCAAGATTGACCCTCTCAAGTATATGCTCTCTAGAACAGCACTTACAGGCCGTTTGGCCAAATGGGTTATGCTCCTTAGTGAATTTGACATCCAGTATGTGGATAGAAAGGCAATCAAAGGGCAAGCTATAGCAGATCACCTAGCTGATGCACCTCTAATAGATGCTTATCCATTGATCACAGAATTTCTAGATGAGCATATCTGTCTAATTGAAGAACAACCCCCATGGAAACTTTATTTGATGGCTCATACACATCTCATGGATCAGGGGCAGGAATATTGTTGGTCACACCTCAAGGAGATTACATTCCAAAAGCCTTCAAGCTATAATTCCCTAGCACCAACAATATAGATGAATATGAGGCCCTCATAGCAAGATTAAAGATAGCTGCAGAATGGAACATTGTTGAGCTACAAATCTTTGGTGATTCTCAGCTCATCATCAAGCAAGCCCTAAATGAATATCAAACCAAAGATGAAAAGCTATTACCCTACAAAGAACTGGTTGATCAGCTAACCCAACATTTTACAAAGCTTCAGTTTACACAAGTGCCTCGAATACAGAACAAAGCAGCAGATGCTATGGCTACTATAGGCTCACTCTTGGAAATTCCCCAAGCAGCTACATAGTATGAGTTTTTAGTGGAGCAGCTCCTCACACCCGCCTATGCGAATGAGGATTCAAACCGTGTTTGTATCTTGGTTGGTCCCCAATCCCCTTGGTACCATGAGATTCACGCTTACCTTAACAATGGTATCATATCCCCTCACCTCACACGTACCCAACGCCAGAACCTCATCCGAAAATCATCCCGCTATGTTATCATAGCCAATACCCTATATCGTCGGGGTTATCATGATACTCTCTCTCGATGTTTAGACCAAAATGAGGCCGCGATGGTGTTAAAGGAAGTACACTCTAGACTTTGCGGTGCCCACACGAGTGGTATTGTCCTAGTGTGACAAATCCTTAGAGCAGGCTACTATTGGCCTACCATTGAAGAAGACTCCTGTGACTTTGTCAAAAAGTGTCTCCCATGTCAGCAGCATGCAAATCTTGTGCATGCTCCGGCATAGGATCTACAGCCTATTGCACCACCTTGGCCTTTCGCTTGTTGGGGCCTTGATCTAGTTGGAACTATCACACCCCTCTCATCTGATGGACATAAATGGATAATAATGGCTACAGACTATTTCACTAAATGGGTGGAAGCAGTCCCCCTAGTCTCAGCTACAGGAGTTCAGGTCTCCAAGTTCATCTTGTACCACATTATTTGCCGCTTCGGCATCCCATCCACCATCTTCACCGACCACGGAGGTAACTTTGAAAATCTCAACATGGAAGAATTATGCACTTCCCTCCGCATCCATCACCACTTTTCTAGCCCATATTTCCCACAAGGTAACGGCCAGGCAAAGGCAACTAACAAAACCCTCCTCAAAATTCTAAAGAAAGTTGTCAATGATTCCGGCCGTGATTGGCACCTACAAATAAATCCAGCCCTATGGGCCTATCGAACATCCTTCCGTACATCCACAGGCACAACTCCATACTCCCTAGTCTATGGTGCCGAAGCGGTACTACCTATAGAGGTTGAACTTCCCTCCTTGCGCATATCTTTGCAAGGGCAAATATCAGATGAAGAATATAGAGTAGCTCGACTCACCCAGCTAGATCTCTTAGACGAGAAGTGGCAACAAGACTATGATCATCTCACAGTCTATCAAACTCATCTTAAAAGGAATTTCAACAAGAAGGTGCTTCCATGACACTTTCAGCCAGGTGACATGGTCCTCAAAGAAAACATGAAAGTCCAAGTAGATCGAGAAAAGAAAGGCAAGTTTGAACCTACATGGCTTGGTCCTTATGTTGTCACTGCTTCCTTTGGCTCTGGAGCTTATCAGCTATCTACACCAGAAGGAGAACTCTTGAATGATCCTACTAACATCATTCATCTCAAGAAGTTCTATGCTTGAAGATCCTTGGTATACCAGGCTTTTGAAAAATACAAAAGAAAAAAATAGTAAAGAGAAATAAGCATCCAATGGTGAAAACTTGGCAATTCAAGCACCTTGGATAGGTACCTTGATGAAAACTTGGTAATTCAAGCGCCTTGTGTACTAAAGACTAATCCATTATCTATCACTATCCTATCCCTCATCCATTTACCCACCATCCCATAAGACACACTTGCTTGTTCCCTTGGTGTTCCAACCAAATATCCAAAATCTGATGAAGCTTGTAAATACCTCCTGTACAGCTTGTAAATCTTGTACCAAAGCTTGTATTATACCTTGTAAATCTTGTACCATACCTTGTCTATCCAAATCTTGTCCAAGGTCTGTACCATATTCCAGCCTATAAATAATCTTGTATCCTAGCTTGTCTACTATCACGTGCACACACAAAACCCCATTTTCACTTAATCTTTTCGCAAACCATCTACCTATCCACCTATCACCTATTATAGACATCCCATCTTTCACAAACATTTCCATCTCACAAAAACCAAAACATGAAATTTTTTTTACATTTGTAACATATCTTGGTCCATCAGCTTGTACATCCTCTTTAGCTTAGTACCATTGTATCTATCCAGCGTTCGTGTCAGTTTGTCCTTGGTCAACATCTTGCACACATCGCACACTTTGGTTAGATATTCCAATGCATCCTTTAGCTAGATTTCCTATCACCAAACTATTATCTTTCTTAGTTCAGCTTACCAGACGCATCACTCATCCAAATCCACCAATTTAGGTGCTCTCCAATAGGTCCTTGCAGGATATAGCTTTCCTCATGTCTAATCTTGGTCCGTTAGTACCTCATCCTACCCATCTCATTGGCAAACGGTTCTCTTTTGGATTTTCACTTTCTTTTGATTTGGGATCTTCCCTTTTGGGTCTTGAAGTATCTTTTCCAATCAATCTCTGTGTTCCCTCCTCAAGGTTGCCACAATCTTCCATATCATGGTATGCTGCGAATGGGGCAATTAGAGTGTAAGGTCTTGATCAGGTCTTTCGTTTTTTTTTCTTTTCTGCTTGTGGGTTCTCCAATGTCGTTTCCATGCTGCTTCCTCTAAGATTCATGTGTGATGTTGGGGCAATCCTTGTGTGTTTTTTTTGAGTTAGTTTGTCAATCCTTTGGACGGTTGGTGAAAAGGCCTTGATGTTCTTGGTAACCTTGGCAATTAACCAATAGTCCTATAGCAAATCTAGTGCTCAACTACATGGTGGTACTTCTCTTTGAAGTATCCCCCCGCTCAAAAAGCTTCAATGGTTTTCCTTCATCTCCATTATCCCCCATCCATATCCAGCATCCATCTCTCCTACCCCAGCTTATGCATCAGTATCTCTTTGAATCACTCATCACTCTTAGCTTTAGGGATCCACAATCCTAGTCTTAGGGATCCACCAATCCAAATCAATCCACCAAGCCTCATCTTTTGAGATCCACAATCCTAGTCCTAGGGATCTCCGAAACCCATCTTCCACTAATCTGACTCTTTGAAATCCTGTTGCATCAGCTTTATAATCCCCTCATCCATCTCCCTATCCTGGATTCCTTTTTATAGTGCTCTGCTCCTTCATCCTCCACCTTCCCTAAGGTCTTAAGCTTGCTTCCTCTTGTGCATTTGATTCTCCTTTATCATTCTCCCATAGTGAGAGTTTGAGCTAATTCAGCCCCTTCTCTTTGCCAATCTGAGTCTCCTTGCTCATCTCAGATTCTTGTACTTTTCAAGAAGCCATCGAGCCTCACTTTCTCTCCTCGCTACCTTCTTGAGGGGGCAACTCACAGTCCATTCTCTCGTCTTCTGCTCTAGCCTTGGGCATCTTATTTTCTTATCTTTGATGCCATGCCACTTGCGGCATCACATCAAAGAGGGGCAAAATGTAGACACCTAAAAACCTTTAGAAAATAAAGTATTTTTATTTTCTGAAAAAGTCCTAATGACATCATCATTTATTAATTAATTAATTAATTAATTTTTATGCCATTAAATCCCTTTATCTTAATTAAAAATATTTAATTAAGGAATCCCTCCCAAAAATGTTTAAATCTTATTTAAACATTATTTCCTTATTTATTAATTATTTAATTAATAAATTGACCAAAAATCCTAAAATAAATAAAAAATTTATTTTTTGCCCAAAACTTGGCCAATTTCCTTATGACCAATAACCTCTTCCAAAATCTTCTAATCCTTCTTTAATTTTGATTAAAGGCTAATCTCATCATTTCCTACCCCTAACCCCAACTCAAAATATTTAATTAAGATTAAATATTAATCCTCATGTTTATTAAAAAAGTTTTAATAAATATCTCCTCAACCCAAACCCTTGAAATAAATAAAACTTTATTTATTTCCTAAAAATCTAATTTATCCCCATCCTAAGAAGTTCTAGACTCTTCTAGAAAGTCTTCATCCTCATCCTAGGAAATTCTAGACTATTCTAGAAAGTCTTTATCCTCATCCAAAATCTAGACTCTTCTAGAAGATGTCTTTAAACCTAATCCTAATCCCCTCCTAACCTTGTCACATTCCCTAAACATGGGTTAAAGACTTACTAACCCAAGCCAAAGTTAACAAATATCTCCTCCTTCACCCACCCTCATTAAATGCCATCCACTTGCCTATCCCTAAGCTAATCCTAAACCATCCTAATCCATCCTCTAATCATTTGCACAAGCCTAAACAAGCTTAAAACCTTCCTAATCAAGTCCAAGTCGAAATTGCTCTCATCACCCTCAAAATATCTCAACCATAAAACTTTATGAAGTCCAATAGGTCATAAATGACTCTTACAAGTCATTATGAGGGTCTTTATGAAGATTTTATCCCTTGAGCCTCCTTTGTTGACTCATCCTTCCCCTTTCCTCCATCCTCTCACCATGTGACATGTGTCACTCCTTGATTGGTTGTAAGGAAGCACAATCCATGTGCTCTCCTCTCATGCAATCTGAGCCCTCCATAAGCTTTTTCCCATCCTTGCATCTTAGCCCTCAAACCCTCAAGCCTCTTGCCTATAAATTGGATCCTTCCCCTTTGCAAAATAACACAATCCATGAAGTAAAGTCATAATGCCATTTTGAGAAGCCATTTTACATCCAAACCATACACTCACATCCAAATTCCAACTCCATTTGAAGCCCTTTTTGAAGCATAAGCTTGAGCATACATCCTATCTATTTAGACAAAGCCACTCAGCAAGAGAGCTTCTCATTGAGAGAGTCCATTAATGGCTCATATTCTCAATTGAGAGTTCATCTTAGTCTATCTTGAAGTTTATGAATTTTTTTTAGTTTGTAGAAGCTTTATTTAAATTTGGTTTGTATTAGCATACTAACATTGCTCATATACAATGTGTGCCTACACTAGACAACCAAAAGCTTTGAAGTGTTTTACAACTAGTTTTCTTCCACACCATTCCTATAAAGGACTGATTCCATATAAGACATTATGAGGAGACTATTGATATATGACTGAAAAAGATTATTTGAGTTAAGAACATTATTGTAAGAAGTGTTTTTCAATCATTGTTTTGTCATTGATGTCAAACCTGCTATAAGTTGGTAAGACAATTGCTTATATGTTTCAAGCATGATCACTTAGTTGATTGATGAAGAGGATTTGATCAAAAAGATGTAACAAAAGTACCTAGAGGAAAGGTTGTGTTATGATTATGTATTGAAGTGCAAGAATCAATTAATATAGTGATAATATAATGTATTGATGATCTACTTGAGGTTACAAAATGTTTGGCTACACATAGAAAGTTCAAAAGAAAAAGGTTGAACAAAGTTCATTTTCTAAGCTTGACCAAGTTGATAGAAGGTGTCGAGTAAAGATAGTGCAAACCGAGCAAAAGGTCAGTTGGAGACAAGTGAAAGCATTTTCTAGTGGATACCAAGCAAAATAACAAGTACTGAGCAAGTTAGTAGATGTCGAGTGATTTTCACTATGTGTTGAGCACTAATAAAATCTAGTTGATGCTGAGTGATTTTATAGTAGATGTCGAGTAACATAGTATGTGTCAAGTGTTAGAAAATTGTTATTGTTGAGCTACTACATTATGAAAAGGATCGAAGATTTGCTAAATAAAAGCTCACAAGTTTTTTTTCTTGGAACTTGCAAATTAGGAGGAAGGTAAGATTGATGAGTTGGAGGCACAAAATCTTATGTAAACCATTTTGGAGGTAAATTCAAATGGATTCTAGGAGAAGTTTCTACAGAAGACAAGATATGGGGTAGATACATTGTATCCTACCTAATCCATTTAAAACCCTAATTTTTCATATGGATATTGAGTGGGAAAAAGAATTCTAATTCCCTATATCTAGGGATGTATGGTCATGAAGCAAAGGTTGAGAGGTCACAATTTTTTTGAATGTGAAAATTTGACAAGGAGAAGGAAGAATGGTTTGCTTCATCAAGTGACACAAGAGGAGAAGTCTACAATGGAAAACTAGGAAAGAAGGCTTAATGAAGATGAATGCTTGAAGGATGAACAAGCTATCAAAATTGCAAATATTGGAAGCGAAGAAGAGTTGAGGACTTAATAGTGAACTATAATTTACAAGTAAGGTTTTAAGTTGTATTAGATCAAACTCTATTATTACTCTCTAACAGTTATATCAGATTAGGGTAAATCCTTTGTAGAAAGGTTGACTTAATAGTAATTGAAAAATCCTTTAACAACATGGCACTCCAAGTCAATGACCTAAAGTCCTCTAACAAGGCTCACTTTTAACAGGGTGATTGAAAGCCCTTAACTAGGTCACATTTAATAGTGTGTGTTGTAACCTTTAACAAGGCATCACTTCAAAAAAATGAGAAATGAGTAGCATGTTACTAATGATTTTTCCCAAATTGGGTTTCCACATTAAATCATCGTGTCATGAATATTGATGGATGTGTTGTGTTTTATGCTTTACATTTCTGCATAATATTTTAACAGTAACATATCAATTTTGTTTAACTCACAATGAATGCATGCATATTGGTAAAGAAAGTTTTATGGGTTCACTAAATTGAAAAAAAAGTTATTTGGACATCTAGAACTTGAATAATTGATTCACCCCTCCATCTTAGTTATTCTAAAGAATTCTAACAATTGGTATCAGAGTATTGTTGCTTAAGAGGATTAGTTTGAAGGTACTAAAAGCATAAAGATCAAGATGTTAAAGAGAGAAGTACACAAGCTAAATATAGATATCTTTCCTGCATAGAAAATTTTGATGAAGCTTCACCTT
The DNA here is from genome assembly GCA_028749045.1 of Cupressus sempervirens. Lineage (NCBI taxonomy): Eukaryota > Viridiplantae > Streptophyta > Pinopsida > Cupressales > Cupressaceae > Cupressus > Cupressus sempervirens. The sequence goes on along the minus strand of CM053792.1, from coordinate 756,526,004 downwards.
GGAGGACTTGGAGACAATGCACAAATATGCATTACAAAAAAACATGTTGATCTAGTAGGAGCCCTAACTAGTGAAGATTTGAAGAAAAAGAAAGAGCACAACCAAGCAGTGTTAGAAATTTCCTCTACCCTAAGCTATGCTGAGTTTGATGATATCAAAGACCTTAAAAGTGCTAAGTAGATGAGGGATTCCCTAAACACCATCTATGGAGGAGAAAAAAATGTTCAAAGAGCCAAGTTAGAGAGCCTTAGAGGTAAGTTTGATGACATGAGAATGGAAGAAGGTGAAAACATTGCTCAATATGTTGCTAGAATAAAATAGGTTGTTAGTGCTATAAAAGGTACAACTAGTAATATAGATGATGAAACTGTGATGAGTAAAGTCGTGAGAACATTGTTTCCTATATATTCCATTAAAGTATCTACAATTCAAGAGTTAAGGTGTATTCCAGGAAATGTTCTAACCCTTGAAGGTATAGTGGGTAGACTCACTACATTTGAGCTATCTAATTTTAACAACTATAGACCAGAGAGTATTGAATTGTCTTCCAAAGCCAAATTTTTATTGAAGGATTCCGAGGAGGTAAAGCTCAAGAAGAAGAAAATAAAGATAAAGTATGGATCTAGTGATAACAGTATAGATGAGGAAGACATTAAACAATTGGAAGCATTGCTAGCAAGAAGATTTCAGAAAGGAAAAGTAAAATTCAAAGGTAAGTTGCCTATCATTTGTTTTAACTACAATGAAGCTGGTCATATTGCAGCAATATGTACATAGAAGAAGTACTCCAAAGAAGGGAACAAGTACAAAAATAGAAGAGAAAGTGATGGAAGAGACTACAAAGATAAAGGCAAGAAGTCATTCTATATTGCTGATGAAAAAAACTTGGATGAAAATGATGATGAAGTAGTACATGTTGCAATGAAGGATGAATCAAATGAGGATGAGGCTACTACACTTATGACTTGTGTGAACAAGAATGAAAAATGGATCATTAATAGTGGATGATCACATCACATGTCTAGAGACAAAAGTAAGTTCATTACCTTAACTTGTTATGATCGAAATACTATAAGATTTAGTAATGATGCACCATGTTCAATAAAAGGAAAGGGATTTATTGAGCTTACAAACAAGATTTCATGTGAAAATGTTTATTATGTTGAAGGATTGAATTATAATTTGTTAAGTATGTCATAATTGAACAATTTGGGGTGCAAAGTTGAGTTTGAAAACAAATCAGCCAGGATATATGATACAAATGGAATTCTAATTGGAAAAGGTGATCAAACTAAGAGTAATTTTTTCTATTTGGATATAGAAGATGCTACTTTTATTTTTGCAAAATTTGATGATGTATGGATTTAGCACAAGAGATTATGTCATGTTAACTTTGATAATCTAATTAGTATAAGTAAAATGAAAAGAGTTAGAGGTTTACCTATGTAAAAGAAACCAGAAAACATAATATACAAATAATGTCAGCTAGGCAAGATGACAAAGTGAAGCTTATACCTCTAAGGAAATACTAGAAATTGTTCATACAAACTTGTGTCGACCTATTGAAGTGTAAAGCTACAAAGGAGACAAGTATATAATGCTGCTTGTTGATGATTACTCTAGAATGATGAATGTCATGTTTCTAAGACAAAAATCAGATACTTTTTAAATATTTAAATGGTACTTGGCAAGAGTTGAGAAAGAAATAGGTAAGAGCTTGAAATGCTTGAGATTAGACAGAGGTGAATTCACTTCACATGAATTTGAAATATTCTGCAATGATAGAGGAATTAAAAGATAGACATCATCACCAAGGGCTCCCCCACAAAATGGAATTGCTAAAAGAAGAAATAGATGTGTAATGGACTATGTCAAAACACTATTGATGGAGAAAAATATTGCCCTAAAATATTGGAGAGAAGCTATAAGTATTGCAATATACACTCTAAACCATGTGAAAGTAAATAAAGGTACTCACTCAACACCTTTTGAATTATGGTATGGTCATCCACCTAATGTGAAATATTTTAGGGTATTTGGAAGCAAATGCTATATTCTCAAAGATGTTAGAAGTAGAAAGTTTGATACAAAGAGTGAAGAAGGTATATTCCTTGGTTACTCCACAAGAAGTAAAGCTTACAAGTGTTTAATTAATAATGCTAACAAAATTGTGGATAGTGAAAATGTGAATTTTGATGAGTTTACAGAAGCATATGAAGCTGAACCTACAAAAGAACCAGAAGATTACAAGACATTTGTATACTACTATGAAGGAATGCCTATTGAAGAAGATGTCACAAATCATGTAGCAAATCAATAGAAAGTTTTGACAACTATCAAGTTTCATTCAAATGTTGAGTTGTAGAATGAGGAGAATGCACAATCTAACTCTAAGATTAGCACACATGAAAGAGATGCTAAAATACCTGACAGAGATGTACATAGCAATACTGAAGCTTAGAGACATAATGCAGCCACAATAATTGAGCCTAGATTGTCCAAAAATGTTAAAATACACCATCCTATAGATCAAATCATTAGAGATAAAGATGCAAGGCCAATGACAAGATATAGATTGAGATGTGAGTCAAGTTTATTGAGCATGAAGGTGTTGGAGTTGAGGAAAGCCAACTCCGAAGACGCCAAGATCACCTGCATGCGAACCTGTCAAAGAGAAACCAAGAAGGGGAAAAGCATGGAGCATGGGCAAAACCCTAAACGGACATGAGAGCCATCATAATGCAAACACAAGAAGAAATGTATTTACCATAAGAAAATGGCTTCACAATGTTATGAAAATACAATGAGGAGAGCTCGAATATAAAGAGCTCATGGAAGCTTGTAGAACAAGCTAGAAGATAAGTGTGACAACTAGAAGGGAACAAACTCCCGTGTTGTCACCAACATGCATTAAATACGAAATATTAAATAAATGCATGACCTAAGTAAACTTAAGCAATAGAATAAATAATTAAATATTAATTATTTACTCTAACACCCCCCCTTAAGTGCAACTTAGGGAAATGCCTTAAGCTCACAAAGCTAAGATGAAATGCATAATGGGTCCCGGCAACGAGGCCATTTTAGGTACCCAAGTACAATGCAAGAAAAAATGAAACCTCTGTAAACGGGGAAAGAGAGAAAACCACATGGGAAAAACCCTCCCCTAAAAAGAGGTAAGAACCCAGTGAAGAGCTGAAGAAGTCTCCAACTAGGGAAATTGTCCCCTAAAACAGGAACAAGAAGTGATCATGAAGAAGCAGCATCACTGAAGCATGAAGAAGTCACAAATCTGTCAAACTGCTGATCTGAAGAAACCTCCATGGAAGAAGAAGGCACGAGCCGAGCATGTCTATATGGTAGATGATCCATCTCACCGAAATGCATAGGTAGCCAGCCACTGCAATCGCCTTGTATGTAGGATCAACCACTGAATACATAGTTCACACTATCGAACCATCGAACCATGGATGCATTAGAACACAGCATAATCCCCCCTTAATGCAGACGGGGTGTGATGACAGGCAACTGAGAAGGTGAGCCAAATCTTCTGCAAAAGAACCAAGAACGAGGAGAGAGGGAAAGAAGTACAGACACCGATAAAGACACGGTCTAACTGACTCTGCATGGGGCTAATGTCGTGGAAGGGACACTCACTTGACAAAGGGAGAATGCCTAAAACAGCAAACAAATAATCCCCCCCATGGTGCTTTATGAAATAGTGCAAGTACACCTGACTCAAAACAACGTTCATGACTCCCAGAATGCAAAAGTGACAGTTTATCTCAGTGCGAAATAGAAAAGTGCTTCAAAAGGATAGCTACAATGATCAAAACTAAAAAAGAGCTGAACCAAAAGAAAGTACAGCCGAAAAGAAAGCAAACCATGCCAGGAAAACGATCCTCGGGCCTAAAACACTCAAAATATCTACCATAGAGCAAAAATGCCAAAACGATGATAGAAAAAGCAGAGGCCAAAAGTGAGGAAAAAAGACGACAATTCTGAAAAGTGCACAGAACCAGCTTTCCAGAAATATAAAGTTTTTCAAAAACAGACATGGGACGCAAAAGATATGCATGCCGGAGTCAAAAACAGGACTTCGGACTTTAACAGAAAAAACGAGCAATAAAAATGCATCAAAACCTAAAAATACCTGCACCAAAATCTCCGTCTCGGAACCAGCTTTCCGGCGCTTCTTTCGGATCGGAAAAATACCTCCGTATGCAAGAGTTATGGCCAAAAAACCACAAGTAGGTCCAAAAGCAATCGGGAGAGGTGCATGCAAGGATGATGCAGTGCTGACGTCAGCAATTCACGCGATTAAATTTGACGGCTTGGAGGCCGTCGCCGCAAAAAAGAAGTGCCACGTGGCAGTACGGATGATGACGTGGCAGGGGCCACGTGGCAATGTGCCACGTGGCACGCCTGCCACGTGTCACGCTCAAAAACGCTGACGAGGCGGATCCTCCACGCTGGCGCTGACTGTACACCTGCAGCGTGTCCAACTGTCGCAGGTGGCGCTGAGCTGTCACGGGCGGAGCGGGGCTGAGAGTTCCGGCGGAGAGCGTGCAGACCGGTGGCGGATGGAGCTGCCGGCGGAGGCGGAGCTCTGCACGAGCGGAGAGCGAGGCAGCGGCGGAGGCCGGGTAGCGGCCGAGCCGCCAGTTATTGAGGAGCCGCGGGCGGAGCGCAGGCGGCCCCGCGGTGGCCGCTAGGCGGTGCCGCGGCGGCGCGCTCTGCAAAATTTTTTTTTTATTTTTTATTTGCCAAAAATCGCAATAAATGCGTCCGTACGGCTCTGGAATGAAATTTTTTTTGCCTCCCGGAGCTCTGTCTCCAAAATCGACAAGTTTTATATGAATCCTGACTGCAAACGGCCTTCCGGATCCAATGGTGATGTCCGTTTGGTCCCAAAGTGCTCCGAAAATTTGCTGATCCCCTGATTTGAAGAAAAAATACACAAACAAACTAGGGTTTGTGACTTCAAATCACGGCTTCAAAATTTCTTCAACGAAGCAGCAGCAGGAAGGCTCTGATACCATGTTGGAGTTGAGGAAAGCCAACTCCGAAGACGCCAAGATCACCTGCATGCGAACCTGTCAAAGAGAAACCAAGAAGGGGAAAAGCATGGAGCATGGGCAAAACCCTAAACGGACATGAGAGCCATCATAATGCAAACACAAGAAGAAATGTATTTACCATAAGAAAATGGCTTCACAATGTTATGAAAATACAATGAGGAGAGCTCGAATATAAAGAGCTCATGGAAGCTTGTAGAACAAGCTAGAAGATAAGTGTGACAACTAGAAGGGAACAAACTCCCGTGTTGTCACCAACATGCATTAAATACGAAATATTAAATAAATGCATGACCTAAGTAAACTTAAGCAATAGAATAAATAATTAAATATTAATTATTTACTCTAACAGAAGGAACCTAAGACAATAAAAGATGCATTGGAAGATGATGATTGGTACAAGGATATGGAAGAAGAAATTCAACAAATAGAAAAGAACAAGACTTGGAGCCTAGTTCCTAGACCAAAAGACAAGAATGTAACTGGCACAAAATGGGTATTCAGGAAGAAGCTAGATGAGAATTGTAAAGTAACAAGAAATAAATCAAGACTAGTTTGCAAAGGGTATGCACAAGAAGAAGGAATTGACTATGGTGAAACATTTTCTCCTATTGTAAGAATGGAAGGAGTAAGAATTCTACTTTCTTATGCTGCTTATAAAGGTTTCAAAGTTTACTAGATGGATGTCAAGTCTGCATTTCTAAATGGAATATTAGAAGAAGAGGTCTACATAGAACAACCATAAGGATTTTTGGATAAGAACAATAAGAACATGGTATGTAGACTACAAAAAGCCCTGTATGGATTGAAACAAGCACTAAGAGCATGGTATGAAAGACTTCATACTTATCATGTTAAGATTGGATTTGAAAGAATAGATGATAACAATAAATTGTACATGAAGAAATATAAAGAAAAAGGTATACTGTTATCTGAAATTTTTGTTGATGACATTATATTTGGAGGACAAGATGCTTTGTGTAAAGATTTTGCAAATCAAATGAAGCAAGAGTTTGAGATGTCAATGTTTGGTGAGATCAAATTCTTTGTGGGACTACAAGTATATCAAATGAAGTATGGTGTATATATTACTCAGTCAAAATATGTCAAGGAGATTTTGAAGACATTTGGACTTAAGGACTCAAAACTAGTAAGTACACCTATGGTAATAAAATGTCCCTTTTATGATTTTATATGATAGTTCCAACCTTTAATCAGATCTTTAAGATCAAACAACTAATATCACAAAGATCCTCTAAATTTCTCAAGAAACCCCAAATCGGGTATGCCAGAAATGGTGCCAAAAGCTTTACAGCTTCACCTATTATTAATAAATCTGAAAATGGACATTTTTACAGAAATTTCAGCAGCATAACAGCCTAAAAAATGAAATTTCTAGATCTATATAGCCTTTACAAAAAATCTCACAAATGTAGGACAAAAACTATGCTCATCGGGCTCCCGAAATTAACACAAAAATGCCCGGAAATACCACAAAAACACTAATAAACTATCTCAGAAGTTTAATCACGTCCCAATACATATATTCAGCTCTATTTTAATAGCTTAAAGTCTGAAATACAGAAGCAACCAAAACTGATATGAAATGCTCAACTGAAAACACCAAACTCATGCAAAAAACACACCCAAAAACCCACAAATCTACATTGTTCAGCACAAAGGCAAACTCTGTATGAGCATGCACATGGAATGGCTTCAAACTCCCATCCTTAGCCTTTATGGAAAATTGAAAACTATCGTTCTTGGGTCTCCCTGGAAACCTACAAACTCCCGTTCTTGGGTCTCCTTCTCCACAGGTTTGGCAGCCTCTGAAGAATAACAAAGAATGAGCAAAAATCAAGTTCTGGAATCCGCCCAAAATGCCTCCAAATCCCTTAAAAGAGGGCATAACTGTAACTCACATCCAAGAGAGGTTAATGAAACATATTTTAATAATAATTTTCATTTATTAGTCCAACGGTTTCCAAAGATTAACCCCTTTTTCCGAAACTTCACTTTCTTGGGCCTGCCTGCCTTAGCAAAGATTATTATTTTTTAATTATTTGAAAAGGGGACATGACAAGTCCTCCCCTCCCAAACATTTCTTGTCCTCAAGCAATGGCTGAACAATAAACCAATCAATCCACCTGGATCCCAAATGTAGTCATGAACTATACTACTACCAATTAACACAGGCTCCTGCAATATCCTCTGTAATATGACCAAGAGGAATCCATAATCAAACTGACAATTATAGCTCAACCAACTCCAAAATCACTACTACCACTGTCAAAAACCTAGGAGACACAAACTCTTAGAACATCAGAACCCAAGTAAAATTGACAAATCAAACTACCAACACAGTAAATACCATCAACGCATCCCACTGGCCTATACGGAATGTACAATCCAACTCTGCAACAATGGTGAATGCTCTCGAATGAAACTATACCAAGTATGGAGAATCCACACACTGTACAACTCCTGTAGTCAACACAACTTTGCAAATCACCGGCCACTATCTCATAACCATAACTCCCATGCACTACTGATGGTGAAAAGACATTACAAGATAAAGAGTAAGAAATGGAATCCAAACCAAATTTTCCTGCCATCAGCTCCTCAAAACAAGGATCAAATGCTAACTGATGTACATACCCTGCAATATAATGTTGATTAAAAAAACCAACCTCAGTCAATAGCTCACCATAAACAAGTGATACAACTCACGATGACTGATCACTAGCTAAGTCAGGAGATGTCATATCCAAAGGAGTAGAATCAATAACAACACCCACTAAAGCATCACTCCCAAACTCCTGCTTTAAGTCACATATTATCAAGTTGTCAACTGCAAAACCTATCAACATGTCATGCCCATCACCACTCTCATCTTGAGGCATCAAACTATCCCATAACTGATGATAAGAACTAGGAACCAAAGTACATCTCTGTATCATCATCTCATCAACATGGTCATCAAAGGTAAATTGATGAACGTACCTCATAGTGTAATGCCGATAGAATTCGCCAATCTCAATCAGTGGCTCAGACTGTAATCTAAATGAAACTAACTGCAATTGATCATTAACCATGTTGGAACTGAATACTACCTCCGAAGATATCACCAAGGGAGTAGTATTACTAGCCAGAACCATGCCAATTGCCGACTCACCAACATCACACATGATCTTTGATACATCTCTAATCTCTATGCCATCAGTACTAGAGGCTACCACCATGTCAGGCATACAAAAATCTGCTACAACACCCAACTCAACTGAACCTGACTCTAGTGGGAATGAACCTAATATGCCAATCTTAGTATCAAGGATGGATGCATCCCTATCTCCATTGTCTCTGACAATCTTGGCCATGGACATCTGGGGATCACCAAACACCATAGCTTGTGACTATATAGAATCAAGTAAAGACTGTAGTCATTCTAACTCCATGGCCACCTTATTCAAATGAAACTGTGACTCCTTGAAATCCAACAGTGTACTCTCAAGAATCTCAGAAGTCACCTCAAGCTGCTCAGTAAGCTCACTCACCTCATCTTCCTTGGCCAACAATGCATCATATGCTGTACTGCCCCACTCCATAAGATAATCTCTGTCAGCTACCAACTACATATAATTCTGTCTCAAAATCCGAATAGCCTCCCATAAAGAGTGGATCTCTATCAAGGAAAGATAACTGCCTTCTTGCTCATCACTAGTAGGAGAACCCCATCTATAAACTACTAACAACTGACGAGCAGCATCAAAATGCTGGCAAGTGACAACAATGTCTTGGTCACTAACTCTCAACTGATTAGACACATGATGGCACTGGCTTGACTGTCTCCTACAAACCTCATCTGATGCACTGTCTAAAGGAGTATCCTCAAAGTTACTAGTCTCTAGAGTATTATCATCCATATCCTGTGAATCAAATCTAAAGCTCATATCAACATACGGAGTATCAAAAACATTAGCACTGCTGTCCAACTCCTCTGTACCCAAGGAAACTTAGTCTTCAAAACTGCCCATTGCATCCTCCTAGATGTCATCAATGCCAATATGATCCTGGGACTCATCTGTACACACTACCAAATATGAAATATCATCAACACATTCCAGCAAGTATGGTTGACTGGATATATGAACAAAGCCCAACACCGGTGTATAAAAACTAATACCAACATCAGATAAGCTCCTGGCACAAGAAAAGACAACACCATGCAATCTACTAATCAAATCCATGATAGCACCCAAACAATCACTGCTACCAAAAAGTGTTAAAGATTTCCAGTCAACTGAATCCCAAATGCCAATATAACAATCTCAAGTCCATAACCGCAAACTATAATCAGCTGGTAACTCAAGAAAAATCTTCACTTGAGTAATATGACCAACACCAACTAATTTCACATACCTGTCATGATGAGATAATCTAGTCACAATACTGTCTTCACTCACCTTCAACTGGCGAGATAAATCATGTGAAGTACTACTAGCCTCAACCTCATGTGACGAAGCATCTAACTATGCCTAGTACTCTCTCTCAGAAAAGTCATGAATGCTCAATGTTTGCTCATCTCTACCAAGTATCTCACCATCATGCACAACAACATCCTCATAATCATCATCCTTGAGGTCAAATCTATCTATCACTCTTTGACTAAAATCATCAAATGTAGTTACCTGATCATGACCTTGAGTAGACATTCCATGATACCACCAATCATAGGCTACATCTTCCAAGTGTAGACTTTCAATTTTAATAGCATCACTCTCCTTCATGGGGTTAAGTGTGAAGAAGGAGGTCTGCAATTTTTGTAGCCATGCTCTAGCTGAAATTTTATTTGTTCCATCAAAAGTAGGTGCTATAAACTTGCTTATTTTATTTTTGAGCTTTCTTCCACTTATGTCATTCTCCCTTCTGTACTCTTTCTTGGGCATCAAAGTATTCATCATATCCACATATTCTCTAAAAGGAACTGAACTACGAAAGTCATCATCTAAGCCATTGTAAGTAGCTCTTAATGTAATCAAGTTACCTGTAACCTCTTCCATAGGATTAATGGTTGGATTTGGTACTGGTGACTCATTTGTAGGAAAGAAAATAGTTTTGGTTGATTTAGATGGTGTGGATTTCAGATTTCTTGGCTCCTCTAAAGTGCTCCCTTTCTCATTAATAGATGCAACTCCTTGTAGTTTTTCTGTCAATATTCGCAAAGCCTCTCTAGTTTCTGCCAAACTATCCACTATTTGCTTCTGAGTATTTTGGATGTATTGGAAGAATTTATTTGCCATCTCATCTGGATCAGCCATACTTTTCCCTTCCTTTGATTTTTTACTTTTACTTTCAACTGGAAGTTTGATCAAAATTTCTTTATTCTTTTCTCACTGCAAATATCTTTTTTCTCTTTCACTTAGTTGCATGCAACCATAAATTTTGACATGCAGCTGATTAGAAGCAACATGCAACCACCAAATTCATCAAGAACTAACATGAAAATGATTAGAAGTAGAATGCAACCATAAATTTTGACATGTAAGATTTGGGTAGCTATCAAAACTGACATGCAAGATTTGGGTAGTTGTCAAAACTAACATGCAAGATCTGGGTAGTTGTCAAAATTGACATGCAAGATTTGGGTAGTTGTCAAAACTGACATGCAAACTTCTACAATCACCAAATTCACCAAGAACTAACATGCAAATGATTAGAAGTAGAATGCAACCATAAATTTTGACATGCAGCTGATTAGAAGCAACATGCAACCATAAATTATGACATGCAAGATCTGGGTAGTTGTCAAAATCAACATGCAAGCTTCTACAAACCCTCAGGCTGGCAAGATCATGGCTCTGATACCACTGAAATGTCCCTTTTATGATTTTTTATTATATTTCCAACCTTTAATCATATCTTTAAGATCAAACAACTAATATCACAAAGATCCTCCAAATTTCTCAAGAAACCCCAAATCGGGTATGCCAGAAATGGTGCCAAAAGCTTCACAGCTTCACCTATTATTAATAAATCTGAAAATGGAAATTTTAACAGAAATTTCAGCAGCATAAAATTCTACAAAATGACATTTCCAGATCTATTTAGCATTTACACAACATCTCACAAATGTAGGACAAAAACTATGCTCATCGGGCTCCCGAAATTAACACAAAAATGCTCGAAAATACCACAAAGACACTAATAAACTATCTCAGAAGTTTAATCATGTCCCAATACATATATTCAGCTCTATTTTAACAGCTTAAAGTCTGAAATACAGCAGCAACCAAAACTGATATGAAGTGCTCAACTGAAAACACCAAACTCATGCAAAAAACACACCCAAAAACCCACAAATCTACACTGTTCAGCACAAAGGAAAACTTTGTATGAGCATGCACATGGAATGGCTTCAAAATCCCATCCTTAGCCTTTCTAGAAACCTGCAAACTCCTATTCTTGGGTCTCCCTGGAAACCTACAAACTCTCATTCTTGGGTCTCCTTCTCCACAGGTTTGGCAGCCTCTGAAGAATAACAAAGAATGAGCAAAAATCAAGTTCTGGAATCCACCCAAAATGCCTCCAAACCCCTTAAAAGAGGGAATAATTGTAACTCACGTCCAAGAGAGGTTAATGAAACATATTTTAATAATAATTTTCATTTATTAGTCCAACGGTTTCCAAAGATTAACACCCTTTTTTCGAAACTTCACTTTCTTGGGCCTGCCTGCCTTAGCAAAGATTATTATTTTTTAATTATTTGAAAAGGGGACATGATAGGTAACAACACTTAAGCTATCAAAGAATGATGAATCAGCTGAGGTCAATCAATATATAGATCTATGATTGGTAAATTGCAATATGTAGTACACAATAGACCTAATATTGCATTAGCTATGGGAATAGTTGCTAGATTATTTGCTAACCCAAGAGAAAATCACCTGATGGTAGTGAAAAAGATAATGAGATACCTAAAGGGAACATAAGAGCATGGCTTATACTATAACAAGAATGAAAAGTTTTAACTAAAAGCCTACATTGATGCTGATTGGGCTAGAAATATTGATGAAAGGAAGAGCACCGGTGGAGGAGCATTTTCCTTAGGTAGAAGACCTTTTACATGGACAAGCAAGAAGTAGAGCTATACTTCCCAATCCATTACTGAAGTAGAGTATGTTTTTGTTGCTTTACTTGCACAAATATTGTATGGAATAAATAGCTTCTAATAGGAATGAAGGAATGAATCACTAAACTAGTGATACTTTATTGTGATAATAGAAGTGCTATTAATATATCAAAGAATCCTATTATGCATACAAAGACAAAGCACATTGCAATAAATTATCATTATGTAAGGGAGTTGGTTCAAGAGAAAGAGGTGAATATGGAATATATCAACACAAAAGAGCAAATAGCTAATATCTTCACCAAAGAATTACCCAAGGATACTTATGAGTATCTAAGAGGTAAATTATGGGTGATACCCCTAACAAAGGCCTTGTAAAAGATAGAGGGAGTACCCTACATCAATCAAGATAACATGAATTTCATACAAATTTATGTAGTGGATCTTACTTTAGGAAGTTGCCTAAAGTAATCATAGAGCTAGGAATTCAAATCAGTCACAAGCGACATGATAGAGGGAGAAAATTCAAGAGTCTGCAAAAGTCTATGTTTGCATATATTAAGATGCTAAGTGTTGAGTACATGTCTTTGAAATTATTGTCAAAGAGCGAGAATGTTTAGTAAATTGATCAAGTGCATATTGATCATGATGAAGATGATCAAAGAAAAAAATAAAGCTAGAGGGAGAGTAAAAGAAGAACAATGAAGTAAAAGTACATCATTAGAAGATCAGGAGACTGGAAGCAGACAAACAAAAAGAGGGAGATATTCTAATCCATGACAAAAGAGAATAAGATAAGTGAGATTTTGTAACCTAAGAAGGAGTTGTTGATAGAGGGAGAAGTTTTAATCACAAGCTTTCTTTGGGATTTCCTTATTGTCTAACCTAGTTAGTTTGATGTTTGACTAGTTGATCAATTTGGTTTACCATCAATGCCAAAGAGGGAGATTGTTAATATATGATTGAAAAATATCATTTGAGTTAAGAACATTGTTGTAAGAAGTGTTTTTCAATCATTTTTTTTCACTAATGTCAAACCTGCTATATGTTGGTAAGACAATTGCTTAAATGTTTCAAGCATTATCACTTAGTTAATTGATGAAGATGATTTGATCAACAAGATGTAACAAAAGTACCTAGAGGAAAGATTGAGTTATGATTATGTATTGAAGTAAAAGAATCAATTAAGATAGTAATAACATAATGTATTGATGATCTACTTAGTGTTAAAAAATGTTTGGCTACACTTAGAAAGCTTAGATGAAAAAGGTTGAACAAAGTTCATTTGATAAGCTTGACCAATTTGATAGAAGATGCTGAGTAAAGATAGTGCAAGCTGAGAAAAAAGTTAGTTGGAGCCAAGTGAAAGCATTTTCTAGTCGATTTTGAGCAAACTAATAGGTGCTAAGCAAGTTAGTAGATACCAAGTGACTTTTTAGCATGTGTCAAGCACCAGTAAAATCTAGTTGATGTCGAGTAACACAGTATGTGTCGAGCATCAAAAAATTAATAATTTTGAGCTATTGCATTATGAAAAATATTGAAGATTCACCTAATAAAAATTGACAAGCTTGTTTTCTTGGAACTTGTGAATTAGGAGGAAGATAAAATTGATGGGTTGGAGGCGCAAAACCTTATGTAAATCATTTTGGAGGAAAATTCAAATGGATTCTAGGAGAAATTTTTAGAGAAGACAAGAAATGGGGTAGATACATTATATCCTACCTAATCCATCAAAAACCCTAATCTTTAAGATGGATTCTAAGTGGGAAAAAGAGTTATAATTCCCTATATCTAGGGATATTTGGTCATGAATCAAAGGTTGAGAGGTCAAAATTTTTTTGGATGCAAATATCTAACAAGGAGAAGGAAGAAGGGTTTTCTTCATCAAGTGACACAAGAGGAGAAGTTTGCAATGGTGAACTAAGTAAGAAGGCTTAATGAAGATGAATGCTTGAAGGGTGAGCAAGCTATCAAAACTACAAAGATTGGAAGCTAAGTAGAGTTGAACACTAAATAATGATCTGTAATATGTAAACTTAATGTTGTAAGTTGTATCAGATCAAACTCTACGATTTTTCTCTAACAATTGTATCAGATTAGGGTAAATCCTTTGGAGAAACATTGACTTAACAGTCATTGGAAAATTCTTTAACAGGGTGGCATTCCAAGTGAATGACTTAAAGTCCTCTAATAAGGCTCACTTTTAATAGGGTGATTGAAATCCCTTAACTACATTGCATTTAATAGTGTGTGTTGTAACCTTTAATAGGGTAGGTCTTTAATAGGGAATCACTTCAAAAGAGTGAGAAAGGAGTAGCATGTTACTAGTGGTTTTTCCCAAATTGGGTTTCACGAGTACTGATGGATGTGTTATGTTTTATGATTTACATTTTGGCATAATAGTTTAATAGTAACATATTAGTTTTGGTTAACTCACAATGAATGCATGCATGGTAAAGAAAGTTTTATGGGTTCACTGAATTGAAAAAAAATTATTTGGACATCTAGACCTTGAATAACTAATTCAATCCCCCCCCCCCCACTCAATTATTCTAAAGAATTCTAACATATACCTATTAAGGATGTGATTGGAAATGCTTAGAGCTACTATCTCAAGTGATGCATCAAGAGACTTAGCTTGAATCATGCAACTTGTTATTGACTTAAGAGTTCTAATCCTCATTGTTGCAACACTTGTCTTTTGTGGACTAAATGCTATTGGATTCTAAAGATCAATACCCTCAAGTTCACAAAATTCTCAAGTCTTGAGTTAACTTATCTACTTCCATTGTCCATATGAAGAACCTTGATGACTTTACTTGATTTCTTCTCAACATGACTCTTGAAGGCTAGAAACTTATGAAACACTTCATTCTTGTGATTAAGAAAGTAGCCCCATGTGTAGTGTGAAAATTTATTGATAAAAGTGAGGATATAGTGACCCTTGCTAATTAATGTTACTAAAAAAGGGCCTACTAGAACCATGTGAACCAACCCAAGAATAAGTGATGCTTTCCAAGACTTCCCACGTAAAACATCTCATATAGATGCATATCCATTGAACAAGCTGAACATTTATCCTTAGAAAGGCTAATTGTAGGTAGAACTTTGACCATATTTTTTGAGCTAAGTTGATGAAGATAGTAGAAGGCAAGATTTCCATACCACTTATGCCATAATTTACATTGTGATTGTGAATGTGTCAACAAGGCATGTGAAGGATACTTAGGTACAAAGTGGGAGAAAGAATAATGCCTTGTATCATGATTAACTCTTCCCACTACAACCAATGAATCATCCTTAAGATTATACACCATTACTAAATCAAGAAGAAACTCAATTATTTCCACCTCCATAATGAGTGATTTGGTAAATTGAAAGGAGATTAGTGCTAAGATGAGAAACATAGAAAAAAATTTGAACTCTCCATTTTCCATCTCAACTTGTCCTTTTCCTTCAATTTTCACTTGTGTATCATTCCCTACAAATATTTGAGGTACCTTAGATTGCTTCAATGAAGAAAAGTGTCCTTTTGAAAAATCCATATGATGTGAGGCACCCAAGTCAAGAATACATTCCTCTAAAGAACTTGAACTTGCCATAAGTGCTTTCCCTTTTTCGTATGAAGTGGATGGATTTAAATCCTTCGAAGTATTTGGCACATTAGTTTTATTCTTTCTAAGTAAGTTTTCCAACTCATCTATTCTCTTAGTCTTCCAATGATGCTCATCGTGATTCAGTTTCTTACAATATGCACAAAATAGTTTATCCTTCTTGTTGGAAGAAGAATTACCTTGTTGTGAGGAGGAAGATTTTTGTGTCTATAATTGTGATTTTGGCTTCCACTACTTTTTCTTACTATTGGTAGAACTTTTTCCTCCTTGATTTGATTGGTTCTCATTACTAGCCACCAATGTTGTAGACTTGTATGACTTAAGAATTCCTATATCTATCAACTTGGATTGTTCCAATGTCAACATTTTTGTAAATGCGACAAATTTAGGCTTAGTGAAGACACTTCCCATGGTCAACCTATGAGTGTTGTAACTCAAAATAATAGATGTATACTCAGAAGGTAGCTTCTTCAAGATGTGATGAATCAATCTATCATCTTGCATGGGATAACCACAATCCTTAAGTAGTGCTCTCAATTCATTAGCTTTGTTGACAGTGTCTTGAATTGTGTCAAAATTCTTAAGATTCAATAGAAGTAGATCATCCTCAATTTGGAATCTCTTTCCTCATCCACCTTACAATACAACCCTTAAATTTTTTCCCAGAAACCCTTGGCATCCTTAAAGCCATAAATGTGGAAGAAGATATCTCTATGAACACAACTACTAATAATTCCTAAAGCCTAGTTGTCTTTAGCATTAGCATCAATCGGTTTTATAACTATACCATCAACATATAGATTTATAACTTTTTCCATTAGTCTACTCCATACAATATCTTTCCATGTAGTATAATTGTGTGAAGTTAAAAGTGGAGTTTTAGGTGAAACCTTGATGTAAAGAATTTAAAGAGCATAAGAGAGAGAAAGAGAGACACAAGAACACAAGACAACCCCCCCCCCCCTCCCAATTCATTCAATCAAAGAACCCCCCCAAAAGTGATGCTTTTGGCACTTTATATGTAGAGCATTTACAATAGGCCACTTGTCAAAATGGACAAAAGTGGGCTTCTAATTTTGCTATTTACAACATCCTCTTGGAGTTCAAATCTAGTACTTAGCAATATAGCTCAAATATACAACAATTTTGAAGTTTGATCAGATCAATATAATGCAAAAAAGAACCTATTTTTAAAAGTACTATTTTTTTCCACACAAGCCTATAATTTGATTGTAGTTCTAGAAAGTAGACAAAAAAAAATTACTTTAAAAAAAAAATGGAACCTATAAATGTCTCTAGATGAACCCATACTAAGCATTTGAAGTTGCAAAAATTGTGATTTTCCATTTGCAAAAAAATTCAGGAACAGAGATCTCAAACATCCTACACCAATGTGCAGATCACAAAATTCTAACCCAATTTTTTAAAAAAAAATTGCTCAAAAAAAGGAGTCTATATCAAGGAGATATCACTATTTGAAAATCACCTCTGTAATTATTTTTCTTGAATTGCCATCGCCGCACCTCCAAAAATCAAATGACTCTAAATTTCAGGTTAGATGTCCAATTTTGATGAAACCAAAATTGATTTGGGGGGTTTTCTGACCTTTTGAATTGGATGCCAGTACCATATTTGCACCAACAAGCTCCAATCTTCACCTGCAAAAAATCTCTCCTACTGGCCTACAAGGCTAAATTTTTCATAGAATTTTGGAAACAAACTGCAAATTCAAAAAGAACAAATGGGGAGATGCAAAAAAATATTCAAATCTTGAAAATTAAATACATAGACCTGAAGAGATCATACCAATTTAGAAAAGTGGGCCTTCGAGTGTTAGTTTGTAGAAATTTTTTTCTCAATTTCAACTATGGCCTAAGATAGGCAAATTTATAGTCAAAATTCACTGAATTGACTTTTTGAACACAATGGTAAGGTTCGGTTTTTGGCTCTAGTTGCTCCAAATAGTTGTAGATACTTCAGATCTGAATCAAGCTCCTCCAAGAGGTGAAACAAAAATGGTCTCCAATGGCTATGTGAAGAGAAATTCCATCAACTTTGATACCATATAAGAATTTTCCTTAAGGAAAAATCACCCAAGATCTAGAAGCTCAAGAACTAGCACAATATGGACCAATAAAGGATAATTATAATAAAAATATGAAAATGAATTGATGTTTATACACACTAGGAGTGCTTGTATATAAAGGCCTCTAGAATTATTTGTAATAAGAAAAGTGGTAAGCCTCACAACTAAGCACATGTCCACCACAAGTAGATTATTCTCCATTGAGCACATAAGTTAGTGCAAAAATGAGAGGATAAGCTTAACATAGGTGAGTCATGTAAAAAGATGTTATACACACCATGTGCTTAATTAGAGTGTGAACATTTGTGTTGTCTACATGAAAACTTGGTTGATTATGCAAACTCCTATGTTGTAGAGACCATGTGCTAAATTAGAATTGCTAACTCTTGTGTTGTCAACAAGACAACTCATATGAGTACACATACTCCTAGGTGTCTACCTAATAAATAATAAAATAATGCATTAACCTAAGTAAACTTAAATAAATTATAATAATAATTAATTATTTACACTAACATAGGGTATACCTCAAAAGATATAATCCAAAGATGAATTAAATGTTGATTCCCAACAAATCTATTCTTCTATCAATAAATAAAGCCTAGATGTAGTTTGCATTTGTCATATTAGTAAAGAAAGAATACTATGACATTGATTTTGGGTCCTTTGCATCTATTTTTAATAAGAATAAAACATTTAGAAGGAAAGATATGTAGAGAACCTAGTTTCAGAAACCTCATTCAAAGAAGAGAAAGATACCAAAAATCCTCTTTGGGACCAATTTGAAGAGAGTAATCATTGACATTCTAGCATTACTATTGAGGTTAAAAGGAAAAGAAGAAATTATGGTATTCATTGGGCATCATTTCTTCTTGGTACAAACCTATTGAAAAAATATTGATATAAGTATGTTAAATGTGTTTCAATCATTTTTTTGTCACTAATGTCAAACTTCCTATGTGGTGGTAAGATAACTCCTTATATGATTTAAGTACTATCACTTATTTGATTGATGAAGAGGATTTGATCAAAATAATTTAACAATATCACCTAGAGGAAGGGTTGAGTTATGATATAGCAAAGGAGTACAAGAATTTGCTAAGATAGTGATATCATAGTGCATTGATAATCTACTTATGGTTGCGAAAGTTGGTTACACTAAGCAAGTTCAGAAGAACAAGTTAGAAAATTTTTGTTTTCCAAGCTTGACCAAGTGGACAATAGTGGCCCAACAAAGTTAGTGCAAGATGAGGAGAAAATTAGTTAGATCCAACCAAAAGTCTATTTTTGTGTAAGCCGAGTGATTTTTCAATAGATATCAAGCAACATACTATGTGTCAAGTATCAGAAGCTAGTTAATACCAAGTGTAATCATTATTATATGATTTCTTGGATTATGTGAACCATGTGGAAGATAAGATTGATGAGCTAGTGGCATAGAAGTCAAGATAAACTATTTTGAGGTGAATTCAAAAAGGATTGAAGCAGAAGTTTCTAGAAGGAAATGAAATGACATAAGAGGTAGATTCATTGAATCCTACCTAATTTGTCCTAACCCTATATTGGATGATGGAGAATGGATGGAAAAATATCTTAATTCTCTATTTATAGAGATGATTGGTCAGAAACAAAGGTCATCATGTGTGAGAACCTAAGGAAGATAAGGAGTCTAGAGTATTGCTCCATTAAGTGACCTAAGAGAAGAGTCTGCATTAGTAAGTTAAGAAAGAAGGATTAATGATATGGATGTTGAAGGGTGAAAAAGCTATCAAAGATGAAGTGTGTGAAAGCCAAGAAGAATGGAGGACTAAAATAAAGAAAATAGAGATCTATAATCTATAAATTGAGTTGTAAGTTGTTATTAGATTAAGTCTTACTATTAATCTCTAATAATTGTATCAATCTAGGGTAAATCCTTTAGATTAAGGTTGACCTAATATTCATTTATAAATCCTTTAAGAAGGTGACATTTCAAGTGAATGGTCTAAAGTCCTCTAACAAGGCTCACTCCTAATAGGGTGATTGAAATCCTTTAATAGGGTCACATTTAACAATTTGTATTGTAACCTTTAATGGGGTTGGCATTTCATAGGGCATCACTTCAAAAGAGTGAGAAAGAGTAGCATGTTACTATTGGTTTTATTAAATTGGGTTTTCACATAAACTATTGTATCAAGTTTTTTATTGAATCTATTATATTTCATGTTTACATTTATGCAAATTGATTTGATAGTAACCTACAAGTTTTAAGTGATTGCATAATGTTATGGATGAATGCATGATGATAAATGTTTTATGGGTTCACTAAGCTGTAAAATGTTTTAATAGTACATTTGAACCTTGGGTAACTGATTCACCCCAAACCCCCCCCCCACACCAGTTTTTCTAAAGAATTCCAAATTTTGGTATTAGAGGCATCTACTTAAGAGGACTAGTTTGAAGGTACTAGAAGCACACAGATCAAAATGTCAAAAGGGAAGAACCCAATCTTAATGGAGATAACTTTCTTGCATGGAAAATTTTGATGAAGCTACACATTGGAGGACTTGGAGATCATGCAAAATCTATCATTTTTGTTGAGCATGTTGATCCTGCTAGAGTCTTAACTACTAAAGATATGAAAAAAGAAGAAAGAACTCAACCAAGAAATGTTGGAGATTTCTTTTTCCCTAAGATATGGTAAGTTTGATGATATCAAAGGGTGGGACAGTACAAAGAAAATTTGGGATGCTCTACACACCACCTAAGGAGGTGACAAGAATATTCTAAGAGCCAAAGCTGAAAGTCTCAAAGGTAAGTTTGATGATATGAGAAGCTCAATATTGCTCTAGAATAAAAGAGAAGTTACTAATAAAATAGATGATGATACTATACTAAAATTTTTTTTGAGAACACTACTACCATCTATGCTATTAGAGTTTTTGCAATACAAGAACTAAGATGTGTACCAAGGAATGATCTAACTCTTGAAGATATGGTAGTTAGGCTCACTACTTTTGAGTTATGTAACTTTGATAATTGCAAACCTAGAAATATTGAATCTATTTTCAAAATTAAGCTATCATTAAAGGAACCTAATGAGAAGAAGAAAAAGACAAAATATGTGTCCATTGATAGTGGTATAGATGAGGAGGATGTAGATCAACTTGAAGCACTACTAGCAAGGAGATTTCATAGAGGTAAAGGCATGTTCAAAGGTAAACTACCTATCATTTGTTTCAATTGCAATCAAGTTGGTCATATTGCTACTACATGTCTAGAGAAGAAGACTTATAGAGGTGGTGACAAGTACAAAAGTAGAAGAGATGAAGATAGCAAAGATTACAAAGAAAAAGAAAGGAATTCATGCTACATTTTTGAAGTGGAAACAAGAGATTAATCTAATGATCATGATGATGAAGTGGTGTATGTTGCAATGAAGGATGAATATGATGAAGTGTAGGCAACTGCACTTGTGTCTTGTGTGAACAACAATGACAGATGGATCATTAATAGTGGGTGTTCACATCACATGAATGGATATAAAATTCATGTATTTCATGGAATTTTAATATTTAAATATTGGGAGTGGCCATTGGGTGGGCCTTAGACATTTAAATTAATTTTTTTAGCAGGAAGGTATTTTTTAGTCAACAATTCGGGTGACTCAGGGGGATGCAAGCCTTCTATGCATATGACTAGTGACCTTAATAATCCATTGGGCTATAGAGTCATAAAAATCATGAATACCCATTGAAAAAAAACCCTAAAATCATATAAAACATGCCCAGGAACTTCAAAACTACCTCTCTACAACTGAAATCGAGAACCAAAATACTCTGTAACCTCTGCAAAAAACACATGTGCTTGTGCACTTCTTGGAGAAAAGGAAACCATAGGAAGTAAACTAACCTATGTACAGGAAACATCATCTTTTTTTCAAAATAAGTACTTGAAATATATTCCATTTACTAGAATAGGAAGAGTTTCACCATTAGGCATGCTTAATTGAAAAGAATTTGCATGTTTGCAACTGATAACCACATAAGGACCACTCCATAGTGCATCAAATTTCAAGTACCTCCCTAGTTTTGTATTATATGCATCCCACTTGAGCACAAGGTCACTCTCTCTAGAAAATTTTACCTTAACCTTCTTATTAAAGCTCTTTTTCATCTTTTGTTGATGTGCTTCTAAGGTCTACGTGGCCTGATTTCTTTTTCTTCTTACTCCATCAACTTTTCCATTCTTACTATCATGGCATCACTTTCAATTAGCTCCAAATGATGAGCTAGTTCTAGAGATGGGAATTCAAAAAAAAAAATTGGAATCCTTTCTTCCCTACCACATATCAACATAAATGGTGAATTTCCAATTGCCCTCTTAGGTGTTATTTTATCAACCCATAGTGTTGTTTTCAATTTTGATGCCAACACCTCTGGTTATCGTCTATAGTCCTTTTCATAATCCTAATTAGTTTTTTGTTAGATGAATCAACCAATCCATTTCCCTAAGGATATTAGTTTGAGGATGTGCTCAAGTAGATATTATGGTCAACTACCCATGCACAAATCTAAGCTCCTATAAAAGATTTTGCATTATCTGAAATAAGGGTTGAAGGGGCACCAAACCTAGTCACAATTTCATCAAGGAACTCTGTTGGTATTTTTAAACTACTAAGTAATAAAATAATTAATACCAAGATGGTAAAGATCAAAATTACCTAAGGATTAACTATTTCCTATGATCAGCTAAATGATCTTTAGATCTCGATCCAAATTCAAAAAAATCATCAATGATTTTCTACTCTTTTGGCTCTGCAAACCAAGGCAGGTGCACCTTAGGGATAAAATATTATAAGCTTGGTACTACATTTACATTTCCTTAATTCAATAACATTTTATTAAAAATTTCATCCCCTACAATAGATTAGTCATAATTCTTCTCAAATTTACAAGTAATTCTAGGTAACAACAACTAACTATAACTCAAAGCCTAAATGCAAACAAGTATTGACCAACTATAACACTCTTCATACATTTAAAGTAAAATTTATTTTAATTTTAGGATTGTGATTGATGTCTATCTTTGATTTCTTCATATGAAAATAGAACTAGTTTATTAGTGTCTCATCCATTGGAGTTTAAAGTCTATCCAATTTCTTTACCTAATTGACTGCATTACAATCAATATCATCAACAATTCTTCCTAAAACTCTTTCTTATGGATATCCTTGTTACTTACTAGAAATCCTATCATATTCATTGAATCATTTACTTAATCCATTGAATTAAAAGTAATAGTGAACTGATATACAACTTATCCTAGTTGCATTCAATTGAAAAAGGATTTTCCCACACAACATCAAAATAAATAGTCAATAAAAATGGAGACAAGTTTCAAAGAGAAAAGATATGATGATAGTTCATCTTCATATTAATTCTCTTTGAAAATTATATCACATTGAATATAACTCAAAATAATTCTAGATAAGACACCATGATCTTAGAAAATTAATGTATTCTCATATTTTGCAGTGAAATACATCATAAAGCTTGTATCAAGGATTGGATTGATAACAATAACATAATTCTCAAAATTAACTAAAAATTGGACCCTTACTCCACATATTGGGAATCCTTTTTAGAAAGGATTGCATCAAGCATCAGATGGGAGGACACTTGTCAAAATATTAATCAAAAATAGGTACAAAGATATTCCTATTTATTATATGCAAAACATTATTTGTACTTGGTCCCAGAATTAAGATGTAATTACAAATATATTTTCAACAAATCAAACTTGTATTTTAGTTCTTGTCACCAAACATGCCTTTTCTTTACCCTTTCCTTCATTGACCTGCATCTCAACTGTGTTTAGTCACTATCACTGGCTGGTAGTGCCTTGATATCTACAAGCAAATCTCAAATAGTGATGTTTGTATCAATGTCAGGCCATGTGATATAAATAATTATGTCCAAATATTCTAGGCATTTGACCCATTTAGAATTAGTTATAGCTTTAACCTCAGAAGCTACTTTAGACATCTCTACTTCTAACTTATAAAGTATGTCTATCATATCATAGACAGTAGTGGCACCTACTTCATTATTATGAAAAGACAAGAACCTTGGATGATCAAGGACATTATCAAATGATGATGACCATTTAATCTAGTCCTTTATTTTATCTTTACTATCCAAGATTGTAGGCGCAAAATTTGGTGTCCCAATAGTAATTGCTTTCATTTTACTTTGTACTAGCTGCAACTTCCCCCCAAAGAAACCATTTAGATCTCTCACCTTATGAATTTTTTTTTCTCATATTCACAATGGTTTCCTTTGGTAGGTCCTTCTTCTAGGGAAGTATAGTGATTGTGTTGTCAAAAAATTGAATATAAGGCCCCATGTTCTAAATAATGGAGATAACAAAGTAATTTCCTCTATGCATTTGTATTCCACTCCTTCTAAGGCAATATAAATGCCATGCACATTTTGTGAGACCATCTTGAATCAATTGATCTTATGCACTAATAAATTCTTCAAAGCTCTAATCTCTGCATCCTTTTGGCTTTTAATTTTTTCCATCAATGTCCATAGCTTGGCTTGGTGTTTCCCTATCTCAAATATCTGGCCCTCTATCTGCACTTCTTTGTCATGAACCTTTGTAACAATTCAAACATTTTTCTTTAGTGAAGCCACCTCCATTTCTAGTTTGATGATATTTTGTTGTAAGACATAAGTCTTCTATATTTCCTCTTTGTAATTCCTTCTTGTCCCAATAATTTCTTGATAGGTTTTTTCAAGTTGAGCTTGAAGAGTTTCCATCTTATGCTTACTCATTAATGATACCAAAGTATGCATTCCAAAGATTTTGTCATTGGATCTAGATTGCACATGCCAAAATAAAAAAATTCCCCTAGGGGACTCCTTTATTTCCATGAGAGTGGGCTTATCATTCTCTAGAGCTAAACTCCATATAACCATTATTTGAGCATCCACATTAAACACTAATCCCATTATCTCCCCATATTGGTTTTCATCTTCAAAATAAATTGATCTCTCTTGTCTTCTTATTTGGTCAAGTAAAAACAAAGAGATCAGATCCCATCCTAGAAAGATAAGAATTTCACATCTCCTGACTAGATCTCTAGCCTCTTTAGCAATGAGGGTTTCACTAGTAGGGTCATACTCCTGCAACTTTTGTATCAACCTAGCAACCTTTTCATTTGAATATCCAGGACTCATTTTCAATTTCAATTTATTTCTCTTTATTTTAAAAAAGAAGCTTTTGAATTCATTTGAATTAATAAAATAATCATCATCCATAAAATCCTTAGCCTCAATGATGCTATCATCAATCATTTGTGTCTCTAATTACAATTTTTTTTCTCTTTTCTCATTCTTAGATGCCTGAGACATTAGAAATCTTCTTCTAACATCATTAAAGTGCTTATTTCCCTTTGGAAAAATCTAAAGAGCCTTTTATTGAGCTTGGTCTGGTATTTCTACCATCTTTTAATTCTTATGCCTTTGTTCTACCCATGCAGAACTCTCAGGAACATCTCGAACATCTTGTTTAGGTTGGTCGTCTTCTAATTGATCATCTTCATTAGATACCTTTACTATATATTCATCACTAGCATACTTTGGATCAATATTCTTTCTAATTTCCTTAGGGACTTGAGCTACCAACTCATCAAAATTTTTAACACACTTATCTATTCTAAACCAATATTCCTCATTAGGATAAAAACCCTTTAAAAGATGGTTCTGCCTTTCCCATTTCTCGCTCATAGTTGACAATTTCTCTAATCTTTATCATTCTTTCCCTATAAACATCCTTGCTCAAAACATCAGCAATAATATCCTCTTCCCACATAGGCTTTGTAGGAGGTAGATTGTATACTCTCATGCTTTTCAAAGCATGCCTTACTACATTATAAGGGTCATAGGTTCTAGCTAGTCCAGTTGGCATCTTATAATTTTGCCAAAAGGAATTGGTTTGTTCAATAGCATTCTTGCCAATCTCAAGATCCCCCACATTAGTACATCTACAAAAAAATTGTCCCCTTCTTGAAACACTTTCCCAAATACTCCCTATTCAAATAAATTAGCTACCAAAAAATTTCTACCAATCCTAAACTCTCAAGAACATACTTGGGAAAAATGTGGGATGGCCAAGGACAACCAAAGATCTTTATAATAGTATATTCTTCAAACAAGAAAATACTACACCAATCATGAGTCAATTTTTTTCCAACATCAAAGCACCATTTAGGTCTAGTAATCTTCCTAACATTTCTAGGAACTCTTTCAATTATACATCTATCATTTTCAAAACTAGATAAACAAAGTCATTATAGAAAGAGGTAACATTTGATTATGGATAATACAATTGCCATACCCATGTCCATCTTTGCATTTTTGTTGACTTAAAAAAGCTTTGATCAAATTTATCAACATTCTTTGACAAAATAAGGTGCATGAGGAGGAAGTAATGAAGGAACTTAGAATCCTTCAATTCTCCTTGTTTAGTAGCATAAATTTCTTTTTGAATACTCTCAATGATGTATTGTACAAAATCATAACCTATGTAGTGATTTGGGTCTTGAATATTTAAATCCATGATATAATATGCCCTTGAAGCATTCATGGTCTCATCCTTACCTAAGACTTTGTCAATAGCAAACACAGTATTCTAAAAATACCTTCGAAAGAAATCCAAGGACATGACTTCATCAATATCTCTCCTCTTTGGAATTTCTCCTACATCTTTTTTCACCTTGGGAATGTGTTAGATCATGTTTTTTCCCATATAAAACCCTTATGTTTCTTAAATTCTCATTCAAATCTTTAATATCAATGGGCAATGACATAGGTCCACCCAAATCAAATGCTTCTATGAATGCATCTTTATCCAATGCTAGAAAAAAATTTCTATCCTTCTTGTGAAATGACTTATTTATAGGATTATAACATTTGATTAATGCTTTGACCAAATCCACATCTACAAATACCTCTAGCATTATCAATTTTGCCAAATTTGTTATCCAAGGGTTATAAATTGGAACTTCTTTCTCTCTATTCTTATAGAAAAACCAAAACAATTCATACCCATTTCTATCAGGGATGTGTCTCTAGAAAATGCATATGGATCTTTGAAAGTGAGTTCATTTGCACTTTGAGCATTTGTGGAACCAGGTAATATGTGCATCTATTCTTCTACAAATGTGTTGGGAACCCATGCGAGAATGTCTTGTACTATACTTACTACCTATACAATCAATTCTCCTTCTCTTTGGGCTCTTTCCACAAATTTTTTTTTTTTTTTTGTATGCTATATTTGACAAAAACCACTCAAAAATCACTTCTTCACTTGAAATTGCTCAAAAATTCAAATAATTTGAGAAAATGATAATAACAACCTATTCCTTTTGAGGTTTTATCAACTTCTATGATGAGAGCATAGCTTTAATTTACATTTAAGGGTGGCACACTTGAAAACCTATCAATCTTCATAAAATAGATTAAATCTATGCTTTTTCCAAATTTCATACATCTAGCTCAGATTTTGCCTTTGGAAAAACTATTTTATGCTTTAAAACTTATAAGTGTGACTGCTACAAACAAGACAATTTTTCTATTTCACATCAAAAACTTTCTCTATTATAATAAGACTTGTGATGTTACAAATGCTTAGCTTCTTATTCAATCACAACTTCATAACTATATTTGATCATGCCTTTATGACTGTTGTGACCTAGCAACATGCCCTTATCTCTTAACATTTTGCAATCTCATGATGATTGAGCCCTCAAAATACTTTAGTCTTGTGATCTTGTGTAACTTCAAATTCTATTTTATTGCTCCTTCACAACTTTGGGACTGGGCATCCATCTTAACCATGTGACAATGCGCTTAACTGGCTTAAGTTACTATTCCTCTTACCTTGCAACTTTGTAGCTTAGAAAATGGCATTCAACTAAACCCCACAATGATGCACTAACAATTTTTATTGACAACTCTCCTTTGCTTCATACAGTCACAACTTAACATATTTGAAACATTCATGAAACATAAGAGTAGAACTATTTCAAAACTTAGGATAAGGGATGTATGCATTGAAGTTACATACACCCTTTTAACAAAACATTTCAAGAAATTTGAAAAGATCAAACAAAATAACTTGCCTAGGGATTTCTCAAGGACTCAAAATTTTACAAACCCTAGGTTATTCTTCAACAATTTTTTTCTTGATTTTTTCAAGAATTTTAACTAACTAGGTGAGCAAAACATTAGGCCATCAAACTCAAAAACTAAATATTTTGTGGCATCCTTCAATGTTATTGCCTTCGTCCACCTGGTGAAGTAATCTGTAGTAGCTAGAATCCATTTATGACTAGAGCTAGAAGGAGGATTGATGGGGCCTATGAAATCTAATCCCCATTGGGCAAATGGCTTGTCCATTTGGATGGAGAGGAAGAGCCGCACGCCTCTATAGTAACTAGTTTACATACTTATGGCAATCATGGAACAAGGATGGCCAGTAGTAACTAGCTCTTATGATCTTCATTGTAATTTTTCTTGCTAAAAAGTGGCCACCATCAAGACCATCATGAAGTTCTTTGATCATTCTTATAGCTTGGTATAGATTAATGCATCTCAATAGGGCTCCATTGAAATACCTCCTAAAAAGGATACCATCAAATATGCCATAAGGAATTGACTAAAAATTTATATTGTATCTTTTTAGTTCTATCCAACCCTTGAGGATATCTATTGCTTGACAAGAATTTCATCATGTCATCCATCCATTTCCTTGGATTACCATTTCTTGTTTCTTGTTGCTTTGTCAATACCATAATGACTTCCTCATCTGATTCCTGAGATGAGATCATCTATTTTCACAACCCCTTCCCTCTTAACAACTTGTTAATTTGTATGTCAACATCATACTCCATTCTCTTAGTGATCCAACCTGATCTCTTCTCACTAATATATTTTCTCAAAAGAAAATCCTTCACACAAGCATTGGGTACTAGCAAATGAATCTAGTTATGAGATAGAAATTGTCTAAATTTCTTTAAAGCCCTTATGACTACAAGGACTTGTTTCTCTACATAACTATATTTTTCTTCATATTCTTTAAGGCCTTCATTAAAGAAGGCAATAGTTTGTTCTTCATTCTTATCATTTGTTTGAGTCAAGACAACAAAAATGCCTGACTCACCACCTAATATATAAAGAATGGAATCCTTCTCAAAATTTGAATTGATGAGAGTAGAAGCTTAGGTTATGGTTGCTTTTATCTCTTCAAAAATTACCTTCCCTTCCTTGGTCCATGTAAATAAATTATTCTTTTTAAGCATGGTTGTAAGAGGTTGTACCATGGTAGCTAGATTAGAGATAAATCTACTTACAAAATTTATTCTACCAAGAATTTTTTTTAGACCTTTCTTATGAATAGGATGGGAGAGAGAAAGTATTGACTTTGTTCTTTTTGGATCAATGGGTAAACCATCCTTTCATACAATATCTCCTAATAATTTTCCTTGATTGGTGGAAAAGACACACTTTCTTGGGTTAATGGATACCCCAAACTCTCTACACCTTATGACACTTGTCTAAGATGACCAAAATGATCTACTAAATTTTTTGAATATACTATGATATCATCAAGGTAAACCAATACAAACCTTTCAATCATGTTTTTGAAGGCCATCTCCATTGCCTTTTGAAATGTGGCACCTTCATTTGTTATCCCAAAAGGCTTTTTACTATAAGCATAGGTGCCCTATTTGGTGGTGAATTCAGTCTTGTATCTATCAGAATCTTTGACCAACACTTGATTGTAACTAGAGAATCCATCAAGAAATAAGAACCTCTCTAAACCACTAAATTTGGACAATATTTGTTACATAGAAGGGATGGGATGATGATCTTTAAGGGAAGCTTGGTTAAGGTCCCTGAAATCCACACATAGAATTATTTTTCCATTCTTCTTCCTGACAGGGACATGGTTTGCTACCCATGACTAGTGCTTGATTGGGAAAATTCTATTAGCCTCAATTAGCTTGGACAAATCCTTCCTCATTAATGGTTCAATCTTATGATTCACTAGCCTATGATTTTGTCTTATAGGTTTGACATTATCAATAAAATATATGGTATGTTGAAACAAACTTGGGTCAAAACCCTTCAAATCATCATATGTCCAAGAAAATATATAATTAAATTCTTAACATAGATGAATGAAATTCTCTTGCTCAATTTCAAACCATACATTTCCCATGTTTAAACTTTTCTTGTCAATAACAACAATTGGTGTGTGTGTAATCATCTTTGTTAGTAACTAGGTTTATGCTTATGTTTCTTTCTTGGTCAGCAGGCTTGAAGACACTCTCTAAAGTAATGAAACCCTTAGGCAACTTATTAGAACTAATATTGATGATATAATCACCATAATTTCCATGTGACCTTGACTAATTTCTATCTGAGGATTCTACCTCATTCTAAAAGAAACTTACAATTTGTGCATCAAATTCAAAAACTTGCCAATTGGTGTTGTTATCAAGAATAGAAAGCCTAACTACCATTTTAATCTATTATTTATTTTCAACCTCTAAGATTTTTGGCACATCCTAACATACACCTATTGCTGCAAGTCTATCAGCACATCTATTCTCTTTTCTATGGATGCTTTGAATATTAAATGCATTAAAACTTTCAAGAAAATCCCATACTCTATGTTTATAAGATTTGACCAAACCATTCTTGGTGATATTCTAATTTCTCACTTGATTAACTACCAACTCACTATCTCCATATATAGTTAATGCTTGGATTCCTCATTTTTGAGCAAGTAGAAGACCTTGAATCAAGGATTCATACTCAACCATATTATTGGTACAACTAAATTGGAGCCTAAAGGAGAAGTAGCACCTTACTTGTGTAGGAGAAATCAACATCACACTTTCCCTTGATCCATTCTTATTCCTTGATCCATCAAAGCACATACTCCATATACCACTAATGCCTTCTTTGGTTCTCACAAGGTAAAGGGACAAGAGCATCCTTTTTTGATATAGAGTATGTACCAAGATTTGTCTCAAGGGTTTCTAATATGTGATCAAATTGATATGTAATAGCCCATTTGTCTAAGAGAAAATTAGGTATCTCTATTGTAGAAGTGGTAGGTTCATTTACTGTATCATTTTCATCTATCTCCAAGATGGTATAATTCATATTGATGAGATTAGAGGTGTAGGGCTCAATATGATGGAGGGCTAGAGGCTCTATTCAAATTAAATCCTTATTCCCATGTCTTGTACTAGAAAATATATATGACCAATCAGATGATATATAACCACCTATTTGGGTAGTGAAGTCTCTTGAAAGACAAATGGAAAAGTATGGCTTGACCTCAACAACTGATATATCTTGAGTTATAGTACAACTAGGGCATGCATGTAGGGAAATTTAAACATTCCTAGGGATCCCTATGGTCTTAATAGTACTACCATCCAACTACAATACATCCCTAACAATGGGCTCATATTTCATTTCTAAAGCATTAGTAACACACCTAGGCATCATTGAACTACTAGCCCCTGAATCAATCATGTAGTTGCAGACTAGATTATCCCCTATAATAGGATAAACATAAAATGGAGGAGGTATAACATTTTTACTTTTTTCTACTTCCCTTGATGGTTGTACCTAGCTTGTGACACTTTCTTCTCTTAATGGTTGATCCCTTAATTCAATCCTGTCCAATTGTTATTGCAACAATCTCTTCTACATGGATATAGTAGCAACAAAATTCCACATGGAAATACTCACATTTTTCGTCTTCATCTTCTCTACTATACTGAATGAGGCATTAGGTGCTTTAGTAGAAGCCTTGGGAACTACATGTGTAGGGGTTTGAGTTGGAATAACCTGGGGGCCATTTATATCTTCTCTAGAATTACTCTATCTTTTTTGTTGAGGAGAATTGGGTTGATCATTTGTTGCTTGAGCATGAGGCACTACATTTGATGTTGAAGCTTCATTAGGAGGAGGAGGGGTAGCATCTTCAATAACTCTTATTTTGCTCCTAGTTTTGTGAGAAATGAAGTCCTAGTTTACATTACAATATTCCTCCACCTTATGATTCATGAAAGATGAATCACCCTATCTTTACATATGTGAGGCATCTTTGGGTTAGTTCTCATTATATGACTATGTTTTTGCAAGCTCTTGGATGGTCAAAGCTAATAGGATTCAGTCTTTTGACACATGCAATAGCATAGGAGTAGTTGTAGGAGGGACAAAAAGCTTGATCTTGAGCCATATTGATTTTAGGGATTGAGGTCCTACTTTGATTTGTATTTGAGGGAGAAGCATTACTATTCTGTCATGTCCACTTTTCAAATAATTAAAAAATAATAATCTTTGCTAAGGCAGGCAGGCCCAAAAAGGTGAAGTTTTGGAAAAAGGGGATAATCTTCGGAAGCTAATGGACTAATAAATGAATATTATTATTAAAATATGTTTTATTAACCCCTCTTGGACGTGATTTAGGGTTATGTCCTCTTTTAAGGGGTTTGGAGGCATTTTGAACTGATTCCAGAACTTGATTTTTGCTCATTTTCTTTGTTATTCTTCAGAGGCTGCCAAACCTGTGGAGAAGGAGACCCAAGAACGGGAGTTTGCAGGTTTCCAGGGAAACTCAAGAATGGGATTTTGTAGATTTCTAGGAAGTCTAAGGATGGGATTTTGAAGCCATTCCATGTGCATGCTCATGCAGAGTTTGCCTTTGTGCTGAACAGTGCAAATTTGTGGGTTTTCGGGTGTATATTTTGTAAGAGTTTGGTGTTTCCAGTTGAGTATTTCATATCAGTTTTTGTTGCTGCTGTATATCAGACTTTAAAATTTTAAAATAGAGATGAATATATGTATTTGGATATGATTATACTTCTATGATAGATTATTAGTGTTTTTGTGGTGATTCCGGGCTATTTTGTGCTATTTTCAGGAGCTCGATGAGCATTGTTTTTGTCTTCTGTTTGGAAGCTATTGTGTGCATGTTATATAGATCTGGAAATGATATTTTATAGGCTTTTATGCTGCTCAAATTTCTGTAAAAATTTCCACTTTCAGATTTATTAATGATAGGTGAAGCTGTGAAGCTTTTGGCACTATTTTCGGCATACCCGATTTGGGGTTTATTGAGAAATTGGTGGATCTTTGAAATATTGGTTGTTTGATCTTAAAGATCTGATTAGAGGTTGGAAATATCAGAAAAAATCATTAAAGGGAAATTTCAGTGGTATCAGAGCCATGATCTTGCCATCCTAAGGGTTTGTAGAAGTTTGCATGTCAATTTTGATAACTACCCAGATCTTGCATGTCATAATTTATGATTACATGTTGCTTCTAATCAGTTGCATGTCAAAATTTATAGTTGCATGCTACTTCTAATCATTTGCATGTTAGTTCTTGGTGAATTTGGTGGTTGTGTGTTGCTTCTAATCAGTTGCATGTCAAAATCTATGGTTGCATGCTACTTCTAATCATTTGCATGTTAGTTCTTGGTGTTTGAAGAAGTTATATCCTATTGGGGTTACACTCTACTTTATCTAGAATGGATAGGTATAGTATAGAGTCTCAGAGGACACAATCTTGGACAATTGAAATCCAGAGTCAAAACAGTAGAAAGGATGGTTATTTAGACATTCGAGATAAACTTATGAAAATAAGCCATGACATGTCTGAACAGTTGGTTGAGCACCACCATATGATGAATGACATGTTGTCCAACCCAGCTATGGTGGATAAGTTGACTGGATTTCTATTTGGCATATTTTCTCATAGGGCAAATGACACAATTACCAAGAACTTTCATGAGGAGTTTGAGAAACTAGCTTATAGCCAAGCAGAGGTCTCAGTTTCTACTCCGCCATAGGAGGTAGTGAGAAAGGATATTATGCAGATTGGTAGTAATGGTCAACTTGATACTCAAATTGAGACAATTGTATATAGGTCATTAAAGGGTGATATCATAGGTATTCAGGATGGTATAGTTACAACAGGTAGTGACTACAGCATAGTGGGTTCAGATGATGACTATGAGGATGTTGTTGTGCATGATGGTGAGATACCTGGTAGAGATGAGAAAACATTGAGCATTCATGAATTTGCTAAGAAAGAGTACTAGGCACAGTTAGATGCTTCATCACATGAGGTTGAGGCTAGTAATACTTCACACAATTTTTCCAGCCAGCTGAAAGTGAACAAAGACAGTATTGTGACTTCATTATCTCATCATGACAGGTATGTGGAGTTAGTTGGTATTGGTCATATTACTCAAGTGACAATTTTGCTTGAGTTACTAGCTGATTCTAGTTTATAGATATGGACTCGAGATTTTTATATTGGCATTTGGGATTCAGTTGACTGGAGATATTTAACACATTTTGGTAGCAGTGTTTGTTTGGGTGCTATCATGGATTTGATTAGTAGATTGCATGGTGTTGTCTTTTCTTGTGCTAGCAGCTTATCCGATGTTGGTATTAGTTTTTATACACCAATGTTGGGCTTTGTTCATATATCTAGTCGACCATACTTGCTGGAATGTGTTGATGATCTTTCATATTTGGCAGTGTGTACAGATGAGTCCCAAGATCATATTGGCATTGATGACATCAAGGAGGATGCAGTGGGTAGTTTTGAAAACTTAGTTTCCTTGGGTACAAAGGAGTTGGATAGTAGTGCTATAGTTTTTGATACTCTATTTGTTGATATGAGCTTTAGAGTTGATTCACAGGATATGGATGGTAATAATATAGAGACTAGTAACTTTGAAGATACTCCTTTAGAAAGTGCATCAGAGGAGGTTTGTAGGAGATAGTCAAGCCAGTGCCATCATGTGTCTAATCAATTAAGAGTTAGTGAGTGAGACATTGTTATCGCTTGCCAACATTTCGATGCTGCTCGTCAATTGTTAGCAGTTTATGGATGGGGTTCTCCTACTAATGATGAGCAGGGAGGCAGTTATCTTTCCTTGATAGAGTTCCACTCTTTATGGGAGGCTATCTAGATTTTGAGACAGGATTATATGCAGTTGGTAGCTGATAGAGATTATCTTATGGAGTGGGGCAATACAGCATATGATGCATTGTTGGCCAAGGAAGATGAGGTAAGTGATCTTACTGAGCAGCTTGAGGTGACTTCTGAGATTCTTGAGAGCACACAGTTGGCTTTTAAGGAGTCATAGTTTCATTTGGCTAAGGTGACCATGGAGTTAGAGCAACTACAATCTTTACTAGATTCTATACAGTCACAAGTTGTGGTGTCTGATGATCCAAGGATGTCCATGGTTGAGATTTTCATAGATAGTGGAGATGGGGATGCATCCATCCTTGATACTAACATTGGCATATTGGGTTCATCCCCACTAGAGTCAGGTTCAGTTGAGTTGGGTGTTGTAGTAGATTGTTGTATGCCTGACATGGTGGTGGCCTCTAGTACTGATGGCACAGAGACTAGAGATGTATCAAAGATCATGTGTGATGTTGGTGAGTTGGCAGTTGGCATGGTTCCTGCTAGTAATACTAATCCCTTGGCAATGTCTTCAGAGGTAGTAGTCAATTCTAACTTGGTTAGTGATCGATTGCAGTTAGTTTCATTTGGATTGCAGTCTGAGCCACCGACTGAGATTGGCACATTCTATCAACACTACACTGTGAGGTATGCTCATCAATTTACCTTTGATGACCATGTTGATGAGATGATGATACAGAGATTTACTTTGGTTCCTAGTGCTTTTCATTAGTTATGGGATGGTTTGACACGCTAGGATGAGAGTTGTGATGGGCATGACATGGCAATAGGTTATACAATTGATAGCTTGATAATACATGACTTAGAGCAGGAGTTTGGGAGTGATGCTTCAGCAGTTGTTAATAATGATTCTACTCCTTTGGCTATGACATCTCCTAACTTAGTTGGTTATCAGTCATAGTGGGTTATGGTTATGAGACAGTGGCCAGTGATTTGCAAAGTTGTGTTGACTGCAAGAGTTGTATAGTGTGTGGATTCTCCATACTTGTTATAGTTTCATGCGAGAGTGTTCACCATTGTTGCAGAGTTGGATTGTACATTCCATATAGGCCAGTGGGATGCGTTGATGGTATTTACTATGTAAGCAGTTTGATTTGTCCACCTTACTTGGATTCTAATGTTCTAAGAGTTTGTGTCTCATGGGTTTCTGACTATGGTAGTGGTGATTTTGGAGTCGGGTTGAGCTATAATTGTCAGTTTGATTATGGATTCCTCTTGGTCATATTGCAGAGGATATTGCAGGGGCCTATGTTAATTGGTAGTAGTATAGTTCATGACTACAGTTGGGATCCAAGTGGATTGATTGGTTTATTATTCAGCCATTGCTTGAGTACAAGCAATATTTGGGAGGGGAGGACTTTTCATGTCCCCTTTTCAAATAATTAAAAAATAATAATCTTTGCTAAGGCAGGCAGGCCCAAAAAGGTGAAGTTTTGGAAAAAGGGGATAATCTTTGGAAGCTAATGGACTAATAAATGATGAGTATTATTAAAATATGTTTTATTAACCCCTCTTGGATGTGATTTAGGGTTATGCCTTCTTTTAAGGGGTTTGGAGGCATTTTGAACTGATTCTAGAACTTGATTTTTGCTCATTTTCTTTGTTATTCTTCAGAGGTTGCCAAACCTGTGGAGAAGGAGACCCAAGAACGAGAGTTTGCAGGTTTCTAGGGAGACCCAAGAATGGGATTTTTCAGGTTTCTAGGAAGGCTAAGGATGGGAGTTTGAAGCCATTCCATGTGCATGCTCATGCAGAGTTTTCCTTTGTGCTGAATAGTGCAGATTTGTGGGTTTTCGGGTGTATATTTTGTAAGAGTTTGGTGTTTCCAGTTGAGTATTTCATATCAGTTTGGGTTGCTACTATATATCATACTTTTAAATATTAAAATAGATCTGAATATATTTATTTGGATATGATTATACTTCTGCGATAGATTATTAGTGTTTTTGTGGTGATTCCAGGCTATTTTCGGGAGCTTGATGAGCATTATTTTTGTCCTCCGTTTGGGAGCTATTGTGTGCATGTTATATAGATATAGAAATGAAATTTTATAGGCTGTTATTCTGCTCAAATTTCTTTAAAATTTTCCACTTTCAGATTTATTAATGATAGGTGAAGCTGTGAAGCTTTTGGCACTATTTTCGGCATACCCGATTTGGGGTTTATTGAGAAATTGGTGGATCTTTGAAATATTGGTTGTTTGATCTTAAAGATCTGATTAGAGGTTGGAATTATCAGAAAAAATCAGTAAAGGTACATTTCATATTCTTCCTATTTTGATCAAAATAATTATTCCCATAATTATGATTAGGAGGTCTACCATTGTTTGGGGTTTGATATTGTAGTTGAGGAGCCTTATTACCTTGAGCTTGTTGCCTCTACAAAGTCACCACTATGTTTCTTACTTTCTACATTGTAGATAATACTTTGTGGGAATAGGAGCTATTGTTGGTTGGTGATTTTGGATATCAGGGAATAAAGGCATAGGAGGCCTTGGAGCTAACTTTCCTCCTTGTATCAATATGTTTTCTAACCTTATTTCTATTTCATAGGCATTAGGTAAGGTATCTCCTTCCATGGTTTTGATTGTGGTGGCAATGTCACTGTTAAAATCTTTGAGGTAATGCAGGAAGGCATTACCAAGGGTAGGCTTCATTAAAGTAGGCATTTTGTCCCATGTCTTTTGAAATCTATCATACATTCATGGAGGGCTCTTTTTATAGTAGTTAGCTATTCTGAAAGTAACAAATGGTCACTTTTGTCTTCAAAAATTTTATGTAGTCCTACTTCTAACCCATCCCAATCCATTATAGAACCATGTGATAGCCCCCTATACCATTATAGAGCTTTCCCTTTTAAAGATGAAGCTAGGAGTCTAATTACCACATCATCTTTTATAATACCATGGATATTGTAGACATTTACAACCTCTTCTATGTGTTATAAGGGAGAGATAGAAGTTTCACTAGTAAATTTAGGCATACTTTAAAGTAAAGCTACTAGTATATCATGTCTTTGGGCTGATAAAAGAGGACTTCCACCATTAAAGGTGGCAAAAGCATGAGCTCTAGCCATATAAGCAAGTAATCTATTAATATGAGTTGATGCCCATTAGGATTGAGATCTCACAATAGGAGGAGTAGAGATTGATCTTGTAGGGGTATGCATTTCTTCTGTACTCCTAATTGGTGATAGAGACAGTCTAGTCTTTCTTCTTCTTGGATTTGAAAATGAAAGATCTTGATGCTGAAATTTACCTCTAGAAGATGTCCTTGTTTTAGCTTTGGGTATCAATCACAAAAAAAAAATTTTGGAACCAAATATGATGGGTGTAGAGTTTCTAAGTGCTTTGTAGAAATGAACCTCTTGAAGGTTTGGAATACTAAGAGCAACACTATCTTCTTAGCATCAACACTAAATTCTTCTCTTTTGACACCATCCAACTTAAAATCTTCTACATATAGTCACACCAGGCATGCCAAAAATAGGTGTCACAAAATTTTTCACCCTTTTCCAAATTTATATACCTAAGGACAACCTTGTTAAACATGGAAACAACCTCCAAGTTGTGTGATTGGAACTATAAGGTTGAATCTCTAGAAAAGGCTGACTTCCTTTCCTATCAGGATGCACCTAACTACTCTTGGAGAGGAAAAGGGAGAAGGAATTCATAGAATCAAACTACCTAATCTATTCTAAGGGGGGTGATGCACCAATATAGAGTGTCCAAACCAATCTCTGCCCATACATTCACATTTGAACTGTTATGACATCGAAGATATATAGATTTAGACTTTTTTAGATCCAACAATAACATGTAGATCAAGCAA
Source organism: Cupressus sempervirens (assembly GCA_028749045.1). NCBI lineage: Eukaryota > Viridiplantae > Streptophyta > Pinopsida > Cupressales > Cupressaceae > Cupressus > Cupressus sempervirens. The sequence goes on along the minus strand of CM053792.1, from coordinate 756,487,177 downwards.
CCAAAATTGATAATGCAAGGAAGAAGAGAATTCACTTATATATTATTCATAGGTTAAAAAGAGATACAATCATGCAAATTGTAGATAACTACAAAACATTGAAGAAAGGCAAATAGATCTTGCACAGACATCAATGGCGGAAAGAACAAGGTAGGATGTTATTAGGTCTAGAGGCAAAGGGAATTTACAATGAACTGGCAAAGCAATATCAAAGAAATAGAGAAGTGTCAACCTTAAGAAAGAATTACAAATTTTCTTTTATAGTTCAAGAATAACTAAGATATTTCTAACTACAATTACTCCACAACCACTTCTATTAAGTGCTTAGCAAATAGTCAAGATGATCCAAACAATAGATTTTATTTGGTACACTTGTAGGGGCATAAAAATCATGGAAACCCCAATTGGAGTAAACCCTAAAGTGATGGAAATGGTGCCAATCAATGTATAGTTGGATAGTTGGATAATTAGATGATGAGCACATGCTCCTATTATATTTACTAGGCATGGGGATGCTACAAGAAATCTATAGATGATCAAAAAATCTAATTTTTCATTAAAGAGTTATTTTTTACTCACTATCAGCACACCAAGTCAAATGCATAAATGGGTCAATAATATTCAATTTTCATTATATACTTTTCCTTTAATTCTATTAGATGAATACTCTTCTTCTTTCTAGCTCAAACAACTAAAATACTTTTATCAGGCCAACCAAAGTTTTATGATCCTATGATTTTCAATGTATCTTATGTTTAGAAAGACTCTTGATAATCTCTAAGATCTTACAATTGTAAGCTTCTCATAACATCAAGTCTCCCTTGAAGTTTCTCTACAATCTTACAATCATCACAATGTTACGAAAATTCCTTTATCTTCATGCCTTTGAAAGACCTTTGTAGTTGCACCTATGATCTTACAACAACCACATATTGTAATATCACAACTTCATCCTATCTTGTGACTATATGCTTTTATGATGTTACGATAGCATAATATTATAGCATCAGAGACTTTGCTAATTAACTTCACAATCTTACATTGGATTGTAAAATTTTAACATAGAACATAGCCATATTATCATAGCCCTGACCTTTTATCTTTCATAATCTAAAGAAATGGGGGTCCACCAAATAGACCAAGTTAGAGACTTGGCCAATGAAATTCCCACCGTACGTCAGCTTAGTCCAACTCATCACCTTTTCACATTGTGGCCCACACAACATGACCTGGCCCATGAGTCCACATGTCATAACATTGCTTCCCCACATTTTTAGAAAATCTAAGAAAATATAGAATGTAGGAAAGTGATGGCCAATGAAAATCCATCTATATGCCAATCCATATCTGCCAGCTCAGCTAGAAGTAGGATGGCCCACTAAAGAACTTGGACCCAAAGTGCCACATGGCACAATGTCACTCCCTCACATTCTCTATACATCTTGCAAGTTCATAAAGTGGGGAAGCACCTACCATGGATAATAAAACATCTAAAAGTTTGGAAAGTTGCACGGTCCAAGAAATAAAATTAGGAAAATAAGAAATATGATAAAGTTTATTTTGTCTATTTATCTCATATTTCCATGGCATTTAAATATTTAAATATTGGGAGTGATAGTTGGGTGGGCCTTAGACATTTAAATTCAAATTTTTTGTTGAAGGGCATTTTTTGGTCAACAATAAGAAAATTCAATTATTCTCGGAAGGATTTGAGCCTTTCAATGACCAATATTTTCAAGGAAGCAAAAATGCTTGTTGAGAATTCTCTCCTGACAGTAAGAAAGATTCTGAGCTTTGAGCTAAGAAACTCAAAGGTAACAAGATTCTAAGACACCTCATTTCTCTAGAAAATTTGTTTGATAGACATGATACATATCTTATAAGGGGAAGGGGTAGGAAAGGTGGAACCTTTGAAGAGTTTGAGGGGATGAATATTGGCACTAAATAGAAACCTAAAATGATCAATATTGGTAGTAATTGCTAAAAAAAAGAGGAATAGAGAAAAAGGATTACTTTATGAATATCAAGATGAAATTTCTTGGGGTTATGAAGATTTAAAAACCTTCAAGAATGGTGAGTTTAAGCACAAGATTCCCCTTAAACCTGAAGCAACTCCTAATAGACAAAAGTAGTGCAATTAAGACCCAATGATCTTGGATTTCATCTTTAGATAAGTCCACAAGATGTTAGAAGAAAGGATTATCTATCCAATACACCATTTAACTTGGATAGCTAACATTGTCTCCATTCAAAAAAAAAAAGGGGAAATTAGAATTTATGTGGACTTCAAAAATTTAAGGCATCACTAAAAGACAATTACACCCTACCTAACATAGATCATCTACTACAAATGGTGGCCAACTCTAAGATGATGTCTATGTTAGATGAATTTTTAGGCTTTGACTAGATTAAAGTGGATATAAAGGACCAATTTAAGATAGCACTCACCACCCTATGGGGAATGTTTGCCTATAATATAATGCCTTTTGGGTTAATTAATTTTGGAGCAACTTTTCAAAGAGCCATGGATTCATCCTTTTCTAATATATATTGTCATACATCTAGATGATCTAATAGTCTTCTCCAAGAAAAGAGAAAATCAATTAAAGGACATGGAGAAAGTGTTAAGAAGATGTAAGGAACATGGAATTTCCCTGAACCCCGAGATGTTTTTCTTCTATGTCACAGAAGGTAGGTTTCTTAGGAACATAGTCTCCCAAGAAGGTATCAAGATTGACCTTGAGCATATCAAAGCTATCTAGCAATTGAATTTTCTAGCAAGTGAATCTTGGGTGATGTCCTTCTTTGGACAAGTCAATTTCTTGAGACACTTTGTTCCTTATTTCTCCAAAATTACCAAGTGCATAGTTGACATGATGAAGGGTAGATAAGTATTCAAATGGAACAATTTGGGAGGAAATATTTTATCAAATCAAGGATGCCATAGATAAAGCTCTTGTCGTAATCTACCCAGATTATACAAAAGAATTCATAATATATTGCTACACATCAACTCACACATTATTCATAATACTTATGTAAGAAAATAGGGAAGGTATTGAAGAAGCGATTACTTTTATGAGTACTCCTCTCAAAGAAAATGATTTAAGATATTCTTAGATGGAGAAGAACACATATACATGGGTAAGAGCACTCAAAAATTTTGGGGTCTATGTCTTGCATTCACATTGTGTTGTGCATATACTCAACCTAGCCATTAAGAGTATCTTGATGTGGCAAGAAATAGGATGTAATACTAGAGGAGCTTGGATAGATAAAGTTCAATAATATGATATTGATTTGAAACCAATGAAGTTGGTATGAGGGAATGGTTTTTGCAAAGTAATTATGGAGAATCTAGATTCTAGTCAAGAAGAAGAATCCTCAAGAGCATTAATTATTAGTCTCCAAGATTTTATGTATTCAAATATTACCTATTTCCTTATAGATAATGCCTTGATGGACTAACATATAAGAAGAGAAGAGATCTTAGAACCAAATCAAGTAAGTATGTCATTTATGATGATCAATTTTATAAGCAGGAAATTGATGGAACTTTCTTAAGATGTGTGGATAAGCCTTAGCAAGAGAGATTGCCTCATGCATTCCATAATGAGGCCTACAGTGGGCATTTTTCTTTTATAGGTATGGCCTACAAGATTCTAAGGTAGTGCTACTACTAGCCTAGTATGTTCAAAGATTCTTATAGGTGGGTGGCCAAATGTGACAAATGTCTAATGTTTTCTAGTAAGCCTCAATTATTTTTCCTACCACTGAAGCTAGTAGTAATAGAAGATCCCTTTAAGAAATGGGGAATTGACTTTATTGGACCAATTAATCCTCCTTCTTTTGCTAACCATTTATAGATTATCACTGCTACAAACTATTTCACCAAATGGGTGGAGGAAAAGCCCAGCAAGAGAACCACCTCTAAGATTATTTTTGAATTTTTCATAGAAAGCATCTTGGTTAGATTTGGGGTGCCACTTAATTTTTTCATGGATAATTCTATCTTCTATGGAGATTGTAGAGTTTTTTAATGACAAAAACATCCATCTCAATCATTCTTTTGACTACCTTCCTCAAGGAAATGGTCAAGCAGAATCAAGCAATAAAAACTTGATTAACATCATGAAGAAATTGGTCTCTAAGAATCAAAAGGACTAGAACAAAAGACTACATGAATCTCTATGGGTGGACAAGGTGACACCTACGAAGGCCATTGACATTTCTCCATTTGAGCTAGTATATGGAGTTGAAGCTAGCATTCCCCTGCCATTGTAAATATCCATCTAAAAGTTGTGACATGTAATTAAGGACCCAGTATTCCACAATGGTTTAGAGAAGCAAATCTTGTACCTCACCAAGATAGAAGAAGAATGTGAGAAATTGGTTAGCCACATCATAGATTATTAAAAGCATGCGAAGACCTTCTATTTGGAAAGGCCCTTTAAAAATTATGCAAGTAAATTAGAACAACTCTTTCATTCTGGCCTATCCCACTAGAGAGATTCTACCATTGTCTTACAATGTCTAGGATCTAAAGCTATTCCAAGTTTACAATTGAAAGCAGGTAGCACTTATAGTTAGTGTTAGTCTAGGAGGGCTTTTATTTCTATGTATTCCTTACTTTTTTTCCTGGCTTTCCTAGATTAGTGTTCCTTTTTTTTGTGTGCTTAGTTTAGTTTTTCCCACTTTATTTTTTCATTTTTGTTGTGAAAAATGAGATATTTTGGGCCCTTTCATAAAAATTTAAAATTCCTAACTCCCCAGTCAGAGCTAGTTGTTGTCAATTTTCAATTTTTCACTTGTGAGTTTGTAGTTATTGGTATTCATTAGGATTTTGTTCAAGATTGTTTATCATGGTAACCATTTGATAACTCACTTCTCATCAAATCCCTAATGCTCCCACTTTGCATCTTTTATAACTATCCTTTTCTTTACCATTCCTATCCCTCCATGCAAGTTTCTTTCTATTCTAGTGCATTCAAGATTTAGGTGATTTAGGTTTGCTTGGGATATGTTGTAAGTGTCTTTGCTTTGAGACATGAGTCTTCCTTGTTTCCATAACTTCTTTCTTACTCTAGCATTCTCATTTCATTTACATTTTGAGCAATTCAACTAGCTATCTGACTTGGAAAAGTTCATCAAGCATGTACCCAATGAGCAAAGTCTCAATAGCATTAATAGATGTATTCCAACTTGACCTAAAAGATAAAGATATAGAAAAGTTTAGGTTAGAACCAAGAAGGTCTCAACTCAAAATTCCAAGGTAAAAATCCACTTCTATGGAGAGGAATGGGTCTTCAAGTTTTTAGCTACTCTCTGTTAGAAATGTAAGCATTATGTTCCATTCCTAAAGCCAACATTGTTTGTGCTCTATTCAATGTTTTTATGCATAAATGAGACTTAGGTGTGATACTAAAAGAAATTTATCTAAGCCCATAATGATGAATACATGTTTGAAAACTCATTTCAAGATATCTGATCACAACAAGGGAAAATGCTTTAGAATCTTGTTCCACCTGAAAAGTGTTTCTCTCAAATGAAATTTCCATCCTAAGGAAATATAAAAAGTTTTCTTCTCCAACAATAAAAAAAGATAGAGAGTTAAGTGACTATAATATGATAATATTCTATGAACATGCCCAAAAAATTCTTTTGGTAAAGTTAGTAGTAGAGGTGCAACCCCAACATATAGAAAATTAAGTATAAAATGCTCGATGTGGGAGAGGTAGAAAATGAAGTGCCCAAGGTATTGAAGGATCATTCCTTGCACTAAAATCTTGAATGAAAGGAAATATTAAGCTTGTAGAAAAATGGATTTACATTCCCTTCACTACACATATTGAGTTATCATATGTATCTTTATTCTAAATCCTAAATAAACAAGGTACTTTCTGGTAAACTAAAAACCCTTGTTTTGGTAAGCAAATTTTCAGGATATGACTTCACTTTCAGTGAAGCAATATGTCTTTTGAATTTATGAATATTTATATGCATGGGAATGAAAAGTTTTAAATAGACATTGATTATCAAATTTATTGAAAATCTTACTACTATGATCATTAGTTGTGCTTAATTTCATTTGTGTGGTGCCAAGGTTAATATTTCTACATCTATTTCAGTGGATTTGTGTCAAATTTGTTTCCTCATTGTTTTAACATCTATTTATCAAGAATTGCATCCTCTCCAAAATCATAGTAAATAACAATCAAAGAAGTGGGTTATTCTAAGCTTATAGGCTTGGAAAGCGAATTAAAACATCTTACTGATACATCATTCAAGTTTTACGACTTAGATGATCTTCAAAGAAAGCTTAATTCTTAGACCATTCACTAGATTACCTAAAAGTTAAAGGAGAGTGGATTGGTGGAAGCTTCTAGACTTCACATGGTTGTGCAAGCTCCAGAGTTAGTTAGGGAATGCCTCAAATGATATAATATAGATATGAAGCAATTTTTTCTTTCCAACCAATCTATCATTCTCTTGATAAATAAAGTATTGATGTAGTTTGCACTGGGCATGCTAATGAAGGAATAATATTGTGACATTGATTTTAGGTCCTTTGAATCTATGTTTAATGAGAAGAAAACATCGAGAAGGGAAGATATATAGAGGACCTAGTTTCAAATACCTCATTCAAAGAAGAGAAAGATGCCAAAAACCCTCATTGTGACTAATTTGAGGAGAGAAATCCTTGACATCCTGGGACTACTTTTGAGATTAAATGAAAAAGAAGAAATTCAAGAATTCATTGAGCATCATTTCTTCCTAGTATAAGCCATATATCCTAAGGAATATAGATCAATTGGGCCCAAATAATATGTGATGATCTTTCCCCATGGTTGAATTTGTTAATAATTTAACCTTGATAATCCTCAGGTCGACTTGTACAGATCATACCTTACTCTTCTCTCTATATATACTCAGGATTGGCATTTATAATAATTTATATATCCCTTATATGAGCCGGCGATCTGGAAATAAATGCTTAGTTTGTTCTTGACTAATAATTAGTTAAATCTAACTAACACTTATCTCTTAGTCATCGACTTAGGATAATTAAATATTGGTTATGTGCCAAGGGTTATGTCCCTTAAGGGACATACCCTCTAAAGGGGATATGTAGGTGGGTTATGACTATAGTTTGGAGACACATAGGAAAACATACAGTTAGATCTCCTAGCAGTCATATTCCCATGAATTCAATAAGAAGAATTATTTCATTCCAGTTTGTGATTACTAGTTAGATCTGTAGTTGTCATTTATATCTCAAATTGATATAAGTTCTAATCCTGAAGTCAGATTGATATCTCAAATTACAGAACTGTACATGGTATCAGAGCCTCATTATCAAATCTAGGGTTCTACAAATTTTTAGTGATCAGACCTTTTACATTCAGTAATTGTCTTTCATTTCCAATGGCATATTTAATTAGACCTGAAGACAAATTCAATGGAAAGGAACATTTTGAAGCATGGAAATTCAAAATCTTGATGATTCTTGAAGAAAATAATGTTAGACAGTTTGTTGATGGAGCATCCAAACAGCCACTTGTTGAACCCCACAAATCTATATGGATCAATGGAAACAGAAAATCCATTCAAACCATATTGGATGGAGTTAAAAATGACATATTACCTATGCTTACAAAACACCAAACTGCCTATGATATGATGAATGCATTATGAAATGCATTTTAAATAAATAATGCAACGAGGGTACTTGCACTAAAGAGACAACTAAATCACATCCAAATAAAAAAAGGAGAATCAATAAACTCTTATTTTCTAAGAATCACTAATATATGATACCGAATTAGCACTCATGGCCATAGATGGACTTCCAGAATCATGGGAATCATTTGCACAAGGGATAAGTGCTAGAGATCAGCTTCCCAATTTTAACAGGCTTAAGAATGATTGTCTTTAGGAAGAATCAAGAAAACTAAAGAAAGGAGGAAAATCTAAAGTGGAAGATGAAGAACTTCACGTTCTTAATACCAATTCTTATAAAGGCAAGAAAAAGCATTTCAAGAAAAATAAAGGAAATCAAAAGAATGGCAAGCCCAAGAAAGACCTATAAAAAATAAAGTGCTTCAAGTGTGGAGAATTTGGACACTATAGATCTAATTGTCTAGAAAACTCCAAGCAATAAGCAAATTGCACAAATGTTGTCGGAAAAGAAGAAACCTATGATCTAGAGAATCATGTATTGTATTCCTCCTTATCAAATGAAATCTCAAATAAGGCATGGGTGATTGATAGTGGATCATCCAAGCATATAACAGGATAAAAGGAAACTCTAGATTTCTTGACCGAGAAAGCTAACGGTGAAGTTACTATTGGTGACAACTCAACACATTCAGTTAAAGGAATTGGTAGTTGTACTTTGAAGCTAAAGATAGGAAATTCTCTTCTTTGTAAGGATGTACTATATGTACCAGGGATAAAAAGGAACCTAATATCAATTACAGCCTTAGAAGATGATGGACACAATGTTGCATTCGCCAATGGCAATGTATTAACTTGGGCTAAGAATTCTTCCATCAAGAAAGCTAAAGTAATTGGTCAAAGAAAGGGATATTTGTATGAACTAAATATAGAACCCATTCAAGCCCTTGTTCACAAAGTAGAGGATTCAAATGAAATATGGCACAGAAGATTAGGGCACATAAACTTTAAAACCCTATCTACTATGGAAAAGATGGTTATCGAACTACCAAAATTAAACCAAAATCACCCCAGTATTTGCAAAGGGTGTGCCCTAGGAAAAAGTACTAGAAGTCCTTTTCATGATAGTACTAGAAAAATAAATAATGTACTAGAATTAATTCATTCATATTTATGTGGACCCATGTCCATTCCCTCCCTTGGAGGATTCTGGTATTATGTCTTGTTCATAGATGACTTCTCTAGGAAAACTTGGATTTACTTTTTAAAATGCAAAAAATCAGAAGAAATATTACAAAGATTTAAGGAATTCAAAGCATTAACTGAAAATTTTTCAAGACATAAAATTAAAGCCCTTAGAATAGATAATGGAGGAGAATATACCTCAGATTTTTTTAGAACCTTTTGTAAAGAATTAGGGATCAAGAGGGAGTATACTATTCTTTATAACCCTAAACAAAATGGGGTAGTTGAAAGGAAAAATAGGACTATTATAGAAGCTGCTAGGGCTATGATTTTTGATCAAAATCTAGAATACTATCTTTGGGTAGAAGCATCTTGTAGTATTGTATACATGCAAAACAGAAGCCCTCACTTCTATCTTAAAGATAAGACCCTTGAAGAAGTATTTACTAAAATAAAACCTAATATAAGTTTTTGAAGAATCTTTCGATGTCCTGTTTACATTCATGTGCCAAAAGAAAAGAGGACCAAATTAGAACCATCTGGATGGAAGGGTATCTTTGTAGGGTATAGTGAAACTTCTAAAGCATATAGAATTTTCATACTTGGACAAAAAAATATTGAACTTAGCAGAGATGTAATCTTTGAGGAAGATCTTGCATTTAAAAGAGCAATAAAATCCCATGAACCCTCTCCTTTATCAAATTTTGAAAAAATAAGTGAATCTAATTCTCAGAGGGAGAACTTAAAAGAGGTCGAAGATGAAATAAACCTTGAAGAAACTTCAAAGAAGAGGCCACTTTGGGCCATAAAAATAGTTGAAGTAGCTCAACATTTCTTTTCCCCTTTAGGATCTATTAGAGAAAGTAAAAGACCTAAAAGATTCTTAGGTTATACTCCAAATATGATTGATTTATCCAAAATAGAGCCAACCAATCCTTCTGATGCTATTAAACATCTAGCCTGGAAAGAAGCTATGACAAAAGAATATCAATCAATTATGAAAAATGATGTTTGGGAAATAGTTCCTAGGCCAAAAGGAAATTCTATTGTGTCTTCAAAACGGATATTCAAAATAAAGCATGTTGCTAATGGAAGTATTGAGAAATATAAAGCTAGATTTGTAGCTAGAGTTTTTTCTCAGAAAGAAGGTATTGATTATGAAGAAACTTTTTCTCCTATTGCCAGATACACTACTGTTAGAGCTATCTTAGCAATTGATGCATCTAAGGGATGGATGGTACATCAGATGGATGTAAAGACAACATTTCTAAATGGAAAGATTTCAAAAGAAGTCTATATAGAGAAACCAGAAGGTTTTGAAACTCATGATCCAAATGCTTTTTTTTGCAAACTTAAGAAAGCTCTTTATGGGCTTAAATAGGCTCCTAGGGCCTGGTATGAAAGGATTGATAAATATCTCACTAGCTTAGGATTCTCTAAGAATGAAGCTGATCCGAACTTGTATTATAAACAAGATAAAGATGGTATGGTAATCTTGATATTGTATGTTGATGAATTATTAATTATAGGTGATGATAATCTTATAGATCGATGCAAGAAAGATCTTATCAGAGAATTTGAGATGAAAGACTTGGGTCTTCTTCATTACTTTCTAGGATTGGAAGTGTGACAGAATGCAAATAGTATCATACTGAACCAAAAGAAGTACACTTCAGATATCTTGAAGAAATTTAGAATGTGGAATTGCAAGTCCATGTCTTCTCCAATGGAGAAAAATTTGTATAAACTTAAAGAAGCAGCTACAGAATCACCTCCAATAGATTCTACTCCCTGCAGGTAGATAATTGGGTCTTTGATGTATCTAGTTAATACAAGACCTGATATTTGCTGTGCAGTTCATGCATTAAGTCAGTTTATCTGTGAACCTAAGGAAATTCACCTAGTTGTTGTTAAACACATTATGAGATACCTTCAAGGTACTATTAACTATGGACTAAAATATGAGAGAGTTGCTTTAGATTTGCATGGATTCATAGATTTAGATTGGGGTGGAAGTGTTAAAGATAGGAAAAGCACTCCAGGATGATGTTTGAGTTTAGGATCAGCTATGATTTCATGGATATGCAGAAAGTAATCTTTAGTAGCTCAGAGCTCCACAGAAGCTGAATACATTGCAGTAGCAATGGCCTCTTGAGAAGCAATATGGCTAAGGAAGTTACTTGTGGGATTATTTGGGCAACCCATGAATCCTACGATCATTCATTGTGATAATCAAAGTTCCATCAAGCTCTCTGTGAATCCAGTTTTCCATGATAGATCCAAGCATATTGAAATTCCTTAACATTATGTAAGAGATGTGGTAGATAGGAATTTTGTTAAATTGGAATACATTTGTACTATAGATCAGATAGCAGATATACTCACCAAACCTCTATCTAGATTAAAGATAGAACATTTTAGAAAGAGACTTGGTATGGTTGAGTTGTAATTCATTTATACTCTTTAGTTATTAATAAAGTTAAAATTTATTTGTCAAGCTATTGATAGTTATGGGCTCCACCGTGTGTAATCATTATTTAGAGGTGACGATCTCTAAAATAATGAATACTTGTGTAAAGGCATTATGAGAGGTGACGATAACTTAGATAATGCCCTAATAGTAGATTTTACTGTAAGATCCAGGTGAATTTTTGATCGTCTTGTGATATTGACATTGCTATGTTCATGGGTCACAAATTGGATAAAGAAAGAATCCTAGAAATTCTTCAGGTTTATCCTGTATTCTGGTAGATCTTAAATTCAAGGTCTAGTTATGATTTAGAAATACTAGTTTCTATGAGTCACAACATGTGTCTTATCACTAGTAGCAGTGATTTGTCATATCACAGGCTTAGTAATATGACTTTGTATCATATGTTCAATGATACTACATACTAAGAAGAGAAAGACAGATATAGAGTATATATTCTTGCTTAACATCTATACTGATGTTGCTAGATATGATATCTCTCTATAGGATTATAAGGGTTAGAGGGAGTGTTAAGAATTTAACCTTGATAATTCTCAAGTTGACTTGTACAGATCGTACCTTACTCTTCTCTCTATATATACTTAGGATTGGCATTTATAATAATTTATATATCCTTTATATGAGCCGGCGATCTAGAAATAAATTCTTAGTTTGTTCTTGACTAATCATTAGTTAAACCTAACTAACACTTATCTCTTAGTCGCCAACTTAGGATAATTAAATATTGGTTATGTGACAAGGGTTATGTCCCTTAAGGGACATACCCTCTAAAGGGGATATATAGATGGGTTATGACTATAGTTTGGAGACACACAAGAAAACATATAGTTTGATCTCTTAGTAGTCATATTCCCACAAATTCAGTAAGAAGAATTATTTCATTCCAGTTTGTGATTACTAGTTAGATCTGCAATTGTCATTTATATCTCAAATTGATATAAGTTCTGATCCTAAAGTTAGATTGATATCTCAAATTGTAGAACTCTACAGAATTAAGCTAAGGGATTTAATCAATTTTACATGTATTCATATTTAATCTACACCTTGGCTATGCATCACCTATGGTTTGGTCTTTCTAGCATTAAAGACTACAATAAAAGTACAAGGGTGTATGAACTATACCCACACTTTCAACTGTAGAGGATTTTTCAAGAGAACATGAAAGTGAACAATATCTTCACTATGAAGTTGTATTAAGAATTAAAAGGCTACCTCAATCAATGATTTTCACCTAAAGAAATTTTAGCTATTAGCTAGTTTGGATGCTCTTTTATCGAATTACCAAGTGTTTCCTACCTATAGATCGATGCTTTTGATGATTTTCCCAAAAATCTTCCTAATTACTTGAAGGACAAGGTTCTTGTCGAATTATGTTGGAAAACACTTGAAGTGAACACACTATCTTCAAATGTTTAGAATATAGCTAGGATTTCCTTCCCAATAGTGGTTGGACCCTATTCCTATGCCTCTAGATCTGATGCTTAAAATCTAGTTAAAATCTTTGAGAGTAAGATCAAATTGATTGATTATGAGGTACTCAAGCCCCATTATGACCTTGTCAACTTCGTAAGAGATTAGTTGTAGTTGGGATATACCCAAAGACATGTTCCAAACATTGAATATTTTTGGGCTGGATGTCTCAATAGCAAACCTAAGAGAGGTATTTGTCCAAACTCACAATTGAGGAAATTAAGATGTATAATAAATCTTTTGATTTTTCTGATCCTACAGATGATGGCTCCTATATGCAACCTTTGCCTTATGAGCATATTAAAGGAACTCCAATTGTGCCTACCCTATCTCTTGATCATGTCATCAATATAATGGAGCTCCTAATGCATAGAATCATTAAGAGGATGGATAAATGGGTGGAGTGCACCAAAGAAAGGAAGAAAAGGATGGGAAGCACATGTGGCTTCTAGAACTACTCAATCAGCTACAACAACCTCCACCATTGTTTCCACTTCAACATCTAGGGGCCTAACCTAGTTTATCAGCCAAGGAAGAGACCAACCCCCAAAGAAGAATGTTATGATTACCCCTACTTGTGGAGGAGAATCTCTTCTAAATACAAGAAAATTTGAGGAGAATGAGAAAGACAAATAAAAGGAAAATGAGTCATAGCAAGAGAAGTTAGTAGCTAAGCTTGCCTCCCCAATCCAAGTCATCAATATTGATGGCCATACTGATCCCATAGATGGACAAGAATAGGATGCATCCTAGCAAGCAGATGCTTTGGCCCTCTCAGTAACCAAAGTCACTATTTTCCTCACTATTTCTCAGAGCAAGAAGACTCCCACAATGGCAAGGAAACTACTTGATCCCACTATTTGCAATAAGTGATCAATGTCCTATCAAATGAGTCATGTTTGGAGGAAACCATCGATTGGAAGAATTGGAGATATGAAGAAGATACCCCATCAAAGGACCTTATTACATAGGAAACTTCTTCTTAGGCACAACTAAAGAATACAAAGACATAAAAATCCACAACAACATTGGCCATTAATCTCTTGACTAGCCACATGTTGATGGAGATAGTAGAGCCTTAGAAGGAGGGAAATTTCCATGAGCTCTCTATCAATGGCTTTCAGATCAAAATAGTAGACATTGGTATTCATGTTCATGATTCCATGCTCAATATATGGAAGTACACCAATGAAAAGATAGAAGACAAACTAGAGGAATTAAGAGTGGATAAAGAGTTACTCAAGGCCTCGAATAAAGAACTAATGGACTACATTAGAACTACACCTAGAAGCACTTCATCTAACACATTTGATCGAACTAAAAAAGAGAACAAGAATTTTATGTTAAAGCTATAGTAGGAAAGACAATTTTGTCAAATTGGTAGACCATGGGCTGATTAGATGAAGGCACAAGGTTTGCAACACATTGAGAATTTTGGAAACCTATTATTAGATTCTCACAAGTTGAGCGAGGTAGCTTATAGTAATCAAACTACCATAAAAATGAAAAAGATAGACTATTAGAGAAATTGACATTTTTACAAGAAGTAATCAATATGAAGACCAACATTTACATCTCTCATGTGATCCTTAAAACAAATCAAGAGTCATTATTTCATTGGATTAAATATTCAGAGTTTATAGTAGAAAGCTTTGCAAGATCTACAAATGAGATTAAAGGTGTACATGACCTAGTGCAAAAGGTTATAGAGAAGCTCATTGAAGACTTGAAAGTGTTGTACATAGAGTCATATGTACCTAGAAATGGATGATTGGTAGACATTGACAAAATTAAGACCAAGTTCCTAGCATTTTTTGATGAGACCATTGATCCACTCAACTTCCAAATGTCAAAAATCTACGATCTGTAGACACCTAAAATTGTCCAAATCCCATTTCCTAGAAAATTAAATAAATATTTATTATTTATTTAATTCCCCTACCTTATCTTTAATTAAATAAATTTATATTTTTTTAATTATATTTTCCTTTTCTTGATTTAAATACACTAAGGTTTGTTTAAATCCTAGTTGTTCCTTGATTTAAATAAACTAAGGTTTATTTAAATCCTAGCCCATTCACTTTAATTAAGTACTTCATTTACTTAATTAAAACCCTTCCTAATTCCACTTAGAATTAAATATTAAATTTAATCCTATTTGAGCACATGGCTCCTACCTTTAACTCTAACCTAACCCTTCATGCTAAACCAATCCACTTCCTTAATCGTGCTTGCTTTTTCTAATCACCTTGCTAATCCACTTTTAAGCCTAAGTGTGTGCTCACACATGTGTGAGGGATGTTCACACTTTCCTCATCCCTCATGCCTTCCACACCTCTTGCATGAGAGTCAAGGTGTCTCACACATGTGTAAGAAGCCATGCCTTCTCACACCTCTTCCACACTTGTCCTCTTTCATGAGAATCAAGGTGTCTCACACCTCATTGATCATATCACCATCAAAGGTTTCTCACACATGTGTGAGCATATTACCTCCTTTAAATGGTCAAAAACCCTAATCCACATGGAGCCTACTTGGCCTCCACTACATGGTCCCTCATCGATCCTAAGAGATCCTAGCCCTTCATCTTGCCTTTAATCTTTGCTATTCGTTGCATCCTTTTTCTTATAAAAGGAGAGCCCTCTCCTCATCTTCATAATCTACTATCCACCTCATTGTTATGCTACTAGATTTGTGAGCAACCACATCCCATAATGTGAAATCATCAATCACTTGGTGATTTCATGAGGTTTGCATTAGTAGTTTGAGTCATTGTGATTTCATGTTATGCTTTTTACATGTTTATCTTGCATTATTTTTAGGTTTGCATAATCATGTAGGGATATGCATTAGTTGCTTAATGTTTATTCTCTTTATTACATTTTTATGCAATACATTTTGGCACGCCCGGTGGGACCCACTTCACAGGTTCAAACTAACTATCTAATGTGTTTTTGAGTGTTTTGTGATTTTTCAAGCTTGTAGGTCAAAGCCTTGCATTTGGAGATTAAGTTTCATGAGGAGCCTCTAATTGAGCCATAAAGCCCATCATCATGTTTGGAGGACATAAGGGAAGTTTTTTGACATAAAACACTCTATATTTTGCTTATTGCTCTATTTTCAAGTTGAGGTAGATACACATTGAATATACTCTTTGTTAATAGAAAATAGAAAAGAAAAAAAATATACCCCTTCTTTGTTCCCAAATAAGTAGGTTGAGAAAAGTTTTTTTAAAAAGTGGGGGTCATTTTATTTTATTATATTTATGCATTTTTTTTAAAAAATCATTTATATTTATAGGGAGGAAGATTTTAAAATCATTTGTATTTATTAAAAAAAAGGGGGAGGGGATAAATGTATCAAAAGTGTTTTTATCATTTCTATATATATAAGTTAGGTTAAAAAATTTTAAAACCAAAAAAAAAAAAGTTTTTTTAACCCTATTCTTTTTGTGGTTGCAAGCCACCACCGCGGCCACTTGTTATCTGCATCGATGCCACTATCCCTACTCCCTCCACCACTGCTCATCTCCCCCACACTCTACCCTTTCAAAACCCTATGACTGTCACTACCATTTCCCTCTGTGGCTACTGCTACCACTCGCCCACGTAGGTGCCTCCACCAACCTGCCACACTGCAGGTGCCTCCTCTCTGCCTGTAGCACTATCTACTACCACCGCCACCTCTTCTCTCATGGTGGCTCCCCCTCTGCAACAACTGCCTTGTGACCTCTACATTACCACCCTTGTCCTCCCCGCTGTAGTCTATCAAAACCCATGAGTGTTGCTTTGATCTCTTCCCACTCGCGGCCACTATTCAAATTGCTCCCGCTCTGCCACTTCATTTGCCACACCCCAACCCAGTGATGCAACCACCTCTAGCCACCTGCGGTAAGCTTATAACTACCACTGCCACTTCCACCAGGTGCAAACCCTGCCACCCATGACACTTCTTCCCTCTATCACTCCATGCACCCAACATAGTGCCCAAAACCCTTCCACTCCCACTCACTATTGAACCCTCCTCGATGACCCATCCAACACTCTCAAGCTAAAGTCCACCTCCCTCGGCTTCTCCACCCACCACCACTCTCCCTTTGCTTAGCCTTCTCTCACCCAACCACCGCTAACCCTTCTGCCCCTCCTCCACCACCACCTGCAGCCATAACCCTACCTCCACCCTACAAAACCTTTGCCCCTCTTTTGGTTATTTTGAGCATTTTGATATTTTGTTTAAATAAATAAAATAAGTTTTTATTTTTTCACCTCCTTATTTATTATTATTATTATTTTAAAGAAAACAAAATTTATCTTCTTACTAACCAAGATAGATTTCTTTTTTTTTTCAAAAATGTAAAAAAAAATTAAAAAAAATTGTTTGGCGTGCCTCTAACCTTCAAATTTAACCTCACAGGTCATTGACATCATCACTGCATCAGCAGTCCACATGCCCTTCTAAGCCATAAGGAGTAGCCTTTGGTTTCTTTCTCATAACTTTAGCATATGGACTCTATTTTTGAAAAATGAAATATCTCAAGAAAGTTGGTTCCGAGCCCATTGTCATGGTGCTAGTTTCTTAAGATTTTGATGCTTTATAGATCTCTATTTTTTTTGTCAAAGTCTAAACTTTTTCTTAACACTTTCATTGCAGGGTTGTTTCACATTTGTCCTATATTTTCACTACCCTAACTTGAGTTTTTGTAGGGATATTTTCTCATTGCTTGTAGATTTTGCTTTAATTTTATTTTGGGAATGAACTTGTATGTTTAAACACTCATCTTTGAATACATGGTTAAATGCTAAAACACTTAAACTCAATCTTGAATGCACGGTTAATTGAACACTTTTTCTTTTGAATGAATGAGCACACAATCTTGCATGTCTAAGAATCAATGAACATTGAAATACACAATTCATTTTGGTGCATAAAATGAACAATCTTTCCTTATCAAATTTTCTTATGTGGATGATTCCCACTTTACTTATGTTGGCAAACTCTCAATTTTTATGACATTGTCAAATTGGAAAGAACATTGTATGTTTTAAACATGTCTGTCTTCAAAATAGATTACAAAACCTAAGGTTTCATTGGGAAAGAACACATGTATTTTGAACCCCAAGGCCACTTACATATTCTCTCCCCTTATGCCTTCAGGTGATCTTGGGTGCACAAGAAATAAGTGGTCTTGTTTTTCTTTTTTTTAGGAGGCCTACTTGGGGATTTCATCACCCCTTGGGATGGCCTCAACTCCAGTGTTTTGGTGGAGTATAAAAATTAGGAGGTGAATTGAAAGACACCTCTCTTGGAAGTAAAATATTGTCACTCTTGGCTAAACCCCAAAGAACTTTATCCCTTTAGAAAGTGAAGGAGGAGATTTGGGTTACCATCTCTCCCTGGTTGTGTGGCAGTATTTTATTTCATGTTTAGATTTTGGCCTCGTATACCTTGTGTATATTGAGGATGCCCTCTAGTTGATCCTTGTACATCCTAGTTGCAACCTTATAGGTTTGTTGGTGTGTTTGATGTTCTTGAGTGTTTGAAACACACTTGCTTCTTGTTTGATTTTGCATCTTAAACCTAAAAATCCAAAAACATCATAAAATATAAAAACCCAAAAAATTCATAAAAGTTCAAAAATAAAAAAAAATCAAAAAAATCAATAAACAACAAAAAAAAGTCTTGGTTTAGGTCCTCTTAGTCAAGTTGTCCACATCACTTCCACGTCATACCTTCTTTCCATCAAAGTCATCACCACCATACATCTCTTATCTTCATCATCCAAATCATTCCTCCAAGTCTTGATCATCTTTATTCATCTAAATCATTTCCTCGTCATTCAATCTAATTCCTATTCTTCATCATAGTCATGCTTCATAATCAAGATTAAATTTCCTCTACCAATCTCATCATTCATCCTTAATTCAATCCTTCTAATCCAATCCCTTGTCAAATCTAGTCATTTCTAATCAATTCTTAATTTGATCCATTTACATCTTTATCCACAATCAATATTTCTAATTTCATCCACGTCTTCTTCTAATTCAACTTTGCATTACATATTCTACTTTGGACATAGGAGCATTGTCATCACATTGGACTTTCATTCAAATCCAACATTCACTTGTTTGCAACATCCTAGGGTTTTTATCAAATCAAAATCAAACCCTCATCAATTTCAATATCATATCAAATCAAATCAAATTAACATAAAGTTCAAAATTTCTCCTAGTCCTAAGCTCATATACCATCCATCATTAAATCTTTCATCATTCTTTATCTAACATCTATGGATTCAAATTTTCTTAATCAAATGGTTAACAATCTTCAAAGGCAATATGGAGTTATACCTCCTGTTCAACCTACATATCAAATTCATCCTCAACACTTCATATTCAATCCATCTCATGTTCATTATTCTTCTACCTTTGATAAGGGAAATCTAACTCATTATCCTTACACCACAAAAAATTTCATTCATAGCCCACATAATTCCTCAAACACAAATGACCTTGCCATAGAAATGGAACAACTAAAGAATTATCTTTTAGCAAGTCAACAAAAAGAGGTAGCATTCCATGCCATGTATCCTCTTCCCCCATGTTTCGAAGATCCTAGTCCTCATGTCTCATTCATCCCCAACCCTCCATGTAGTTCCCTACCCATATTTCAACCTTCACATAATCCTAATCCTCCAAAAATATCATCCACACCTCATAATGGGTTTTTTTCACGTAAATTATTGGCTAAGTGTACAATTCAAAATGAAGAGAGCCCATCACCCAAAGTCATACCCCCAATTCCATCTCAAGATCTTCCTCCAAAGCATGAAATTATAGATTCCTTTTCTCCTCTAGATTCGAGCATTTCTCCATCCCATCGTTCCCTTTTCCCTCAAGATCATTTATCCCTCCTAGTCCATCTCATGATCCCCTTCCTAACCAAGATCAAGACATTCCATATACCATGCACAGTACTAATTCCATTCCATCTCAAGAGTTGGCCTCCATAGATCCTCCACTTCATGAAGAAGTTCCTTCCACTCCATCCACTCATATTCCTCCATGTCAAGATCAAATCACTCCATCTCATGATCCACTCATTCTGTTACATGATCCTCTTTCAAGTCAAGAACAAAGCACCCCTTCAGTTTCCTTTCATGATTCCACTCCATCTCAAAACCCTATTATCCTTCATAATCCCCCTTTCTAACCTAATCCTCCACATGATCCTATCACACCTATCCAATCCACTCATGAATCCCATACACAGGGACTCACATCTTGTATTGAAAATGATAAGCATCCCATTGAAGAAATAACGTCTCAAGATGTTGGTACACCTTCCACTTCTTCCACCTCCAAAATTACTCCATAAAAATCCAAATGTCCCCATACTCCATATTCCAAGTCTATTTTGGGACCTTATATCCATATTCCCATTCCTTCCTCACTTCTGTCCATTCTAGGTCCTTATATTCCATAGCCAAATCCCTCATCTCTTCCTTCCATTTTAGGTCCTTACATACCTCCATCCACCATATCCATGTTTTCTACTTCATCCCCTCATGCTCCTATTAAAGATCAACAAAGTCACACATCCTTGAATTCCTTCCAATATTCATCACCCATAAGCTCTCCATCTCATTTACCTTCATGCACCCATTCCGTGGCCAATGGAAGCAAATTGGATGCCAAAGAAAAAGAGCATAAAGTCAAAAATCCACAAAAGCCGAAGGATCAACATGTCCCCTCTAAAAGAAATGTCTAAGAAAAAAAAAATGATCCAAAAAAAAATAAAAAAGCCACAAAGGCTCAAAATAAGAAATGCAAACATTTTATGGATCCCAAAGCTACTTAATGTAGCCATGAATCTCAAAGAAAGATTCCAAATGACAACCAATTTGACTACTCTAAAGACTTCCCTCATGCATAATCCATTCAAGCTTCCACTTTCCAAATCTATTTTGTGTCCTTATATACCTAAATCCACCATCCTAAATCCATCATCTCCTTCATCCATTTCGGGTCCCTATATCCCAAAATCCAAACTTACATATCCTCCACAATTTCCTCCTTTCCATCACCCTTTAATGTGTGTGCCAATGATGATCTTTTCGCCTCCTCCATCCACTCATTCACAAGTCTTCCAACCTAGCATCCATCAACCATGTCTTCCTCCCACCCACTCCACCCCTTACTCCAAACCCTTTCATAATTCATTACCCTCCATTCACTATCCTACCAACATCTATGAGCAAATCGTAAAAATTCCTTGAAAAGAAAAAAAGAAAAAGAAAGAACAATATCAAGGGATACCATGCATGAAAATAGATGCTTGAGTCCTCCCTTCATTTTCCCTATCATGTATCCAATGTCTTCCACTTCCACTTATCCATCCATTCACTTTTCCTCTTCCACTTGCACTCTACACTGGGGGCAAGCTCCATCCATACTGCTCTTCCTTACATATCTTCCATACTTCCATCTATTGTTCATCCATTTCCATCTTTGATCTTGACTTTCACTTTCCTTTCATCCATCTGTATGCACTTGCCATATCCCTTACACATCCTCCACACATCATCCTATGTACTTCCATAATCCTTCCATATATTTGATTTTGACATTCTTGCATCCCATAGTCCTTTTCATGTGCATCCCTATTCCATCCATAATCCTACATGCTTACATCCGTCTTTCATATATCCTTGATCTTGGTTAGCCCATTCATCCCATCCACTTCGTATCTTGCATTTCATCCATACCCTCCATATCATTATCCCTTTTTCATACCCTCCCTCCAATATCCCTTATTCATTCCCCTTTCATACCCATGCTCATGATCACTATTAGAGGCACCATACCAAAATGTTCATACATGCTTTGGAAGAGCACATACCTTCTCTTCCTCCATAAGCTAGCCTTTGCACCATCTTTCCATTTCCAAACATCTTTTCCCACCATATTTCCTTCCATTTTCCTATCCTTGGTATGGGGCATATGGACTTCTTCAAAACATGATCCTTGGCTATGCATTTTTCAATCCCATATTATTTGGCCCCTCATATCCTTTCACTATTCCTTTCATCCACTGACTCACATTGCTTTTCCTCCATTTCCTATGCCTTGGCTCTCCTTTTTCATTAGTCTCCCACATTCATGCATATCACATTCCATCTAATTCTTTCATTCACTTCAATCAATTTTCCCTTCTTCTAATTCTTTCACATCAAATCAGTTTCTATTCTACTCTCATCATTCTTCATCCTATCACCATCATTCTTCTAATCTCATCCACATTCATTCTTTTACTTGCATTTCAATTTTGTCTATCCATCCAACTTTCCATAAAATCAAAATATCAAAAAAAAAAAATCTCAATCAATGTGCAATCAATACTAATCCAATCAATCTAATCTTGCAATCTTGTACATCAATCTTTAATCAAATTCATCAATTTGACCCAATCAGTTGATAATCCATTAACCATATTCAATCACTATCATGGAATGAATCCTTCCCAATCCTCGGATGTGCCTTATGCTTATCGTTAGCTTTTCCATCCTTAATCAATCATCATCAATCAATCCATTAATTGGTTTTCAGCTTGACTAGGGGCAAAATGTTGATTTTCTTTTGGTTTATTGTGTATGATTCCTTGTTACTTGTATGCATTAGTATTTTTTGCATTTATCATGGTCCCTACATCCTATTGTCCTAGGAATCATGGTCTTCCATATCATGGATTCATAAGGCATATGGTTGTATTAGACCCTTTTTATCATGTACTTAACACATTGTCATCTTGGTTCCTCATGCTTTGGTGCGTAGTGTTGAGTACAATATCAAACTTAGGTTGTTCACACCATTGTAGCATACCTTTTCCACTCCCTTCCGTTCTCCTATCCATTTTGAGAGAACATCTATGTTCTCCTAACCCACCTTTCCTCTTGAGGGGGGCATACCCTTCCACCCTCATCATCCTTCCTCATCCTTCCATGACAGGGGCATTATACTACTAGTCTTATCCTCCCAGCCACTATATTTTATTCGTCTTTGATATAACATTATTAATGCTATATCAAAGAGGGGCAAAATGTAAACACCTAAAATTGTCCAAATCTTGTTTCCTAACCAATTAAATAAATATTTATTATTTATTTAATTCCCCTACCTTATCTTTAATTAAATATATTTATATTTATTTAATTATATTTGACTTTTCTTGATTTAAATAAACTAAGCTTTGTTTAAATCCTAGTCATTCCTTGATTTAAATAAACTAAGGTTTATTTAAATCCTAGCCCATTCACTTTAATTAAGTACTTCATTTACTTAATTAATCCCCTTCCTAATCCCACTTGGAATTAAATATTACATTTAATCCTATTTGAGCACATGGCTCCTACCTTTATCTCTAACCTAACCCTTCATGCTAAACCTACCCACTTCCTTAATCATGCTTGCTTTTCCTAATCACCTTGCTAATCCACTTTTAATCCTAAGTGTGTGCTCACACATGTGTGAGGGATGTTCACACTTTCCTCATCCCTCATGCCTTCCACACCTCTTGCATGAGAGTCAAGGTGTCTCACACATGTGTAAGAAGCCATGCCTTCTCACACCTCTTGCACACTTGTCCTCTTGCATGAGAATCAAGGTGTCTCACACATGTGTGAGAAGTAATGCTTCTCACACCTCATTGATCATGTCACCATCAAAGGTTTCTCACACATGTGTGAGCATATTGCCCCCTTTGAATGGTCAAAAACCCTAATCCACATGGAGCCTACTTGGCCTCCACCTCATGGACACCTCATTGATCCTGAGAGATGCTAGCCCTTCATCTTGCCTTTAATCTCAACTATTTGTTGCATCCTTTTTCCTATAAAAGGAGAGCCCTCTCCTCATTTTCATAATCTACTATCTACCTCATTGTTATGTTGTTGGATTTGTGAGTAATCACATCCCATAACGTGAAATCATCAATCACTTGGTGATTTCATGAGGTTTGCATTAGTAGTTTGAGTCATTGTGATTTCATGTTATGATTTTTACATGTTTATCTTGCATTATTTTGAGGTTTTCATAATCATGTAGGAATATGCATTAGTTGCTTAATGTTTATTCCATTTATTACATTTTTATGCAATACAGGAGCTTTCATCAATAGAATCCATCTTTAGGTGGGAGTCAAAGAAATTCCAACCAAAAGTCACTAGAGTGGAGGAGTTGATATAGATGCATGACTACTAGATGATTTGAGTTGACAATATCATAATTTCTAGTGTTGATGAGCTAGATAAAGTGAAAAATGCAATGAAGGCTTATATAGCTAAGGCAGTAACTCCAAAGAAAAGCATGATGCTCTAATATTCTCTCATACATTTGTCATTCTCTCACTTCTATATCATTTCTCTGTTGTATCCATTTTTGGCATTTCCTTAGTAGGCTTGGATTTTGTAGTAGATGATGACTTAGTCAAGTCCTATTTTTAGCTTCCTTCACTCAAAGATGCTCTGCATGTAATCATCAAATGTAACTAGTCATATTAAAGAGGCCTCTATATGTAACCTTTTGAGAAGTAAATAAGATTAGAAAATTATTTTGTGCAAAAACACCTATAGCTGGGACTATTGTGTGTGACTTTGAGTCTACATTTATTTTTTGTTCATTTAGTGACTATATAAAATTTGGAACAAATGTGTCGTAATTGAAATTGAATGATCACAAGTAAACTTGGTTTTATTTCTTCTATCTCAGTGGATTGTAAGCTTTACTTTCCTCGGTCTAAGAATTATTCTTTTCCTTGTGTTTTGCATTGGTGTTTGTGTTTCTTTTAGTTAATTATTTTAGGAGTTTAGAAAATTATTAATGAAGTAGCCAAAAAGGGGACAATTGAGGTGTTCTCAAAACTCAACTTTTTCAATAATCCAAGAATTTCCCAATTAGCCATCATTTCCTCTCTTTTCCTATTGTAGGTAGCCTTCCATGCATTTCAATCTTGCATTTAATTTAGAATAGGTTTCATTTTAGGTGTTATTCTCATTTTGAAAATTATCTAGTTTGTTTCAAGTGTTAAGCAATCTGGTTGTTCACCTCTTTTGCTATTTGGTTAAGAGTGTATCCCTAAAACTTTTTTTAAAAAAAAAATTATTGCAAAACTTACATTTGAAAGGGAGTTGTACCTTTCAATTTAGGTGTCTTTGATAAATTACTACACTGACCCATTATGTTGTTAGCTTCTTTATTTTCCATTAGCCATTAGGCACTCTAAGAGTCATGGTATAAACCAAAGAATTAAGGAAGACAAACTGTTAACCAACAAGGTGGATGTACAAAGTGAGTATTTGATGGTAGTAAGAAAATAATTAATTTTGTGTGTGCATATATTTTATTTCAATGTATAATAATTACTGATTCATATATATTGTGTTTATATCAGCTCCAGTTAAAGAGGACAAGAGGACAAGTGAGTGTGTGAGCAAGACCCCACAATCCCCATCATCTTCCTCCATGTGGTGACCGAATACCTCTAGGAATTTGTTTCGTTCCCCTTGTGGGAAGGAAAAAATATAGGGATGGACACATGTATAGGCATTAGTGGACATATATATTGGATTTTATGCCACTGGACATATTTGACATACATTTGATGGATACATGACATTATATTTTTTATGTATGACATATATTTGATGCATGACATTATTAGACTTACAACTTTGATGCATCTGATTGTTCATGTATGACATTGTTGGTTATCATAATATATATCTTGTTTTTCTTATTTATATTTTAAGTATTTCATTTTAATATACTTTTCATCCAAAATATGGGTAGGAATCATTATAATAAGCTTTGACATATTAATAAGGATATGATATTAATTTGTATTTAGATTGTAGAAGGTATGAGTAGTTTTTATTATGAGTAACTTATTTGGAGTTTTTGTTGGTATGAAAATAGTGAAACTTGTTTTGGCTCCTGACTTAACAGTTTTGAGAAAGACCAAGAAACCAAATGAATGCATCTAAGGCTAGAAAATTCCTATGATGAATGCACCTAATTACAGTCCTGGGCCAACTTTAAGGCATAACTCCTTCTTCACTTCAGGCTCTGCTAGACCTAGGAAAGTAGACCTCAGATTCAATTGATACCGTACCAGTGCAAAAACATATCCCTGAATCTATTATAAAGAAAATAAAACCCTTATTTCTCCTATTAACTCATGTAATAACAAAGATCTACAGTACCAAGTTGCAAATCCTATGATATTCACAAGCTAAGTGAGGGCATTCTATTATAGGTTCTTCAAAATGAAAGGGAAATACAATTGATTATTGATTTTGATTTTCAACAAATCCTCAAATATGCAGAAGTATAACAAGTGATCCTACAACTGATCAGTGCCTAATCCATTGGGCATTTCCATGAATTCAAAACATACATCTATGACATCAGGACATATTCTGTATACCCAGACATCAAATCTATCTAATCACCTTGTGATTCAGACATTGGTGTTCATTTAGATCTCATTCTCACAAAATATCCTTCCCAAGTAACTAGTAACCTTGTTAAACATATCAAGCATTTACTTGGCCCTTTCATTCAACAACAAAATACATCAAACATACAACTTGAAGGGGATGCAAATGGATCTCAGATCTTTTTTCTAAGACCACATAAGAATTATAGATTGCTGAGATAGGAGACAAGAACTAGAATGAAACTAGTGAAATTATTGTTCATATGTATTGATTTCCTTGAAATTATACATTCAAATGAACAAAATTAAAACATGAAAAACACCTAACATATCAGAACTTGTTGTATTATCTGCACTACTACTATTCACATGAGAGAAATTGCTGAAAAATGCATGGTATGATAGTATGGGAACACATCAAAACTGGATCCAAAACCTGGTATCTCAGCAATGACTGGTTTTTCTCCAAAGACTGGAACCAACTGGTTTCTCAGTGACAAAATTGGAACCCTTACAATGGAATAGAGAAAGAATGATATAGACAAGAAAGAATTCCTAGATCTTTTCTATGCCTGACATGTGTCCACTTCAAATTTTGTCTTGTTCAGTTGCAAAACCTCTTTCCCCTCTCTACCCATTTGATTTGATTTTGTAACTGATTTGCAAACTATCCTTTTCTGAATGATGAAAACTCTTGAGTTATCAAATTATCTAATAACTTCATGAAAATGCTAGTGAAATTGAATTTTACTGAGTAAATATGATTAGAATTTTATCCAAACTACATTTTCATCGCCTTTTGCCCATATTCAGATCATTATTTTACTAGAAATCAATTTTGAAATTTGATACCTGAATTTGGTTTCAAGATAGCAATCTAAAAGAAAATATCTTGTAGCTTGAACTAGTGGTGTTCTGTGCAAAAACTGACCTCAAAATCAGAAAATTTAGATTCTCCCAATTCTGGCGATATATATTATCGCATACCTAGCCTCTCAAAAACCCCCTAAAAACCAGTTTGAAAATAGTCCCTTTGCTAGAAAAGTCTAACTTGCAACTTTGATATTTAAAATTTGAAAAATTTAAAATAATCTAGAGTTGAAACATTAGACTAAGGCCCATTTGAATTTAAAATAACCTAACGTCCATTCTTTTGAGAAAATAATAAAAAATTATAATTCTTTATTACTTTCAATTTTCCCAATCCTTCCAATCTATGGTCAACCCTCTGTTTGATCAGTGCCATGTGTACACCTCTTATTCATGGACCATTGCATAGTCATTTTCCATTGGCACCATGTGGCAGCCTCCAATTGGATGCCTAATTTCCTTGTCACCTGCCACAAAATCTACCACTTCACCACTGGCTTGGGCCCTGTTGACACATGGCACATGCCTGCAATCCCACAATACTTGACTAGTGAGCAACTATGAAATACGAGATTGTGTCATCCATCAGATCATGACATGTGTAATGATCTGAGTGCCTGTGATGCCACCTCACATCACTTGTTTCATCCTCACCACATCATCTCCCAACCCAGGCTTGCTGCCACTTGGCGATAGCTTGCTTTCCCACAATAATTTACCATCGAGCAACTCTATAATGCGAGCTTGTGCCAGCCACACGATCTGACCACGTGGTGGAATCCTGGCACATCTGCATCTTTGGCACCACATCAACACATTTATTTCTTCAATTAAAATTTTTCATATGTCACTCTGCCAACTGTCTTCATTTTTCGGTGCGCAAGGGGCCCACCCCCTCAAGCAGCCTTTCAAAGGGCTCTTACCTTTTAGACATCACGCATGTCAAGTTGTTTTGTATTTAAAGACTCTGAAATGCCCACCCACGATGAATGAGGGATAAAAGCCAGCAGACTTCTCTGTTTATGCGTGGGCATCTCTGTTTTCAGCGTGGGTTTTTGTTGGTGCTCTACCTTGTCTTCATACTGCATGTATCTCCTTCGTGGGCTCTACCCCAACTGACTGCCTCTTCCAACATGAGATGGTTAACCATTTATTTGAGATCCACAGTATTTTCTTGGGTCTTCTTTTGTTATGTTCTATCCTTAAAAAAAAGAAACATGAGGCTCTTGTTTGAATGTCAACTCTTCCATTATGTGTGTACAGTATTCTTCTAATACTTGCGTGGAAGTCCTTTTTAACTATGTCTACTCTTTATTGTTTATTGTTGAGCCTCTTCATTATTTGTGTGGGCTTTACATATTTGGCACTACTCTGCCTTACCACTGGCCGTGGCTTTGTTCATCATAGCCGGCCTTTTCACAATCTTTAGTGATTGCTTCATTCACAAGAGACAACAGCTTTTTCCTCAAGCCATGGGCTGTTACACTTTATATTTTTAATGCCTTTCATTCCTATTTCTAGCATAAGGCTCTTCTTGTGGGTCTACAACTTTTTTATTTGATGCTCCTCTTATGTGGCATTCTTCCTTCATCGGTGCTTGCGTGGACCCTTTGATGGAGGCTTTCTTTTTGAAACGTGAGGGTCTCCTGTTGTATTATGCTCACGCATTCCTTTTTGTCTTGCTACATGGTCTTCAATTTCATGGAGTGCTCTGCTAGTGTGGGTGGCTTCCAAGGTGGATATTCTAATTTTTTTCTTGGCTTGCTCAACGCTAAGCCTCCCTTGCTACTACTCACGCAAGTTTTATTCTATCCTTTGGCATGATTTCACTACATCTCAAGAAACTCTCTGCATGGAACTTCCCTATAGATTTCCTCTAAAAAGGGGTGGCTCCTTTATTTGCACGTAGGCTGCTCATAACTAGAATGGCTTCCTTTTTTATATATGCATAGATTCCTCTTACTAGCCAGCTTCTTCATTTTTGGTGTGTTGCTCATTCCCCTTTGCTACGAGTTGTGTTTTCCTTCGGATGTGGTCTTCTACTTTCTACCCATGCCATGCCCTATAGTTGTTGGGCTTCTAAAACATACCTACCTCCAAATCCTTTGTAAGTTTCTCCATATGTTTAGAAATTTTTTTTATTCTCGCAATTTTGCTTCCAAAAATCAAATGTTTCCATCCATGAAGGGCTAATATATATTTCCAATATCATAGTGTGAAGCTTTAGTAACATTCAACCCAAATCAAAGAAAACTGAACATTGAGTAGCCTCCTTTGCATATTCTTTCCAAGCATTTACATTGAGGGCACTTTCTACCATAGTTTCAACATGAAGTTAATCACTAGCCACCAACATATCAATTGTGGGTTGTTTGCAACATGTACGGCCATGGTATACTAAAGTCCTTTAGTAGTTCTCATCCAATGTCATGGGTACCAAATGCAACATAAGTTGGCATAGCCTTCATTATTGTTGAAGGGCAATCATCCATGGAGCACTGTATTCTTACTTGCCACTTTCTTGTACCTCTGGATACCATCAAACTTCCTATCTGTAATTTGTAGCCTTTTCACTGACTAGAGAATTTCCCATTGGTCAATGGAGAAAAGCCAATATTTCACCATCTTCAAATGATGGGGAGTTTTCCTTGAAACTTCTATGCATGCATATTCAATCAAAAAGACTTGCTCATAGTTTCTTCATGCAATTTGGACCAAGAAACATCTTTAGCAATCACCATTTAGAGATGTGTATAATTGCATGTACAATTGATAGGTTAAGCTGGGCATATATGCAAATGGGTAACTAATTAAACAATGGAGGATCTCTAGGTCAATGTCATGGCTAGCTTCTTGGCAAATGTCCCCCTTTTTTTTATTCGAATCTATTTATTGCAAGATGAAAACCCTTCAAAACATTGAGATGTGAAATTTGTATAAATGGTCCTTCAAGTAATTGAAATGAATCTTCAAGCAACATATGTTAAATACTTTTGACTGGAGGGTGTGAAAGTTGCATTTAACCAAGATGGAGTTCTTGAGGCTCACGGACGTTCTTCTTCAAAATCTCATTTATACATTGACTTGACATTGGAGAATGATGCTTACATATCAAACATTTGAAAGTATAATTATTATAATAACTTTATAACAACTCCAATCCTAAATACCTTATCAGCTTGCTGAAGTCAGCTGGACCCCAAAGTGGGTCTAACTAAAAAAATTTCCATTTATGAACAACTAATATTGCAAAGTGATCCATTGATCATATCATACTAATTAGAATTAAATTTTATCACTAAAAAAAACATTAAAACTCATTTTATCTTTTATCTGCAAAATGCAACTTTCTACTAATAGGGCCCGTCAGTTGGCTTTAAAAACTGACCTGAACATCTGACTTGGCTCTAAAATTGAACATATCAATTCTCTACTTTGCACACTTGCACCCTATCAAATCTTGTCTCACGACAAATTTCTAGTCAAAATATATTGACTGTCAAAGTTACCCTTTCAGAATTGCCTACAAAAAAACAAGTTAGAAAACAATAAACTGGGTTTGCATTTGGCCTTGAAAACTAGGCAAATGGACACTTGGGAAAACAAAACTTGGGGCATTGGTTCTTTGTCATGATGAAATTATGAATCTATGATTTAGGCTCATGAAAAATAACAAGACGTGAATGGCAAGCGGTCAAAGTAGGCTACTTGGAATTAGTAGACTGGAAACACTAGCAGAAAACATTTTTTGCAAATGGAATTGACCTGGAAAAGTGTACAAATGGATTTGTCATGGATTGAAAAATGGTACACTTGGAGAATTTTTAGAATATAATGCAGCGGTACAATCCATTTGATCTCATATATCACAGATTTCAAGATATAGCATCACAAACAGGGCTCCAATCAATCTGCACTTGTTGACACCATTAAAAACATAGAAATTGCATTTGGAATCGCATTTGAAAACTAATCAAACCGATTTTTCATAACTTGAAACTTGAAACATTATAAGTCTCTAACATCTACAATGCAATGCAAGAGAAAATTTAGCATTTGGGTCAACTGGTCAAAAGTTACAACTCGTCAAACAAGGCTTCCTAGGATTATGTGCAATGTGCATCAGCATGAAAATTTTGAATGAACAACTTTGAGGGATTCAAAACCTAGTCAAATGGACTCAAAATGAGTCAAAATCTAAAACATAGGCTCTCATGTATGTACACTAGACACTCTCAAAGCATCATATCACAAAATGTTTCTGGGTGTGAGATATTCACTTGCAAACACAACCTCCTCTCGTTGTTTGACACTTAGGGTAAAATGTAGATTTGGAACTAGCTCAGAATAGGACTTTGCCAAATGACTTGGAATGATGCTTTAACTTCATAAAACACTTAGATGCACTGAATGTAGGGTGTTAGAAACATTAAACACCTCTTAGGCCTCAAAAGTACAGTCGGGTACAAACTCATCAAAAGCGTTTATAGGGCTCAAAATCTCAATGGTACTCAAAATTGACCTTGCAATTTTTAGTCCCAACAACTTGAATTCTTATTATTATTATACAATTAACATTCAAATTTGAATCTTGAGTTGCCTACATTATGTAAATGTCTAAGCTTGAATCTTAGTGTCATCATAAATATGTCAAGAGTTTATATATGTTTTATCTTCACAATACAAGAAGACTTGAAATAAAGTTTTTAATTTATTCACGGAATTTGATATCAAGATTGCTTATTTATCCATCTCTTCAAAATACTCACTTAGGGAAGCACATTATATATGCTCTTCTTATGATTCTTGTAGCTATAGTTGTTACATATTTTCTTACATATCTTTTGTATGTCATTATCCACTATGCATTGACTACACTATCTTTGACCTCCTTTTTATGGTGATGGCTTCTACACCCCTAGGATGTCATCTTCATCTTCTTTTATCTTTTCATTCTTACAAGTATAGACACATAATGTTTAGTGACTCTTGGGTTCAATTCCATCTAGCATGCCCAAGAAGGTTCAAGTGATCAACATAGTAGGAAGAGATTGGAACTATGGTTTACCCAACCCCTCAGGGCTGACAAAGTAGATAATTCAATTCCACAATAAAAAATTAGAAAGATTCAATACTTGGTGACTTTATACTAGCCAACACTACAAATTTAGCATCACTCAAGATAGGACCACAAAATAGAAATGGAATCAAATCTCCAAAAAGAGAGAGATTCTATTGTAGGTATCAACAACATGATCTTGTAGCATCTAACATTATATTGATACCTTGTACACTCTCTAAGATATGTCCCTTCAAAGATCATTGCCCTATGTAATTTTGTTACTCTTGGAGTCAATTTCATCTAGCATGCTTAAGAATGTTTGAGTGATCAATAGGGTAGGATAAGATTGGGACTAGGTTTTACCGAACCACTCAAAGCTAACAAAGTAGATAGTTTGGTCCCATGATGAATAGCTATAGAGATTCACTAATTGATGACAATATATTGGCTAACACTAAAAGTTTTAGGATCACTCGAGATAAGGCCACAAAATCAAAATTAAATTGAATCTATAAAAAGAGAGAGATTATTGTAGTTACTGAAAACATGATCCTATAACATTTGACATTCTATCAATACCTCACATGAGATTCAAGATATACCTTGTCAAAGATTATTTCCCTATGGCATTTAGTGACTCTAATGGTCAATTTTGTTTGGCATGCCTAAGAATTTTTGAGCAATCTATGGGATGGGACAAGCTTCAAACTAGGGTTTTCCCAACCACTTGGAGATAACATAGTATATAGTTTGATCCCATGGAAAATGATTAGAGAGATTGACAAGTTGGCAACATTGTACTAGCTAACACTATAGGTTTCAGCATCACCTGAGATAGGGGCAAAAATAAAATAGAATTGAATCTCCAAAAGAGAGAGAGAGAGAGAGAGAGAGAGAGAGAGAGAGAGAGAGAGAGAGGTTATTGTAGGTATCAACAACATGATCCTATAGTACCTAAAATACATTGATACCCTGCAGAAGCTTCAAGATATACCTCTATTGATAACAATTATTCAATTTTATATTGTCATTGATGATATACAAATGTTATACTCTAACTAAGCACTGCCAGTTGGAACCAAACTCAGAAAACTCTCATATTAGCTAAGAAGAAAAGTTCAATAATCTAGTTGAAGCCAAACTAGGTTGGTCACCAAAGGAGTTCAGTTTTGATCAAGTTAGAAGTTCAATGTAAACCAAGTCAAGTCAGTTACCAAGGAACTTAGTGGTAATCAATTGAGTCCAAGCCAACCTACATCAAAGTAATTTTATTTATTTATTTTATTCATGTAAGCTAACCTAGTGGATATTGTTTTATTTATTTGTAAGGATATTCAAGTGGACTTGATATTGTACTTCATAGATATGAAAGTTCAAGATGTTGATTGAATAGCAAGTAAGTCTTGAAGAAGATAAGATGCAAATAGAGAAGGATATCTGATTAAGGGAAGAATATCCAAGGAATTGCAAAGAATATTTTGATCAAGAAGGTTCCAGAGGATAAACCAAAATAGTGATATAAATATGT
The DNA here is from genome assembly GCA_028749045.1 of Cupressus sempervirens. Taxonomy (NCBI): domain Eukaryota; kingdom Viridiplantae; phylum Streptophyta; class Pinopsida; order Cupressales; family Cupressaceae; genus Cupressus; species Cupressus sempervirens. The sequence goes on along the minus strand of CM053792.1, from coordinate 756,453,403 downwards.
AATCTAGTTGCTTCATAAATCAGGTCAATCATTATTACTCTCTAAAAATTATAGTAGTGAAGAAATCTCTTAATAGAGTTGACTTAATAGTCATTTTGTAAATCCTCTAGCAAGGTGGCATTTCTAGATTGAAGCATCTTATGAACTCTAACAAGAAAACTCCTAATAGGTTGATTTAAATCCTGTAATAGGGTCACACCTAATAGTGTGTTATGTAACCTTTAATAGGGATAGCTCCTAACATGGCTCACTTTAGAAGAGTGAAAAGTTGTAAATAGTTGCATTGATCACTTTCCCAAATTTGGTTTCCACATTAAATCTTGGTATCTCACATGTTCATGTTATTCTTTCTGCAACTAAGTTATGAAAAATTAATACACTTTAACATATCAAAATGCTTTGTTAATTGAGTTAGTATGGATTTCTAGTTCTAACTGAGTTGTGTGTTTCAAGGAAGTTATTTTTGGAATCTAAGGGATTTTGAATTGTTTTAGTGATAACTAATTCACCCCTCCCCTCTCAATTACTTCTCTTATATTTCTGACAATTGGTATTAGAGATGGTGGTACTTGTAGAGAAGGTTTCAAGGACCTAAGTTAAAGATGAAGATGTCTTATAGACAAGGTATTCCAAATCTAAAGAAACCTAAAATGTCCATATGCAAAAAAATTTTGGATTGGAGAGATGGGTAAAACTAGCTTCAAAAGTAAGAATTACAATACTAAAGAAGTCTTGGAATTAGTCCATATAGACCTTTGTGGACCAATAGGTACAAAGAGCTACACTGGGGACAAATTCTTCACTTTTTTGTTGATTATTATTCTAGGATGATGGTAGTAATGTACTTTAAGGATAAATCTAAAGCTTTTCAAAAATTCAAGTGGTATTTGGCTAGAGCTGAGAAATAAATAGGTAAGAAGTTAAAATTCTTAAGATCAGACTATGTAATATAAATTCCATCCTTCATTTGATGAACTTGTAAGCCAACAAAGAATTTTATTTCTCCAAACATTGAAATTTTAAATTCCTTCCTCACTTCTTCAGAGAATGGCTTGCATAAGTCATCATGATCTGTAAATAGTATATCATCCACAAATATTTCTAATAGAAAATTTTTGTTACATGGTCCCTCTTTAATATATAGACCTCTATTATCATTAGTTCTTTGAAAACCAATGTTTACTAGATATCCATGTAGTCTCCCATACCATGCTCTAGGAGCTTGCTTCAGACCATATGTCTACTAGACACAAGTTATCCAAGGATGATGATTTAAAAGAGGTAAATCAAACTACCTATAGATCTATGATTGTAAAACTTTAGTATGTTTTTCACATAAGACTTGATATTGCATTAGCAGTTGGTATAGTTGTAGGGTTCTTTGTAAATCCCAAAGAAAATCATATAATGAAAATCAAAAGAATTATGATATATCTAAAAGGTACTCAAGACTATGGTCTATGGTACAAGAAAGGAGGGAACTATGGGTTGAAATCCTTTATTGATGTTGATTGGGCTGGAAGCATTGATGATAGGAAGAGAACCAATGGAGGAGCTTTCTTTCTTGGAAAGAAGTTAGTATGTTGGACAAGTAAGAAGTAGAATTGCATCTCTGGGTCTATAATAGAGGTTGAATATGTTGCAACAATAGTTAATTGTTCCAACATAATGTGGTTCAAGAAACTATTATCAGGAATGAAGGAAGAAATCAAGGATCTAGTGGTTATCTATCGTGAGAACATAAGTCCAATCAACATATCCAATAAGCTAGTGATGTACACCAAGACAAAACACATTGCAATCAAGTATCATTTTCTAAGAGAATTAGTTCAAGATAAAGAGGTTAGATTGGAATATGTTAACACAAAAGAGCAGGTTACTAACATATTAACCAAACCTTTACCTAAGAATGCATGTATGTATCTAAGATGAAAGTTGTGGGTCATTCCCCTATCTGATGCTCACTAGAGTACAAATTAGTGATGCATCAACAAGGCTTCATTGAAGAACTATCAAATTGATGCAAAATAGTTAGAGCTCATTGCATATGAATTGATACATTAGGTACATTGTAAAAGCACTATGTCAAGTCTTTGGCATGTAATGTAAAAGAGGGGGATATATTCAATCATGTCATATATTCATTTAGGGAGAGATTGATCAAAGGAATTGATTTGCATATCAGAAAGAGGGAGAACATGATCTGATGGAGCCTGAAGATAAGATGGTAGAGGGAGAATATTGGAGGGAGTTTGCATGGATACATAAAGAATTAGAATGAAACTAAAGATATTATAAAATCTTATAAATCATTTTATTTCTCTAAGCTTTCTTTTCATAATGACATGTTGTGTTGCCATCAATGCCAAAGAGGAAGATTGTTGATAACAATTATTCAATTGTATATTGTCATTCATGTTACAGAAATGTTATACTCTAACCAAGCACTACAAGTTGGAACTGAGCTCACAAGAATCTTATATCAACCAAGTAGAAGAGAATTTTAGTAATCTAGTTGAAGTTGAGCTAGGTTGGTCACCAAAGGAGTTTAGGGTAAACCAAGTCAGATCAGTTACTAAAGAACTTGGTGGTAACTAAGTGACTCAGTTTTAGTTCAAGACAACATGCATCGGAATAATTTTCTTTTCTTTTTTTGTTTATGCAAGTCAACTTAGTTGATGTTATTTTTTTTATTTGTAAGGATATTCTGTTAGAAATAGATAATACTAAGAGGGGGGTGAATCAGTATTATAAAAACTTTTTCCCACAACTAAATATTGTTAATTACTTTATAAATTGCATATGAAAGTAAACCAACAATTATGAATAGTAATATATCCATACACATAGATAACTCATAACACCATTATTTTTTAACTATGAAAACCTTGGTGAGGATGATACCCACTAGATGATTCACTAAACAAAAGGATCTTGTTAAGGATATTGACCATGTTAAGAGTCTATGAAGTACATATAGTGTCTTGAGCCATTATTTGAGGACTAGGCCTTGTTAGAAGCCTCAAACCTATTAGGAGTTTCTTTAACCATATTAGGATTTGGTAGATCAAATACTAAGTATTCAAGAAGAGCCCACTACCCTAATGTGCAATTATAAAATTTAGTTCTTCACAAGAATAGATAGACATGCAATACTTTATGTCTATTGTAATTCAGACTTTCTCTGATCATACATTATATGAAATTCACATATAATATCATTTACTTCACATAAATCACAAATATCACATAGATCATACACATGTTGCGCACTTCTTCTCCGCTTAACTATGTAAGCTAAGATCTTTACTTATACTTGGAAAATTAGTAAATCTCTGCTTAGTTGCCTTTTATGTCTTCACACACTTGACATAATATAAATAACTTATGGAATAATATCCATATAGTCAGTTCATCATTAGTTAGTAATTATTTTTTTACCATTGAAATAATTCCTCAAGTCCTACAATCCAATTCTTTGCTATGCTTTGTTATGCTCTGTGTAATACATGTACTGGTATTTCAATCATAACTCACATCATACTATCCATACACATCTATACACTAGTAAACATCATCATGACACTATTATAGAAATTTCCTCAACTATGCATCATCTAACTCTCAATGAGTCATCCATACACATCACATCTTCTCTTTGTGTTGCTACAAACTATCTAACACTTAGACAATTTTTTGTCTCTAAATACATAAATGAAATGTTGAATATATATTGCCATAAATCACAACCCTCAAAACATATATCTAACCATATTTCTATCCATATTTCCAGGAACCTCCCCCTTTGGCATTGATGGCAACAATTTGAGAAAATTGGTTAAGTCCCAGAATGATGTCATATATAACAAAAACAAATAAAAGTAACTACACAAAATTGCCTTTAAAACATAGCAATTTTATTCATATTTTGATGGATCATTATATTCCTTATCACTCCTTTACATTGATAAATAAGTACATAAATGTACTCTCCTTACATATACAATACATAATTTCCTTAGAACATACATATGTAATTTTTCTTTACATATTAATCCCCCTTTGACATCAATGACAAAGGTGTCAAAATTTGTATCCAAAACTAGGTAACCTATTGGTGATCAACTTGTTATCTTGGAATAGCAATTTGCATAAATAAGTTTTAGCATGTCCACTTCCCTCTTCTAGTCCTTCTTTATTGTATCAAAAATACTAATTAGTGCACATAGTGCATAAGATGTCACTTCATTGCACTGAAGTCAGTATATGGAAACTTGTCATAGGAAGTCTTAGCTGCAAGACATTCCTCTAGTTGCCTCTACAAAGTGCTTATCTTTGGTGATTAAATTTCTCTAATACTAAAGAATCTCTTTTATGCCTTCTCCTTTTCAAATTCCAAGCCTCTAATTACATCATGGATCTTCTCCACTTCTATTCCATAATCTTCAATGCTGGTATCTAGGAGTTGTAGTTTCATAGTGAGTGCTTCAAGATCACTCAATTTACCATTAATTTGACTCTCAAAGTTAGTCAGATACTTGTATGAAAATGAAGACTATCCATACAATCTCTTCCCTTCACCAATGTGTTTTCTAAGTTCCTTGATGCTTCCATCAAGTTCTTTCAAGTCATTTCTCACATTAGTGCATATAGTATCGAATAGTGATTCATCATACTTTGCCTATGCTTGCACTAAAGCTACTTCTACTAAAGTTGTGAAGTCTTTATCTCAAATCTTCACAAACTCTTTGGTCTTTACATGTAAGTCTATATTAGCTACATTTTTAGTAATTGTTCTTTGCATTTTTTTCAAGACTCTAGTAAGAGTCTTGTCCAAAGACTTTATAGATTTTTTCTTCTCAAACAATTTTCTCAGTGAGCTCATTAATCCCTTCTAATAACCATCATCATCTAATGGCATTGATACTTCTTTTGTTACTGCTACTAATAGAGTTACAATGGGAATAAGTGTAACTACTTTCTTCCTTTCCTCTTCTTTCCTTGCATCTTCTTCAGCTTTCTTCCTTTCCTCTTCTTATTTCTTCTTCTTTTCTTCTTCTACTTTCTTTTTTCTCTCCTCCTCTCCCTTTTCTTATCATCCTCTATCCTATTTTTCTCTACTATCCTCTTTGTTTGTTTCCTCTTCTCTTCTTCTTCTTCATTAGAGCTAGAGTATGTTGTAATATTGTTGATATTGCCAAAAATATTTTCTCCATAACCTACAAAAGGATTATCCTTTGCATCTATAGTTATGTGTGTATTGTGTACTTGCATAGATTCAATACCCATAATAATGTGTAGTGATGAGGGTGCCTATTGTTTCTCTTCTTCTTCTCCCTTGTCAATGGGTAGAGTTTTTTCTTCTACATATACTGGGCCCCCAAGTTTGGATTGTACACTTATCTTTCACACTATAGTCATGAATTTTACAATTTCCTCCTTTGTCTCCTTCCTGACATCCTCATTATTTCCTCCCATAAGAAGAATTTCTCTTCTTTTGTTCCTCACCAAGGGCTCAATACCCTTCAAAATTTTATATGATTCCTCCTTGGTGTCAACCTCACATAGTTTATTTATCATTGTAATCCTCAAATTTAGATCTTCTTTTGATACTCTCTTCTTTCTATTTATTAGCCTATTATATAGTTATTCAGGTATCTTATTCTAAATATTATCAAATTTCTTGAATCTCATAATCATGTTAGTTATAATGCCATTTTTCAATTGCCTTCTATCCATATTACTATACAAGCTATAATACTTATTTAATTGAACAAAATTATCATCATTTATTATTTGCATGTTAAGATTATCTACCTTTGGCTACCATGCTCTCTTTCTAGCTGATGTCCTACCTTCTTATGCATCTTGTTCAACTAGCTTGTCCTTAGCTTCTGCTTCTAATTGTATAGAATCACTTATTTGCATCACTTTTCTTCTTTAACCTAGTCCACTTGTTGTCTACTTGACCCTTTTCTTGGATGATGGTGCAAGTTCCTACTTCACCTTTACTAATGTCTCATATTTCCTCTATGATGTAGGTGCTTCCTGTTGCCATTAACACATGTTTGTTATTAGTGACAAGACTTATTCATATTTTGTATGGTTACCAATTTCATCATTTAGTCTTTAGTGTTTGCCAAGCAATTCAGTGGTTACAAAGTTTCACAATTCATACCGAGCATTCTAGTGGCTACCAAGTGAATTATTGTGCTTCACAGTATATATCGAGTCATCAGTTCTTGTGATGTGAAGCCAGTGTTAACTAAGTGATGGGATGAGTAGTGTTTATCGATTGCAAGCAAGGTAAACATGGTATTTAGTTTCTACCAAGTGACACTATATCTACCAAGTCTCCAATGTTCATCGAGTTCAAAGTTATGTTGAGTGATTACTATGGATAGTGCCTCTACTTATACTAAATGCATGATGATGCCAAGTAATGCAGTGGACATTGAGTAATAGAAATTCACCAAGTCATCTTTTTGAACCCACGTTTCTACATTTGGGCTGACTTAGTAATATTGGTGTTATCTTTTGTTTTGGCCAACCTTGTAATTATGAGAATTGGGATGGTATATATGTAATTTATTGTATCATACCCAAGTATGATGAAATAATGTTTTTGAGAAGAGTGAAAGTGAATGTGATGATCAACATGCGAATGTGAATCGACAGCAAAGTAAAGTGTTTAGCAAGGTCAAATCAGGAGTAGTCAAGTAATATCTATCATGAAGAGGTGATCAGCATCTCAAAGATCTAAATCAGTAATTGAGTTTTAAGTCAAATCGACTTTTTTATCCTAATAGATGAATCAACTTCAAAACCTTTAATAGGGTAGACTTAATAGTCTTTTCTTTAAATCTCTTTACTGAGTGCATACTTCATTGTATATTTGTAAAACCTCTAACAAGGTTGACCTAGCAATCCTAATTGCTCCTAATAGGTTAGATCATCAGAAGTGATTATTGTAAGCCTTAACAGGACAACTTTATATTGATACCCCAGTTTTACTTTCTAATTGGAAGGTTTCTAGGTCACCAAATATTGTGTTCAAAGTGTTATTTAGTTTCTCATGCATGTAGTAGATTATATCTATTAATGATGAATGGATTATGTTATTAAGTGTTGTCAAATTTGTCAAAAGTTTTGAGGTTACTAATTCACCCCTCCCCTCTTAGTAACCAAGCTAGTCTTGATTATTTCAAACAATTGGAATCAAAGCTTTTTGGTTCTCAGGACAAAGTTTGACAGCTTGAGAAAAGATCAAGGACAATGGAGATATTCAAACTTGACAAAGCTATTGACAATGAGAAGCTAGATATGGAGATGGCCATAGCTCAAGGAACCAAAAGAGCATCTTTCCCAATCCCTAAAAAGAAGGAAGGAACTTGCAAAACAAATGAATGACCACCAATATATTAAAGAGAAGATTCAAGACTTTTTCCCCTCAAGTAGTTCATATGAAGCAAATGAGGCAATCAAAGAACTCCTAGAAAAGAATGCTTCCCTATAAGAAGAAGTAAGAAAATTGAAAAGAGAATAGGAAATTCAGTCAATAAGATTGTGTGAAATTTTGGAACAAAGAAATAAGGAAAATGAAAACTTGAATGCAAGAAACAATGAAACTCAAAACCAATCCCTTTAGCAAGAAAGTATTATCAATCAGCTCTCCAATGCAAATGAAGAAATCATGACTTTGAGATTTGAAAATGAAAGGTTAAGGAATGATTTAAGCACTAAAAGCCAAATCAATGAAAGATTGAAAGTTGATCTAAATTATGAAAAGCAACTCAATGAAAGAATAATGAAATCCCAAGCAGACATGGATCAATTGAATCAACAAAATGAGCATAATCCTTATAGGCAATAGGGCAAAGTAGGACTTGGATACAAAGAAGAAAGTGAATCCTCCAAACAAGGTGCTCAAAGGAATCAAAGACCTACTTGCAAAAACTATGGTAAGATAGATCATACATCAAACAAATGTTGGAGTAATGGAAAGGTAAAATTCATAGGAAAATGCTACAATTGTAGTCAACATGGTCATAAAGCCAATGAATGCAAGGAGAAACCAAAATTTGAAGGCAAATGTCACAAATGCAAGAAACAAGGTCACAAGGTATCTGAATGTAGATCTAAACCATTCAATCTAGCTAAACAATTTATAAAAGTGGCTACAATACTTGGTGTAGATGTCATTGCTATGGAGAATATGGACACATTGGCATAAACTATGCAAGACATCACTTAAGAAGAAAGAATAGTACAATAAGATGTTGCACATGTACTAAACTTGGTCATATAGCTAAGAATTGCATGAATATAGGTAGAGTTGAAGATGAAAAGAAAGAAAAAGTTGATAACATTAGGAAGTAGATGAGACAACAATGGATTCCCAAATCTACCAAGCAAGCTAGTTCAAGTGATGATGGTCATGTCACTCAAGAAATGGGTGACTCCACCATTTCCAATTAAGTTCTTAAGGAAGAACTAGAATTGTATCTTCAAAGTCACATCTTAAATAGTTCCAATAGAAAAGGATGCAAAAGATCCAAATGAATATTTCAAATATAGAGGAATCACAATAGGTCAACATTAGTATTTACTGAGCAACATTAGATCATATCGAGCGAGGTTAGGAGTAAAAAAGTTTTGTTTGGTCGTTGAGTTACAAAGTTCTACCAAAAAATCTTCATAGATAGTGGATGAGAGCCTATCAAGCACTATGTCATTATGGCTCTCATCATACTGAGTATTAATGGGAAATTTTTGTCAAAAGGAAGAAATTTGACTCCATTTCCACCACAAATTTAGTATATCCAGAGTAGAGTGATTTGAAGAGCATTCAAGTGATCTTGAGTAGAGTTAGCAGTGAAGTTATTTTGAGGAATTTTCTTAGCCTATTGAGCAATCATGGCATCCACCAATAGTAGCAGCAAGATAAAGAAAGGATCGGAGATGTTGGTACAAGGTGTTGAGTGGAAGGTCCCAAATTTCAAATCGATGCTAGCAATTATAGAATCCCTCGACCCCAATGGAACTCAGTCACAAATTCCACCAAAGGTACTCCTTATCAATGATATTCATACTCATTTCAAATGTGTTGTGCCCTAGGAAAACTTTGTGTGGATAGAACTCTTAAGCTCGAGCACAAACATCTAGAGGAAAAATGCTTAACCCATATTCTGTAGATGCCAATAAACTTTTAGATAAAATGGATTAGATATATCTTGAGCCATGTACATAATGGTCAGTTGTGGTTAGAGCAACCAGTTCTAATTACAAAGAAGATGATTCATAGAATTGCGAGTCTCCCTATGCTTAAAAAGGCTAAAGTTACTAAAACCCTAGGTCAGGATAAGCTATAGAAGAAAACACTAGCCGAGTGGGATGAAAAAGGATTGAAAATTAGTAATGTATCTGATGTGGAACTCATATTTGGCATTCATATTATTGCACATAAGATATACAACTCTAGTTGACCAAATAGTATTTCATGTGAAGTTGAGGACCTAGCATATAAGGTTGTAAAGAAGAATTTGGAATGTGATTTAGCAAATTTAATGTTGAAGCAACTGAATAAGAACATGGAAAGCATTAGGACATCAAAAAATAATCAATGCAAATTTGGTTCTTTGTTGACTTGTTTGTTCTTTTATGTTCAAAAGTTTTTTTTTCCTTCAAAAGGCATAGTATAATAGAGAAAGGACACTCCAGCTTTGTATCAGATCAATGAGTTTATTATAGGAATGAGTGAAAATTTTGATAGCATAATGGATAATTATTTTGAAGTCTTTAAGGAAAATATGAATAACAGGTTCTAGATTCCCCAAAAATTAGTTGAAGACTACAAGGATGATATTAGTTTCACAATTGAATATGACAGAGTATACATTCAAGTAGTAAGGCCTACAAAAGTATGGGTGAAACCTCTTCCTTATGAGGTTAATATTGATGAAACAAAGGAGATAATTGAAGCCCTAGTAAATGAGCATGTAGATCCAAAGGTACCTATCTTTGGAACATATGATGAAGCCAAAGCTAAAATAGAGCTTGAGATCAAGCTTCCATAGGTGGTAAACAAACGTAAGAGGAGGATATCTAAACTAAAAATAGCTAGTGCCCATCTTATGATTACTGAGGGCAAAGGTGAAGATGAAGAATTTGAGAATGAAGAAGGAAAAAAAAAAGATCCTGTAAGAAAGGAAGGCAAGGTGATTATCACCAAGCCACCCAAGGCCTCTACAACTATGTTCACAAGAAGATCCAAGAAGAAAGGAGGCAGTGAAATTGTATTTAGTAATCCCCCTATCACCTTCTAGGAAATATTGAAGCAATTGGAAGAAGGTGTAGGTATTAAAAATTTTAAAGCATTGAAATATAAAACTAGAACTGATGCAGAGAAGATGTAGATTGAGGATTTGGTTTTGATAAAGATGGGAAAATGGAAATATTCCACTAATCAAATTGCCCCTCAAATTTTTGATGAGCTATTAATAAGGTTAAAGCCAAGATGAGAATCAACAATGCAAATAGCCAAGGATGTATATGAACAATCTTTGAGACAGTTTCTACCGAGTCTTACCAATGCTGAGGTAAAGGAAGCAATGAAGAAAAATGAAGATAAGATGACAATTAGATTGCATACTTGTTTAATTTTGGTGAAAGATATTGGGCATGTAGTCAAGGATGCTACATCTATGTGGAAAAATATTTTTCTTTTGCATAAACCTAGTGAGAATCCAATGGAAATCAATGATGATGATGATGATAGTGACAATGATGAAGATAATGAAGAAGACAATACTACTTGTGTCACTATAGATGCTAATGAATATCAAGAATTGATAAAGGATGGTGAAGAAGAGAAAGAGGAAGAAGTTGAAGAGGAAGTTAAGGAAGAAGAAGGAGAAGAAAATGATCCATTCACAATAGTAACGGCTATCATAGCCTCCCTTCCTCACTCTCCAGTAATAACAGCCACATCATCAGGCATGGAGACAACTTTAGCAAGTGTGATTATGACCACAATAGATACATCATCTGCCCAATCACTCCTTGCTCCCTCTCAGATCCAAGTATCACTAATGGAAGTTTCTACCACTTCATCCACCAAGCTCTAGCCCTCCTCTTCTTCAGCTCCCAAGTCAGGAACATCAACAGTAAGTGTAGCATACAGTTCTACAATTTTGTTTACTTTAATTTTACTTGCTCCAGTAAGTGCTCTAATTGTAAATACTTCTATCAACATTCCACCTATAATTACATAAATTTTGGATTATTTTAGTGCCCTAGTTAGCATTCCTTCAGTAGGCACTGTACAAGTTTTCACTGCAAGCCCTATTGTTTCTACTATTGTTTCTATTTGCAAATCTAAGGCATTAATGTCAAAAGTTGAAGCAAAGACACCACTTAAACTTCTGATTAGTGGAAAAGAAATTGAGGAAGATATATATTTGGATAAGGAGATTGAAATTCCTAAGTTATGTTTTGATAATGCTACTATTGAATAAATGAGAATAGTTAGCCAACTACTTGAGAAGAAGGCTAAGTAGAAGTAGTTAAGAGAAGAGAGGGACAGAGAATTCAAAATCATTGAGAGTGCCAAGAATATTTTGATAGAAGCTATAGGCATTGATGTTGATTCCTCTCAACATACTTTGTTATAGTTAGAAGAGGTGGTAAATAAATTCAATGAGGATTATACTAGCCAAGATAAGATGATAGAAAAAGCAGAGAAAAAGTTTGACAATAAAGTGCTTGAGCACATTGCTCAACATATTGCTATTCATCAACTAGAGCTCTCCTCAATTTTGGAAAATCTTGAAAATTCTTTTAGAAATGTAACATCTCTTTTTTCTAAGCTATGTGATGTTACTGAGTATACAAAGGAAATAAAGGGTAAATTGGGTAAGATTGATGAGGATCTAAAGACAAATGCTAAAAAGTTGTAGCTTAACCCCAGTTCAAGCTCTACAAATCACATGAGAGTTAAATTCCTATCAGATATGCAGGCAAAGTTATTGAGAGAGGAAACGAGGATCTAGTCTACACTTATAGACATCTAGAACATGATCCTTCCTATCATGGATACAATACAAAAGCACATTACTTATTCAAAAACATTGATCCATGGTAACAATTTTTCAATTGCAAATCATATGATTCAACTCTCAACAGAAGTCCAAGTTGCACTTCAAACCTACAAAATTTTTCAAGAAAACTGGGATAAAGCATTAGCTCTTATTCTTAAGGTACACTCTGAGTTTCTCTCACATTGTGGTGTCTTGATATAAGTAGATTATGTAGAAATCTTTGGCATTATTGTCAAAAAGGGGGAGAAGAGATATTTTTTGGAGAGAGACATGTATATAAAGAGAAGAAATATTTGTATATACACTCAGTGTAATATTATGCCTAATATAATATGTACATTGTATGGGGGAGATATGTGCAAATGTATATACAATAGAATTACAAAGACAAATTTTGAAAAATCAAAAATCAAAATCAGCATGACACTATACATGAGTTTTGGCAAATAAGTTTTTTTTGTCACTAATGCCAAAGGGGGAGATTGTTGGAATTAACTCATGTCTTTTATTAGTGACAACACTTATTCATATTTTGTATGGTTATTGAGTTCATCATTTATTCTTTAGTGTTTGCCAAGCAATTCAGTGGTTACCAAGTTTTACAGTTCATACTGAGCATTCCAGTGGCTACCAAGTGAATTTAGGTAGTCTATGCTTCACAATATCTACCAAGTTATTAGTTCCTATGATGTGAATCCAATGTTAACCAAGTGATGGGATGAGTAGTGTTTACTGAGTGCAAGCAAGGTAAACATGGTATTCATTTTCTACTGAGTGACACTATATCTACCAAGTCTCCAATGTTCACCGAGTTCGAAGCTACATTTAGTGATTAGTATGGACCATGCCTCTACTTCTACTAAATGCATGATGATGATTAATTCAGTGGATGTTGAGTATCAAAAATTCACCAAGTTAGCTTTCTGAACCCGAGTTTCTACATTTGGGTCGACTCAATAATATTAGTGTTATCTCGTGTTTTGGCTAATCTTGTAATTATGAGAATTGGGATGGTATAAATGTAATGTATTGTATCATACTCAAGTATGATGAAGTGATGTTTTTGAGAAGATTGAAAGAAAATGTGATGATCAGCATGCGAATGTGAATCAAGAGCAAAGTAAAGTGTTTAGCAAGGTCAAATCAGAAGCAGTCAAGTAATATCTATCACAAAGAGGTGATTAGCATTTCAAGGATATAAATCAAAAATTGAGTTGTAAGTCAGATCTGTTGTTTCATCCTAATAGATGAATCAGTTTCAAATCCTTTAATAGGGTAGACTTAATAGTCTTTTCTTTAAATCTCTTTATTGAGTGCATACTTCATTGTATGTTGGTAAAACCTCCAACAAGGTGGACCTATTAGTCCTAATTACTCCTAATAGGGTAGATCATTAGAAGTGATCATTGTAAGTCTTGATAGGCCAACTTTATACTGCAGTATTGAAGTTTTGTGGGTATCATCCCCACCCCAGTTTTACTTTCTAATTAGAAGGTTTCTAGGTCACCAAATATTGTGTTCAGAGTGTTTTTCAGTTTCTCATGCATACATTAGATTAGATCTATTAATGATGAATGGATTATGTTATTAAGTGCTAAATTTGTCAAAAAAAATTAGGTTACTGATTCACCCCTCCCCTCTTAGTAACCTAGCTAGTCTTGATTATTTCCAACACTTCCACCTCTGGCTACTTCCTTGGATGATCACTTCTTGTTCTCATGGGTTGCACTTGCGCAACTACTATATATGTTGCAATAGGGGCTTGAACACATGGTTGTGCTATTGTCACACCTTTTGAAGGTTCTGCAATAGCAATAGGAGCTGCTGCTATCACTTTAGACTATCCACTTGCTTTCATTTCTAGCACAATGTCTTTGAATTTATTAAATTCCTCTTTGGTCATGCTTGATTCCTTTAGGGTGGAATCTATCATTTTTTCCACTTTCCACTTTCTTTTCTTTCCTTGAAGTTTAGACTAAACTGATCTCATTTTCTCCTCACAGCTTCCCCATCTAGGGCACTTCGTGTCCTTCTCTAATTGGAGTATGATTTGCACATACTCTTCTATGATCTTTGCACTCATCTCATATCCCATGGGTTCAATGAACTTAACCCTTGGTACCATAGCTTCCATATAGGTGTTATCAATCTCCACCATGAAAGATATCTCTTCCTTGTACTTTTTTACCATTAAGGGGATATTTTATACCTCTATTTCATTTCAAACTAGAAACTTTTCATCATTCTATTAATATCATCATCTTTGAAATTATCTAGCGTATATCTATAGTATTGAGTCACCAATTTTATTGTGCACTCATTACTATCCCAATATGTTACTCTTGGGGACTTCTTTGTAGCATAGAAAAACAAATGTTGTCCAATAATTGGAGTCTGATAATCTCATAGAGATCAACTTTTCTCCCTTGAGCTACCATTCCATAGGCCACATGTAAACATCTAGCTAGTACTAAGTTAACCCTTGATCCATGGTCAAACTTGTACCCTAGTATCTTGCTTAATGACTTTACTCCTTTGTCTTGACTGAAGTCTAATTTCATGCTTCTTCCATCAAACCTAGTATTCAATTTTGTCTCAACTATTTTTCTTATATTCTTCTCATTGATAGGATTACATCCCTCATTACTCAATCCTATGACCTTGTGAATTAGGTCATTTTCAATAACTATCTACACATCTCCTAGCCATAACAAATCATCATGTACCCTATTCAGAAAAATTTGGGTCCAATATTGATTATCAAACTCCATATATAACATATATTATACAAAATTCAACTCACTTAAGTGCACATTTTCAGATTTCAAAGATAGGTCACTATTACACATGGTTCTCAAATCTTTTTGAATATCTTCATCTCCTATGCTTTGAATCTTACAGTGGATATAACTTCTAATATCCTTAACATGAAGCACATTCTCTAGAACTTATGAAAATGTGTCCAATGGGTCATCCAAAAGTGAAACAAATGGATTTTTCTTGAGCACATACCATAATCTATCACTCACATCTTAGACAATCTCTCTAGCCATTGTAAAGCAACTATATGCACTGAAAAACTTAGATTAAACCATCACAAAATACCTTAAAATTATGTTTTAGGGCTTATACAACATTGTGCTCCAAAGACTTCTCTTCACACTTCACTTTGCTATCAAATCACTCTTCAATTTTCTTAACACACTTTGCATGAATAAATGGTATATAAATTTTTTTACAATCCTTAAATAATTTCAAATTAGACAATACATTTGAAGGATTTGATCAATACAAACCCATAAAGCCCTCGAATACATGCATGTAAAAAACCTATCATAGAAGAAAAAGATAAGAGGAGGAAAGGGTTTTTTTCTAAAAATGTGCAAATTGTATTCTCAAAAATAAAAAAGATGTATGATTATTACAAAAGATCAATCCTTATAAAAGGAGATTGAAACCGAAAAGGATAACATAAAAGGTAAAAGATATTTAATAATTACTAATTAATTATTAAATAGAGATGCAAAAGGTGCATAAAGTAAAATCTTAAGAAGGGAATAAAGAAAAATTTAATAAGTAAAATTAAATTAATATTTTAATCTAATGCCACCCCCCCCCCCCCCCACACCACCAAAGATGAGCAATAATGTGGCTACAAACAATGCAAAAAGAGCAAGGAAACCTCAATGCAAATTTGAAAGCAAACTTGGGTCTTGGAAATAAGGCTTGATGAGGTACCAAATCACAACTAAATATCTATGAAATAGAGAAATAGAGAAAACCTAGTGGGAATAAAATCTACTCCAAAAGAAATAGCATGAAAAATAAGGACTTATTACTGAGACCCCGCAAGGACAACTTCCTTCACCCCAAAAATACAACATGACTAAAGATACTACGGGGATGCAAAAGATTTTGTTAAGATGTTTGCAACCTATTCAGTAGTAGGAATATACTCTAAGGTCAAGGCACCATCCTAAATGAGATGCCTGATGAAGTACATGTGAAGCTCAATGTGCTTGGTCTATTGATACTCAACTTGGTTGCATGAAATGTGTATAACACTCAAATTGTCACACCATAGAAAAATGGGACTATTAGGAGAAAATCCAAACTTTTTCATCAACTATCAAAGCTACAAAACCTATTGACTAGCCAATATAGCTGCCCTAAATATTGCCTTTGTAGATTATAATCCATGAGAATTTTTCTTCTTGCAAGACCATGTGATAGGACTAGAACCAAGAAAAAATACAAAGCTAGAAGTAGACTTGCAATCATCAATATCACTAGCCTAATCTGAATCTATGTAACCAATAATATGAGGATCTCCTAGTGTGTAGTGAATCCTATAACATGTTGTACCTCTAATATACCTCAAGATACATTTGGAAGCTTGCTAATGACTCTCATTAGGATCATGGGAAAATCAAGAGAAATTTCCAACTACAAAGAATATATCAGGACATTTGTGTGTTAGGTTCAGCAAACTACCCACAAGTTGTCTCTATAGAGTGGAATCCATTATAGGAGTAGAGAAAGTGATAGATAAAACAAAACTTGACTAAAAAGGTGTGGGGGTAGACTTGTAATCAAGTATGTCAAATCTCTAAAGCATATTAAGAGCATACTTTTGTTGTAGTATGGTTATCCCATCTAAAGACTGAACAACTAGTAGGCCTAAAAAATAGTGCAAAAGTCCAACATCTATCATCTTAAACTACTCTCTCAATGTTCATTGAACACCCTATATTATGGAGACTAAGCTTCCTATGATGATGAAGTCATCAACATAAAACACCAGTATCAATAAGTCAGTCCCATGATCTTGAATGTAAATTGTAGGATCAGAGAGACACCAAGTGAACTATAAAGCAAGCAAGAAGGAATCCATCTTCTTATACTGAGCCCTAGGGGCCTATTTGAGACCATATAAAGACCTCCAAATTCAACATACCAATGAAGAGTCCTACACAAAACTATGAGGTTGCTCCATATATATCTCCTCATGAAGGTCTCCATGCAAAAAGACACTCTTCACATCTGTCTAAAAGACTATCCATCCTTGTGAAGCTATTAGAGAGAGTACAAGATGAATAGAATTCATCTTGGCAATAGGGGAAAAGTTCTCAAAGTAATAAATGCCCTCAACCTATGAAATAACCTTTGCAAAAAAATGTGATTTTTACTATCAACAGAACCATTTGTATCATACTTAGTATGGTACACCCAATGGCTCTGAACCAACTTTCTTCTTTTTGGAAGAGGACAAAGATCCCATGTGTAGTTCTTCATTAAAGAAGAGTACTCATCATCCATAGCCCTATCCCACTTTGACTAACTTGTCTCCTATAAAAAACTTTGAGGATCATCTAAAATGGCATGAATCAAAAGGCCACTACCAATAGTCTAAGCATGCGTGTGATGAGTATCTGTACGATCACCTGTCAAATGTCCAACTACATCAACAGTATCATGATCCCACTTGGGAACTTGCAAAACATCTATTAGAGGTGGTGAAGGGGGGTCAATGTCAAGACCTTCCACAAGGATGCATAATCTGATGGAGGAATAAGGGAAGTACTGGGTAGTGAGGAAGAAGCTAAAGATGGAGCATAATGCTCATCAAACTAAACATCTCACCAAAACAAGACATCTCTAGAATTAGGATCAAACAAATTGTACACCTTAACATCCTATGGTAGCCAACAAAAATAAGCAGTTGACTATTCTTCTCCATGGATTTCCACTGAGCATCTAGAATAAATGCCCAAGCCTCACTACCAAAAATTTGAAAAGTAGAAACATCAGGCTTGACATGAGTCTATGCCTCCTCAAGAGTCAAGTGTTGCAATACTTTATGAGGCATCTAATTTTGAATATAGTTGGCACAATTGACAGCCTCATCCAAAAATGAAGAATTCATAGCTTGAGACTATGTCATACAATTGGCCATCTCCCATAATGTCCTATTCTTTCTCTCTACAACCCCATTCTACTGTGGGGTGTGGGGAACTATGAAATAATGTTGTAAACCATTCTCAATACAAACATTTTTGAAATACTAATTCACATATTCTCCCCAATGTTAGTACATATATGCCTAACTAAAAGACCATACTACTTCTCCATAAATGTCTTAAAGATTCAAAATGAATCAAAGATATCAGACTTGTACTTCAAAAGGTACACCCATGTGCATCTTGAGAAGTCATCAATGAAGGTGAGCACATATCTAGCACCTAAAAAAGATTGAGTGGGAAATGGCATAATATCACTATGTATCAACTCCAATGGTACCTTATCACATTTGGATCTACATTCTAGAAAAAGATCTTTGTGATGTTTTCCAAGTGCACAACCTTGACACACACTGTCAATATAAGAGATCTAAGGTAACCCAATCACTAGCTCTTGTGTACTTGTCTGTTGTAGATATTTGTAGTTGACATGGCCAAAATGCTCATGCCAAAGCTTTCTCACTATGTCTACATGAACAATGAGAGAAAAACCTATAGAATCAGAGCTCTCAAAGCCATCGAACTCATATAAGTGAGACTGAAGATCAACACTCCCTATAGAAATAACTAAGTCAAGATCATGGAGGTCTTGAATAACCACATCATGTGGTGAGAACTCAACTATCTTTCTAGATCTTGAATGAAAAATCTAAAAGATAGGATGGAGGTTCATAGAAATGGCTAGAACCAAGAGAAGATCTTATAGTGAACCACGATAGTTCCTAAACTATGACTAAAAGTTGAGAAGAATCACCAACTACAATTTGTGTAGTAACACACTGATCAAGTGAGGTAACCAAATTAGGTGAGTGTTTTATATGAGGTGGACCTCCAAAATCAAGAATCCAAGTAGCTATAGAGGATAATACTCATGCAGAAAGAGCATGTCCTTTCCCTAAGGGAGGAGGTGGTGGCTTTAGAGAAATAATATTGTGTTGTTGCATCACCTCCTCTAAATCCTCAAGATGTTTCCAACACCTAGAAATTAGATGTCCTTCGTTGCCACAAAAAATACAAGGATCACCTATGAACTTCTTAGTCTTGGAGGAAGACTCACTAGAATTAGAAGGTTTACCCTTCTAATAGGAATACAACTTTGAGCGTCAAAAACTTCTCTTCACACTTTACATCATTGTCTAATTGCTCTTCAATTTGCTTAAGATACTTTGCATGAATAAATGGTACACACAATTTTTTTTATGATGCTTAAATCATTTCAAATTAGATTGTACATTTGAAGGATTTAATCAATACAAATCCAAAAATTCCTTGAATTCCTACATGTAAAAAACCTATCGCAGAAGAAAAAGACAAGAGGAGGCAAGGGTTTTTCTCTAAAAATATGCAAATTATATTCTGAAAAATGAAAAAGATGTAAGATTATTAGGAAAGATCAATCCTTATAAAAGGAGATTGAACCCCAGAAGGGTAACCTAAAAGGTAAAAGCTATTTAATATTTAATAATTAATTATTAAATAGAGATGCAAAAGATGCATAAAATGAAATCTTAAGGAGGGAATAAAGTGAATTTAATAAATTAAATTAAATTAATGCTTTACTCTAATGGCATCAAATGTGTATCTACCACAAATTCAAATATTTTCTATGTTTACTAGTAAGCTAAATTCCAGCTCACAAAAATCATATCTAGACTTGCATACTTGACCATAGTTTTCTCTCTATGTCCTTTACCTTCTATTAATGGCACAACTTCCAACTCTCTCTCTCTCTAACACCAGTTCTGACCAACTAATGCACTACTTCTTCTAAAACTTCTTAATTCAAGTAGGATGAGTAAAAAAATGTTCGATGACTTCAATGTCTTATCAAGTGCATCAAAATACTATTCCTCAAAAAAAGTGTATAAGAGCTTTCTAGATCCTTAGTTGTTACAAACAATTCTTTATATTCATCAACATGTTCTTTGATTGGTTCCTTCTAACTGTTATCACTACCATTATCATTGCTTTTATCATTTCTATTGTTATCCCTTTATTAGTTGGGATTCTTATTAAACTTTCTTTTGTCCATTTTGCAACATCTAATTGTGTGTCCAAATTTATTACATAACTAACATATAGGTGTATTTCTTCTCTGATTTTCTCCATTCTAACTTTCAAGTGCTTTACAATTCCTTGCAATGTGTCCAAGATTGTTACACTTATAACACACAAACTAGTTCTTTTTTCCATTAGGTTTCTCTCCATTATTGGATTTGTTATGTGATCTCTCTCTTTCATTACTTGTAGCATTAGTGTTCCTTAACATTCTACTATTTGCATTATTACCATCAAACTTAGGTTTCTTACATTCTAATGCTTTATGTCCATAACCATGACAATTATAACAATAGAAATCAGTAATAGGTTTAAAATAATTACTTGTGCAATCTCTTTTCATATGTCCAACATCATTGCATATGAAGCACCTACCTCTAAAATCATGTCTTAGATCCTTGGGTGGTTCATCTTGCTTAGGTTTATTAACTTGCTCTATTTTATTTGGTTCATCATGTTTCACTAAGAAATCAACTAATTTAACTTCCTTTGATACTTTAATAGATGTGCTTGATTCTACCTTACTCAGATCAGATTCTTTAGGGGATTCAATAACTAGATTTGATTCTCTTTTGATTTCAACTTTCTTGGCTAATTTTTCTCCAATAGGATATCCAAGTCATGTCTTGTCATAAGAAGGTCTCTGGTGAAATATTTATTCATCTATCTTCGCACTACTAGAATAAAGCTTCTCTAATTGTTTCTTAGCTTGTGTTGATTCTCCTTTCACAATGATATTGTATTTTTCTAATCTTGCATCCTTAATCTTGATAGTATCTAGTTCAGATGTGACTTGACTTAACTAGGATCTAAGATCTGGATTCTTAGTTTTCAATTCAGGTTCATTCTTACTACCATTTTTCTTAAGACTTAACTTAAGCTCAACATTTTTTAGTTGATGTTTGAAAACCTCATTTTCTTTCTAGAGATTTCCTACTTCATCATTGTAACTAGTCTACACAATTGATTACTTTCTAGATTTCATATCATCAAACTTGTCTTTCAATTTTCCAATGAAGACTTTTGAATCTTCATATCTATCTTTCAAGATATCTCTCTCTTGAATAAGAAGGTCAATTTGTTCAATAGCTTCTTTAAGGTTTTTCTTCAACTATTCCATATCTCTAGGGACTTTACTCAAGCTGTTAAATTTCTTCAGAGTAACTATGCTCTGGTACCAATTGTTAGAAACAGATAATACTGAGAGGGGGGGTGAATCAATATCTATAAAAATTTTCCCACAACTAAATATTATTAATTACTTTATAGCTTGTATATGAAAGTAAACCAATAATGTTGAATAGTAAATGTATCCATACACATAGAGAACTCATAACACCATTATTTGTCAACTAGGGAAAACATGGCCAAAGAAAAACCCCAGTGGGGATGATTCACTAAACAAGAGGATCATGTTAAGGATATTGACCCTATTAAGAGTCTATGAAAGACATATAATGTCTCAAGTTCTTGTTAGAGGACTAGACCTTGTTAGAAACCTCAACCCTATTAGGAGTTGGTAGATCAAATACAAAGTATGTAAGAAGATCCCACTTCCCTAACATGCAATTATACAATTCAATCCTTCACAAGAATAGATATACATGCAATAATTTTTCTCTACTATAATTTACACTTTCTCTAAATATACATCAAGTTTAGTTCACATATCATCTCATTGACTTCATATCAATCAAAAATATCACATAGATCATACACATGTTGCACACTTCTTCTCCACTTAACTGTGCAAGATAAGATCTTTACTTACACTTGGAAAATTAGTAAATCTTTTCTTAGTCAGTTTTCATGTCTTCACACGCTTGACATAATATAAAATAACTTATGGAATAATATCCACATAGTTAGCTCATCATGACTTAGTAATTATTTTGTTGCCAAAATAACTCCTCAAGTCATGCAATCCAATTCTCTACTATGCTCTATTTTACTCTATGTAATACTTGTATTAGTATTTCAATCATAACTTGAACTATAGTATCTATACACATCTATGCACCAATACACATCATCATAACACTATCATAGAACTTTCCTTAACTATGCATAAGCTAACTCTCAATGAGTCATCTGGATACATCACATATGCTCTCTATATGTTGCACACTATGTAACACTTTGACAATTTTCTATCTCCAAATGCATAAATGAAATGTTGAATATATGTTTCCATAAATGAAAACTCTCAAAACATCTATTTGACCATATTTTCAACATGTTCAATCTGACTTGACATTTATTTCATATATATGAAATGTTGAGATGTGGATTGAATAGTGAGTAAGTGTTGAAGAAGACAAGATGCAAATAGAGAAGGATATTTGATTAAGGGTAGAATATCCAAGGATCTACAAAGAATATTTTGATTAGGAAGGATCCAGAGGATAAACCAAAATAGTAATTTGAATCTACAATCTAGTTGCTTCATAAATCAAGTCAATCATTTTTACTCCCTAACAATTGAAGCAGTGAAGAAATCTCTTAACAAAGTTGACTTAATGGTCATTTTATAAATCCTCTAGCAAGGTGACATTTCTAGATTGAGGTGTCTTAAGAGCTCTAACAAGGCCACACCTAACATGGTGATTTAAATCCTTTAAAATGGTCACAACTAATAGTTTCTTTTGTAACCTTTAATAGGGTTGGCTCCTAATATAGCTCACTTCATAAGAGTGAAAAGTTTTAACTAGTTGCATTGGTGGTTTTCCTAAATTGGGATTCCACATTAAATCTTGGTGTCTTATGTGTTCATGTTATTTTCTTATTTATTTATCTTTCTGCAACTAAGTTACTAAAAGTAAATGCATATTAATATATCAGATTTCTTTGTTGACCATATTATGGTGGATTTCTAGTGTTAATCAAGTTATGTGTTTCAAGGAAGTTATTGTCGACAACTAAGGGATTTGGAATTGCTTTAGTGATAACTAATTCACCCCTACCCTCTTAGTTAATCTTATATTTCCAATAGCCTCATCAAAGATCACTACCCTATGACATTTAGTGACTATAAGGATCAATTCAATTTGGCATGCTTAAGAATGTTTGAGTGATCAACAGGATGAGACTCAGAGGTAATAGAGTAGAATTATGTAGTTAAAAATGAAATATAAATGGAAGAGTAAATAATTTAATTTTTTTTGATTGCAAGAATGGATTGTAGTTTTGGCTACCAATCCTCCTTACAAAATCTCTTTGATTAGGGGAGACACGCATTCAATTTGTCCAAAAATCTTCAATCAACAATTTCAAAGCTTCATTAATTTATTTATCATTTCACAGTAGTCTATTGCTAAATGATTATAACTCATTTTTGTTGGAACTTCCACTCATGTATGCCTTACCATGGCTCTCCTTAGAGTGCCTCTACTGATTTTCAATGTTTTTCTTGTCTTTCTCATGAGTCAAGCTTTCTTCATTTGGGTTCTTATTATTATTGACATGAGTACATTTCTTTTGATATTACTATCTTTGATGTGTAATTTAGAACCCACTTTTTCATATGCACTCATTAGATTCTTTACAATGCTTTTTTTTTACATATCCATTGTTCTTAGCCCAAGAATCTTCATGATGGGACTAAATTTCAAATTCTTGATCATTTCAACAAATAATTGGCATTGACCTATCACATTTAATTCTTTAAAGAATAATCTCCACATAAAATTAACTTTTCTTTGACAAGTCCACTTGCTAATCTTGTCAAGCATTGATTTCAAAATGTTAGTATCAATATCAATCAAATATTTTTGTATTTTTATAAAAAACTCTAGAAGGTTTTATAATGTCTTACATTCCATCAACATTTTGAACATCAACATAAGGTTGACTGAATGTTGTACCTTGAATAGAAGATGACGTGACTTGGCAATAAGATGTAAAAGATAGAATATCACCTACTTGATATGTTGATTTTGTGCCTTCAACATGACATGATGGAGTGTGTACATCTTTGGACATAGAAATTGGCACCTCTTCAACATGAGATGATGATATGACTCTAACACTGGAAGATGGAATAGCTTCACAATTTAATTATCTTGTTGAGCATAAGAGTCTCATTCATTCTCTGTCTTTCCAATTCTTCCTCTTTGTTTCTTTGTATTGGTGGTTTGTGTTCCTCTTTGAAAGAAAATTCTTCATTATTGCATTGAGATTTTCTTTGTTAATATAGTAGTTTCATTTTATCCCTTTTAATTTCCAAATTTCTCACCCTTTTTTTCCATTGTTTAAGTTTTTGGTTTCTTCCTTGGCATGATGATGATTTCTACATGTCCAATTATTTAAACATCTGAATTACTTATAATTTTTAAATAACAAATCATTCAAATACATATACAAATTATAATTATTTCAAATAATACACAATATATATTAAACAACTTGTAAAATTATAATACATTAAAATTTCTAACCATTTCCAAACAACAATTCATTCAAATAAACAAATTTCAATAATTTCAATGAATTCACTATATATTAAACAACTTGTCAAATTATAATGAAATTTATATCTATAGTAACAAAGAATATTAAAAAAGGAGTGCACTAACCTTTTCTATACAAAGAATATTCAAAAACCCTTCAAAAAGTGTATCTAATAATAGAATTTGGTGTTTATTACCTTCCAACACCATGAAACCTATATTTTTTGTAAGAATGACATAACAAAATATAGACAAAAATGGATAATATGTGTCAATAGGGACCTAAACTTTGTTTGTAAATTTTTTTTGGTGTTTTCACATAGTGTGTGCAAGTACTAGAGTGCATACACACTATGTGGAAACTCTCTCTCTCTCTCTCTCTCTCTCTCTCTCTCTCTCTCTCTCTCTCTCTCTCTCTCTCTCCTTCCTTTCTCCCTCCTCATCCCCTAATTTCTCTTACTCTCTTTGTTAGAAAGGATGAGGTTTCTATTGCACCAAAAGACTAACCTATTAATGCCTGATACAACCAATAATCTTATAGAACCATAGAAGGTGGTTAAGCCATGTCGTGAACCCTGTAAGGGATTTTGGAACACTTCCAACAATCCCCCTCTAGCATCACTCACCATGACTTATAGGATTCAAACCTATGACCAACCTATGATACCAATTGTTAGAAAGGACAAAGTTATCATTGCACCAAAAGATTGACCTATTAATACTCGATACAACCAATAATCTTATAGAACCACAAGATGTGGTTAAGCCATGTCACAACCTACAAGGGATGTTGGCCCACTTTTAACACTCTTACTCTACCTTAATCCCTATCTCTCTATCTTTGCATCTTATCCATGTTCTTTCCCCATCCCCTTCTCTCTCCATCCTCTCTTTCCCCCCCACTCTCTCCCCATCCTCTCTCTCTCTCTCTCTACATCCTATCCCCTACTATCTCCCCATCCTTTACTCCCTCTCACCCTTTACCCTCTCTCCCTATCCATCCTCTCTATTTAAATACAAGGTTTATAGAGTGTGTGTACACTATAGCACATGGGAGATATGTAAGCCTTGAATTTAAAAATGATTTACATAGGACATGCATGTTATTGTAAGAATTGGATAAAACCAAGCCGAAGGCTTGAATTTTCCTTAGGGATCCAACCCAAAGGTTTTGTGGCTCTAAACTAGTCTGAGATGTGTTTTGCAACAAGCATACAAAAAATTCTTGATTTTTCTTTGATGCTCTCCTTCAAGTTTCCTTATGGTTGAATATCAATAAAATTAGGTTACATGATATTGTAGATCTTTATGTTATCTATATAAAGATATAATATATTTCAAATTCACACTATTTCAAGCCTTTCAATTATAATTTCTTTTGAAAGTATGTCCATTTTCTCTCAAAATTCAACATGTACTAATTGGGCTGTAGATTTTAGCTCGTTCATTGAATTTCACAAGTTATTTTTTTAGAAACTAGACTCATTGTACACACTTTGAAAAAAAGAAGCTTTAATTTTGGATTATTTTTCAATAATTTCTAGGGGAAGCAAATAGATATTTGACATTTTTAGGATGTGTCCACTTACAAAATTTACTTAAAAAATACACATTATAAAATTAAACAAAAAATTTAGGATAAACTACATGGTGTTAGGTAACTTTTGATTAGAGGGATTAAAGAATTTCAAAAAAAAAAAAAAAAAGTTCAAATTTTAGGGGGACCACATTTTGCACTATGTTATATGTTTTGTGAAATAAAGTACCACTTTCTATAAGCCCATTTTTTGAGGTCCTAAACCTAAACCATTTTGAAAAAAAAATTAGAAGTTTAGAAACTAGATTCATAGGACTACTACTTTTTTTTATGTCATATCCTAAAATTTTGAGTGTAATTATCTTCAAATTCTTGTTGAAGCTTAGAAATAATTGATTTTAGAAAGAAAAAGAAAAAGAAAAAAAAAAGTGACCACTTATACCCCCCTTTTGGCACCACAACTTTCTGTATGTACCCTTCATGTTCCTTGTTCATTCATTTAGCATTGATCTCTCTAGACTTAGTTCCCTAAAGTTGGGATTGAAAGGATTATTTTCCTTATCTTCTCTCCTTCTATATCCTATACTTATTAGAATATATAGTCCACTGATATAATTGAGAGGAGGGGTAAATCAGTTATCCAACTATTATCACAATCATTATCCTTAAACAAACTTAACCATGTGAATAATATAAAATAAAAGCACAACAAGATACTCATCTACAATTAACATCAAATGTGTTAACTAGGGAAACCTTTGACCAAAGGGAAAACCCTAGTGGGGATGGTACCCATAAGATGATGTACTCATATAAATATTACTTCTTAAAGGATAGACCCTATTAGGTGTCTGTTACAACATTTAGTACATGTGAGTCCTTGTTAGGAGACTTTGAATCCTTGTTAAGAGAGTTTAACCTCATTAGGAGTTGTGCCAACCCTATTAGGAGATGTGGAAGACAATTGGACCCACTACCCAAATAGCTTCAAGGTTAAGATCAAAGAACCCATTGTCCAAATTATCTTTATATTATTCCTTATAGAGTAATAGAACTAAAATGTACCTCCTTCCTCTATCTATGTCCTATCAACCAGACTTCTACTCCTTTTAATCTTGTAACTAGATCTCATACTACACATCCAATGATCCCTTGGATTTCTTACATGCATTTAGTAAACATTTTTCTCCTTCTCACACTATGCACTAATACTTTGAATTCCAATTGATCCTCTATCCAAGTTGTTTTACAAGTAAGGGAAACATCTTTCCTTTATATCATATCTTCATAATAATTCCTCGAGCCAGCCTTGAGGCTTTCTCAATTAATTAAAATAAGATAATTAATTAATTCACAGTTACAATAGCATTATCAGCTCATAGTCTATACAAAACTTCATAGATGTGAAACAATGTCTTGTGCACATGTTGGCATTATCACACAACTATCCTCTATCACTATGTGATTTTGCATCTCTTTATTACATCTTAGATGAAAGATAGAAATAGATCATCGGTACTATGTTTTTCAATGCTCTATTTCTATACCACTTTCATTAAATCAATCGTAACTTCTGTACACTATTGACTTAGACTTAATCCTCTTAACCATGTCATTAGAACAATTATAGGAACATGTCCTCCACTATGCATCAACTAAAACTTCATTAGCTTCTATGCATCATAAGATCTATGACTACTATTCTTCCAGTCTTTACAAAATTACTACTATGTTGACATCAATGACAAATGTACTCATGAATACAACATATCAATACTCTTCAATGCTTAGGATACTTCCTCAATGTAGTATCATCAGAATTCATGCTAACAATACTTACATATATTTGTAGGTCATGTGATGAACTTAGGTCTTGTATCCTTGATTCATATTTTCCACCTAACATTTATTGGTGAGCTTAACTTGCAATATTTCCACTTCTAATTTGGTGTTAGATTTTTCATTCAAAGTTAGATCTTTATCTTGTGATCTATATTGTTTTACATTATATTTCTTTGGAGTTCATATCATAAGATTAAATTTCTTAGTGTTTTCTTTCCTTGTTTGGTTTATGATCTTTACTACTTTCATTCCTACTTATAGCATTCTCATTAGGAGAATTCATAGACTCGTGGCTCTTTTTTATCCAAATTCCTCTTCTTTAAAACTTTGGTAACCCTATGGTTTCTCATGATCCTAATCCTTCTATGGATCATGACTTCTCTTACTCATCTCATAATGAGAATGAGGCTTTAAGAGTTCCTCCTAAACAAGTTGATAAGATTGCTACTGAGATGATAAAAAACATGATTGGCTTTTACAAGAAAATTGTCATATTTAGACTATTGTTGCTTTTGATGCTCTTAAGAAAGTGATCTGTAATGATGAACATGGTGTTAATATTTTGCAAGGTTTTACTCATCTTGCCCATACTTTTGCTAAGCTTTTGAATCAAGTTGCTTCTAAAGTAGGGATGGCTCCTCTTGTTTCTATTCTTGAGCCTATTTTTCATGTTTTTATGCCTATCTCTAGCATTTTTACTTATGTTCCTCCTATTATGACTACTTTTGTTTAGTTATCTAATCATCTTAGTAGTCTTTTTATCACTTCTTTGCTTATGAGTGTTGCATCTACTTCATTGCTGACTTCATAACCTTCATATAATAGTGTTTCTTTCATTTATCTTAATCCTCCTATTGTGGTTCTAAGTGTTCCACCTGTAGTTTCTCCCATTCTAGCTAATTCGTACCCTCCTTCCAATTATTCCACTATCCTTAGTCTTTCTCAGATAGTGTCTTCTTTGCAACAATAATTTCCTTTCTTGACTCAATCTAAGTTTAATATTGGTGCAAGTGATATGGGTAATCCTTTGTCTTTTGACATTATCCATATTGGTGGTCCCTTACAAGATGATATGCCTCACCTTGACACTTACAATGATAAAGGTGACACTATGACACATCTTAAGACTTTCCAAGTTTTATTTATTGACTATACTCATGACCATAGGATTTTAGCTAAGTTATTTTCTTGCACTTTCTATAATAAGTCTTTGTAATGGTATTGCTCTATGCCACCTTATTCCATTGATTATTTTCATAGACTTTCCAATTATTTAATACAACACTTTGAGAATAATATTGGTACTTCTATTTCTTTCATTGATTCTATGCATTGTAAAGAAGGTCCTAAAGAGATAGTCATTGCTTTTATTGGTAGATTTATGCATTTGCAAGCTTGTATTTCTTATCATGTGCCTGATAAGCATATGTTTATTATGAATTTAGAAAAATTCATTAGAGATAAGTTTCATTTTATCGAGTTTACCTATTTTTTGCAACTTTGTGCAACACTTCATCATTATCAATTACAAGTGATTCAGATTGAAATTTCCACTCTAATGGATCCTATACCTATTGATAAGAGTCTTATTGATAAGAGTTATGCCACATCTAATCCAAACAAATTCCACAAACCCAACAATTATATAAAGATCAACAAAGTCATGAATGTAGTAGATCATCAAGTAGTTGGGGCATCTAGGAGTGTTTCTACTTCTTCCTCTATTTTTTGGATGAATCATAAGTTTACTCCTCTCTCCAAGTCTTTACATTCTATTATGACAAGGTTGGTTAGTTCTAATATGATTAAACTTCCTCCTACTAAGCCACTTTTTCGTTCTACTAAATCAAATCCATTATTTAATCCTCAAGCATTTTGTCAATTTCATAGCCAACCTAAACATGATATTGAGGCCTGATATTCTTTGAAACATAAAATTCATGAATTGATTGATGCTAATGTCTTATCTATTGATGGTTAAGATACTAGGAACAAATCTATAGTACCTCCTAATCAAAATCTTCAAATCTACACTAATCCTTGGCCTCAATAAACTACTAATACTATTGTTCAACATCTTTCTTCTTCTGCTCCTCCTAAAGTGAATGTTTCTTATGATACCTTACGAGGAGAGAATGATAATATTGTTAATGCTATGGAACGTGTAGTTCAACCTCTCCCTCCACCTAAGGAAGGCATTCCCCCTGCATCTAATGCTCAACCTAAACCTAAATTGTATTGTAAGTGTTCTACAGCCCTTACTATCTCATTTATTGATGCTAATAGTTGAAGTCTTTGAATATTCCTTCTTGAACTACTAAATATCCTTCTTATGGATGTCTTGTTGATCCTACTTCTATGGTTAATATAATTACTATGTAACATCCTTATAATCAGAGGAAATATCATGAATTCTATGACCCAATTGATACTTTGATTCAGACTTCTAATGTTTTCTTGTATTCTCCACAAGGTTCCATCTCTTTTCTAGTTGAGCTATGTGGTAAAGTTGTGAATAGAACTTTTATTGTCATTCCTACTTTTGATCTATTCCAAGTGAACCTTGCTTTACCTTAGTTAGCTTCCATGCAAACTATTACATCTCCTATTCATCAATGTATTAAATTTCCTTATGATGATGAGATTAAGACAATCAATGATACTCCTTATCATCCTTTTAGACCTTAGCATTATGCTACTCTTGACTTCTTCTAGCTTCTATTCATCCAGATTATATGTTTTGTTCATACCAAGAATATAAATGTCAAAATATTTCCAAATATGGCTCTTGGTATTTTTATTATAACTTCCACACCTATCTCTTATGAATCTTCTATTTGTAATGGTCAACCACCTTTTACATTTCCTAATCCACTAAGTGCAATTCCTTTTGCTAGTATGGACCCTTCTCCTCGTATGGCCCCTCCTAGTGTGGTTTCTCCTTCAAACTTCTATTGTTCCTCCTATTGTTTCATCAAAAGGTAAGGAACCTATGGTTGTTAATCCTCCTTCATCTTCTCAACAAATTTCTAATAAAACTAAGCATAACCAACATGCTCGTAGACATTGAAAGAAAATTCAAGCTCGTATGAATGCTTCTCATCAACCAATATTTATTGAGGAAGTTAATGATATGCATATTACTATTTTGGACTCTGTTGCTATTAATGTAGGTGAAGAGGATACTTTAGGTGATGATGAGAATGAGAATATTGATATTTATGTTTATTTACCTAACATTCTTTCTACCAAGCTTATGCTTACACATGTACCTGAGCATGGTGACTCTCTTGAGAGTCCTTTGGATTTAGCTATTGTTCCCATTGTGTTGGATATAGCTCCTATTCCAAGTTATTCACCTTTTCTTATTTCCAATGACTGCAATAAGGGAGGAAGGAAACATGCTTGAAGTGAGTGTTATAGCATAGTATCTTTTATGTGTCTGCTTGTTGTTATATTCTTCCCCCATATCGTATTTTCTAAATTTATGTTTAGATTTTTTTTAAATGACTTGTGTTTTTCTATTGGTGCAAGGTGATAAATAAATCATCACATTGAAACATTTTACAATTTGTATCTTACTTCTTCTATCTATCATTCTATCTTATGTTGTACATGTGCTATTTTTCAAACTTGTATCCTTGAGTTGTTTGTTTGGATTTGCAACACAATAGCACCAATTCTTTTTGGTCTTTGCAGTGGTGATCCAAAAAGATTCTTCTTCATAAATCTCTTTCCTACATTGTGTTGTAGTTATACTTCCTTTGGGGAATAATGACATGTAATACTTGATATATTATTTATATATTATCGTATGATCATCCTAACCCCACAATTAATACAACCCTTTTGTGGTCTTGCATGTTAAGTTTTCATTTCTGGTGATTTTTCTTTTTGGGGGCATCTCATAGTGGAAATGTCCTTTGATGATTGTATGTATGCTTTGTTAAAGTCATTACTATTGTTAAAGTATTAGCAATGGCTTTAATGTTGGGACATATACACTCTTCCCATTTTTTGCATTCCAATCATCGGTAGCATTCATATGGATTATGAGTCTAGCTTGGACTGCTTTAGCATTGATTTCTTAGTAAGCTTCCTAAGTTAACATCAAATCTATGCATTAGTACTTCATCCTCTTTTTCAATGCAAATTTATTATGAATCCTTTATGAATTATGTAAAATCCTAAAGAATGGATTCTTTATGCACACATTCAATCTAGGAAGTGAGCATCCTTGATATTGGGTCTCTCTTTCCTTTACATTCACATAAGCTAAATGTCATCTATGGGTAACACATAACATTTTTCTAAGTCCAATACATGGGTGAAACATCCTTAGTAAAACTTACCATGGTGATATATAGAATTTTGATTCATGGTTAGTTTTTATGATGGGTCGAGTAGTGAGTTACCACCTTGTTAGACTATTTCAATGCCATCTTTGATAGCATCTCTTACAGTGATTCACAATAGGGTGGGCACTCTATTCAGTGAGATGTGTTGGAAACATGAATGATGATGATATTCCTATGGGGGAGTATTGTAGAAACATGATTATATCATTATCATGATGACATGTTACATTCATGACTATGTTTTTCATTGATGTCAACATAACTATTTTTTGTGGTATTTGACAAAAGAACATCGGTAAAGATCAAGTTGGTATAGATAGATCATTGAGTATTTTATCTAGTGAGGTTAAAGGGAGATACTACTAAGTTTCTAGAATATGTATCTAACCTTGGGAGTAAAAGATATTAAGTCTAGAAGAAGTTATGCAAGTTTTGGTGAAGATTTTTCTGAGATAGAGTTTATAGAAGCATGTTTTAGTAAACTTGTTACTCTTAGCAGGGGTATTATTCTAAGATTCAAGGTTAAAGGCATTGTTGGTGAACAGATTGTCTTTTCAAATTAAACAATAATATACTCTATGACCAAAACTTGAAAAAATCAATACTATTCACTATAGTTGGGAAAGTCTAATACTTATTTGTTCCCTTCTACATTTATAGGTATAGTTCCCTTTACAAAGATTTATCAACAAGCTAAAAGAAATCAACAATAAATAAATGATACTTTTACTAGAAAGTGCATAAGAGACACTCACATACTCTTGGGTAGTAAGGTAGCAATTTATGTACTTATTTATGGAAAATAAATTAAAAAATCATAGTCCTTTCACGAACAATAATCTAACTGGAATCTAAACACCACTAGAGTTCAAACTAATTATGCAAGAAAATAAATAAGAATGGGCCACAAAGAAGTAGCAGTAGATATTACATGTGACTGATTATCATAGCTCAAAAAGTAACTATGATCAAATTGCTTCAAACACCAAGTTCCAAGTTTTAAAGCATAGCATAAGGTAATAAATATATATTCAAAAAATTTCTTTAGCACAAAGTCTTTTGAAAAAGCATGTGTATATATATTCTATCTGTCTATTGCTATTTCTATGTAATTAACTTAAAACATTACTAACTCTATCAAAGTATTATTTTTTCCTCTAAACATCTAACCCCCAACTAATTAAAATGCTCCAGCATTTATAGTTTTTAATATCAAAAAAGGCCTCCATTAAAGGCCATCCTTTTAGTTAAAATAGTTACAAGTAGTTAAAGACAGTTTTGAAACAATTTTCAAAAGTAAACATAAAGTAACTAATTAACTAAACTTCATCACTAGTTTTCTCTTTGTCAGCCATGGTTTTCTTTACTAGCTTCTAGCTCCTAAATGCATTCATGAATTCTTTCATTGCATGAGAGTGTGGGTTTTTCAAGCTTAGCAATTTGGATCTACAAGCATCCTTCTACCACTTAAACTATTTGATTTGTTGGCTTTGTCGTAGCATGAGTTTCCTATTTAGATACAATATCGATTTGATGTTTCCTAGTGTAGTGAAGTTGCTAGAGGTAGGCACATCATTGTCTTTGCTCCTTGTCATAGCATCACCAAAACTTTTTGTTAGAGCCTCAAAATCCATATTTCCATCTTTGAATTGTGGAATCCCTATGGGATTAACAACATGCATATCTTTTAGAATCTCTTTATGCATCCCAATGATTTTAGTCTACACTAATTGCATCTCCTTAATAGATTCTCTATAAATAGACTCCTTCCAACCCATATTACTCTTCAAAATGACTAGCATGCATGAGTCCATAGTTTTTATGGAGTTTTCACCAAGAAAAATTAGAACTCCATATTTCTCAACCTCATTCACCTGAAACATGATGGCTTGACATCAATTTTGATCAGCTTCCCATAGTAGTATGAGGGTTTGAATCTCGCCCAATATCATCTCTCCTTCTACACATGTGATAGGGAAATCAAAAATGAATTTAGTACCTTTCTCTAGTATGGAGGCCACCTAGTCTTGTGCTGCATCTGGGAGTAGTTTTCCTCTTTGTATTTGTTTGAATAATTGTTGGCCATTTGAGGAATTGGGATCAAAAGATTATGGGGTCTAAACCAGTGGAAGAGCACCAAAATTTATCAATGAATCTATATAAGTAGCCATAGTAAATCCTCTAATACCTTATCCCTTTAGAGGAGATGGTAGTACTAATAGATAGTTATTTCTTCACTCCAGGCTTCATGTGGAGCAGAGGTAATGTTCCTAATGTAGGCAATGCAATAGGTCAAATAGGAAGCCATACAAAAAAATTCTCTAAATTCTCTAGCATGCTTAGGTTGGATTCTTAATGAACTAACATTTGCCTTAGTCCAATCTGATAGCTGGTCTCCTTTTAGGATGATTTCTACATAGTCATACATCCAGTTGAAAAAGACAGACATCCATTGAACCTTTAACCTAATATAACAAGACCATGAGGTCATAAACATGAGGTTTCATATGGTCTTGGGTGACTATTTTGGGCAGCCTTGAACCACCTCCATAATTTCTCTCTATCCACTTCCTAGTCAAGGCATTATGGTATTTTCTTGGGCTTTCCTAATACTCGACCAAGGACTGGATGGGGCTAAAGGAAACGAAGGTACATTCAAGTAGACACAAAACTAAGGAAATGGTTTCCCTAGAAATAGACAACATAGATTCCACATCTTTACTCGAAATGCCTTTGGTTCTTACATCATAGTGATCAATGCATAACTAAAGTAATTTAGGACTCAAGAGAGCAGGGGAAAACCCATAGCTTCAATTAAACCATTGGTTAAAATTTCTAAACAACCATTGATGTCATTAGCTTTCTCAAGAAAATTTTCTTACAACTTCTCTACCTTGACACCCTCCAAATTAGTATCACAAATGACAAGTCTTCTACATTATAAAATAGAAATGCTTCCAAAAAAATGTAAAATAGACTTCATTTCAAGCAAGGAAGTAAAATTTTCTTCAAAATGCATACAAAAGATAGAGCAAAGAGGAGAGGTTTCTTGTATTCACACCTATAAGTTGTTGAGAAAAACCAAACCCTTTTTTTTTCTTTTTGCCACTTCTCCTTCAATTCATCCTTTTTCCTGAGAAACAATAAAATTGGAAACATATGTTCTTTAAAGGGGCAAGGAGAACATACAAGTAGAAGTATAGCTTCATAATGAGGCATTTGTGGTGAATTAATCACAACTTGATTTGCAAGTTTGTAACCCATGACAAGACCTTTTCATTTAATAATTCTTCATTATGGCTATCCTTGCAATGATCACCTATCTCTGACAAGCAATCTATTTTTCAGGTGAAAGATTTCCCTTTTTTGAGTCATGATGACAACCACTCTCATGTTTAAAATAAAATTAATTAAAACATGGCTTCAAATCAATACTTTCTAGCGTCTAAATTAATGCCTTGAGAATCAAGTATCTTGAGGAAGTCATGAGCAATTTTTTCTCAAAAATCTTCAGTGGTAGAACCACTTTGAAATGCTTCAAAATAAGGTTCAAAGGGGTTTGAAGTGGTTCAAGAGAATATCCTTATAATTCTTGGTGGGTTCCACCCATAGGAAAAATGGTCAATATCAAATCTTTGGTTGAACTACTCCAAACCAGGGTTCAAATAGTTTCAAAGAGGTTAAAGGTAAGAGGTGTGAGGACAACACAAGGTAAATCTCAACATGTAGTGCTTGATGATATTTGGGAAATATGGAATCATGGAAGGCTGGTTCAAAAAAAAAAGTTGAGCATGTCAAAGAAAAACCAAACAATGGCAACTCAAAATAAGGCTAACAGTGGCTCTAACTAGGGACTGTGTCTATGGAGTACATAGAGAACTTAGAATACTAGAGGCAGAACTAGCGCAAGGAAACACCTAAGTAGAAAAAAAGACAAAAAGCCAAAAATGGGATATGTACATGATTAAGACTCCTTTGTGGGATTACATTTTCAATAATTTCAGGTCCTACCCATTATAGATAAATGGAAAATCTATGTCATCTGGGTAACTCAGGAAGAAAGCATTTCAACCAAAAACCTCTATAATGATAAATGGTCCCTTCCATAGAGAATCAAATTTTCCATGTATTCCTTTAGGTTCTCTTCTTTTGTCCCATAAGAGAACTTCATCCCCTTTCAAGAAGTTATGTGGTCTGGCCTTCATATCAACAATTTGTTTTACCCTCATTTGACGTTCAGTAATATGATCAACAAGCTTATTTATTTCTTGTTCCAATTTGTTCAAATACATTACCCTTTTCTCTAGAGAGTCTTGAGAAAATCCATCTTTGATTGTAGATTGTAGTTTTGTAGTAGATGATTCTAGGGGCAAGGACACTTGGGCACCTACTCCATAAACCAATTCAAATGGGGCCATGCCAATAGCTCTTTTAGAAGTGATCCAATCAGTCCACAACACTTCATTTAGATTTCAATTGTAGTTCAATTTCGGGTATTATCAACTACTAGTTTCTTCATTATGGAAATCAAGACCTTATTACTAGATTCTGCCTACCCATTTCCTTGAGGAAAATAATATGAGGAGTGAGCTAATGATATGTAATGTTCATAACAGAAAAGGGAGATCTCTTCAGATGAAAAATAGGTTTCACTGTTAGCCACTATCTTTTGAGGAACCTCAAACTTAACAAATGTGTATTCAACCAAGAATTCATACACCACCTAAGAGTTGGCCTTCTTAGTTGGTACAACTTTCACCCATTTGATGAAGTAATCCTAACTATTAATA
Source organism: Cupressus sempervirens (assembly GCA_028749045.1). Taxonomy (NCBI): domain Eukaryota; kingdom Viridiplantae; phylum Streptophyta; class Pinopsida; order Cupressales; family Cupressaceae; genus Cupressus; species Cupressus sempervirens. The sequence continues at coordinate 756,416,252 of CM053792.1, read as the reverse complement.
TGTATACATGTCCAGCACTAGATGGAGACTTTAATAGACCTATGAAGTCAATACCACATTGATGAAAAGGTTCATCATTTACTACAAGCCTTAGTGGAAAATTAGCTAATTGAGAGTGACCAGTAAAAAGATAGTATTTCTCACAATTTTTCACAAAAGAATATGCATCTTTAAACATACATGGCTAGTAGAAGAAATTTCTAAGGATTTTGAAAGTAGTTATAGTAGATGAAAATTTTCCCCCACAAACATTGGAATGATATAATTCCAAAAAAAAAAATTGTTTTTCACTATCCACACATCTTAAAAAGATTTCATCCGCTCCTCTTTTATACAACACACCATTAAAAATTACATATTTTGGTATCTTCAATCTGATATTGCACTTTTCTTCATAACTTATACTCATAGGGCATTCACCATATGTCAGAAAGTACACTATATTAGAGAATCAAGGGTCTATTGAACTTATCAAAAAAATAGAGGGCGTTCCTTCAGTGCTTTTAAGGGGTGATTTTTTATTTTTAGCTATTAACTTACATAAACCTTGTCCTCTTATCAAAGAAGTAGGCTTGATAGTTAAACCATATTCTTGAACCTTTGTCACCTCATAGCTCTTTTATGTACCCCGATCATTTGTTGGGTTAGTATGCTTTTTACTATTGTCTCAGGTACATAGATGATTGAATGAGAATGCAAAATGGAATACCTAAATTGTTTTATTGCCTTCACGACAACAAACGCATGCTTCTCCATTTGAGTGTAATTCAATTCATGTTTCTTTAAGGGGATGTTCATCAAAGCAATGAGGGATTCATTTTCTTTATCGTCCTTTTGGGTCAAAATACTTGACAAACTATGTTCTGAAGCATAGCAATAAATAATAAAGTCTTTTTCAAAATTGGGGCTTACTAACATGGGAGCATTTGAAATAGCTATTTTAACATCTTTAAAAGCTTTCTTACCTTCCTCTTGCCATCTAAAAGGATGCTTCTCACTCATCATGTTCAGCATGTGTCTTACCTTTTTAGAGAATTTGGAAACAAAACTTCTCAAGAAATTAATTTGACCAAAGAAGGATTTTAAATCACTCCTATTAGTGGGTAAGACTAGTTTTTGTATCACTTTTACTCTATCTGGATCAATCCCTATTCCTTTCTTTGAAAAAATGTGCCCAAGAAATTTTCCTTCTTCCACAAAGAATATAGACTTCTTAGGATTGAGAGATATATTGTGTTGTCTGCATCAGTTTAGCACTACCTCTAGATCTCTCAAGTGATTTTTCCTCCTTTTGGAATATGCGGTCAAATCATCAAGGTATATTACAATTATTTTATCTCTTAAATATTTAAAGGAAGAATTCATTGCTCTTTGAAAATTTTCCCCTGCGTTGATCAAGTCAAACAAGATTCAATTATAAGAAAAGGTGCCCCAAGGAGTTATGAAGGTTGTTTTGTGTTGATCCTCAAGTGCAACACTGATCTGGTTATATCCTGAATACCCATTGAACATTGACATAACCTCAAATCTAGTAACTATTTTCAGAACATGATCCATAGAGGAGAGCACATAATTTTCCTTAAGACTGGCCTGGTTCAAATTCCTAAAGCCCACACAAATTTTTATTTTGCCATTTTTCTTTCTCATAGGAACAATATTCGCTATCCAAGTTGAGTGATGGATTGGATATATTATGCGAGCCTTCAACATTTTCTCTACTTCTCTGAAAATTTCCTCAAATATATTAGGATTATAATTTCTAAGTTTTTTCCTAAAATTAGCTACCCCTAGTTTTAAGGGTATGTGATGCTTGAATTCTCCATTTCTAAAATTCTTCAAATCTTCATATCCTCATGCAAAGATGTCTTGGTATTTGGCAAGAAGTTTCAACAATCTATCCTTCTCCTTTCCTAAGCATGTTTAGCTGATGGAGATATATTTAGGATATTCTTCATTTCCAATGTTTACCTTGTCATGTTCTCCCAAGTTCCTATTGAGATCATTTTCCTTTTGATGGCACTATTATCTTTCCTTCCAAATAGGTACTCTAGAGAAACTAACCCCTTTGGAATTTTATTGCCTTTTAGTTGAATAGCTTCTCTTGATTTAGTTAATTCCTCCCCAATTAACTTACCATCATTATCTGACCCTTCAAAGAAATTATTAGCAAAATTTACAGTGCATTCAATAAAATCTCTTAACTACACATCATTATCAAAAACCTGCCAATGATTTATAGTCTGTAAATCATTTCAATTCTATAAGTATCACTATTGAACTCTAGGTGTAGTAATAACAAAGAGGCTGAAATGGCTAAGGAATCAGCTTTAGTATTTTGAGAGCGAGTCACAAATTCTATAGAGAAACCATCAAAAGATTCAATCTCATCCCATACTAGATTCCTATAGTGTCTCAATTTATCATTTTTCACAAAAAACTATTTTCTTACGTACTTTATGATGAGTTCAGCATCACCTCTCAGCTTCAATTGCTTTATCTTCTTTGTTGTGGTTTCCTATAGCTCTAGGAGTAGTGCTTCATATTCTGTAGTGTTATTTGTATTAGGAAAGCCTAATTTAAAAGAAAATGGAAACATTTCTCCCAAAGGTGAAATCAAAATAACTCCTACCCCTGATCCTCAATTAGAGCAGTTGCCATCAAATACCAAGATCCACAAGGTGTCTTCACAACTTTCCCCTTTATTCTCTTTGAGTTTGTGTTTAGGAAAAATAACATAGTTCCCAAACTGACATTCTTCATATAATATTTGGGCTTTAGGATTGTCTGAAGGCACAACCATGTACTTATTCTTTGGCTTTAGCTCTAGTTTTATTTCCTTCTTTCCTACCAAGATATAAACCTTAGACCAATCCATCTTGATCTCTCCACCCATATCCTTGTAGAAGGTTCTACTAAGCAACATCCCATAACTAGCTAGTATGTCAACTACTAAGATGATCAATTTTAGCCTCTTATCTAGGCAAGCATAAAGAAAAACTTGTATGTCTCTCACCTAGCCAACAAGGGGTACTTGTTTCCCATCCATGGAATAACAAGATCTGAAAGTTTTAGTGAGATCCAAGCCAAGAGCTTTAGCAATAGGGGCTGGCATAATATTGTTAGAGGCTCCTGAATCTATAATGCAATTGTTGATTTTTTTTTTAGCAAAAAGGACACATAGAAAGGATTAGGTTTCCTCTCCTTTACTTCTCCTCCTATAGAATTAACAACTGGCTCCATATTGGGGGAACTATCTATATATCTTTCAAACACAAAAATATGTTTCTCTAGAGGTGTTTGATTTTCAATCATGTTATTAGCAAATTGGGCATTAGTTACATGCCCTTCTTTCATATATTGGACTAATTTATCTAACTTCTTAGGATTCAATCTTAAGTATCCTACTAGAGAAATGGATATGGAAGAAGATTTATGAAATTCTGCAATGTCAAAAGTAGACATACTAGTTCTTGATTCTATTTTGGATAATATTTTGAACTCTACATCTTTGTTGGGTCATTATGCATGTGTTCTTTCCCTTTAGAACTTGGAAATCTATGTTAGTTCCCACATAGCATTTCTGATTTCTTTGATTTCTAATTAGTATAGGACAAGTGAGATCTTGGAGTGTCAAGAAAACATCACCTCCTCTTTTTGTATCAGATTCATAGTCAAGGAAATAGGTGCGTGGACTTTCATTTTCCTTTTTTTTCACTTCAATTTATTATTCAGCACCAAGAGAATCCTTTTCTATATGACTACATCTTAGCCAATCAATAAAAATTTTCCCATCATGATCTATAGTCAAATGGAAAGAACACATGGTTTCTTTAGGGACTTCTTCAATTTGCAACCTTGGTTTAGGGTTGTTGAAAGTAGAGCCTTACCATGACCTTGGGGTTGTTGATGTCTATTAATATCCCAATAGGGGGATTAGTAAGGACCATTAGGTCTATTTTGTTGTCCTTTTAACATTGCCATGTCATTCATCAGTCTCTACATAAAAGGGTTTGTGGGGGTAGAGGTTGAAGCAAACCCTGAGGATTGAGCTTCCATTCTGCATTTAGTAGCCATAATAAGTGCATCTTCTAATTTGATAGCTAACCTTTGAGTGGCAGCTAACTCAGTGACTACATCTTTAATAAGATGGAAACTAACATCTAGAGGGACAACATCAGCAAAGAATATTTTCTAATTTTCTTCATTAGGTCTAGATGTAGTAGGGATTCTTTGGATTGACCTATTGAACTTTTCCACAAACTCTCTCATGGGTTCATGCATTTCTTTTTTTAGTTGGCTAAGTTGAAGTAACAAAGAATACTCATTTTTAGGGGCTTCAAATATAGTTTCAAATGGTTTTTTCATATCATCCCAACTAGTTATGGAATGTTGGGACAAATGGTTGAACTAATTAGCAGCAGCATCAATTAGCATTTACAAAAATTTCTTGGGTAAGAATGCTTATAATTCCACGGGCTATATGGAAATCACTTGAGTGATCATCCGTAGAAATCTTACCATCTCTATTGAATTTAGGAAAAAATTTGGTTGCACCTTTAGGCAAAGCCGTAGGATTGACTCAAAGATTCAATGGGCCTACATTTTGCCCCCATGGTTGGTTGACAACCATGTTTGGTAATACAAATTGCAAAGGTTGAATACTCAAATGAGAAGGGACCAAAGCTTTCAATGGAAGTAAGGATTACACCAATGGTGAGAAAGGGAAATGTTTGGGAGGAGAACTTGGTCTACTACAAGATTTCATTCTTTTCTTCTTTGGATCATTAAAATTAGATAGAAAACTCAAGTTCTTCAAAGGTTTAAAATTCTCATCTAAAATCCCCTTTTCTCTTTCTCCCCTCATATACCTCCTATCAACCAGGTTTACTTCTTACCTTTTTTTTCTTAGAATCTCGCAGGTGCTTGGGCAAGTCTATTAACCACCACTTCTTCTTGAACTTTTGGAAGGCCTCTCAAAAGTTCAACGCATTCTTCTTCCATTTCAAGAATGTTTAACACTTGCTAAAATTGCTGATTATTCTAATGTAGAGTCCAGGTGGCTATGGTTAAATTAGAAATTATATCTTCTTGTGTATCTTCAAACCTAAGATTAGGCTACAAAACAGTGAATACGTTATCATGTGGAACAAACATTGTAATTCATTACTTCTTTAAGAGGATTAGTTCTCTTTCTATAGGGACTCTTTCCCCAATAGAGTTGCTAAAAATCTATTGGTGAACAAATTGTCTTTTTTGATTAAACAATAATATACTTTATGCCCAAAACTTGGAAAAGTAAATACAATTCACAATAGTTGGGAAAATATAATACTTATTTGTTTACCTTTGAATTTATAAATATAGCTCCCTTTACAAAGATTTATCAACAAGATCAAAGAAATCAACAATAACTAAATGTGCACTTTTACCAGAAAGTGCACAAGGGACACTCATATACTCTTAGGTATTGAGGTAGCAATTTATGTACTTATTTATGGAAAATAAATGAAAATCTCATAGTCCTTTCACTATCAATAATCTAACTAGAATCTAAATATCACTATAGTTCAAACTAATCATGTAAGAAAATAAATAAGAACGGGCTAGAAAGAAACGGCAGTAGATATTACATGTGACTGATTATCATAGCTCACAAAGTAACTATGATAAAATTGCTTCAAATACCAAGTTTTTAAACACTAAAAAAGGTGACAAATATATATATTCAAAAACTTACTTTAGCACAAATTCTTTTTAAAAAGAATTTGTATATATATTCTATCTATCTATCACTATTTCTATGTAATTAACTTAAAACATTACTAACTCTATCAAAGTATATTTATGTCCTCTAATCATCTAACCCCCAACTAGTTAAAATGCTCCAGCATTTATATTTTTTACATATCTAAAAAGGCCTCCATTAAAGCCTAGCCTTTCAGTTAAAATAGTTATTAGTAGTTAAAGATAGTTTTGAAATAGGTTTCAAAAATAAATAGAAAGTAACTAATTAACTAAACTTCATCAACAATTTTCCCTTCATCAGCCATGGTTTGCTATACCAACTTCTAGCTCCTAAGGCATTCATGAATTCTTGCATTGCATGAGAGTGTGGGTTTTTCAGGCTTAGCAATCTCAATATGCAAGCATCCTTCTATCATTTGAACTCTTTGATCCTCTAGCTTTGCCATGGCATGAGATTCCTATTTAAATAAAACATCAATTTGATGTTTTCCTATGTAGTGAAGTTGCTAGGGGTAGGTGCATCATTGTCTTTGATCCTTATCACAACATCACCAAAACTTTTTTTTAGAGCCTCAAAATCCATATTGTCATCTTCAAATTGTGGAATCCCTATGGGATTAACAACATGCATATCTTTTAGAAGCTCTTTGTGCATGCTAGCAATCTCAAACTCCACTAATTGCATCTCCTTAATAGCTTCTCTGTAAATAGATTCATTCCAACCCATATTACTCTTGAAGATGAATAGCATGCATGAGTCCACAGTTTTTATGGGGTTTTCACCAAAAAAATTTAGCACTCCATATTTCTCAACCTCATTAACCTGAAACATGATGGCTTGGCTTCGATTCTTATCAACTTCTAAAACTAGTATGAGGGTTTGAATCTTGCCCAATAGTGTATCTTCTTCTATATATGTGGTAGTGAAATCCAAGATGAATTTACTACCTTCCTCTAATATGGAGGCCACCTAGTCTTGTATTGCATCGAAGAGTAGTTTTCTTGTTTGCATTTGTTTAACTAACTAATGCTATTTGAGGAATTGAGATCAAAAGATTGTGGGGTCTGCACTAGTGGAAGAACACCAAGATTCATCAATGAATCCATATAAATGGCCATAATAATTACCAGCACCTTGAGCTCTTTCTTTTCTTATTGTCATTTTCTAATTGGGTCAGCATGTGATTTGCAAAGAACTTTCAAAAGAAATTCCCTATGTCTCTATTAATGGTTCCTAATTCCATAGTGGTGAGCTTAAAGCCTTCAGCATCAATTTATCCAAATTCAATCTTCTATTTATATGTGGCCAATTCTATTGTTACTTTTCCCATTACTAGATCCTTGATTAGATGTGCATCACTTTTTAGTTTATTTCTCTTAGAGCCATGAGTTGCATATTTGGTAACAATGTCCTTAACAGGTGTAGACATAAGCTGTAGTTTTCTCTTTTTTCTAACTCAATTGGACAACCAAGAGGGGATAGTAGGAATACTAGAAATTCCTTGAGCTTCCTTGGTAGGAGTCATGAACTTGGGTTGGTCTACTTCAGAAACTTCAATTAGTTGTACATGACAATCTGGATTATCTAAAAAACTAAGTTCTTTGCCTAGACCCTATCTCGAAGCATTCATCTTCTCTTTTTGAATATCCTACTACATGAGTGCCTTAGATTTGGTTTTGGACTTGGTTCTAGGGGTCATGGTTTGTGTAGGAGACTGTGTTATTTTCTTCTTATTAGGAGTTGATGAGCTACCTGCAACATGAGATGAAATTGGAATGTCAGAAGTTAGCGGTTCAAACAAAGAAACAATCTTTGGAGATTTTCCAGTTTGTTTCTCATTGATAGTCTTCAGGTTTCTTCTCCTTAACCATTTATCTATCTAAGTGAGGATAGATCTTTTCCTTAAATTTATATCATCCTCTTCTTCTTGGTTCCAATCTACTTCCAATTATTTTTACTCACTCACTTCTTCCCATCCTAGTTCGACAATGTCTGAACCATCTTCAATCACCCCTTCTATTGGACCTTCATCTTGAGTTAACCAATTTATGGAAGAATTAACCTTGAATGATCTCTTCTCAACACTTCCTCTTCATCCTTGCAATCTTGCTATAAATCCTCTAAATGTGGAACTATAGGTGATTGACCTTTTAAACCAAGAACCTAGGCTGCAAACCCTTTGTTGTCAAAACTTCCCCTTCTCTAATAGGATCCAAAGTTGAAACTAAGTAAATTGCTTCTAATGAATGAGGAATTAATCATTTTTCTATAAGTTAAATGGCCAAGCTTAATAGGGAACACTAATTCCAAATTTTCTTAAGGCAAGTTGTCTTTAATCATTGAAAACAACTATCTATAGACTTCGTCTAAGACAAAACAATATAGGGCATAGTAGGGAAACTTCACTAGTTCTTCTTTAAATCCACCTACCCTTAAATAAGTGAATTTAGGGAACTAAATAAAATAGCTCTCATAATTTTAAATCAACTTTTGGGCTTCTACAGATAAACTTTGCATTGATGCCTTCTTTAAGCTCAAATGTACACTCTATATTAGCACATCATGCACCTTCCTAAAATCCTCTAATACCTTATCCCTTTGGAGTAGAGGGTATTACTAATAGACATTTATTTCTTTACTCTAGGTTTCATGTGGAAGAGAGGTAATGTTACTAACTTAGGAAATTCAATAGGTCAAATAGGAATCCATATAAAAAAAAAAATTTGAATTATTTAGCATGCTTAAGTTGGCTTCTTAATGAACTAGCAATTACCTAAACTCAATCTAACAACTATTCTCCACTTAGAATTATTTCTACATAGCGATACATCCAGTCTTCAAAAAGAAAGACATATGTTAAACCTTTAACCTGATGTAACAAGACCATGAGGTCATGAACATGAGGTTTCATATGGTCTTTGGTGACTATTTTGGGCAGCCTTGAACCACCTCCATAATTTGTCTCTATCTACTTCCTAGCCAAGTTATTATGGTATTTGTTTGGGCTTTCCTTATACTCAACCAAACACTGGATGAGACTAAAGGCAGAAAAGGTACATTCAAGTAGATTCAAAGCTAAGGAAATGGTTCCCTTGGAAATAGATAACATGGATTCCCCATCTTTATTCAAAATACTTTTGGTTCTTACATCGTAGTGATCAATGCATAACTGAAGTAATTTAGGACTCAAAAGAGCAAGAGAAAAAGCCAAAACTTCAATTAAACCATAGGTTAAAATTTTTAGGCAACCATTAACCTTGTCAACTCACTCAATAAAATTAGCTTGCAACTTCTCTACCTTGACACCCTACAAATCAATATCACAAATGACAAGTCTTCTACATTCTAAACTAGAAATGTTTTCAAAAAAATGTAAAACAAACTTCATTTAAAGTAAGGAAGTAAAAGTATAACACTAATTCATTCTTCAAAATGCACATATAAGATAGAGCAAAAAGGAAAGGTTTCGGGTATGTGCAGGACCATGGTGTACCAAACTATGGCCTTAAGTGGCAGTGAAAAACCAACAAATCAGGGTTATGTCAACTTGACACATAATTTTAAAGTGGTACTGGACTTTATATCAAAAAGTTGTAAGAACATAATTTGTAGGAAATTGAATCTAGTTTCTAAAATACAAGGCCTTATCTGGAGAAAAAATTATTTGATTGGTCAAAAGTTTGGATTTTAATGCAGTGCTACAAAAATTTCAGGGCGAAAACAAAAAGTAGGTGTATGTCTGACCACCTTAATCATAATCAAATGATAATATTTTTAAATATAATTTTAGATATAAAAAGTAGACTCATGCCTAGATGTGATGCATATTTTTGGGAATTTTTATTCCGAATAAATAATTAATTATGAATTTTCTACTATACTATTTTTAGAATTAAAAAAATCCCATGTTTGACCACCTTAACTAGTTCAAGAAAAATAAAAATTAAGTTTTTTTTTTTTTTTCTTATACTAGTTGAAGCATAGAATGTGATGCATCTTTTTGATTTCACAAATCTTATACGGTTTGAAAGTTATAGCTATTTTTCAACCAGTATGTCAATCAACACTTTGTAGCTAACTCCATTAGAAAATAAGTAATAATTACTTACTTAACTCATAATTTGACAAACCTTACATTTATGAAAAGCTAAGTACATTCTTAAGAAACCCTTTTCATTACATTAAATTTTGGTTAAAAGAAAGTCGTTAGCTACATGCTTGAAGTAAAAAACACATAAGAACATGCCCAAAACACATTTTCATGATGTTTTAAAGATGACCATATAAGGTTAGTATCGAAAGATATAGTAGGAATTATAAAGGTATTAATTATTTTCATTTAGTATCAGGATGGGTGCGAAAAAATTTGGAATAGATTTTGAAATTCTTTGAGGCATTTCAGAACTACATATTTTTCAGATCGCCACTTGTTGGCACACCATGATCCTACACATACCCTTTCTTGTATTCTCACCTATAATTTGTTAAGAAAAACCAGACCCTTTTTATTTTATTTTCCTTTCTTCTCCTTGAATTCATCCTTTTTCATGATAAATAATAAAATGGGAAACTCATGTTCTTTATAAGGGAAAGGAGAAAATACAAGTGAAAGTATGGCCTCATAATGAGGCATTCATGGTGAATTAATCATGACCTAATCAAAATGTTTTAAACCCATGACAAGATATTTTTATTTAATAATTCAACTTTATAATTGGCCTTGCAATGATCACTTATCTCTGACAAACAATCTATTTTTTGGGTGAAAAATTTCCCTTTTCTAAGTCATGATGACAACCACTCTCATGCTTGGAATATAATTAACTAAAAGACAACTTCAAATCAATACTATCTGACATCTCAATTAATGTCTTGAGAACAAGGAATATTTAGGAAGTCATGAGCAATTTTTTCTCAAAAATATTTAGTTTGAGAACCACTTTGAACTACTTCAAACTGAGGTTCAAAGGGGTTCAAAGTGGTTCAAGAGAATATCCTTACAATGTTTGGCAAATTCCATCTGTAGGAAAAATAGTTAGTATCAAATCCTTTGGTTGAACTACTTTGAACTAGGGTTCAAATAGGTTCAAAGAGGTTCAAAGAGGTTCAAGGTAAGAGGTGCAAAGAAAACACAAGGTAAATCTCCACATGTAGTGCTTGATGATATTTAGGAAACATGGAATCGAAAAAGGTTGGTTCAAAAAAAACTAACTTGAGCATGTCAAAGAAAAATGAAACAATGGTGACTCAAAATGAGGCTAACAATCATGTAGAAGATGTATTGGATATGATGTGGATGAGCTCATTCATCATAATATTACATGTGTGGAAAGCTATTCAAGTTACAAAGTAGCATATTGATGTTATTGCTAAGTATAATGTGTTCTTAATAAGGTCCTATAATAATTAATAGAGAAGGTGTAATAGCCAACTCAAGGATTTTTTTTATGGATTAGATATAAAGAAAAGGCATTGTCCTTTGTTATGTATGGATAATTGTATGAAACACAATAGCAAAATAGAAGAGAAACAAGTTAATTGCAAAGATAAGTAGAGTAGAGTGAAATTGGAGAAAAATTCATCACCAAGGTTTTATTTAGAGATTTGAGGTTTGTGACTTGTTCTACAAGGTCTAACAATGATTGATCTAGTTGATAAGACATAGGAAAGAGGATAAAGCATAGTACAAACAATTATTTTGCAAGGAATAGTTGAGAGATTAGCTAGACAATGAAGTTCAGTGGTCTTGCCCTAGAAGTTGTTTGGATAGTGGGTCCTTCTACCTTCCACAACTCCTAACAAGGTTGGAATCTCCTAACAGGACTTCAAAGTCTTCTAACAAGTACTCTTACGTACTAAATGTGTTTATAGACTCCTAATAGTGTCCATCCTCTAACAATGAATATATATATATTAGTATATCTTTGTGGGCATCATTCCCACTGAGGTTTTTTCTCTAATCAAGGGTTTCCCTAGTTAACAAATCATTTATAATTGTGTATATACATCTTGCTATGGTTGTTTTCTACTTTGGTTGCATGGTTAAGATTAATTAAAGTTCATAAATATTTAAATTAGATTACTAATTACCACCCCACACCCCCCCCCCCCTCCCCCCCTCTAAGTTAACTTGGTGGACTATTATTTATAACAATTGGTATCAGAGCATTAGGTCCTTGAAGAGAAATTTTAAAAAACTTTGGGAGATCCATGGTGAACATATTCAGAATGGATAGTCTAAAGTTTGATGGAAAAAATTATGATAGTTGAAAGGAAAAGATGAAGACACATTTGTTGTGTATGGGTCCAGGATATTGGATAATAACAAAATCAAATAAGAAAATTATTGTTTAAAGTGCACTAGAAACATGTACTGAGGATGAGAGAGAACTTTTCATTTGAAACATGAGAGCTAGAGAAGCACTATTGTCTACACTTCTTGAAATAGAGTACAACTAGTTAAAAAATTTGATACTTCTCATAAGATTTGGAAATCTTTGGAAAATAGTATTGAAGGGGAAGAACATTCTAAGAAATTGAGGATACAAAGTTGGATTTGTGCATTTCAAGATGCTAAAATAATGGAAGATGAATCTATAACAACATATGTAGGCTAAATGTCAAAAATTACTGCAGGTATTAAATCTCGAGGAACAAAAGAAGATGATGACATGAGTTGGAAGATATTGAAGAGTTTAATGCCACCATTTAAGTAGGGATTCCAAATGATACAGTTGTTGATCTCTTGTACCAAATATTTCACCAAGGAAACATTACTTGGGAGACTTGAAGTAGTTAAGAATGAGGTTAGATAGTCTAGAGAATTGTCTAGAATAGAGATAGCTTTCAGTGCCCTAAACGTTCGACCTAATCTATCAAGGAGCACAAGTGCAAGAGGAGATATTGCTAGTAGTAGTAGATCTAGTGAGGTCAGAATGATAGAAGAAGGAGTAGCCCTTCTTGTAAGAAGAGAAAAAGATGGTAAGAAAATCTTTAAATGTTGGACTTGTAATGAGTTTGGTCATTATACATCTAAGCCTCCTAAAAGAGAGAAAAAGTATAAAGGAAAGTTCAAACCTAGAAGAGAGAGATTGTTTGTATGTCAATGAAGAAGACGATTCTAATGAACAAGAAATAAGTGCTAGTGATAATGAAATAGAATTTGTAGCTTAAAGTCTAGAGAAAATGGCTCTGGTATCACAGATTGAAAAAAACTCTAATTGGATAATTGACAGTGGTTGTTCACATCATATGACTGGTGATATGAACATGTTTTCTGACTTCAAAAGTTATGATGGAGGCATTGTTAGAGTTGGAAATAATGCAACTTTCCATGCTAAAGGTATTGGATCTATAAATCTTGATGGTAAGACTAACACTGAGGATGTATATTTTGTTGATGGTTTGAAACACAATCTTTTGAGGGTTAGACAACTAGTGGATAAAGGTTATCAATTATAGTTCATAGAGAAGACATGCATGACTAGAGACAAAGATGGAAAGGTAATTGGAATAGGAACTAGATCTAGAGGTAATGTATTTTAGCTCCACTTTGGTTGCTAAGGTAGTTGACAGTTGGTTATGGCATAAGAGATTTTTTCATATAAACTTTGACATCATTATGAAAAATGGAAATATGCTTGCAGTTAGAGATCTGCCTGAGATTGTAAAGCCTACTAACACAATTTGTAAGGAGTGTGTATTGGCAAAGCATAACAAAGCTTCTTTTCCCATCAAGAAGTTTACTACTATAGCAAAGCTAGAGATTGTACACAAATCTTAGTGGTCCTACTAAGACTACAAGATTCCATGGTGAAAGGTGCTTCATGATTATTGTTGATGACTTTTCTAGAATGATGTGGGTTGCATTTCTTAAAGAAAAATTGGAGGCATTTGACAAGTTCAAGATATTCAAGAATAGAGTTAAGAATAAATCAGGAATGAAGATCAAATATTTAAGATCAGATAGAGGAGGAAAATTTACCTCAAATAAGTTTAACATCTTTTGTGAAGCTAATAGAATCAAAACACAATTTTTTGCTCTAACCATTGAATAAAGCAATATTGCAAAGAGAAGAAGCAAGTTAGTAACAGAATTATCAAGAGCTATGCTAGCTAAGAATGATGTATCCAAGACATTTTGGAAAGAAGATGTGAATACAATAGTTTACACTATGAACAGAGTGAAAGTCAAGAAAGAAATAAATAAAACCCCTTATGGACTATGGTTTGGTCACTCACCTACAATTAAGTATTTAAGAATTTTTGGTAGCAAATGTTATATCAAAAGACATGATGATGTTGTTAAATTTGATGCTAGAAGTGATGAAGGTATTTTTCTTGGTTATTCATTGAAAACTAGAGCTTATAGATGTTATATTTTAAGAACTAAGACTATTGTTGAAAGTGAAAATGTAAGAGATGATGAGAAATTTAGGATACAAGAAAGAATAGTTGACCACAATTCTAATGATGAGAATGTTGTTACTAAGCCAAGGAATGATGAAGTATTCTTTGAGACTAACAATGATTTTCAGAATGAAGGAGAGCTAAGGTAGGAAAAAAGTTTAGAAGAGTTGAGATAACAACTCCTACTTCTAGTATGAATATGACAAAGAATAATCCACCAAAGTAGATCATTAGTAGTAGAGATAAAGGTGTGATAACAAGAAGAAAAATCAAGGAAGAAATATGTTTGATATCTCAAGTAGAACCAAAGAATGTAGATGAGGAATGCAAAGATGACTATTGGAAGCAAGCTATGAAAGAAGAATTGGATTAGATAGTGAAGAATGAAACATGGGAATTGGTCCCTAGACTAGAAGACAAGAATGTGATAGGAACAAAATGGGTATTTAGGAACAAGATAAATGAACAAGGGGAAGTTGTAAGGAACAAAGAAAGATTAGTATGCAAAAGTTACTCAAAACAAAAAGGAATAGACTATGATGAAATTTATGCTCTTGTGGCAAGAATTGAATCAATAAGGTTATTCTTAGCCTATGCAACACATACAAAATTCAAAGTATATCAAATGGATGTCAAGTCAGCATTTGTGAATGGAGAACCTGAAGAAGAGGTATACATAGAACAACCTAAAGGTTTTCCTTTAATAGATGATAAGTACATGGTACATAGATTGAAAAAAATATTGTATGACTTAAAACAAGCACCTAGAACCTGGTATGCAAGGTTGGACAAGAATTTGAAAAAACTTGGATTTAGCAAAGTTATGATAGATAGTAATCTATACTGGAAAGAAATACATGATGGATTGATGATTTTGGTAATATTTGTTGATGATAGTATATCTAGAGGAGATGATAATGAAAGTGACAAGTTTACAGAATAAATGAAGAATGAACTTGAAATGAATATGATAAGGGAAATGAAATGCTTCCTTGGATTATAGATTGTGTAGGATAAAGAAGGAATCTTTATTTCTTAGACTAATGCCTCACCAAGGGATCCAAATGAATTAACCTAAAGTTTTACTAAGTTTTCCAAACATTTTTTTTTAAAGAAAGAAAGAATAACATACATGCCAAACATAAAGTAGCGGAAGCAATAACATCCAATCATATAGAGGCAAACATAATAGATTACATTCCTTAAGGATCCCAAGACATTGAGGCACATTTAAATTTAATTAATACTAAGTCTAATAAATTCTACATGAAAGAATAATTATAAGTCCAAGTCCATTCAAATAATATACATTTGTTTCAAATGCCACTTGGCAATAAAATTCAAAATGCTCAATCATTCACTGTACATATCATAGGGTATGAAAGGCTAAAAGAATATACATTTATAAAAATAGATTACATCATCCTTTTTAGATCCATAAAACAAATATAGTAAAATAAGTAAAATTCATCCACCATAAAGATATAACCATCCATCATATTGATATAACCATCCATCATAATACACAAAATAGAATGAAAAGAAAAGTAGACATAGAACTCTAGCCATGGCATCAATGGACAGATCTCAATGGTAAGAGTAAAAATCACTACCACATATCTGTGTGGTAACCTAAAAAGGCCCACACCCACCATGCTGAGGAGATAGTCTCAAGTCCCAAATAGGATATCAATCCCAAAATCAAAAATAATATCTAAGTCAAGGAAACCCTAAAAGTAATCTAACTCAAAGGTTCCAAGATAAATCGACATCTAGACCCAGAGGCACAAAGACACGTAGGGAATCTACTATGTAAGTGTGCAAGTGTCATCACATGAATCAATGCTAGAGTTACCTTGGCAATCTAACTTGACCTTGGCCCCATAGTGACTCTATGTAGCACTAGTATCCTTTCATATTGACAAGTCATACTAACGAAGTAGGGTCATAACCAAGTGTTCTCTCTACTCCCATCATAGACTGTACTAGCACTCAAGGCATGGTTGAGAACATACAAAGAATCTTATTAGGTTCACTGTATTCCCATTTAGTGTAGTGTTTTCACTTATTAAACAACTTATAATGGGTTACCCTAGCAGCCACTTTGGGCCTTGTCCTCCATTGCAAGCCACTTCCTAACATTACATATAGATAACCTACCCTAAGCTCATAAAAGTATAAATCAAAGAATCACAAATTTCACCTCAGTCCTATACAAGTGACTAGAAAGCATCAAAAGATAATTCACAATAAACACATCAATTCTCTACGAGCAACTGGAAAGCATCACAAAAATATTTGTCAAAGACTCAAAATGGTTAAGTAAAATATGTCATAACATTCACCTTAGCTTCACACAAGAACACTAAAAATCAATAATGAACAATAAATTAAACTCATCATAGAGCTTACCCAACAAATTACCATGGTTGAGTTTAAAATATTGAGATCAAAACATCATAATATCACAAACACAGAACTCCCAAGGCTCTAGTAGACATCCTAGAACTCATCAATGTGCTAATCAACACAAACCCAAAGCATAGACAACATACATATAATAGTATAGGTTTCATAGTTTGGTTTGATTTTGAAAATGCATAGTTGAGTTAATAGTAAGGTAAAGTTTTCATTTTCAATGTGTATTTTTTAGTATAAAAAATTACATCTTAATCCTTACAATTTAACTCCTTGCATATATATAAATAAAATGTACAATTACCCTAATTCAATTTCAAGTCAATTATTTAAAATAAGTTTAAGGGTAATTATTTATTTAAATTATTAAAATAATACTTACTAATTTCCAAGTAAAATAATCTACAATTATATAAAACTCAATATTACTCATAATAATAATTAAATAAATTTAAATATTCATGGAATAACCTCATTATTAAGTAAACTTATTTAAATTAATTAATAATTACTTAAAATAACTATATTAACTTACATTTATTATTTATTAATTAATAAATATTAATAAAATTAATAATAAATAATAATTTAAATTCAATATTATTAAAATTTAATAAAAAAAAATTTTAAAAACACAATTAATATTGACAAGCATTTATTTGAAGGTTTTCTTGCCTTTAACAAGGTGCACATGGCCACCCTACAGTCGCGACAGTACTTTGTACTGTCACTATCTTAGTACCATGCAGTCAATGGCAGTTAAAGCTGTCGACGCAGGTAAGGGGGGAGGTGGGGTAAAACCCGCCTCTTCTCCCATTATTATATTTATTTTATTTTATTTTATTACGATTTTATAAATATAAAAATTTATAAGTCTCTTTTCAAAAAATGCTCTCCCTCCATATAATAAATTATATATATATATATATTTTACAAAATGCTATCAATACTCTGATAAAGGAATTACGACGAACTAAACAAATTTTCCATTCCCTTTCAAAACCCTTCTAGGCTTAATTTTCAATTTTAAAAACTACTGAAGGAGGATTCTACTAATCTCTTAAACTTCCTATATATAGATGAAATCAACATGCATACTAATAATTTCAATCTTGGTGTCTTGTGTTCTTTTTTGTGTGATCTATTATTTTCTGATATTGTTTATATTTGCATGTAATTGTTATTTCTATCTTTGGTTTAATCCTAACAAGTGGTATTAGAGCAAGGTTTTTTATAGTTATCCTCTAGAGGAAAGTTTCACGGTTGAGTTGGAGTGATGGCAGATGAAGGTAAGCTAAGGGTTGATAGGTTTAATGGGTAGAACTTTCAGTTATGAAAGATGCAAATGGAGACTATCTTTATCAAAAGGATTTATGGAAGCCGTTGGAAGGCAAAACCAAGAATCAAGGATCTATGTCAAATGAAAAATTGGATCTTTTAGATAGAAAGGCACTTGAAAGCATTCAATTATTTCTAGCACCATCAATGAAATTTAATATTACAAAAGTGAAGATAAAAAAGAGTTGATGCAAACCCTAGTGAAATTGTATGAAAAGCCCTCTGCTTCAAACAAGGTATTTCTCATGAAGCATTTATTTAATATGAAAATGGCAGAAGGTGGATCTATTGCAGATCATTTAAATGAGTTTTGATACTATTACTAGTCAGTTATCTTCTATGGGTATCAATTTTGATGAAGAAATTAGGGCTCTCTTGATTTTGTGTTCTTTGCCTAAAAGTTAGAATGGCTATGAGTAATTTTGTTCCTGGATCTAGTACCCTAAAATATGATGATGTGATTCGTGTTATTTTGAGTAAGGAAACTCATAGGAAAACCTCAGGTGGATCTACATCAGGAAGTTCTTTGAATAGAAAAAGTAGAGGCAAAACAACTAAGAGAGGAAGTAATTTCAAAAATAGTGGGAAATCAAGAGGAAAGTCAAAGGAGAGGAGGTTTCAATCAAGAGGACTGAATGACTGCTTTGTGGGAAACCAAGGCATAAAAAGAAAGATAGTTGGAATCGAAAGAAAAATGAAGGAGATAAACCAAAAGGAGATAAGGAGGAAAATGTGGTAAGTAAAAAATCTAAAGAGGATGCTTTGCTTCTATCTTTAGAAAGTGTTGATGATTCATGGGTTTTAGATTTTGGTGCTTCATTTCATGCTACACCTCATAGAGGTTATTTCATTGATTATGTCCAATGGGATTTTGGACTTGTTTATTTGAGGGATAATGAACCCTATCAAATTGTTGGAAAGGGACAAGTTAAGATTAAGTTGCAGAATGGGAACCATTAGCTACTGCATGAGGTAAGACATGTTCCAAGGCTGAGTAGGAATTTAATTCCAGAAGGGAAACTCAGTGATGAGGGTTGTGTAGTTACTTTAATGATAAAAATTGGAAGGTTTCAAAAGGTTCACTTGTAGCAAAAAAAGGTGTGAAAGTAGGCACCTTAAATATTTGTACAAGTCATATTGTTCCTTCTACTAATTTAAATGTTTGAGAGAAAAATGAATGTTCAGGAATTGTTGTTATAGTTGAGTAGGAAGAAAAAATAGCTAGTATAAATTTTGACACAACGATGTGGCAGAATAGACATGGGCACATGAGTGAGAAAGGTATGAAATTAATTCATTCAAAGAAAGTTTTATCAGGTCTCAAATGTGTTAATATGGACTTCTATGAAAGTTGTGTGTATGGAAAACAAAAGAGAGTGAATTTTGTGAAGATTGGGAAGGAAAACAAAAAGGATAAATTAGAGCTTTTGCATACTGATGTATGGGGACCAGCTTAGGTATCTTCCCTTGGTGGCTCTCATTATTATGTTACATTTATTGATGATGCAACTAGAAACATATGAATTTGTTTTCTTAGACAGAAATATGATGTATTTCAAACTTTTAAGAAATGGAAATGCTTGGTTGAAAATGAGACTAGTAAGAAATTAAAATTTCTTAGATCTAATAATGGTAGTGAGTATTGTAGTCATAAATTTGAAGATTATTGCTCCACTAATGGTATTCATAGATAGAAACTATTCCAAGGACTCCACAGGAAAATGGAGTGGTTGAACAAATGAACAGGACTATAATGGAGTGTCCAAGGAGCATGAGGTTGCATGTTGAGTTGCCCTTATGCATGTGGGTGGAAGCTTTCAATACTACTATATATTTGATTAATAGAGGCCCCTCTAATCCTTTGGGTTGTGGTATTTAAGAGGAAGCATGGACTGGTAAGAAGGTGAGTTATTCTTTTCTCAAAACCTTCAATTGTGAAGCATTTGTTCACATAGATTCTGAAACTAGAACCAAGATGAAAGCGAAGTCAAAGAAATATGTATTTATTAGATATGGCATTAATGAATTTGGTTATAGGCTTTTTGATTTTGAAAATCATAAAATTTTAAGAAGTAGGGATGTCATATTCAATGAGAAAGTGTTGTACAAAGATCTATTGTAGCAACATGAGAAGAGAGAAGATGATTATGTAGTGTTGGATGATACTCCAAAAGATGATGTTCCAGCCATTCCTCATGATGTGCAACAACTGCAACAATAAATACCACACACACTGGTGAATGTTAGATGGTCATCAAGGCAAATTAGACCTCTAGAAAGATTTTCTCCCTCTTTGTATTTAATTTTACTTACTGATGCTGGTGAACCTAAATGTTATGGTGAAGCTGTGTAGGTGGATACTAAGATTCAGTGGGAGTTTACAATGAAAGACAAAATGGACTCTTTGCTGAAGAATAAGACATGGAATTTATGCAAGTTTCCTACAGGTAAAAGAGCTTTATAGAATAAGTGGGTTTATAGGTTAAAAGAAGAGGATTGAGGCAAGAAAATATTTAAAGCCGGGCTAGTTGTAAAAGGATTTGCATAGAAAAAGGGCATTGATTTTGATGAGATATTTTCTCTTGTTGTTAAGATGACTTCTATTTGTACTATTTTAAGTATTGTGGCTACTTAAGATTTGCATTTAGAGTAGCTTGATGTTAAAACGGCCTTCCTTCATGGTGATTTGGATGAAGAGACATATATGCCTCAGCCACAAGGATTTGAGGTCAAAGGTAAGGAGAACTTAGTGTGAAAATTGAAGAAAAGTTTATATGGATTGAAGCAAGCACCTCAGCAATGGTATCTAAAATTTGATAGTTTTATGCATGAGCATGGCTATAGAAAGTGTCATTCAGATCATTGTGTTTATTTTAAGAGGTTGGATGATGACAGCTACATTATTTTATGCTTATATGTTGATGATATGCTTGTATTTAGGTCTAACATGGATCATATTAAGGGGTTGAAATGCCAATTAGCACATGCATTTGCTATGAAATATTTGGGGGCAGAAAAACAAATCCTTGGTATGAAGATTTGTAGAGATAGGAAGAACAAAAAATTGATGCTATCTTAGGCTGATTATGTTGAGGAGTTGCAACATTTTTCTATGGAGAATGCTAAAGCTGTTAGCATACCTTTACCAGGTCATTTGAAGTTGACTAAGGAGATGTGTCCCAAGACACAAGAAGAGGAGGATAAGATGTTCAACGTACCCTATGCTTCAGCTATAGGAATCTTAATGTATGCTATGGTATGTACCAGGCTAGATATTGCACATGCAGTCAGAGTTGTCAGCAGGTATATGATTCATCCAAGAATTGAGAATTGGAATGCAGTCAAATGGATTCTCAGATATTTGAGAGGAACATCCCATAAGTGCTTGCACTTTGGGGGCTCTACTAATAATTTACAAGGCTATGTTGACTCAGATTTGGTAGGGGATATTAATACTAGGCAAAGTACTTCAAGTTATGTCTTTACTATTGGTGGGGGAGCCATGAGCTAGGTTTCTCAGTTACAAAAGATCACTACTCTATCCACTATAGAGGCAGAGTATGTTGCTACTATAGAGGTAGCGAAGGAGATGATATGGCTTTAGTTCTTCTTAGAAGAATTGGGACACCCTCAAAAGGATAATTATTTGTTTATAGATAGTCAAAGTGACATTCATCTTGCCAAGAATTCAACTCTACCTTCAAAGACCAGACACATATAGTTGTTGTACCATTTCATTCGGTTAGTGTTGGAGGATGGATAGTTAAAGCTAGACAAGATACATACAGATGACAATCTAGCAGATATATTTCCAAAGGTAGTAGCAAGTGTAGCAGCATAGCTACAGGATTAGTCTCCAAGTGGGAGATTATTAGATTGTGGTGATTGATCAGGGAAGTATTGTACATACTCCATAATTCCTTGCTTGGGCCCTATTTTATTAGGATTTTGGGCTGACATATAATTATTAATTGTAACCCTAAAGAAATAAAAATACTTGTATAAAAGAGCTTAGGGTTAGGGATTATTTCATAGTGGTAATGTGAAAATTGGTTCTTGTGGCGGTATTGAGCTATAAGGGATTACAAATTGTAATCAAGTTGTAATTACTAGATCATAATAATATCAAACTTCCTATTTGGTGGACATAGCCCAGGGATTGGGTGAACCACATTAAATCTTGGTGTCTTGTGTTCTTTTCTCTGTGATCTATTATTTCTTATATTCATTATATTTGCATGTAATTATTATTTTTTTCTATGGTTTAATCCTAACAACTAGGAGGTAGGCGGTCAATGATGGTTTTCATCATTTGTCTCAAGTCAAACTCCTCAAAGTTGGCATGTTTCTCTCTATGGTTCTCTTCCAGATGCTCACTAACATGATCTCCCCTATACTCTTCTTGATTAGGACCTTTATGGATAGACTCACATACACTAATGTTTCTGCCTCATCCATGGCCTCTACTACAGCCTAGGCTATGGCATCTAATAGAAGATCCCATCCTAGATATCATCCCACAATAACATCCAAGATACAAGATGTTATAATAATCATAAACCATCCTACTATAAAGCATATACAAAAGAAACATGTTTTGAAAATAGTATAAGTTCAATTTTCAGTTTGAAATAGATATACATAACAATTTAGATTTCATTTTTGTTTAACTAGTTAACAAATAGTGGCATTCTAATATGCCCAGAGCTCCCAATGTAGAAACCTGACTCTGATACCAAATGTAATGCCCCACCAAGGGATCCAAAAGAATTAACCTAAAGTTTTACTAAGTTTTCCAAACATTTTTTTTTAAAGCAAGAAAGAATAACATACATGTTAGACATAAAGTGGTAGAAGCAATAACATCCAATCTTACAGAGGCAAACATAACAGATTACATACTTAAGGATCCCAAGACATCGAGTCACATTTAAATTTAATTAATACTAAGTCTAATAAATTCTACATGAAAGAATAATTATAATTCCAATACCATTTAAATAATATACATTTGTTCTAAATGCCACTTGGTAATAAAATTAAGAGTGCTCAATCATCCACTATACATGTCATAGGGTATGAAAGGCTAAAAGAATATAAATTTATGAAAATAGATTACATCATCCTTTTCATATCATAAAAAAAATATAGTACAATAAGTAAAATTCATCCACCATAAAGATACAACCATCCATCATATTGATATAACGATTCAGCATAATACACAAGATAGAATGAAAAGAAAAGTAGACATAGAACTCTAGCCATGCCATCAACAAATGGATCTCAATGGTAAGAGTAAAAATTACTAAAACCTAACCGTGTGGTAAACCAAAAAGGCTCACTCCCACCATGCTAAGGAGATAGCCTCAAGTCCCAAATAGGATATCAATCCCAAAATGAAAAATAATATCTAAGTCAAGGAAACCCTAAAAGTAATCTAACTCAAAAGTTTCAAGATAAATCAACATCTAGACCTAGAGGCACACAAAGACACATAGGGAATCTACTATATAAGTGGGCAAGTGTCATTGCACGAATCAACGATAGAGTTACCTTAGCAGTCTAACTTGACCCTAACCCCCTAGTGACTCTATGTGGCACTAGTATCCTTTCATATTGACAAGGCATACTAACAAAGCATGGTCTCAACCAAGTGTTCTCTCTACTCCCATCCTAGTATGTACTAGCACTCGAGGAATGGGCAAGAATATACAAACACTCTTATTAGGTTCATTTTATTACCATTTAGTATAGTTTTTTCACTTATTCAACAACTTATAATGGGTTACTTCGGTAGCCACTTTGGGCCCCAACCTCCATTGCAAGCCACTTCCTAACATTAAATATAGATAACCTACCCTAAGCTCATAAAAATATAAATCAAAGAATCACAAATTTCACCTTAGTCCTATACAAGTGACTGTAAAGAATCAAAAGATAATTCACAATAACACATAAGTTCTCTACGAGCAACTGGAAAGCATCTGAAAAATATTGATGGAAGACTCAAAATGGTTTAAGTCAAATCTGTCATAATATTCACCTCAGCTTCACACAAGAACACTAGAAAGCAATAACAAAAAATAAATTCAACTCATGATAGAGCATACCTAACACATTACCATGGTTGAGTTTAAAAAGATTGAGATCAAACCATCATAATATCATAAACACAAAACTCCCAAGCCTTTGGTAGACGTCCTAGAACTAGTCAACACACTAGTCAACCCAAACCCAAAGCATAGACAACATACAAATAATAGTATAGGTTTCATAGTTTGGTTTGATTTTGAAAAGACATGGTTGAGTTAATATTAAGGTAAAGTTTTTGTTTTTAATGTGTGTTTTCAAGTATAAAAGATTACATCTTAATCCTTACAACTTAACTCGTTGCATAAATCTAAATAAAATGTACAATTACCCTGATTTTTTTTCAAGTCAATTATTTAAAATAATTTTATGGATGATTATTTATTTAAATTATTAAAATAATACTTACCAATTTCCAAGTAAAATAATCTACAATTATATAAAACTCAATATTACTCATAATAATAATTAAATAAATTTAAATTTTCATGGACTAACCTCATCATTAAGAAACTTTAATTAAATAATATTTATTTAAATTAATTAATAATTATTTAAAATAACTATATTAACATACATTTATTATTTATTAATTAATAAATATTAATAAAAATTATTAATAAAATTAATAATAAATAATACTTTAAATTTTAAATTATTAAATTTAAAAAACAATAACTAATATTGATAAGTGTTTATTTGAAGGTTTGTCATCCTTTAACAAGGTGCACGTGGCCACCCTGCGTTTGTCATAGGGGCTTGTGGTCACGGCAATACTTTGTACTACCATTGTCATAGTACCCTATGGTCAATAGAAATTAAAGCCACTGGGTGGGGTAAGGTGGGGTCTCCTCCCATTATTTTATTTTTATTTTATTTTTTATTTCTTTAAGATTTTATAAATATAAAAAATTTATAATTCTTTTTTCAAAAAATGTTCCCCCTCCATATAATAAATTTTGTATTTCTTTTTATATATAGAATGCTATCAATACTCTAATAGAGGAATTACGACGAACTAAACAATTTTTCCATTTAAAATTTCCATTCCCTTTCAAAACCCTTCCAGGCTTAATTTTCAATTTTAAAAATTACTGAAAGAGGATTCTACTGATCTCTTAATCTTCCCATATATAGATGAAATCAACATGCATACCAGTAATTTCAAAATGAAATATAAAAGATTCATCACAATGAATATTCAGATAAACGATACACAGTCACAAAGAAGACAAGATTAATTAAATAATGTAGTTGACTAGGTGATCAAAACACAAGAATCTACATAGTTTTGATGCTAAATTCGCAACCACCAAAAAGATTGTGAGAGAAAACTTTTCTCTCAAAACCTTCTCTCTAAAAATTCCTTCTCCTAAATTCCTGGTCCCTCAAAAATGAACCCCCTCATGCTGATAAGGAGTTCTCTTCTAAATTTGGGGCACTAATTGTGCGATCACTCGAGAGGACTCCTTGCTCACCACTCTTTAACTCTTTATTAACTTTTCTATCATGTTTTCATCCATGGTTTATGCTATAACAAATATATTTATTAAATTACTTGCTTTATCTTTTTAATTAATTTATTATATTTTAAAGTCATGCATACTTTATGCAATTTTAAAACTCTTTAATAAAAAAATATTCTTACCATTCTTTAATTTATTTTTGAAGCGTTAATTGATAAAATATTTATTAACTTAATTAATAATAATATTTAGCATTTATTTAAAAATGAACTCCTAAATATATTATTATTAAATTAAATAAATATTATTATGCTCTAAAATTAAACTTATAATTTTATCTTTAAATTTAATTATTTTTATTTAATTAATTACCCAATTAATTAAATATAATTAAATATTAAAAATATCATAATAATTTCCATTAAATTAAATCATTAATTTAATCTTTTAATTTGACTTAATTAATAGAAAATCACCAAAGACCTATAAGACAAAATATGGAAACCCATCATAGAAAAACACATACAAAATCCAACCAAAGGGTTATAATCATGAATTTATGTCATAAGACATATTTGCAAGGCAAATAACTTAGATTCTTGTCCTAATTTTCTAGGACAAATGGGTTTAAAGGTTAGGATTTGGACTTAAGAATTTATCTCCCCTCTCTTACCATTGAAATAATGTGATAGGGTATGCTCATCCTAGAAATTTAGGGAAGTCGATACCCGGTACCTACAATCTACATAAAAATCCATGCATGTACAAACACATATATACTAAACTAAATAGGCAATGATAGGATGTGGCACATCGTGTAGATCACAACTAGTAGGTAACTACAACTCCCTTCCTTAACCACATTAGAAATGCCATACATAAAGAAAATATACACACACATCATACATATGCAATATGGGGTAAGTATCCATAAAAAAACACATATAATAATCCATCTATCTAATTATCATCAAATAACTGAAATCACTATAATAATCATCATCAAAGAGTAATTATGAACACATGAAGTAAATGGTACCAAGTAGTTTCATCATAGAATCAACTGAATATGAAACAATATTTGATAATCTGAAAGATAGTGCTACTAATCATCGAGCATAAACTAGCCTAAAAGAGTTAAGTAGTGATAGCAAAATATAAACTAGGGGCAGACACTACAAAGTATTTGAAAAATCTATTGAAAAGGTTTGGTTTGGAAACATGTAAGCTAGTTGGAACACCTATGGTAACTAGACACAAGTTATCTACAAAGGATAAAACACCTACTATTGAGCAGAAGAAGTACATATCTATGATTGGAGGATTGCAATATCTAACTCACATAAGGATAAATATAGAGAATGTAGTTGGAATTATTAAAAGATTTCAAGTTGATCCTAGAGAAGCACATTATGCAGTAGTTAAAAGGATATTTAGATATCTAAAGAGAACACCAGAGTTCAGATTGTGGTATGACAAATGTAATGATTTCAATTTATATGCTTATATTGATGTTGATTGGGTAGGCAATATGGATGGCAGAAAGAGCACTAGTGGTGGAGCATTATTTCTTAGAAGAATATTGGTCTCCTAGTTAAGTAATAAGTAGGATTGTACCTCAAAGAGTATAGCAGAGGCAAAATATGTTGCAGCAACAAACAATTGTAATCAAGTTGCTTAGATGAAGCAAATGTTGAAGGATATAAGGATAGAATTCAGAGAACCTATTGTCATATATTGTGATAACAAAAGCACATTAAATATGTTAAAGAATCCAGTATTGCATTCTAAGAATAAGCACATTTCTATCAAATGTCACATGTTGAGAAAGAAATTTGGAGAAAAGGAAATCATATTGGAGTATGTAAGCACCAAATAGCATTTTGCAAATATTTTCACCAAGCCTCTTTCCAAAAAGACTTTTGAGTATTTGTGAGGTATGCTTGGGGTTATGCCCCTACCTACATCAGAGTAGATGATTCAAGAGTGCATCAGTCCAGTGTTAAAGAGCACTATTGTTTATCTAAGCTAAACGTTGATGCTTCTTGTAGGGAGGAGTATCTATGATGAACACAGTCATCTAGGACTCATGCTAAATGTTGTTTTGAATAGTGTCTTTGGACATTTGAGCAGGTCAGAAATAGTTGTTGTAGAGACAGATGGTTGTTGAAACCTTTGACATTGATGTCACTAGGGGAGAGATTACAATGTGAAAAACATTTTGATAAATGGAGAAGTTACATAGCACATTGAGGTATATCAATGGGGGAGAATGATTGATGAAGATTATTTGAAAATAAAGGATAATAGTCTTTAACTATTGGTATTATTGGAACTAAATGTTTTTCATCTATGTTTCCATCAATGCCAAAGGGAGAGATTGTTGGAAACATGAATTCTGGTGATATTCCTATGGAGGAGTATTGTAGAAATGTGATTAGATCATGTTATCATGATGATATGTTATATTCATGACTATGTTTATCATTAATGTCGGTATAGTAGTTTTTTTTATCATTTGACAAAAAATAATGGTAAAGATCAAGTTGGTATAGATAGATCATTGAGTATTTTCACTAGCGAGGTTAAAGGGAGATACTAATAAGTGTCTATAATATGTAGCTAACCTCAGGAGCAAAAGATATTAAGTTTGGAGAAGTTATGCAAGTTTTGGTGAAGATTGTTCTGAGATAGAGTTTACAGAAGTATGATTTGGTAAACTTTTAATATCTCTTAGTAGGGTTGTTATTCTAAGAATCAAGGTTAAATGTGTGTAGAAGACATATTGTCCATATGATGTGGATGAGCTTGCTCATCATAATATTACATGTGCGAAAAGCTATTCAAGTTACAAGGAAACAATTGTTGTTATTGCTAAGTATAACTTCTTCTTAATAAGGTTCTATAATAATTAATTAAGAAGGTGTATTAGCTAACTTAGGGAGTTTTCTTATGGATTCAGTATAAATGAAGGATATTTTCATTTTTTATGTATGGATGATTGCATGAAGCACAAAGAGCATAATAGAAGAGAAACAAGTTAACTGTGAAGATATGTAGAGTAGAGAAAAGTTGAAGAAAACTTTGTTGTCAAGGTTTTATTTAGAGATCTGAGGTTTCATTTTTGGATTTGAGGTTCATGACCTAGTCTACAAGGTTTGACAATGATTGGTTTGATTGATAGGGCAGAGAAAAGAGGATAAAGCATAGTACTAACAATTATTTTGCAAGGAATAGTTGAGAGATTAGTTGGACAATAAAGTTCAGTGTTCTTGCCCCAATAGTTATTTGGACAGTGGGTCATTCTACATTCCACAGCTCCTAACAGGGTTGGAATCTCCTAGCAAGGATTCAAATTCTCCTAACAGGGACTCTTATGTACTAAATGTGTTTATATACTCCTAACATGGTCCATCCTCTAACAAGGAATATATATCAGTATATCTGTGTGGGCATCATTCCCACTAGGGTTTTCCCTCAGATCAAGGGCTTCCCTAGTTAACAAATATAGTGTAATTGTGTATGTGCATCTTGTTATGATTAATTAAGGTTCATAAATGTTTCAATTGGATAATTGATTCACCCCACCCCCCTCTCATTTATCTTGTTGGATTATTATTTCTAACAAGATGATCACTCTTTCTTTTTACTCAAGGATCTCTCTCTCATTATGATTTGTTAGTTAGCAAAGTCTTAATCCCTTGGAGGCTTGATGGATTATTTGTCTCCTAGGTTTTAATAAGAGTATACAATACCTTGTGCTCTACTTTACCAAGATTTTGGATCAATTGCATACTCTTGCTAAATTGAGGGCTAAATATGGTATATTAAATTGGAATCACTCCAGTTTAATGAAGGTTTAGCACCTATTTAATTTGAGATCATCAATCCCCTTCATCTCTTCTTCCATTTTTCATCATTTCTCTTAGGTGAAGTCAAGGTAAAACTTAATAGAGCCTCTTTAGAGCTCCTATTTTCATATTGTTAAGCTTGAGGTACGATCTATTTACCCTAGGTGCCTCCTCTTCAATCATCTATCCTCTTGGAATCTATTCCTTGTACCAAAATGGGATTTCCTCAAAATATGGACCTAATTTTTGGACCCTAATACCTATTTTGGAGCCCCAAGACAACCCCGAGGGTTTGTGCACTTGATCATCAAGGGAGTAGTCTGCCCCTAATTAGCTCTAATGACACCCTATTTTGGATCCCCTCTTAAGGTCTCATGTTCTAAGATGTTTGGGTGTTAACTTCTAGATTTTTTAGCCTACATGAGTTAGTTTAATTTTGAGCTCTATATAAACCCTTCTATTTTATTTCATTTCTCAATCCATAGTACTAACAAGAAATTGCATCCATATGCTCTAGCTCTCAAGCATTTGAGTACTCAAGTTTAAAGTCTTCAAGCATTCATTCAAACATTCCTCCATTGAAGATCAAGGATTCAAGCATTTAAGCAATTAAAGGAGTTTATCCTCAAGATCTTCTTTAGTCTACCCAAGATGCATCGTTGCATCTTATACATCCATTTTTCTTCATCTTCTTAGTCCAAATCCATTGGTGAAGTAAGCACATTACATTGAATTCAAGAAATCTAACTTTTGTAAGGTGAATTCATACATTCACTTTGAATGTTATTTCAATTCAAGGTTACTTCCTAAACTAGGGTTTCACCAAGGAAAACCACCCATCAACAACAAAAAACCTTTTTTTATTATAGCTTGTGGATATCAAATTGATGAACAGGTTGCAGATTGGAATACTCTTTTGACTTTCTCAAAACTACAAAATTAGAATCAAGGTCGCACACCATCATCAGGAATGCACTGCACCCCTAAATATTCTATGTTTCCCTTGAAGATCTAATTTGCCCCTAATAGTTTGCCAAAATATTTTAGTGTTTTATCTGTTGCATAGTCTCACACCTCGATCCAATGATTTCTACATTGCAATTCAATCAAGACAAAAGGTGCAAAATAGATTTCAAAGATGTGTTTCTTTTCCTCCTTAGTCTTTTCAACATTTCTACATATATCTCGCTTCCATTAAAAACACATTGAGGATTTTTAATGAATTGGATATATTTCCTATATTCTTCTTAGATGTAGTTCACATTAGTGCTCCTTGTTCATTTAGCTAACACTAATCTCTCTAGACATATTTATCTAGAATTGGGATTGAAAGGATTCTTTTTCTTATCTTCTTTTCTTATATATCATCTACTTGCACATGTGTATAGGTTATGTGATGAACTTAGGTCTCGTACCCTTGATTCACATTTCCTACCTAACATATATTAAACAAATTATGAAAGACTTGGCATTATGTCTTTATGTACATGCTTTTAGGATCATTACATGCAGTAGTAAGAATAAATCAACTATGAATAATGAAAATAAATAGTTATCAAAATAACTCAAAATTGACAAATCTCGATGCCAACATGACCCGATATTTTATTCACGCAAAGCTAGTAAATTGTTAGTGACCTCGCCAATAACACCAAAAACTTCACCAATCATCCTAAGCTAGTGTTTCACCAAAGTAAGCTTTTCTCATGAAGATGATCTAGCCATAACCTACAATAAGTTGATTATTATCATCCTTTCATTGCCCCTCAAAATGTCATTACATATTGTATACGCATCCCCCCAATCCCAACATCTCAATTATAGAAACCCCCTAGCTATTAACACCCAAATCCTATGTCATCTCCATTTCAATGTTCAAACTACAAAACTACTATATATGGTCATAATGAGCATGCCCCAAAACACTCAATTTTCTAAAAATATTGTCTATCTAGTATCAAAATTCAAAAGCTTTGTTGTACCTTAGTCCTACCCACATGCAAATAGTATACAAAAGTCATGCATAATTCGCCATAGTAAAAACACAGACAGGAAAATTTGGGATGTTAAGGTTCCCAAATATTTCTTTTAAAAAAAATTTTTGAAATTGCTATATGCAATCAGTGTTTATATACCCTTCATGCAAGGCTACACACTTAGGCATATGATAGGTACTAATTCAAATAAATTATTACAATAGCGAAGCATGATACCATTGTTCAGTCAAGCATTTTTCTCCATCTTTATTCACGCAAGGATAGAAAATTGCAGCCCATGCACTTATAATGCTTATTTCTACCAAAATTCTTACACTGCTCTCCAACTTCACAATAAATCTTAACAACCATTTAGAAAACAATTTAATATTTATAGTTATACATCCTTTGTGAACAATTTACATAAAACTTTTCTTGTTGTCTAAGTGGTTGTCATTACATCTGTGGACAAGTGTTGTTTATGGCACCCAATCATAGATAGAAACATGATGTTGAGAAACATATATATGTGCAACTCCCTCTATTTATAACCATGGAGACTCATTCAAAAATGTACAGTTGCTTCTTGTCCACCTAAATAAATAAATCAAAGAAATTCAAACTTAAACAATGGTGGATATATTACAATGCAAGACCTCATCAAAAATATTTAGTTTTAAAGATGAAGTCTAAATAGGGAGAGAAATAAAACACTGCGTCAGCTTCTTATTCTTCAATGACTTATTATCTTTATCACTTTGAGCATATTCATTGTCTCTATTTGAGAAGCATTTGCTTGTTTCTAAATGAGAATAGTAGAGAACATTTGGTTATTACTCCCCACAATTTAACTTTTCTAAAATCTATCAAACAATGAGCAATAAGACCACTGATTCTATTCAAGAGGGAAAGATTGAAATAACAGTTTCAAAATTATGGGAGAATTTTTTTTTTGTAAGTGTAGGATAAACATAGTTCAAGCTTCCTTTCTTTTAGCACAAAAAACATACCACATGCTAAAACAAGATCCACATTAAAATAGATTACATTTTATAATTATAGACAAGCATAACAACTTCTTATAGATCTATTGATTAATTTCATAGATAATTAAAATTACTTTAACAAAAAGAATTATTTAACCTTTCTATTATATATTTTCATGCCTCTATAGTTTCTGCCCTTATATTCTATAATCAACAATCAATATTATTATTTTCTTTTAGGTCTCCTAATGTCTACCACTTTGTAAACTATTTTATAACCTTTCAAATCTGGTCAATTGCACTCACTAAATCAATACCACATTAATTATTTTCTTTGCCCTAACCCATGAGTTAGAATGTGGTATTCATTAATGTTCAATTTTTCATTGGAAAGTGTAAATTCAAAACCCTAGCCTAGTGGGAAAAGGGACCCCTGTCTCCCTAATTTTGAAAGATACCTAGGGGATTAATATTCACAGTGTTTCCATTTAGCCCCTTATCCCACTAACTAGTATTGCTACTGATCTATCATGCAGGAAAAAAAAAATGCCACTTACAAAAGCCAACCAAACCTCTCGATTTTCCTATAAAGAGATGGTTTCATCCCTTATGAATCAATTTGGAATGTTTATGGATTAATATTTGAAACATAGGCCAATGAGGATGAATGAAAAAGGTAACTTTTATTATCTTGGTATCTCCAGTCATGTTAAAATTTCTCTTTTATTTGGGAGGCAGTGTTTAATAAAGATTGAATGGAAGAATTAAAAAAACAAAAAAAATGTTGGAACATGATATTTGAATAAAATATTAGAGTATCTATTTCATGATGGAAAGTGTGATTAGAAAATTGTATTTTTAAAAGTCTATTTTTTTCATATATGTAATACTAGAAATTGCATCTTAGTGTGCAATAGGTACATCAAAGATATGTGGAGGTAGGCTATAAAATGTGGATTTAGAATTAAATTAAGGAAGATATAGTCCTATTAATGTAAGATAAGACTTTTCTTTTTTAAATAATGGCAAATGTAAATTATCCATACTCAATAGTATCTTATAACATGGATATTACAAATGTGAATACTACTTAGTGATGTGACTTATGAAGAATCTTAAGTGGTTGGAGAATTGTTAATTACAACAAATTACAAAAATTGAGCAATCTTCTATCTATCCATTATTAAACAAGTTCCATTTTTCTGGAATGAACAATGTTGCTAGAGTGGAGTCATCATTGTAGATAGTAAAGGCTTATAGAAATTCATATAACAATATGATCTCTAATGAAGAAGAAGAATTGTTAGTGAAAGAACTCAAGGTACACTTATCCAATTCCTCATTTAGTTCTAGAAGTGGAGATTTTTCAACAACACTTTGATGAAAAATATTCAATGATCCATTTGAAAGATGATTATAAGGCATTTTTAATCATTTGTTTATATTGAGGAAGGCATATTAATTATTTATTAAATGTGTTGGTATTTTATATGCTCTATATAATTATTGTCCATTATCTAATGATCCTAAATGTGTGGAAAAACTAATATTACTATTGATCAAATCAGTAAGATTGACAAATGACTGTCAACACACTTAACCATCTTCACTATACATGTCAAGTACACAATGAAAGCCAAGCTAGAATTTATTTACATGCCGAGTCACAGATAGTGTCGAGAAAACTATAGTTGTTGCCGAGCACAACACATTACAATATATGCTGAGCTATATAGAATTCAACATGTTTCAAGTGACTCAGGATCCAATAGGTGCTAAGTGATGCAAGAATTCAATACATGTCGAGTGACACAGTAATTCTATAGGAGTTGAGTAATTCAAGAATCAGTAGAAGCCAAGCAATGCAAAAAACTAATAGGTGTCGAGTAACACAAAAACTATAGAGGATGCCGAGAAATCCAGAATAGATGGTGCCGAGAATTAGTATTACTTCATGTGCCAAGCAATGCAAGATTAGCATAAAAGTTTGTGCAATCACAAGACAAGATGTAAAATGGTTATACATGACTCATTGATAGGATAAAAGGATAAGATCAAATCCTCACAACCACCTATGCAATCCTCATGCAACCAATCAAAAAATTACAAACTGCATGCAACCAATAGGTGAATTTCAAGGGTTTGAGTGGGAACATTTGAATCAAGGATGCATGATGAACCACTAATCTTTATAAGGAAGTCTTGACACCATTGAACTTAGAGAGAGAGGAATCATGAGAAGAAGGAAAAGTAGATCCTATTGTTAAGGTCATTGCAGAACATTGATGTCAAAGATTTAGTGAAAAGGATAGCATTTACACATCTAGTTGATCAAAACAAAACAATGAACATAATCAATAGATTAGATCTAGCAAAGATCAGTGATAGAAGAGAAAATCAAGTACCGAAGATCAGCATCAAAGATTTCCTTAGATCAGGTGTATTATTCTAATATTCTCTCACAATTGTATTAGGAACTTGAAAATCCCATGGATTTGGGTAGGTTTAATAGCCTTATGTAAATCCTTTAATACGGTGGCATTCTAAGTTGAATGTTCTTAAGTCCTCTAACAAGGCACACTCCTAACAAGGTGTAGAAATCCTTTAACAGGGTCACATTTAACAATATGTTGTAGAATTTAACAAGGCAAACCATTAGAAGTGGTTGAAATCGATTGCCACAGTAATTTTGTGGGTATCATCCCCACCCTAGTTTTACCTTCTTATTCCTAGAGGGTCTCTGGGTCACCAAAATCTCAAGTGTTATGTGGTGATGCATGTTTTCTTCTCATGATTGTTTAATGTTTATATGCATGCATGTTAATTTTAGTTATATGTTGTTAAGGATTTAAAATATATATAAACTAGGTGATAGATGTGTATATCGCTCTATACAAGGTAGAGGAAGCTAGAGAGGAATCAAGAAAATCCTTAAAAAGAAGGAAGGAAATAGCTATAGCCAAAAATGATATTCACTACAAGGAGATTGACACCACACAAGTATTTTCCAAAGGAGATTCCAAAGAATTTGATGCAGCAATAGCAGAATTGATGGAGAAAAATAGAGTACAAGAAGAAGAGATAAGATCTCTTAAGATGGAACATGAATCATAGGCCATAATGTTATATGAAATCACTGAGAAAAAGAAAAGAGTAGTTGAGGATAGATTCATGCCTTAAGATGACAAAAGGAATCTTGCAAACAGACTTGAAGAAAAGTCTACTAAACTAACAAGGATCTCAAAAATGCAGATGGATACACTTGCCCAACTAATGAACCTTCATCATGAACTCAACAAGAAAGATATTGAGATTTCTACTTTGAGGATGTAGAATGAATTGGAGAGAGAAAAACAAACAACAGAGAATCTCAACAAGTCAAGTGAAGCTATCAAGTACTTTAAACAATGGCTGAAATCCCCAGATCAGCCCATGATACATCATGACTTGGATACACTAGCACTAAAGTTGGTGAATCATCAAAGAGTGCTAAGAAAAGAAGTGATAAAGGTAAGGATTCTAAAGCCACTTGTCATTACTATAATAAAAAGGGGCATACTGCTAGTGTTTGCAGGAGTAGAAAGATCAATCAGCCAAACATACCCAAAAGCAAGGGTTACTATCACAAGTGCAACATGCAAGGACACATGACACAAGACTGCAAGTCTAATGTGACAAGGACATAAAGATTTGATGGACACTACCATAATTGTAAGAAGTATGGACATAGAGCCTTTGAATGCAGATCAAAACCTATGTGGACACCAAATCAACATGTAAGGAGGGATAACTATGAACACCATTACAATTGGGACTACAATACAAGGCAAAACTGTCACTATTGTCAAGAGGATGGACGTATACCCCAAAACTACATAAGAACACACTTCAAGGGGAACTATAAAAGATGGTTGAACCAAACTACTTGCTTCAGTTGCTTGAAAATTGGACATGTTAACAGGAATTGTCCAACAAAGGCCAAGGCACCCAAGACTAAAGTAAATAAAGGCAAAAAGAAAAGGTTGATGTGGAACACATCAGAATAGACATGAAGAAGACATGGCAAAAAAAAGATGAACCAAGTACATCCAATGAAAAGGTCACTTCACCCAAGGGGTCAAGTGATCATATCTCATCCAACTAATCACAAGACGAGCCTATGGGGCTGATACATATAAGGAAGTATCATACATCAGCCCTAAATGATGATGAAGCACTATAAAGTATAAATTTGCATGAGATAAGATGCTAAGACAAAACTTGACTAATGATGTCGAGCTATCTTTGGTTGCCGAGTAAAATTGCTTTGGAAGCTGAGTTAAGAAGTCAAGTGGAAACCGAGTAAAAGCTCAAGTGGTTGTCGAGATATCAACAAAGTTAGTAGATGTTGAGTTAGAATAGCTACCAAGTGGATGCTAAGTTGAAAACCTTTGGAAGTCGAGTGATGGGTGAAAGTACAAAAATGCATTAAATGCAAGGTTTTTGAGCCACTAAAAGGGGAAAATTGATTCATTTTGAGTCATTCAAATGAAGAGCGATTACCAGGAGCACAATTGAGCAATTTTCAAGCATTCAACCAGCAATTTGCAGCGATTCGGCATCTACCCAAGTGACTTAAGCATTTAACCTGGTATTTTCTTCAGGTGCTGAGTTGTATAGTTTGTGAAGTTTATTTTAAATGTCAAACCCTAGTTCAGTTAAAAATGGCATCTGGTTCAAAGTCCACCAAAGGGAAAGAGAGTTATGAGATTTAGCTTGTTAGCATCGAAGTTAAGTGACCCAAATTCAGACCAATCCCAGAAGTTGCATATAAAAATGATCTCGTTGGTGCCCTATCCGCCATCCCTAAAAAAGTTGTTATGGTTTAGGATGTGCGAAAGTGTTATAACTCTAAAATAGGAGCCATAGGAGATTTGGAAATCTTTAATGCCTTTTATAAACTTTGTGATAATGGTATATTGAAGGATGAGTTTTCAATCATCGATAAGAAGGGTTTAACCAAAGCCCTAGTTTTTCCAATCATATTCAAAATTGAGTGGATACGCATAGTGCTCAACAGAATTCATGATGGGTCATTCTGGCTAGAGCAAGGAACAGTCAAGATTACCATGAAGATGGTTCATAGGTTCATAGCTTTTCCAACCCTAGATCAGCCCAAGACACTCAGAAGTGACAAGAGGGAAAACATTGAGAAAAACACAAGTGCAAAATGGAATAATAGAGGCTTGACGATAGACACCATTACTAATCCACTTCTAGACTTTGTTGTGAGGATCATTTCACACAAATTTTATTAATCCAGTAGGTTGAATAGTGTACCCTGCATAACCATGGATATGAAATATAAGCTTGTAAAGAGAGATCATACCTATGACCTCGCAGAGCTCATGTTACAACAGATTAATGCAAATCTTGGAGCTATTAGAAAATCCAAGGGAGTACAATGCAAGTTTGGGTCAGTATTGCAATGCATGTTCTTTTATGTGATGAAGGAATTCCCTTCATTTGGAAAAGTCAACTGGAGTCAAAAAAAATAATTGTTGATCAGATAAATGATTTCATTGCACAAATGGGAGATACTTTTGATGACCAAATGACTATATATTTTGATGACTTCAAGAATGCAATGAAAAGGAGAATGAGGATACCAGTTTCACTGGTAGAAAAACATGTAAATGACATATGCTTTCTTGTTGATATTGATTACACTTACATCCAAAAAGTCCTTCAAAGAATAAGATGGATCAGACCATTGGGATATGAGCTTGATGTTGATCAAGCTTCTGCAGCCATCACAGCATTACTTGCAGAGGAAATGGAAAAAATTGCAAAGGCATTTGGAATGTATGACACTATCAAATCAAGACTGGTTACAAAACTCAAAACAGCCACTGCAGTGAAAAAGAAGGAGAAGTTGGTAAAGAAAATAAAGAAGAAATTTGGTGTTGAAGAAACAAGTGCAGCAAGAGAAGCAGAGGAGATCAGCGATGATGGAGAGGAAGGTAATGATGAGAAAGATGGAGATGAGCTAGAACAAGGGCCACTTGAATTTACACAAGGCCAAGGTGAAGACAAAGATGAAAGTGTTGAGGAAGAAGAAGCCAAGGAAACACCCATCAAAGGCAAAGTCATCAAAGGAAAGGCAAAGACACCTCCTACTCCTCAGCCCAAATCAAACAAAGTTGCCATGCCAACACCCAAGAAGCCAGCAACCAGAGCTACAACAAGGGCCTCCACACAAAGACCCAAAGAGGAAGCCACAAAGAAGAAACCAACCAAGAAGGCACAGGAAGAGCCAAGGAAAAGAAGAAGATATATGGCTCAACCTAATACTGATGAAGAAGATCAGAGATTAGTCTAAAAAAGTAAGCCATTCTCCTAAGCCTTCAGTTGATATATTATGTGAAAAGATTAGGAATGGAGACTTAAGTGAAATGAAAAAGATTGACTTCAATAAGTTCACCAAAGAGGAACAAAATAGAATAGAAGATTCAATCTATGCATTAATGGCACAGTTCAAGTATACACCCATTGAACTTGATGGGAAATTGCCAAAGGAATTGTTTAAAATTGTAGAAGATAGATGGAATTTCTATTTGAAAATAGAGAAGGAGATGAGGGAATCAACCCTAGCAAGTATACTACCTAATTTGACAAAGGAACAAATAAGTAAACTAGTCAAAAGGCATAATAAAAGGTTTACACCTAAGTATAGGGCATTCTCCATTTTACATAATAAAATTGAAGAAGTTGTACAAAGGACAACAAGATCATGGAAGAATCTATACAGAAGGGTTGAAGATGTATTTGAAGAGGAATACAAAGAAGACGCTACTACTTAACCAGAAGAAAGAAGAAAGAGGAGAGAAGAGAAGACAGAAGTTGAGAAAAAGGTTGTAGAGGAGAAAGACAAGGGTACTAATGAGAAGCAAAGTGTGAAAGACACACAACTTCCACCTCCTAGTCCTCCTCACTCTACTACTACACCTGCAGAAATCATAAAGATTAAGGATGTTGTTGACACCTCAAGTCAAAACATCAATCCATTAATTGTAGAGGATCTCACTAAGATCCTTGACCAAACGACTCTTCAAGCACAATTGTGCACAAGTCCCATAATGGTCAGTGTTGATGAGCTCCAAAAGTTAGTAGATAAAATCAAGAAAGGTGAGGTGCCACCACAAGAACCACCTCAAATCACTCAAACTACTGGACTTCCATTCCTACCACCTCCATCACCACCAAGAATAGCCTTGCAAGTTCATTAGGAGCCGAGTGCAATAACAGGGGTAGATACAAGTATACCAGTACAGATAGTGAGTACACCCCTGGCCATAGTGACACAAGAAGAAGAAGATAAGCAAGAAGAAGAGGATAAGGAGGAGTTAGCAATACAAACTTTGGTTGAATTGCCAAAAATAGGAACTCCTACCAAACCTGTTCAAAAGTTGAGTATTGACATGTTGACTGTACAAGTCAGTACACCAAGATCAAGTTCTACTAGGGTAGCCAAGACCATTCATTATGGTATTCCTAAGCTTGATGAAGACATTCAAATACCCTATTATGATTCAAGCACTTTAACTGAGGAAAAGATGAATGAAATACAAAGTGCATTGGAAAAGAGAAGGAGACAAGAGGCATTGCAGAAAGACTACAAATACAAGTAGGCAATGAATGAGATCAAAAATGTATTCATGGATGGCTTCAAACTACAACTTCCAGATGCAAATAGGCCAATCCTTGAGCAACTATCTAATATATTTGACCAAGTGAATAATGAAGACCATGATACAAATGTGAAACTCATGGAATGGTTAGAAAAGAAGTTTCTAGGCAAGGTCAATCAAAAGATAGCTAATAACATTATTTTGGGATAGGTTGACCTAGCCAAGAAACTAGATAATGTAAAGATTGTATTAGGGAATATCTTTTCCCTTTATAGAAAATTGTGTGATTTTTCTAGGTTCACACAAGAAATAAATCAAAAAAATTTGAACCTTGAGAGAAAACTTAAGCTCTCCAGTATGCAACTACCCTCAAATCCTACATAGAGTGAGAAGCATTTTACTCGAACGCTTCACATTTAGAGGGAAACAGCTACATTATCAGTAGAAGAGGCTACTATTAAAGAAAAGCTGATGCAAATCCAAGCCTCTATCACTTCGCATTTAGAAGTCTTACACAAGGAGAAAATGTATGTAGAAATAGTCCTGAAGAAGAATCCTAACATTTCTACACATGAAGGACTTGTTGATCTAGCAGTAGAACTTGTAATCCAACACAATTCATTGGATATTGCATTGAATAACTGGGATGCAGCTCTCAAAATACTCCTTGAGGTAAACAAGACATTTTTGGCCAAGCATGACATTACTATTTAGAACCCTTTGACATAAGCATAAAAAAGGGGGAGATAATATTCTAAGGGGGAGATAATGTAGGAAAGATATTAAGGGGGAGCACAATTCAATTGCAAAATTTACAATTCAATTGTCAAATTTTGAAATTTTGTTCAGCTTGAAGTTGATTGACTACAAATAGCAATAAAGGAGTCAAAGGACATGCAAATTTTGGTAATCACATGGAGACAGGGTCATCAAACAAAGAACAAACAGGATGAGATCACATATAGGACAGAAATAGAGAACATGCACAAGATATCATAATTCATGACATGATAAGGCATAATCAACTCAAGGGGAATCATAAGGTATATTGTTGTTCACAATATCTTTTTGAAATTTTGTAAGTGAAGAATGGACACACAAGGATTGGATCATGAATGATCAATAAGTGTTTTTGACCCTCATGTCAATGGGGGAGATTGTTGATCAAATAAGATTGACAAATGAGTGTCAACACACTTAACCATCTTCACTATACATGCCAAGTACACAATGGAAGCTAAGCTAGAATTTCTTTACATGCCAAGTCATAGATAGTGATAAGAAAACTACAGTTGCTGCCAAGCACAACACATTATAGTATATTCCAAGCTATATAGAATTCAACATGTGCTGAGTGACTTAGGATCCAATAGGTGCCGAGTGATGCAGGAATTCAATAGGTGCTGAGTGACATAGTAATCCTATAGGAGACGAGTAATTCAAGAATAAGTAGAAGCCAAGTAATGCGAAAAACTAATAGGTGCTAAGTAACATATAAATTACAGAGGATGCTGAGCAATCCAAAATAGATGGTGTCGAGCATCAGTATTACTTCATGTGCCGAGCAATGCTGGATCAGCATAAAATTTTGTGCAATCACTAGACAAGATGTTAAATGGTTATGCATGAGTCATTGATAGGATAAAAGGATAAGATCAAATCCTCACAACTACCTATGCAATCCTCATGCAATCAATCAGAAAATTGGAAACTGCGTGCAGCCAATAAGTGAATTTCAAGGGTTTGAGCAGGAACATTTGAATCAAGGATGCATAATGAACCACTAATCTTTATAAGGAAGTCTTGATGCCATTGAACTTAGAGAGAGGAATTGTGATAAGAAGGAAAAATAAAGCCTATTGTTAATGTCGTTGCAGAATATTGGTGTCAAAGATTTAGTGAAAAGGATAGGATTTACACATCTAGTTGATTAGAATAGAACAAGTAACATAATCAATAGATCAGATCTAGCAAAGATCAGTGATAGAAGAGCGGATCAAGTACCTGAGATCAGTATCAAAGATTGCATTAGATCAAGTGTATTATTCTAATATTCTCTCACAATTGTATTAGGAACTTGGAAATCCCATGGATTTCGATAGGTTTAATAGCCTTATGTAAATACTTTAAAAAGGTGGCATTCTAAGTTGAATGTTCTTAAGTCCTCTAACAAGGCACACTCCTAACAGGGTGTAGAAATCCTTTAACAGGGTCACATTTAACAATCTGTTGTAGCCTTTAACAAGGCAAGCCTTTAATAGGGAAAACCATCAAAAGTGGTTGAAATTGATTGCTGCAGTAATTTTGTGGGTATCATCCCCACCCGAGTTTTAGCTTCTTATTCCTAGAGGGTTTCTAGGTCACCAAATCTCAAGTGTTATGTGGTGATACATGTTTGCTTCTCATGATTGTCTAATGTTTATATGCATGCATGTTAATTTTAGTTATATTTTATTAAGGATTTAAAATATATATAAACACCAATACTTCTGATTCACCCCCCCCCCCCCCCCCCCCTCTCAGAAGAACTCTTCCCATTAAGACATTCCAAAAATTACATCAATAAAAGGGTGAAAAATAATAATAATAACATGTAAGGAAGCTAAATATTGTGCTCTTCTAGCTTGCTCAATTTTCTATTTTTCTTTTTCATTTATTTTTATGTAGTGTTTTTTTGTTGTTGTAAAAAGTGTGCATGGATCAAAAATAGTAGGGAACAACTCAAAAGCACTAAAGAATGACCATTCTTGGTGCTTATGTGGTTAAGGCTAACAAATCTTGAAATATGTTGTAAAGAAGGTTAATGTCTTAAGAACGATAAAGATTTGAGGTTCTAAAACATATTCAATTTGAGTTTCAAAGGCAAACTTCCATTTTTTGGGCTTCACTACGGTGACAAATTATTGAAGTTCCAAAATTCATTTGTTTTGTCTTTAATGTGCATAAAAGAATCTCACATGTACGTATATTGAGATAAATTATTATATTCTTGTTCAATTAGGCCTATATTTTTCTTCTTGATATATTGTAGTGTTTCTTTATTGAACTTTTTTGATTGTGTCCTAATGTTGAAAAATAAAAATGAGGGTAAAAATAATTTCATGATTAATTTTTCTCTTTTTT
This sequence comes from Cupressus sempervirens, assembly GCA_028749045.1. Lineage (NCBI taxonomy): Eukaryota > Viridiplantae > Streptophyta > Pinopsida > Cupressales > Cupressaceae > Cupressus > Cupressus sempervirens. Next base: position 756,373,176 of record CM053792.1, on the reverse strand, counting down.
TAGCATGTGTTAGGTTAATGGTTGTAAACTAGACATATTTAGTGGAAATTGAGTCTATGAGTGTTTAGGAGTAGTTTTAGTGGATCATATAGGTCTTAACAAGTTGTTTCTCTAAACATAACTTGAAATAGTGACAAAGTTTCATTCTAGGGAAATCTGAGTAATTATTTATAGTGATTTTAATATTATACATGATTTTTAAATATATCTAACGAGTTAGCATTAGAGGTGATAAGGCATGTGCCTTGATACTATGAAGATATTGTATTCTATTATCACTTTGTAGAAAATCTCCACATTCGAGGCATAAATCTTATATATTTTAGAGAGTACATTTCAAATGAAAATTTCAAGCAAGATATAAATAAGACTCAAATTGAGGGGAATCTTGTTTCCCTTTTGATTTGAGGATTGTTGCATAGGGCCAAGACCAATGTCAATTTACATTTTAAACAAAAAGATTTTCAGTAATTTGATTTGCTCATTGACTAAAAAAATATTTTAGTTGAAGATAAAGTCAATTTTATTTGGAAATCTAATTTGAGTTTCCATTAAGTTGTTTTCCCAATTCTCTACATCCTTGAAAGTCATTTACTAGATTTTCTAAGCTCCTAATTATTGTTTGATTGTATGAGATAAGTTTTGCAATGTAAATTAGAATATTAAGAATACAAAATTTTAATATATGCATACTAATATAAAATAATTACTTATAGATTTAAAATTCACACATAGTTTTCAACTCCTTCAACTCTTCATACAGGTTGATGAACTAACTTTGATGTTTCAAAAATTCTATAGATAATATTAAACTAGCTTATATATATTCTATAATATATATAGGGAAGCTGAGAGTTATTGACGCTTTAATTTTCATAATATATACATTTTTTTATTAATTATTAAATTTAAGCCTAGGTATGTGCAGGATCATGGTGTGCCAAAAAGTGGAGTTTGAAAATGTTTAAAAGTGTTCTGAAATCTACACTAACTTTTTTCTACTCATCCTAATACCGAGGCAAAAAGGTTGGGCCAAACCTTATCGTGTATCTGATCCATTATCAAGTAACCGATATCATATCGGGTATCTAATATGAGATCGAATACCTGAACCCTGTGACTTCAATTTTTTTTAAAAGAAAACCTAGAGAAAATAAGGCATTTGCATTTGAGTTTGGTTTGTGCTACCTCCATTTCGGGTATTAGATATAGGAATGGGTACACAATATAGGTAACAATTTTTGGGTATTTTCTAATGATTTTGAATGAAGTTTAATATAAATTAGGTATTTTAATTAGAAATTGTTAAAAATTAGGTTTTTTTAATAGAAATGTTGTTTTGCAATTCATAGGTATGGCTAACCTGAATGATGACATTGAGCCAGGAAAAAATGTTCCTCAAAACCCTCCACCAAATGATCCCCTACCCCCTACATAATAAAGGGTGGGCTATGAAATATATTTGGAAAACATAAATTTTTGGCATGTTTAAAATTTGAAATGAAATATCAAAAAAGACAATATTAAACCAGAATGTTATACCTTACAAACATTCTATATGGGCATTTGGTAAGAAACTAACCTAAAATGAAGCTAATCTTCTTTTGATGAAAGGGCAATATGTGACCAATGCTTCTTTTGCACTGTGTTGTCATACTTTTTTTCTCAAATTAGAAAACATTAGCTCTAGATTGGACTCCACGTTATCCAATCAATCAGGTAGGAGATCCAACCAACAGAGAAATTTATTAAATATAGTAAATAAGAGCAACCATAAATTAAAGCAATAAAACCAAGGGTGGAATTGAATTTTGAACATACAAACCAAAAAAGATCATGTAAGAGTTGAAGCTAAACTCCATTAATGGAAACATTAAACAAATTTCATGCCTAACCTACGTGTGATATCATCCTTAGCATAACCAATGTTTTTTGGAGATGTTATACTTCATGTTAATACCTTCTCTTACTATGATTTGATTCAACAATGCACATAAAATATAGCAAAATTACATGATCTCTAGGCACAAGATATATTATGCTTCCACCCATGCTCTCTATTATACTATTTGCACAAATCAATACAATATAATTATCCTGGTAGAGATGATAACTTTTCTAAACATGAATTAAAGGATGAAGATTTACCTTGCGTCCTCATGGCCTAATATGCAAGGAAATGTGTTTTCCTCTTGCAAATTGAATTCAATTCTATACATTAACATGCTACAATAGAATCAAAAACGGACTTACAAAATATTCAAAGCATAAATCAAATCACCCCACCCATCGAGAATGTAACATCGATGTGGCAGTGTGACATCCAAAAAGTAATTTTACGAGGTGTGTTTGTTGATTTCTTTGGTATGTTAAAGTTGATATCTCTTCATTAGTTGGAACAACTACATTAGTCTATGGAGGAGATAATGTGGAGTAATGCATCATCTATTCTATCAATATCATCAATTTTTGAGTTGTGCATTAGGAGTGTTGAGGATAGTTGCATTCAGGAGACCCTACAGAAAATTGATATTCTCTCTACTCTAGTATAATCCAATGTCATTGTTGATCACTACCCACTCAATCAAATACAATGGTAGTAAAATCTTTGCTTGGGAGATAAAATTAGGCACACAAACTCTAGATCTATAACATGTTTGGGTTAATCAACATGTTAGCCCTATAGATTATAATATTTCCCTATAAAGAAATAAAGAGAAAAACATCTCAAAATTATTTTGTAATTACTTCCCAAAAGCCACATAGAATTTAAGTTTAGTAAAGCTAGTATCAGATGAACATTGTTAGAAATCTTATTTGACATTGAAAATCCTTGTTACACTAAAAATTAGTTCAATTTTCTTAAGTTACATGATGGTAATCAAACAATTGCGTGCATAAAACATAGTGTGTCCCTATTATAGGGTTTTAATGCATAGATAAGAAGTTCCAATTTTATTATTTCCAAACAACTCCTATTTTAGCCAATTTTCACAAATAAAATGTAAAATGATAAAATCATTTCTTGTTTGGAATCCTAGTCTTTCCATCTTACCAAGAAATTATGCACCTAAATAAATCCTATGAGAACCACATAAAAGCTAGATGTGCAAAAGAAGCATTGAACCTTTTATAATTATTTTAGCATTGACAATAGGAAGAACATATGGAACTAGATTAAGAGATTATCTAAGTGTGCTATAAGAAATCACCCCACATGATCTTGTCTCACAAAGTACTTGATGAAATTGAATCATATCTAGTAACATGCTTCAACTCCAAGAATGACAATGCAACCAATTTTATTGTCTCTATATTTCATAAACCCATTACAACAATTGAGACATGAATGTGTTGAATAACATCTATTGAACCTTTGGCTCAATTAATTTTGTTCAAGACATTGGAACTATATATGGAGGAATAGAAAATATGATCAAGAAAATAAAATATTAACATTATATTTACACTATGTATGGACAAAATCTTGAATTATATTCAACACAGTTAGAAGTTGTAAATAGGGTTCATTAAAAAACAAACCAAAAAAAGGTTTAGGAATGTAAGCCTTACCAAGACAAAATTCAGATCCTTGGTTAAATAATTATTAGCTAATAAGAATATTAGGGACCATTAAAAAAGTCTCAGCTTGAACGTCTTGTATTACAACCAATTGTTTATCCCTCCATGCTACCGCAACTAAACAATCTAGAGAAAGAACAAGAATAGGACTAATTCATTAAAAAAACCATGAACTCTGAGCCATGAAAATTGACAATAAATATAGATTTCACAATGAAATAGCATGAAAGATGATATCTTACCTTTGCAAGTGATGACTTTACTAGTGGTTTCTGCAAGAGATGAACAAACTCTGCCATCTCTACTCTAAAAAAATTTACTGAAAGAATAAATTTATATTCCACTCTATATCTCCATCATTCAAACAATAAAAAAGAAGAAATCTTTTTTTCCTTTTCTTCTGATTGCCCAACTTAAAATATTTTCTTTACCAATATTTGAAGCCCTTGGACATAAAATCTATAATCAATATGTTGGATAGAGATATAGTGTAGGGGAGAAAGAATGATAATAATCCATGTTCATGGAAAATGTCATCTTCAGCTATCAAGTCTATTTGCAAGTACATGCAAGTGATGTGTTGCAAGTACATGCAAATGGCATATTGAAGGGAAAAAACCTTGTGCAAATAAATCATAGTTTAAAATGAAATGTTTTACCCACTGAGAAACTTTAGAAACAAAGATTTATACGATTGAACTTTATGTCAACAAAAAATAAAAGACTACTGAGAAATTGTAACCAACCAATGGAAATCCTAGGAAAGTGGGAGCAAAAATGGTGGAAAATTGAAATGGGAAACATAAGCATAATTTAGTTGGATTGTTTAGACAGAACTCTCAGAGCACTTTGAAATGTTAAAGTGATGCAAAAACATTAACAATCTAAGTGGAAAATGGTAAAAGAATAAAAGGGCTTTTCAACTAGATCTCTCACATTTAAGAGCTTTCTAGAAGCCCACAAAACCTTTTAAAAAATAACCTTTTCATATTTTGGCTTTATACTCTTTATTGAAGTTAACATTTGATTGTACCCCTCCTCGCTGTCATGATTTGTGACTTTAAAAATTGACCAAGTACCCCACCTTCAACTTGTGAGGAAAGCGATTTGTCCACAACAAATCAAGAGAAGATCTTCTCATTTTTGGAACTATTTCTATGCTTTTGGAATGTTAGGGCATGAGTTAGTTTTGAAGATCTTCTCATTTTTGGAACTATTTCTATGCTTTTGGAATGTTAGAGCATGAGTTAGTTTAGTTTTGAAGATCTTCTCATTTTTGGAACTATTTCTATGCTTTTGGAACATCAGGGCATGAGTTAATTTTCCATAAATATTTATCTGTCCACTCTATTAAATATTCTCTTCCTCCTTGCAATGTGTAATATTTTAAAGGTTATTGGGTTGAACCTAAACAAACACTTGGTGGCATGCTCTCACTCCCATCATAATTGACTCATGTTCAATTGTTCATTGATCTAGGTAAATTCCAACTTTCTCTTCTTGTCACGAGAGGTATGTTGGTATAGAAAGTGGGTGGGGGGTTTAACCCTACCTATGAGTTAGAATGTGGTATTCATTAATGTTCAATTTTTCATTAAACATTGTAAATTCCAAACCCTGGCAAGATGGAAAGAGGGACCCGTCTCCCTAATCGTGACAGATTAGTGTTTTGCTATTTAGCTACTGATCTTGTCAGGCAGAAGAAAACAAAAGACTAAGGGTGAGTCCCCAACTACTACACAAGCCAGATGAAAAAGCCAACAAATTCTGTCAATTTTTCTATAAAGAGATGGTTTCAGCCACGAATCAATTTGGAATGGTTATGGATTAAGATTTGAAACATAGACCAGTGAGGACCAATGAAAAAGATAATTTTACTCTCTTGGTATCTTTAGAAAATTTCCTTTTTATTTGGGAGGTGGTATTTTATTTGGGAGGTAGTGTTTTGTAAAGATTATGTTTGAGAATAATAAATAAAAAAATTAGAAAAGATATTTGAATAAAACATTGAATATCTATTTTTCTATTTATGATGGAAGTATGATTAGAAAATGGTATTTCAAGATTATTCTTTCATAAATACAACAAAATGCATTGTATTATAGAGTTTTTAATTGTATTTTTATGTAGGTCAAAACTAAAAGTTGCTTGTTTCCATTTTAAATAATGGCTCCAAATAACATGAAGTTGATTAAAAGTAATTTTTTATTACATTGGTAAAAAGGGCCCTTTGCTGATTGTAATGTGAGGGGTCTTATTTTATCCCCAATAAGTATCATATGGTGCCATAATTTTCATGTCATAATTTGACCATTAGTGTGACCATGAGAATTCCATATTAACATAAAATAAAAAATATACACTTATGCACACATGTGAGGCATATTGATGTTGAAACTAAACAACTTATGTAGTTATTTTGTGCATCTAATCTCTTCATCTTGAAGCTAGAGTAACTAGTATATGATCTCATCTAGGTCTATGTCATATCTCACACTATCTTTGTTAACATTCTTTAACTATGAACATAAATAAACAAGTTGGAACATGATATCCAAATAACTTTAAAGTATCTACTTCTTGATGGAAAATGTGATTAGAAAACATTATTTCACATCTATCTTTTCCTATATGCAACAAAGTGCATTGTCTTATAAATTTTTCTATCATATTCCTATGCAAGTAAAAACCATAAATTGTTTCCTTTCATATGAAACTGTGACTAAAAATAGAAAGGAGTTGATCGCGCTTGGTTGGTTGTAATGTCAAGGGTCTTAGTTTGTCCCCTACAAGTAGCTTATGATGCAAGACTTTCCACACCATAATTTGAGCATTAGTGTTGGCCTGAGAATTCTAAATTAACATAAAACTAAAAAATGCACTTATGAACACACGATGCATAATAAAATTGAAAACTAAATAGATTGTGTAGCTATTTCCTATGTTTAATCTCTCCATCTCAAAGCTGGAGTAATCTATATCTGATCTCATTTAGGTCTATATTGTATCTCACACTATCTTTGTTAATGTTCTTTAGTTGTGAATAAGAATTAACAAGTTGGAACATGATATCCAAATAAAGCATGAGAATATTTACTTCACAATGGAAATTTTTATTAGAAAATATTATTTGGCATCTAATTTTTCATATATATGCAACAAAACTGATGTAGGACCATCTTGGATCTTTGAGTAATCTTGCATCAACCAAAAATATTTCTAGTTTTTTGTTCCAATCTATTGTTTTTGAAGTAGTCATTGTTGCTTTTGTTTTCATGTTATCTGTAGTTATCATCATGTTGAGGATGTATCCTAGATCATTTTCCTAAGGATGAATTCTTATGTTCTATGTTTCTCGATTTATGTGTCATTCTTTGTAGTCTTTTTTTCCTATTGTTTTCATATTGTTCTGATTAGTGCGATTTCCATGTATTATATAGCATCTTGTGCAGTTAAGAGTTGACTCCTAACACACGTGTGGGCCTATCTTTAAGTGTGCATCATCTAATATTGTCACTTGCGCACATTCTGGTTTACTCTTCCAAGTATGGACCTATATTGCAATTAAACACTTGACTAGCTAACTTGTGGCTTAGCTAGCTATAAAAGAAGCTTGGTTAGATGTAGGAAAGTAGCATTCTTAGAGGAAGGAAGATAGAAGATGTGAGCTAAGAGTCCATGATTATATATTTCTTATTTTTTATGAGGTCACAACCCAAAAGGCCTAATAGTTGGGAACGTTGTGGTTTCTTCATATGAAAATTTAAATACCTACACCTAAAATGTGTTGCATCTAGCCTTGTGTTCTTTATGGTTTCATTAGTCTATGTGTAGCTTTCGTGTGCATCTTTGAGCAAAGAGATTTGGATGTTTTAAGTTGATTTTATTCCACATGTTGTACTTGAATCCTCATCCCTCCCTACATCATAAACACATTATCTTATAGATTTTGTAATTGTATTCTTATGTAGGCAAAGATTTAAAAAAATTACTTCCTTGCATCTTAAAGCCTGACAAAAGAATAGCTAGGATTTCATTAAAAAGTATGCTTTAATTTTTCATTATGCCAGGAAAAAATAAATAAATAAATAAATAAATAAAAGAGGCACGTCATTTGACTATATTGTTATGGTAGATTCGTTTATCCCCCACAAGTGGCTTATGATACTTTCCACATCAAAATTTGAGCATTAGTGCTAGTTTGATAATTCCACATTTGAGCACTCAAGCTCCTTCTTTTTCTCTCCTTTTGCAATTCCACTTATTGTTAAGAATAAGATTTGGTTTCATTCTATGGAAAATTCATAAGAAAATATATTATAAGAGGGGGGAAATGATAGATATCAAACCATAACAAATTCTTGAAGATATTTCACTTTAAAGGGGTGCATACCTTCACAAGGAGTTCCATAGGTACTAAAGACTTAGCAAATATTACAAACCTTTTATATTAATTATTCAACTCACAAGAATTATCAAAACATGACCAATTAATCTACTCAAAGAGAGCTGAAGTGTCAAATATCATTAAAGTGTATCACCCCTTCCTTAATAATGTAATTATTTTATTTAAGGAATGTGGATGCCAAAGGTTTTCCATGATCTATTGTACCAACATGTTCCACCAACCAGAATAATTAGAAAATTTGAACTCATGTTAAGGTGAATTCTTTCTCCAACTCAAATAGTTACAAACTAATTTTGAAGCCTTGCTCTATATTTTTTTATTGAGGTGAGATCCCTTGTTATTGAGGTACATGGGAGCTTTTGTGGGAGGTTAGGTAATGCCCTTGTTCTTAAATGTCACTTTCTCTTGGCAAGTTTGGGGTTTTCCATCAAATCCCATTTTTCTAGCTAGGCTTCTTTTGTTGTGTTATCTGATGAAGTTGGATTTTGTTGAAGGGGACCTTGAGGTCTCCTCTAAGGTTTCGCTTGTCATCCTTTCCTCCATCCTAATTGTAGGTGACAAGTTAAATCCTAAGATTGGATGGGTGAGGATAAGTGTCTTTTTCCTATTGGTTTCAATAGGTTCTAGACTATGTATTATCATGTTGTTCTCAAAGTCTCTTTGATTCGGTGTTTTTTATTATCATAGATTACAAGTTTCAAGACTTGCCAACTCCTAGGGGGAGTCCAGGTCTTTCTATGACAAATATTTTGAGGTACTTGATTGGTTAATTTGTATGGCTTAGGAAGCTATGTTTTCTCATGTAGATGGTCTAGGGAGCCTCAAAACCTCATTGATTTATACTCAGTAGAGTGTCTCTATGTGTGAACGAAATTATTTTTTGGTTTTCCTTGAGTAACTCATTCATCATTTGTAAAAAATTTCATGGTTGTAGACCGTTGGTTTCTATTGATTTTCTAAACCTTTTCATTTTTATATCTATGGAAATTTTTTATGATTGATGGAGTTCTAACTGCAATAAATTATATTTGTAAGGGATTTTAGGTCCCCTCAAAACCTTCTTTACCTTAATCTAAAACTAATTTTCAAGTCTTCGATATGGACTACAACAAGAAGCACCCTTTAATATGAGAGAAAGGAGTGAAGAAGATCTTATTTGGCCAACCCATAATTTTACACTTGTTATTCATATAAGCAAGAGATATTTTGCACAATACCAAACTGTTGGTGTAAATACATATTTACTATTTACACTTACTTAAGTTTACTTAGGTTAATGCATTATTTTATTATTTATTTTGTGAGACACTTAGGAGTTTGCATAACTTTATGAGTTGTCATGTTGACAACATAGAAATACATAATTATAATTTAGCACATGGTGTCTACAACACTGAAGTTTGCATCATTAACTAAGTTATCATGTAGACAACATAGTTTTTTGCACTTCCTTTTTAGCAAATGTTGTCTACAACATAAATTTGTGTGTTGCACCATTGTAGGCTTATCCTCTCATCATCGCACTTACTTTCGTTCTTAATGGAGGATAACCCATATCTGGTGGACATTTGTGTGGTTGTATGACTTATCATGTAGCTGATTCTTAGGCATTCTAGATGCATTTCAGAGGCCTTTATATACAGGCACTCCTAGTGTACTTTCATTCATATATTGAGTGGAATACATATCGATATTCTGATCATACTCTTTCTGGTCTATAGTTGTGCTTATGTTTGAGTTCTTTGTCCTTGGGTAAATTTTTCCCTAAGGCCAATCCTTACATGGTATTAGAGCTTGGAGAATCTCTCTTCACATAGTCATTCGAGACCATTGTTGCTTTAACACCTCAGCCCAAAGCTAGAGTACCGCAAAAATTGGGAGCATCTAGAGCTAGAATGAACCTCGTCGTTGTGTTTGAAACATTTATTTGGTGCAAATCAACTATAAATTCAGCTACCCTAGGCCAAAATCGATCATGAGGCAAAACAATTTTGCAAATCGGCACCCGGAGACCCCAATTTGTAATTCGAGAAATGGTCATTTTGCAAATCTAATTAATTATTTTTTAATCTATTATTTTATTATTCTATGCATTTTTTTGAATAGGGTTTTCAAAAAAAAATTGGCTAGGTCACCTTGTAGAGAAATTTTTTTTGGTACAAGTATTGGGCATTCATATCTTGGCCCTACACCCTGCGTAGAGAATATTTTATAGAGAACCAAGGAATATTCCTTGGCTTTCAAGGTGTATACAACTTCGGCAGGCCACACTACACAATACTAGCAAGTAGCATATTCCACATAATATTGGTAGCAAGTCTCTAGCCACATAAACCTCTCGATGGCCCTTTTATTTTAACCACCACATGTTACTTCTTTTAAAGAGTGGATGACCTACTCACACATCCCATGTGGGATAATTTCCTTCACGTCTGGTGCCATGGTTGATCACTTTTTGGCTATGACCAAACTTTCCAGCCACAATTTTTTGGTACCAACCCTACCTTGCATTGTAGTTTTTGAGCTTCAAAAAGACTTTCGTGCATTATAAAGACCTCCCAACGCATAAAAACTCCTATACTGTGTTTTTAATACTGGCAAGCTCACTTCTCGCCAGCAAAACATTCACTAGTGCAGTTTAAGAGATTTTTGGTATGATTTGTTCTTTTGGTAACCCACCACATACACCCCTATCGCAGTCCAAGTACAGTGACATCTGACTACACCCAAGTATGTGGAAAACAACTCAACAGAAAGCCACATAGGACAGATTCGATAATGACTGTGCAGACCCACATCACCTCAAGCACTAGCTAAGATCCACATAATGGTATGACTGCCATGGTGGATTACATATGTCACATATATATAGCACCACATGTCAACATCCATACTACACACCTGCCATCCAGTTAGTGTGCCATGTCATCAAGGGTGGCTATTTTTTTGTAGCCAGACACGAGAAAAAATTTGATGGTCGTCTAACTGTCATCTCCATCCATTTTATAACTACTACAACGGTTGTTTGACTCTCAAATTTAAGCTCACAATTTTCTACCTAGACCTCTCTTCAAATTGCTTTTTAAATTGGCATCCTAACTTTGCAAGGTCATAACTCAATCATTCAGACCCCAAATCAGGTGCGATTTTTTTTTTCTTTGGGTAGAATTTCGTGAACATTTTAGTGGCAGTGTTATTTTTTGATTTTCATGCAAGAAATTTTTAGAAATTGCATTTTTTGGTGACTATACCTATTCAATCCTACATTTTTAAACTTCAAACGCTCCATACAAGCTCATCTGGTCACTTTTTCAGGTCCTTTTTTTTTTAAAGTGCATATTTTTTTGTCTACTATACAGATATATAGTCAAATTCTAGGGTTGTGTGGACAAAAATATCACTTTCAAAACTAGGGCCTTTTCTACATTGCATTACTTTGATTACTTTTTAGAATTGGTGTACATCTAAGCTATAGTGCTTAGTGAGAGATTTGGACCTAAAAAAGCAATTGTAAAAAAAAATTAGAAGTCCACTTTATACATTTTGACAGGTTACCTATTGTACACGCACTACATATAAAGTGCCAAAAGCATCTTTTTTGGGGGGATCTCTTGAATGAGTGAAGGGGGGGTGTGTATTGTGTTTTGTGTCTCTCTTTTGTTATCTTTTACTTTTTTGCATCTTGGGTTCACCTAAAGGTCCACTTCTAACTTCACACAATTATTCTACATGGAAAGATATTGTATGGAGTAGATTAATGGAAAAAGGTCTAAATCTTTATGTTGATGGTACAATTCAAAAACCCACGGATGCTAAATAACTCATTGATTGGAAAATTATAGACAATTAGGCTTTAGAAATTATCAAGAGTTGTGTACATAGAGATCTCTTCTTCCACATTGTCAGTTTCATGGAAACCAAACCTACTTGGAACAAACATTAATCATTATATGGTAAGGGGATGAGGAAAAGGGTATTTAGATTGAGGATGATCTACTTCTCTTGTATACAAAGAACTATGACACAATTCATGATTACATCAACAAAATCCAATGAGTATAGGGAACGACTTAAAGATTGTGGAAATCTCATGAAGGATAACAAGTTGATTCATCACATCCTAAAGAGGCTACCTTAAGAGTATGCCTTTTTTTTTTAGTTATAACACTCATACGCTAACCATGGGAAGTGCTTTCTAGAAGCCTACATTTGATGCTTTTACAAAAATGTTGATTTTTGAACAATCTCACTTCATAGATTTGGGACTTCTCGCAACATCAAAGACCAAAGCATTGGTGGCTAGTGATAAGCACCAATCAAGTCAAAGAGGGAAAAGTTCTAGCAACAACAAAAAGAAGTAGTGGAAGTAGAAATCACAATTTGAGACACAAAAATACTCCTCACAAAAAGGTAATTCTTCTAACAAGAAGGGAAACAATGAAAAGAAGGACAAACTTTTCTGTGCATATTGCAAAAAGTCAAATCATGATGAGCATCATTGCAAGAGTAAAAGAATCGATGAATTGGAAAACTTACTCAAGAAGAATGAAATTCAAGTGTCGGGTACTTCCAAGGATTCAACTCCATCCACTTCAAAGGGAAAAGGGAAAGCACTTATGGAAAACACAATTTCTTCAATGGAATGGATTCTTGACTCAAGTGCCTCCTATCATATGGGTTCTTCAAAGGGAGACTTTTCTTCACTGATGAATTCACAGGTACTGCACATCTTCATGGGAGATGATACCAAAATAGAAGTTGAAGGGAAAGGACATGTGGAGATGGAAAATGGAGAATTCAAAGATGTTCTCTATGTTCCAAACCTTAGCTCTAATCTCCTCTCAATTTACTAAATCACTCACCTTAGAGATGGCCATAAAGTTGAGTTCCTTCTAGATCCAGTGATGGTGCAAAGTCTCAAAGATTGTAGTGGGAAAAGTCAATCATGACAAGAGGCTTTATTCCCTCTCCCACTTTGAGCAGAAGTCTCCTTCACATGACATGTTAACTCACTCTACTTCACAAACCAAATTATGGCATGAGCGATTTGGTCATCTTTCCTTTTGCTACCTTCAGCAACTTTTCTTCAAACGCATGGTCAAAGGTCTACCTAACATCAACTTTTCTAAGGGTGAATGTTCATCATGTTCAATCGATATGCATCTTGAGGAGAAGTATGATAAAGGGAACTCTTATAGAGCACCATTTGTTCTCCAATTGGTTCATATGATTTTAGTAGGTCCTTTTGTAGTGACTTCAGTTAGCTAAGGTCGCTACATCCTTACTTTCATTAATGACTTTTCATGCTTCATATGGGTCTACTTCCTTCATCACAAGAATGAAGTGTTTGATAAGCTTCAAGCCTTCAAGAGTCATGTTGAACAAAAATTAAGGAAATCCATCAAGGTTCTATGGATGGACAATGAAAGCAAATATGTGGATAGAAGACTTAAGGACTTTTGCAAACTTGAGGGAATTGATCTTTAGAATCAACTAGCATTTAGTCTGCACAAGACAAATGTTGTATCTATGAGGATTAAAACTTTTAAGTCCATGGCAAGTTGCATGATTAAAGCCAAGTCTCTTGATCCTACACTAGAAGTTGAAGCCATTAGCAGTGCCACTCACATATTTAACATGTCTTCTCATAATGCCTTAGATGGGAAGACTCCTTTTGAGGTATGCTACAGTAGAAAACCAATTGTGAGTCACTTCACAATCTTGGATTGTCCAGCATGGGAAAACCTATCTTCTAGGGGATTCAAGGCACCGGCACTTAGGCCTTGTACTTTCATTGGATATGAAGATAGTGATAAGGCATATAGAATTATGGATCCTGAGACTCATGAGATTTTTGTGGAGAAGGATGTACACTTTGAGGAAAGTTCACCTAGCTTGTCCTCTAATCCTCTCCACACTTCATACACTGTGGAAATTGATAGTGACACCAGTGATAGTGCTTCAACATATTCAAATATGTGGGGTTCTATCGATAGTTGTAGCAAAAGGTCACATCATTAGTATAGTCCACATGAATACATTGCCACAGTGATAGGTCGAGCATAGAAGGGTACACTTTGTCTTCTAGCTCCAGCTTCAATTAATGACTTCATGGAAGACATTGCAGGTTTGTTTGTGGAGTCACACACTATAGACTTGGGAGACAACCTTGATGATTTACATCTTCTTTTTGATGAAGATGATCCTTCTATAGTTTTTGTGAGGGCTCACTCTAACCCTCATGTCTATTCTCTACATGATTGATCTTCACAAGTTGGCATGATTTTGGATCCTCATGAAAAGCAGTTATCAGAGGTCTCTTTATTAGTTGAGGAGATAGATGGTTCATTGGAATAGGTTCAAAAAACATCCTTGCCAGATCTGCATTTTTTCTTTTCAACAGTGTTGGAAGGGGCAACCATCAACATTGACATAGGAACACTTTTGCAGGTTTTTGGGCCACCATATATCTTCAAGATTGTACCTTTCTAGCATTCATGGACTAGCTTCTTCCTTGGGGCAGCAATCATTGGTCGGCATTCTTCATTAAAAGGGGGGGGGGGGCCGAGGAGGGGGGGCGAAGTGGGGGAGGACTACCTTGTATCTCTTCCTCTTCTTTCTTATGGCAGGGACTTTTTCCTCTTATGGGTTCTTGTTCTTGTCATTCTTCACTATTGTATATACTGGATGCATGTTGTAATGGGCAGGTCTTGATTGCTCCATCCATCCATGCCTCTTCTCTTTGTATCTCTCTTTTTGGAGGATGGTTTTTCCCATGAGCTTTTCCCTCTTTCTCTGCTTTATGAGAGATTGCATTTCATTATGTACATGGGTACCTAACATGGCCTAGTAGTTGGGACCCATCCTGCATTTCATTCTAGTTTTTGTAAGCTTAAGGGCATTGGTGTAAACATGTATTTACTATTTAAACTTACTTAATTTTACTTAGGTCAATGCATTATTTTATTATATTGTATTATTTTATTATTTATTTTGTGAGACACTTAGGAGTTTGCGTACCTTTATGAGATGTCATGTTGACAACACATAAGTACACAATTATAATCAAACATATGGTGTCTACAACACTGATGTTTGCATCATTCACTGAGTTGTCATGTAGACCTTTTTAGTACATGTTGTCTACAACATAAATTTTCATGCTACACCTTTATAGGCTTATCCTCTCATCATCGCACTTACATCCATACTTAATGGAGGATAACCCATATCTAGTGGACATGTGCTTGGTTGTATGACTTATCATGTAGTTGATTCTTAGGCATTCTAGATGCATTTCATAGGCCTTTATATACAGGCACTCCTAGTTTACTTTCATTCATATATTGAGTCAAATACATATCGATATTCTAATCATACTCTTTTTGGTCTACAGTTGTGCTTGTGTTTGAGTTCTTTGTTCTTGGGTGAATTTTTCCCTAAGGAAAATTCTTACACAAACTTTTCCATTTTTCATCCTCTGAAATACCTTTAATAACCTACTTGGTAAATAAATAAATTTCTTAAGCCTTGGGATCTAAAAGATTACTTGATCTCCTTTTTTGGTTGATAACAAGGGAGCCAAGAAAAAGATTTGAATCCCACTTTACCATCCCAATTCATCTACATAATTTGTTTAATGAATTTATTGAGACATTCATAGCTTTTTTTTAAGGATTTCTATAGAAAGAGTAATACACATGGAAAAATTACAAATTTTGATTAAATGCCTAAATCTTTCCAACAAGAGAGATATTTATCAGTCTGGTTGAAATTTTTGTTCTTTGGTTTGTGAGAAACCAGTTCCATTTATCATTGAGGGAAACTCTAAATCCAAAGGGAATACCAAAATATCATTGTAATTTTCCCATGTTTAATTTATCTCCATTGATTATGAATCCATTTTAGCATTAGAATAGGTTGAATAATTAAAAAATTAGTTTTATGATGGGCAAGATTGGAACAAAAAACAAAACAATACAAATCGAAGACCTCTAAAACATGCTAAAATTTTTATTCAAGATTCAAGTTTAAAATTTAGTTCTATCATCATCAAAATGTGATTTCATAACTATTGGATTATTAGGAATAGAGATGTCTTAATCAAGCCCATGTGATTGTAGTTTTGCAAAAGATAACCAGGAGTGTCAACAACCAATACATAGAGATATGGATAAAGAGTGAATGTTGCCTAATTGAATGTTGTAGAAGAATGACTCAAAAAAAGAATTATCGATCTTCAATTGAGTATTGGAATCATTAAATGGCTTCTAAAAATGCCTAAATAACATTTTCATAATAAAACTCCATTGTATTTTTCATGAGCTTTACCAAAGTCTATCATCACAAAAAAAAAAAAAAAAAGTATTTTTCCTAGACCATAGAGAATGCTTGTTTCCTAGACCATTGTTAAATTATTTGGAATGAAACTTCATCCAAGAAACTTGGTTTCTTCACTCCTTATGAAGGTGATAAATATATTAAGAAAGCTAAATTATAGGCATTGAAAGGAAAGTATGAAGGCATGATAATAACAGAAAATGAGATTGGTACATTCTTTATGTAGAGAATAAATGATCTAATCTATTTAATCATATGTGCCGGTGGAACCTTGATAGAACATGAAGTTATTGACAAGATCCTGAGATTTTTTTCAAAGTTTTATACTGAGCTTTTAAATAAATAATAACAATTAGAAAACTATCTAGAGAAGTATAATTGGAAGACTTTGTGTGTATGAGATGACTACCCTTGACAAGGAACATTCAAAATTTGAAACTGATTCAAAGCTACACTTAGTAAAGATAAAATAAAGATTGAACATGGGAACTCTTCTACTAAAACCAATTAGAGAATAATAGTTGAGTGTGACAATTCTACGAGCTCATTAAATTCTGCTAGTTTTGTAAGATGTGCTAAAAACTAGGAAGATGTTTGATTAGAAGAAAGGAAGTTGGAAGAGTTGGAAGCTTTGATTTTAATCACATAAAAGATCCAATAATAATTAAGGAAAACTACCTTTGAAATACTTTAATTGTAGTAAGATTAGTAATATTTCATCTAGATGTCCTAATAAAGCTGCTAGAGATCAAAAGTATAAAGGGAAATATATGAAATTTAGACATAAGGGGAATATCTTTGTTAACGTTCTTTAGTTGTGAATAAGAATTAACAAGTTGGAACATGATATCCAAATAAAACATTAGAATATTTACTTCATAGTGTAAATTTTCATTAGAAAATATTATTTGGCATCTACTTTTTCATATATATGCAACAAAATTGATGTAGGAGCATCCTGGATCTTTGAGTAATCTTGCATCAACCAAAAGTATTTCTAGTTTTTGGTTCCAGTCTATTGTTCATGAAGTAGTCATTGTTGCTTTTGTTTTCATGTTATGTATAGTAATAATCATGTTGAGGATGTATCCTAGATCCTTGTCCTAAGCATGAATTCTTATGTTCTATGTTTCTTGAGTTATGTGTCATTCTTTGTAGTCTTGTTTTCCTATTATTTTCATCTTGCATAGTGTGTTGTTCTGATTGGCATGATTTCCAAGTATTATATAGCATCTTGTGTAGCTAAGAGCTGACTCCTAACACATATTTGGGCCTATCTTTAAGTTTTCATCATCTAATATTGCCACTTGCACACATTTTGGTTTACTCTTCTGAGTATGGACCTATATTGTAATTAAATGCTTGACTAGCTAACTTGTGGCTTAGAAGGCTATTAAAGAAGCTTGGTTAGATGTAGGAAAGTAGCATTCTTAGAGGAAGGAAGATAGAATATGTGAGCTAAGACTCAGAGATTATATATTTCTTGTTTTGTATAAGGTCGCAACCTAGAAGGCCTAATAGTTGGGCACATTGTAGTTTCTTCATATAAAAAGTTAAATACCTACACCTAAAATATGTTGCATCTAGCCTTGTGTTCTCTATGGTTTCAATAGTCTATGTGTAGCTTTCATGTGCATCTCTGAGAAAAGAGATTTGGATGTTTTAAGATGAGTTTATTCCACATGTTGTACTTGAATCCTCATCTCTTCCTACATCATAAACACATTATCTTATAGATTATGCAATTGTATTCTTATGTAGGAAAATATTTTTAAAAATTACTTCCTTGCATCTTAAAGCCTAACAAAAGAATAGCTAGGATTTCATTAAAAAGTATGTTTTAATTTTTCATTATGCCAAAAAAAAAAAAAAAGAAAAAAAAAAAGAGGCACTTGATTTGACTATATTTTTTGGGTAGATTTTTTTATCCCCTACAAGTGGCTTATGATACTTTCCACATCAAAATTTGAGCATTAGTGCTAGTTTGATAATTCCACATTTGAGCACTCAAGCTTCTTCTTTTTCTCTCCTTTTGCAATTCCACTTATTGTCAAGAATAAGATTTGGTTTCATTCTATGGAGAATTCATAATAAAATATATTATAAGAGGGGGGGAAATGATAGATATCCAACCATAACAAATTCATGAAGATATTGCACTTTAACGGGTTGCATAACTTCACAAGGAGTTCCATAGGTACTAAAGACTTAGCAAATATTCCAAACCTTTTATATTAATTATTCAACTTACAAGAATTCTCAAAACATGACCAGTTAATGTAGTCAAAGAGAGATGAAGTGTCAAATATCATTAAAACGTATCATCCCTTCCGTAATAATGTAATTATCTTGTTTAAGGAATATGGATGCCAAAGGTTGTCCATGATCTATTGTACCAACATGTTCCACCAACTAGAATAATTAGAAAATTTGAACACATATTAAAGTGAATTCTTTCTCCAACTCAAATAGTTACAAAATAATTTCTAAGCCTTACTCTATATTTTTCCTATTGAGGTGAGATCCCTTGTTATTGAGGTGCAGGGGAGCTTTTATGGGAGGTTAGGTAATGCCCTTGTTCTTAAATGTCACTTTCTCTTGGCAAGTTTGGGGTATTCCATCAAATCCCATTTTTTTAGCTAGGCTTCTTTTGTTATGTTATCTAATGAAGTTGGATTTTGTTGAAGGGGACCTTATGGTATCCTCTAAGGTTGAGCTTGTCATCCTTTCCTCCATCTAGATTGTGGGTGACAAGTGAAATCCTAATGTTCGATGGGTGAGGATAATTGTCTTTTTCCTATTGGTTTCAATAGGTTCTAGAATATGTATTATCATGTTGTTGCTCATGTTGTCCTCAAAGTCTCTTTGATTAGGTGTTTTTTATTATCATAGATTACAAGTTTTGGTTCTTCCCAACTCCTAGGGGGAGTCCAGGTCTATCTATGACAGATATTTTGAGGTACTTGATTGGTTTATTTTTATGGCTCAGGAAGCTACATTTTCTCATGTAGATGGTCTAAGGAGCCTCAAAACCTCATTGATTTATACTCAGTAGAGTGTTTCTATGTGTGAACGACATTACTTTTCGGTTTTCCTTGAGTAACTCATTCATCGTTCATAGTTTTTCTCATGGCTGTAGACCGTTGGTTTCTATTGATTTTCTAAACCTTTTCATTTTTATGATTGATGTGATTCTATCCGCAATAAATTATATTTGTAAGGGGTTTTAGGTCCCCTCAAAACCTTCTTTACCTTAATCTAAAACTAATTTTCAAGTCTTCAATATGGACTACAACAAGAACCACCCTTTAATATGAGAGGAAGGAGTGAAGAAGATCTTATTTGGCCAACCCATAATTTTACACTTGTTATTCATATTAGCAAGAGATATTTTGCACAATACCAAACTGTTGGGGTAAATACATATTTACTATTTACACTTACTTAAGTTTACTTAGGTTAATGCATTATTTTATTATATTGCATTATTTTATTTTTTATTTTGTGAGACACTTAGGAGTTTGCATACCTTTATGAGTTGTCATGTTGACAACACAAAAGTACGCAATTATAATTCAGCACGTGGTGTCTACAACACTGAAGTTTGCATCATTCACTAAGTTTTCTTATAGACAACATAGTTATTCGCACTCCCTTTTTAGCACATGTTGTCTACAACATAAATTTGCGTGCTACACCATTGTAGGCTTATCCTCTCATCATCGCACTTACTTTCATGCTTAATGGAGGATAACCCATATATCTAGTGGACATGTGCTTGGTTGTATGACTTATCATGTAGCTGATTCTTAGGCATTCTAGATGCATTTCAGAGGCCTTTATATATAGACACTCCTAGTGTACATTCATTCATATATTGAGTCGAATACATATCGATATTCTGATCATACTCTTTCTAGTCTACAGTTGTGCTTATGTTTGAGTTCTTTTTCCTTGGGTGAATTTTTCCCTAAGGCCAATTCTTACATGGTATTAGAGCTTAGAGAATCTCTCTTCACATAGTCATTCAAGACCATTGTTGCTTCGGCACCTCAGCCCAAATCTAGAGTACCATAAAAATTGGGAGTGTCTAGAGCTAGAATGAACCTTGCCATTGTGTTCGAAATGTCGGTTCGGTAGAAATCGGCTATAAATTTGAATACCCTAGGCCAAAGTCAATCATGAGGCAAAAAAAATTTGCAAAGTGACACCTAGAGGCCCGATTTTGTAATTCGAGAAATGGTCATTTTGCAGATTTAATTAATTATTTTTAGATCTATTATTTTATTATTCTCTGCATTTTTTTAGATAGGGTTTTTGAATTGCTTTTCAGCTAGGCCACCTTGCAGAGAAATTTTTTTGGTACAAGTACTGGGTAGTCAAATCTTGGCCCTGCACCCTGTGTAGAGAATATTTTGTAGAGAAGGCGTATACAACTTCAGTAGGCTGCAATACACAATACTAGCAAGCAGCATATTCAACATAATACTGGTAGCAAGTCTCCGGCCACATAAACCTTTTGGCAGCCCTTTTATTTTAACCACCGCATGTTACTTCTTTTAAAGAGTGGATGACCTCCCCACACATCCCATGTGGGATAATTGCCTTTACATTAGGTGCCACAATTAATCACTTTTTGGCTGCGACTAAAATTTCTAGCCGCAATTTGCTGGTACTAGCCCTACCCTGTGTCATACTTTTTAGCAGTCAAAAAGACTTTCATGTGTTATAAAGACCTCCTGATGCATAACGACTCCTACACTATGTTTTTAATACTGGAAAGCTCACTTCTCACCATCAAAACATTCAGTGGTGCTATTTAAAAGATTTTTGGCATGATGTGTTCTTTCAGTAGCCCACCACATACACCCCTTCCATAGTCCAAGTACAACAACATCTAACTACACCCAGGCATGTGGAAAATAACTCAGCACAAAGCCATGTAGGACGGACTAGACAATGATTGCGCAAACCCATGTCACCTCAAGCACCAACTAAGATCCACATAAGGGTATGACTACCATGGTGGATTACATATGTCACATCCATACAAAACCATGTGTCAACATCCATACTGCACACCTATTATCCAATTAGTGTGCCATGTCATCAAGTGTGGCTATTTTTTTGCAACCAAACATGGGAAAAAAATTGAGGGTCATCTAACCGTAATCTTTAGGCATTTTATAACTACTATGATGGTCATTTGACTCTCAAATTTAAGCTCACAATTTTCTACCCAGGCCTCTCTTCAAATTTATTTTTGAATTGGCAGCCTAACTTTGCAAGGTCATAACTTGGTCATTCAGACTCCAAATCAGGTGCAATTTTATTTTATTTTGGGTAGAATTTTGTGAAATTTTTAGTGGTGGTGTTATTTTTTGGTTTGCATGCAAGGAATTTTTAGAAATTGAATTTTTTGGTGACTGTACCTATTCAATACTACATTTTGCAACTTCAAATGTTTCGTACAAGCTCATCTGGTCACTTTTTCAGGTTCTTTTTTTTTCAAAGTGCATATTTTTTTTACTACTTTCCAAATCTATAGTCATATTCTAGGGTTGTATTGAAAAAAATATCACTTTCAAAACTAGGGCCTTTTTTGCATTATATTGCTTTGATTACTTTTCAGAATTGTTGTGCATCTAAGCTACAATGCTTAGTGACAGATTTGAACCTCAAAAGGTAATTATAAAAAGAAAAATTAGATGTCCACTTTATACATTTTGATAGATGACCTATTGTACACGCACTACATATAAAGTGCCAAAAGAATCTTTTTTGGTGGGCTCTTTTGATTGAGTGAAAGGGGGGAGGGGGGGAGAGGGGGGTGGGGGGGTTGTGTATTATGTTTTGTGTCTCTCTTTTTTGATCTTTTACTTTTCTACGTCTTGGGTTAACCTCAAGGTTGACTTCTAATTTCACACAATTATTCTACATGGAAGATATTGTATGGAGTAGATTAATGGCAAAAGGTCTAAATCTCTATGTTGATGGTACAATTCCAAAACCCATTGATGCTAAATAACTCATTGATTGAAAAATTATACACAATTAGGCTTTAGGAATTATCAAGCATTGTGTACATAGTGATCTCTTCTTCCACATTGCCAGTTTCATGGAAACCAAACCTACTTGGGACAAACATGAATCATTATATGGTAAGGTGGATGATGAAAAGGGTTTTTAGATTGAGGATGATCTTTCTCTTGGATCCAAAGAACTTTGACACAATTCATGATTAAATCAACAAAGCCAATGAGTATAGGGAACTACTTAAAGATTGTGGAAATCTCATGAAGGATGAAAATTTGATTCATCACATCCTATAGAGGCCACCTTACGAGTATGCCTCCTTTTTTCTAGTTATAACACTCATAGGTTAACCATGGGAAGTTCTTTCCAAAAGCCTACATTTGATGCTTTTGTAAAAATTTTGATTGTTGAAAAATCTCACTTCATAGATTTGGGATTTCTCATGACATCAAAGACCAAAGCATTGGTGGCTAGTGATGAGTACCAATCAAGTCAAAGAGGGAAAAGTTCTAGCAACAATAAGAAGAAGTAGTGGAAGTAGAAATCACAATCTGAGACACAACAATCCTCCTCACAACAAGGCAATTCTTCTTCTAACAAGAAGGGAAACATTGAAAAGAAGGACAAACTTTTTTGTGCATATTGCAAAAAGCCAAATCATGATGAGCATCATTGCAAGACTAAAAGAATCTATGAGTTGGAAAACCTACTCAAGAAGAATGAAATTCAAGTGCTAGGTACTTCCAAGGATTCAACTCCACCCACTTCAAAGGGAAAAGGGGAAGCACTTATGGAAAACACAAGTTCTTCAATGGAATGGATCCTTGACTCAATTGCTTCCTATCATATGGGTTCTTCAAAGGGAGACTTTTCTTCATTGAAGTAGTCACAAGTACCACACATCTTTGTGGGAGATGATACCAAAATGGAAGTTGAAGGGAAAGGACATGTGGAGATGGAAAATGGAAAATTCAAAGATGTTCTGTATTTTCCAAACCTTAGCTCTAATCTCCTCTCAATTTACCAAATGACTCACCTTGGAGATGGCCATAAATTTGATTTCCTTCCAGATTTGGTGATGGTGCAAAGTCTCAAAGATGATTCATTGGTTATAGTGGGAAAAATCAATCATGACAAGAGGCTTTATTCCTTCTCCCACTTTGTGCCTAAGTCTCCTTCACATGACATGTTAACTCACTCTACTTCACAAACCACATTATGGCATGAGCAATTTGGTCATCTTGCCTTCTGCTACCTTCAGCAACTTTGCTTCAAACACATGATCAAAGGTCTACCTAACATCAACTTTTCTAAAAAGGGTGAATGTTCATCATGTTCAATGGATATGCATCTTGAGGAGAAGTATGATAAAGGGAAGTCTTCTAGAGCACCAGCTGTTCTCCAATTGGTTCACACGGTTTTAGAAAGTCCTTCCGCAATAACTTCAGTTAACTAGGGCTGCTACATCTTTACTTTCATTGATGACTTTTCACACTTCACATGGGTCTACTTCCTTCATCACAAGAATGAAGTGGTTGATAAGCCTCACACCTTTAAGAGTCATGTTGAGGGAATTGATCTTCAGAATCCACCAACATTTAGTCTACACAAGAAAAATGTTACAGCTATGAGGATTAAAACTCTTAAGACCATGGAAAGCTACATGATTAAAGCCAAGTCTCTTGATCCTACACTAGAAGTCAAAGCCATTAGCAGTGCCACTCACATATTTAACAGGTCTTCTCATAATGCCTTAGATGGGAAGACTCCTTTGGAGGCATGGTGCAATAGAAAACTAGTTGTGAGTCACTTCAAAGTATTTGGTTGTCTATCATGGACAAACCTATCTTCTAGGGGATGCAAGGCACCACCTTGTACTTTCATTGGATATGAAGACGGTGCTAAGGCATATAGACTTATGGATCCTAAGAATCATGAGATTTTTATGGAGAAGGATGTACACTTTGAGGAAAGTTCACCTAGCTTGTCCTCTAATCCTCTCCGCACATCATACAATGTGAAAATTATTAGTGACACAAGTGATAGTGCTTCAACAGATTCAAATATGTGGGGCTCTTTTCACAATTTTAGCAAAAGGTCACATCATTAGTATAGCCTGCATGCATACATTGCCATAGTGATAGGTCCAACATAGAAGGGTATACTTTGTCTTCTAGCTCCACCTTCAATTAATGAATTCTTGGCAAACATTAAAGGTTTGTTCATGGAGTCACACACCATAGACTTAGGAGACAACCTTGATGATTTACATCTTCTCTTTGATGAAGATGATCCTTCTACAGTTGTTTTGAGGGCTCACTCTGACCCTCATGTCTATTCTCCACGTGATTGATCTTCACAAGTTGGCATGATTGTGGATCCTTATGAACAGTAGTTATCAGAGGTCTCTTTATTATTTGAGGAGAAAGATGGTTCATTGGAATAGGTTCAAAAAACATCTTTTCCAGATCTGCATTCATTCTTTTTAGTAGTGTTGGAAGGGGCAACCATCAGCATTGACATAGGGACACTTAAGTAGGTTTCTGGGCAACTATATATCTGTAGGATTGTACCTTTTCCTTTTCTTCTTTCAAAGGGGAGGAACATCATCTGGCATTCATGGACTAGCTTCTTCCTTGGAGCAGCAATCACTGGTCAACATTCTTCATTTGAGTTTGGGGGGGGACTACCTTGTCTCTCTTCCTCTTCTTTCTTAGGGGGGGGGGGGAGGGCGCTTTTTCCTCATATGAGGTCTTGTTCTTCTCTTTCTTCACTATTGTATATATTGGATGTATGTTTTAATGGGGGGTCTTGTTTACTCCATCCATCCATGCATCTTCTCTTTTCATCTCGCTTTTTAGGGGAAGGTTTTTCCCATGAGGTTTTCCCTCTTTCTCCGCTTTATGAGAGATTGCATTTCATTATGTACATGGGTACCTAACATGGCCTAGTAGCTGGGACCCATTCTGCATTTCATTCTATTTTTTGTAAGCTTAAGGGCATTCCCCTTAGTTGCACTTAAGAGGGGGTGTTGGTGTAAACACGTATTTACTATTTACACTTACTTAAGTTTACTTAGGTTAATGCATTATTTTATTATCTTGTATTATTTTATTATGTATTTTGTAAGACACTTAGGAGTTTGTGTACCTTTATGAGTTGTCATGTTGACAACACAGAAGTACACATTTATAATCAAACACATGGTGTCTACAACATTGGAGTTTACATCATTCACTGAGTTGTCATGTAGACAACACAGTTATTCACACTCCCTTTTTAGCAAATGTTGTCTACAACATAAATTTACATGCTACACCATTATAGGCTTATCCTCTCATCATTTCATTTACTGTTGTACTTAATGGAGGATAACCCATATCTAGTAGACATGTGCCTGATTGTACGACTTATCATGTTGGCATATGCACCGAGTTGTGGTGCCAAAAAGGTGACAAGTAGTTTTTTTTTTCCTATTTTAAATAGCACGGGCGCACTATAGCACGCACGCACTATGGCTTGGGTAACCCAAGCCATAGCACATATGCACTATAGTGCATGCATGCTATAGCACGTACGCACTATTACCAAAACATAAAAAGTATATATGATGGGTTGTAGACCCGCAACCCATCATTTTCATCAGTATTTTGTTCTACTCTTACAGCGAGCAGCACGTACTCAAGTTGAAAACTTAACATTTTCACCACCATTAGCCAAAATGCCTCCTCGTCGATGAAATCCAAGACCACAAGTGCACCCACAACGATGCCATAAGTGATATAAACCTAACTTTTCATTTTTTGATATGTTTTTCATATTGTTTTGTAGGTTTTTTATATTATTTTGTAGAGTTTTTACAAATTTCATTTAGATTTGTTTATTTATTTGGATTTTAGTTAATTTTTTATCAGGAAATGTCCATAATCAACTGAAAAATCCACAAGAACATCAAAACCTTCAAGAATCTCAAAACCAAAACCCTCCTCAAGAAGAACAACAAATCCACAACCCAAACCAATTGCAAGACCTACGCTAGGCACACAAGAAAATATAATAAATGAAATGGTGAGAGGCAAAATTGAATTAGAAAGACTCATTGCTCAGTTGAAAGAATCCGGACAAACCAATCCAATGAGGGCTCGATTGGCATCATCCCTCGAATCCATTAACACCTAGATAGCCTTAGTTAGTGGTTAGTTAGATATTTGGTGGGTTAAGAGGGATGAAAAAAAAATATTTTATGCAAATAAATTGTCATATGAAGATGTTAAAAGAAAAGAAATACCAAAAGGTAGTATATGTGCATTATTTAGAAAACTCGGTGAAAAAAATACTATTAGAGAGGGTACTAAATGATTCCCCATCCATTGGTGCATACACGATG
Source organism: Cupressus sempervirens (assembly GCA_028749045.1). Lineage (NCBI taxonomy): Eukaryota > Viridiplantae > Streptophyta > Pinopsida > Cupressales > Cupressaceae > Cupressus > Cupressus sempervirens. Next base: position 756,346,423 of record CM053792.1, on the reverse strand, counting down.
CTATTAGAAATAATTTTTGGGATAGATGGTGGATGGTTTTTGATGCCCCTCCTTGCAACAATCACAAGGTCCCCATGTATTTTTTGAAGAAATTATATTGTGAGTTTGTCCATGGGGAGATCCCCAATTATTTTTATATATTAGACTCCCAAGGTAAAGGTGTGGGGTCATCATTTGAGAGGCTGAGAGCATGTCGTGACCCTAATGTAGTTAGGGCACGTGTGGTCAAGCCACAGCGTGAGCATGTGACTATTCCTTCAGTTGTGAAGGAAAATGTAGAGGCTAGCACTCTAGGGACCATTAATGCTTTGACAAAAACCCTCATCTATTACATGAGCCCATTAGTTGAGGGGGAGCCTTCTATGCATTGTGGTCACATGTGCACTTCATGCAGATCGTTATGCACATTTGGCACTCATGCTGGAGATGGTGCAGATGATGGGCTTATCGTCGATCAGTTCCTGAATGACACATTTGGCATTGACACATAGGTAAATTACAATTATAATTTACTAATTTGATCACATTTCATATGTATAGTGAATGCTTAATTAATTAGCATCTATTGGCATTGTTCAAAATTTAGGGTCAAAGTGTTGCTGGGCCTAGTAGCGATCCTCCAGGCCCATTTTTTGTCCCTTCCACGAGTCCTGAGGTATGTATTAATTTAATCATTTTAATTAATAGATATATTTATTACGTAATCATATTAAGGATTGACAAAAAAATTATGCATGTGCATCAGTTCTCCACAGGACCCTCAACCTTTACCACAGACTCGAAGCATAGACATCATACGAGCTTCACACAGGTACAATTATTTCATGTTAATTTTATTCATTTTATTATATTTATTTTATGTTTCATGTTAGATGTAACGTGTATTGTATGACATGTAGCTCATGATGTCAGACACACCTCCTCATTTGTGACCGTCTGTTGATAGTGGAGTGGCCACAGTTGTGACTAGCTCACAGCCACTGACGGAGGCATGAAAGAATTTTCTTCATTTTAGTTGTTGTTTATAATAGTTAATCTCAAAATTTCTAATGTTAACCTTTGTTTATATATTACTATAGCTTTTATGGTTTTTACACAAGCAGTATGTATGTTAGGCCTACTAATACTCTTTTAATTATGGATCGAAACCTTGTTTTTGTTTTACTAAGTGGTAAGGGGTAGTTTTGTTTAATGGTTATCTACTGATAGTAGGTCAGTTTGTTGTTAAAGGGTCAACCCCCTAGTTTTGGCTACTTTTAATTCAAAAACTAAGAGTGAAGGTAGAACTGGCAGTGAAAGAATTAGATAAAGAAGAACTAGGAGCACATATTGAAGTTAGAAGTAGAGAAGAAGTAGGAAAATCAAATAAAGGTATGAGGACTAAGAGTAGGAGATAATGAAATTAAAAGTAAAGATAGGAATAGAAGATTAGTTGTATTCCAAGTTGATTTCAACTAGAAGTAGGACCTACAAGGTGGAATTTATATGTTTTCTATAAATAATAGTCAAGTTTAAAGATATAATTGGTGATTAGATATACTCACCTTGGTCTAGCAGAGTCATAAGTGTAGGAGAATTTGTGTTTTAAATTAATATTATTCATAGGACAAAGTCAAATGTCGAACTTGATAATAGAACTAGGCATATCCTTAGGATTCAAAGAAACTATAGTTTTTGGAATCAAAACCATCAACTCTCCTTCACTATTTCTTTGGGATAAATGGAACTAGCATAACAAAATTCTACATTCTTTCATTCTCGTCATCCTCCTCCTCTCATACAAAATAAACTTGGATAAGATAACTTACTAGACTTTTGGATTCATGGTCCTTCTCTCTTCTTTTCATACTCTTATAGCTATGCTAGTGGGATAAATCATTGAGTATTTTCTTATCTTTTATTTTTGCTCTTTCTTTTCTCAAGTGACCACTTGAGCTTTTTCTATAGCTTTTTCAACATGATGCTTGAGATTGAGACATTTTCTTGAGTGAGGTCTCTTCAACTAGTTGACTTGGAATCTTAGTAAGCTTTAGGATTTTGTTGTTCTTTTATGTATCCTTGCAAATGAATGTAATAGTTAATATTCTTGGTTTGGGAGCTTTTGTCCTTCAGCTTGGTGATATTTAATCTCCTTGTCGTTTTCCCAAAATCTTTACTTCTTTCTCTTTTTTTCTTCTACTTTATTGTGTGCATGAGGTGGACACATGCTTCCAATAAAGTGGGGACTACATGTATCATTTGAAAAGTAAGAACACTTATTTGGTATTAATTTTAGCCCCATTTTAATATACATTATGGGTTCCTACATTTATTTCACACTCTCCTAACACTCATTGGACCTTCAAATTATTATTTAAGTCCTATATTGATTCGTTTTCTTTAAAAACTCAAGGTTACCCTTATCTATAAGTGTGCTTCTCTATTTCAACTTCAATCAAATAATTATTTTCATTTATTGGACCTTATCAAGTACCATTTATGACATGTATTTTCTCTCTAAACCCAAAAATAAGTTGTTAGATCAAATTCCACATGCTCTAAATATCTTGGACCCACAATCAAAACTTGGGTTGGAATTGGTGGGTATAAGATGACTTTGGTGATATTTACTTGGGTACAATATTTTTGTTGGTGATATGTGTATTTATAAGTGATTATATTTATTGAATTATTGTAGGGTCTCATCACACCTAATCATCCACGAGCATTTGAGGTGAACTTACAGAATGACTATTTGTTGGTGGTAAGAAAATAATTGATTTTGTGTATACGTATATTTGATTTCAACGTATAATAAATATTGATTCATATCTACTTTCTTTCTATCAGTTGGAGCTGGAGAAGAGCCTCAACAAGAGGTTGAGTGAGCATGTTAGGAGGGCCCCATCATCTCCACCGTCTCCCTCCACACGACAGCAAAGGATGTCGAGAGACTTGTTTCCTTCCCCTCGTGGGCAGGAAAAGATGTAGTTGATCTAGACATGTATAAATATAGGCATCAGTGGACATATTCGATACACATTTGATGTTTATGACATTCTATATTTGATGTATGACATTATTCAACTTATGACATTATTGGTTAATATATGATATGGTTGTTCATATATGACATATGATATGATATGTTTGTTCATGTTTGTTCATGTATGACATTAAATTAGATATGTTCGTGTATGACATTAAATTAGATATGTGCATGTATGAAATTAAATTCAATACCTAATCTATTCAAAACTTTGATAGAATATTCATTAATAATAAACTTTATCATTGTTTAAGCATAAGTTAATCATTTGCAATACGTCATCATCATATGATTTATGATCTTGTTCATGTTTAAAGTTTTCCTTCTCTATCATTTGTTTATCAAGTTTAATTCAATACCTAATTAGTTTGAATTTTTGATACAATATTGATTGGCAATAGACTTTATCAAGCAATATTTGTGGACCTCTTAGCAATTGGTCACCTAAATGAGAACCTTGAGATTTATCAGGAACTCCATTAAAGAAATCAGAAGTTTGAAATTACTCTATCCAACAAAATAATGGTCTACAAATATTAGAGAGATAGACTTAATATTTACCAAGTGGCCATCCAATGCCAAGTGTTGTGGATGTATATCCATTCAAAGTTCAATCACATGTTAAATAATAGACATTTTAGGAGTAAGATTAAGTTATCTAACCTTATTAACATTCGTTTGTATGAGTTCCAAGTAAGGTATCAAGAGTGCTTGAAATTCAAGACTTTGTCTTCTCATCTTGTCCATGTCTTTACTTAAATCAACTTGGATTGACTAAGGTACCCCAGTTAACTTAGAAACACTATTCTTTAAATCCTCATCAATATTTTTCAACTTTCTTTAAAATATATTGTGTCAAATGTAGTACATCACATAACTATTGGAGTAGGTGGATTATCTCCTTAAGAATATTTTCTATCTTGGTTGTAATACCACCAAGTTCAACTTGTTGAGTAGTAATGGACTCATTTAGTTTCTCCATAATCTTCTTCTCTATTCTTTTCTCTTCTAATTGTATCAAATTTTCATTAACATCAACATTAGGTGCATTTACCTATTTTACAAGTAAACTTAATTGATCAATCATTGGAGATTTGTCATTGGCTGGTGCATCTAGAACAATTTGTAATAAGATGTCCTTTACATCTTATAATACTTGTTTGTACTTCACTTCCTATATTTCTCTTTTGCATCTTTCCCCTTCACAATTCTCCATAATTTATCATAGCATCATAATCCAATTTTTTATGATCATAGATTGAAAGTATGATAGCTTCATCTAATATTACCTAATCTCTTCTACTCTTTTTCATCTTTTTCTTGTCTTATAATGTGATTGATCTTGTACTTGGTGATATAATTGGTTGCACTAAAGCCATCTCCTCCTTAGATTTCTTATTTTTCTCATCAATTAAAGGTTTGTCTTACTTTACCCACTTTTTGTTGTGCAAATATTAGGCTAATTAGCTAGTGTCCCTATAACAACATTTGAAACAACAATTGTGTTTAGTTTTGGCTATGTGTATACAACAGTGTTCATTATTATTTAAGGGAATAGTGATAGTTACTAATCCATGTAACCCCAATAATGTTTCCTTTTATTCATTATAGTCCTATAATAGTTGATAATTTCTATAAGGATTTAACTAATTCTGACTTGGTTGTGCATAAGGTGCCTATTAGTAAGTCATATTTTGCGAATAAGGACTCTAAGAAGAATTTTGATCCTTTGCAAAGCTATTATCCACATCAAACTCCCATGCCTGATTCAATTTAAGTGTCTACTTGTAAGAAAAAAAAAAGCAAACCTAATGCTTAAAAGATTAAGGAGAAAATTGACCTTGGTATTCAAGCTACTCTGGATAAAAATTTGATAGATAGCAAAAGGAAAAGGAGTGCAAAAGGCACTCCTTAGAAGAATGAGGGACCTTTCGTGAAATGTCAGACAAAAGATATGCTCTCTAACCTAACTTGATGCAGGTGGTGCTGATGTAATTTTTCTTCAAAAAACCAAATTGTCTCAATAATCATATTCTTCTATAATTGCAAAGTTTACTAAGTGGAACTCATTTCATGTTCATGTTGCAGGTGCTTCGGGTGGTTCATGTATTCTTTGGAACCATAAATCTTGCACTACTATATATTCAGTCTTTTCATAACTAGTGGCAAGTAGTTGTTACTAATTTTGCTATGTCATTCATAGTGCTCAATATACATGGCCCTACTTCTACATGTGATGATAAGACAGAACTTTTGGATTCCTATTCTTAGGCTATTTCTAGTATTGAAGATGATAAATTTATTGTGCCTGAGGATTTCAATGGCATTCTATCTCGGGATGAGAAAATTGAAGGTATATTCCCCCTTTGATCTAAATAGAAGGTGGTTTATTTTTGGAAGAGAATCTACAGATGGTGCATTAGTTTTTCATGAAGTATTGCATTCCATTAAAAAAAACTCCCTTCCCTCATGTGTCATAAACCTGACTATGATGAAAGCTTATGATAGGCTTCAAAGGGATTTCTTGCACAAAGTTATGATAAAATTTGGTTTCGTTAAGAAATGATGTAAATGGAATATGTCTTTTTTAGAGTGTACAAGATTTTTTGTAATTATCAATGGTTCAATTGGTGATCATTTTCATGCAACAAAAGACATTCAACAAGTCATTAGAGAGATAGACTTAATAGTGGTCTACAAATATTTTTTTAATAGGTTGAGGATAGGGTTTACTCGGCCACTCGGAGCTAACGGAGTAGACAGTTCGATCCCACGATGAAAGGTGAGAGAGATTTGGCAATTGGCAACTTTGTACTAGCCAACACTGTAAGTTTCAGCATCACTCGAGATGGCGTTGTAAAATGAAAATGGAATGTGATCTTAAAAAAGAGAGAGATTTTATTGTAGGTCTCTGTAACATGGTCCTGTAGGATTTAGAATCACATCCATACCTCACACGAGCTCCGAGATATGCCCCGTCAAAGATTGCAGCCCTGTGGGCTTTAGTGACCCTTGGGGACATTTTGGTTCAACGTGCCCAAGAATGTTTGAGTGCTAAAGGGGACATGAAGAGGTTGAGGATAGGGTTTACCTAGCCACTTGGAGCTAATAGAGTAGACAGTTCAATCCCACGATGAAAGGTGAGAGAGATTTGGCTGTTGGCAACTTTGCACTAGCCAACACTGCAAGTTTCAGCATCACCCAAGATGGCATTGTAAAATGAAAAAAAATTGTGATATCCAAAAAGAGAGAGAGGTTATTGTAGGTCTCTACAACACAGTCCTGTAGGAACTAGAATCACATCCATACCTCACACGAGCTATGAGATATGCCCTGTCAAAGATCGCAGCCCTCTAGCATTTAGTGACCCTTGGGGACATTCCGGTTCAGCATGCCCAAGAAAATTTGAGCACTGAAGTGGATAGACTGAGGTTGAGGATAGGATTTACCTAGCCACCCAGAGCTAACAGAGTAGATATTTCAATCCCACGACGAAAGGTGAGAGAGATTTGGCAATTGGCAACTTTGTACTAGCTAATACTGCAAGTTTCAGCATCACCTAAGATGGCATTGTAAAATGAAAACAAAATGTGATATCCAAAAAGAGAGAGAGGTTATTGTAGGTTTCTACAACATGGTCTTGTAGGAACTAGAATTTCATCCATACCTCACACGAGCTCCAAGATATGCCCCATCAAAGATCACAGCCCTATGGGATTTAGTGACCCTTGGGGACATTTCGGTTCAGCGTGCCCAAGAATGTTTGAGTGCTGAAGGGGATAGGAAAAGGTTGAGGATAGGTTTTACCCGGCCACTCGAAGCTAATAGAGTAGATATTTCAATCCCACGACAAAAGGTGAGAGAAATTTGGCAATTGGCAACTTTGTACTAGCCAACACTGCAAGTTTCAGCATCACCCAAGATGGCATTGTAAAATGAAAATAGAATGTGATCTCCAAAAAGAGAGAGGTTATTGTGTAAACCTGTGAGGAATTGTTGGTCCCAATTCAGTTGTGTGTCAATATTAGGAATGTGACCAATTAATGCTACAAACCTTAGTATTGACATAATTTAACCATATTGCGGGTTGAATTCAATTGGGTTTGGAAATAAGTTATTATTAACATGTGTATGAACTGCCAGAGCAATTCTAAATATAGTAGATAATAGTCTTCCATGTTTGATATTGAGGGATAATGTATGCACATGTTATAACAAAACTAGATGATTATATTATATGCAGATTGAAATTTCTATTTGTCATTCAAACCATAGTAAAAAATTTATTCTAGGAAGTCTATGCTAAAAACTATAGTGTACAAACAACCATTACTTCATAAATCACTTCAACTCAATCATTACATTGTACAAACAACCTCATTGAATATGTCACTTGAACAAACTGATCATGTTACAATAGTATTAACCTCATGGAACACACATGGGATGAATATACATAATCAACTATTAACCCTTTCCAACACACCAACGTTATGATAATAATGAGTCAAATTCCAACAAATTGGAATCCTTAGAGAGAACTATATCTATCACTACCCCATTATCATCAGATCAAGACCTATTTTCCTTCTTACTTTTTGATGATTGTGATCCTCTACAATTCTAGGCATAAGATGATTAGCATACAATGGTACTTGAACAAAGCACACTAATAAATATTGAGGATGTGAATTGATAATACCATTTCGTAGATGATTTTGGCATCTCACCCTTTATCACTTGTGCATCAACTTTATTAGCCCTCTTCTTTGGTGACCTACAAATGAAGAATTAGCATAGTAAAAAATCTAAGATAAGATTAATCCACTAAAATTAACACACATTGGATGAATATTCATAATCAACTATTAACCCTTTCCAACATTCCAACTTTATGATAATAATAAGTCAAATTCAAACAAATTGGAATACTTAGAGAGAACTATATCTGTCACTACCCCATTATCATCAGATCGAGACCTATTTTTCTTCTTACTTTTTGATGATTGTGATCCTCTGCAATTCCAGGCATAAGATGATTAGCATACAATGGTACTTGAACAAAGAATGCTAATAAATATTAAGGATGTGAATTGATAATACCATTTTGCAGATGATTTTGGCATCTCACCCTTTATCACTTGTGTGTCAACTTTATTAGCCCTCTTCTTTGGTGACCTACAAATGAAGAATTAGCACAGTAAAAAATCTAAGATAAGATTTTAAAAATGGGTCTATTAAAGAATCTAATATAAATTCAAATAATGTATCTAGATTCTAAACAAATAAAAACTAAATCTCATCACTTACACATCATAACAATACAGTCCACCTTAGTCATGTGATAGTCTTGGGGAAGAGGTTGTAACATTGTATTTGGATCCAATTGATTACTTTTTATCTCTCTTCCTCTCTCCCTATTCAATCTAATGAGCCAATTGGATCTGCTCGACATTTTAATGTCTCAAGTATTGTCTCATGGTCTGACTCGCGAACTTTCCAAAGAATCTTATTATGTGGTTTTCCACCATATTTTATCAAGTGGACATTTGATGCGACAACAAGGTTTGAATAATGAAGAATCTTCTCTCTATTTGCCAATCCTTGAATAACCACAAGTTAGGATTCTTCATAGGATATTGTCTAAGCCATGTGCCTATTACAACCACCACACCGACATGGTACTCTAAATCTTCACCATCTATAACCAAGTGATCCAATTTTTTTTTGGCTTCAACATGACACAAATAATAATCTGTCCCTTCTTCATTGTCTTCAGGTGCAATAACAGCAAAAACATGGCCTACAGTGACAAATGTACAAAATGCGGTCATTAATTCAAAAAATACTTGTGCGAAAGTTATAAAGTTACATATTGAAATTACAAATATATATATATATATATATAATACCAGGTTGCACTAGATCTAACAAGTGGTCAAAGTCAATAGACGAATCCATCTCTACCATTTCCAGTGCTTGTGGGGGACAATAGGTGTCAATTGGGTCCAACACTCGTATATCCCATTTGTCCACCCATTCAGTTGACTCGCAGTCATCCCAATTTTCCTCTGCACATGATGGACAATAGCATGCCATTTTTCGTGTGTGGATACTCCATGAACCTACATTAGAGCTTCTAAAAGAGTGTAACTCACTAGATCCTATTAGTGTGCAACAATCCAACAATCCTGATATAGTGCAATGTTAGTATTATCTATCAACCAAAAAAATCTATGAACTGTAGACTCACCTTCCTTACCTGGACCCATTGTAGCGTTACACCATTGGACGATGGATTTTGCGTCTATCAATATTGCTCCATCTTTTTACTTTAGTTCTTCACGAGCCAAGGCTCTTTTAATGCATGCACCTGCACCATCGTGCTCTCCCTTACCAAGACTAGCCTCTGTGAAATTCCACATATATTGAATTCTACACAACCTATGCATCCTGCTCAACCAATAGAACATCCGTGCATTCTTGAATTGAGATGCACAATTCTCTAACCAAATAATGTGCTGACGATATCATATGCCCCTGTTAGCCAAATATCCATAAAATAGTTGAAAACAACCATGTACAAACTCCATAGAATGTGATCGATCATCGCTGATGTAAAAATGGTACTCCCTCAAAATCTTCCTTTGTACTTGTAGGTGAATGCATGAATGTTATGTGAACAAATATGGAAACCTATTGAGATGTATAATACTTTGCTTGCACCTCATTTTGTGGTTGTAGTGTGTAGTTCCCTACAAAATCTACAACCGAAACAATGGTATCCAATGGAAACGTATCCTTGCACAACTTGAATTGCAAATCCAACCATCGAGCTCTATGGGTATGCCTTGCATACTTGTAAATAATCTTTTCACAAAAAATCTTCATCAACTCATACACTGGAATCTTTTCAATGATTAGATCACATCTTTTACCATATTTCCCATCTTTTAGAGCATATGTCACTGTCTTGAATTTTTTGTAATCAATTATTTCATTTCCAATTGCATGTGTACTATCCATATGTTTACAAGTTGATAAAAGTTGCAAAGAACCACAAAATAAGCACGTACCATCCAAGCATGATTTTTTGTAAAATTGTTGGTTGTCCCCTATTTCACATAAAATGTTGGATATGAATTCCCTTGAAGATCTTGGTGGCTATTTTATGTCACAATCCTGCAAACAAACTAAAAATGCAAAACTATGCATATATGCCTAAAAACATCAAAATGGTTAAAAAATTCAATATGTATCCTACAACAACAAGTTGTGCGTGTGTGATTTATCTTCACATAAAAAGGTTTACCCATCTCAAAAAATCTTTGACTTATTCGAATTTGGGGATACATAACAATAAATTTTGCAAAAAATTGTGTCTAAGTTGAGTCCAAAAAATGTTTTCAATGTGGCTCGCGATTTTGGCTACCAATCCTCCTTCTTACAACATCTCTTTGATTAGGAGAAACATGTGTATTATTTTTCCAAAAATCTTTGATCAATGATTTCAAGGCTTCACTAATTTCTTTATCCTTTCACGGTAGTCTACCACTAAATGTCCATAACTAATTTTTTGTTAGATCTTCTAATCTCTCATGCCTTAGTATGGCTCTCCTTAGGGTACCTCTACCAATTTTTAATGTTTTTCTTGTCTTTCTCATGAGTTGAGCTTTTTTCATTTGGCTACTTACTATTGTCGATGTGAGTACTCGTCTTGTGATATTACTATCTTTGGTGCGTGATTTAGAACCCACTTTGTCATAAGCACTCATTAGATTCTTTATAATATTTCTTTCATTTGAATCATCCATCATTCTTAGCCCAAGAATCTTCATGATAGGCCTAAATTTCAAATTTCTCATCATTTCAACAAATAATTGGCATTGAACTGTAATATTTAATTCTTCAAAAAATAATCTCCACATACTATTAACTTTTCTTTGACAAGTACGCTTGCTAATCTTGTCAGGCATTTATTTCAAAATGTTAGTATCAATATCAATCATATATTTTGGTCTTCTAAAATGAATTCTAGAAGGTGTTCTAATCTCTTCAATTCTCTCAACATTTTGAACAGCAATATAAGGTTGAGTATATTGTGTACCTTGAACCAAAGATGATGTGCCTTGGCAATAAGATGTAAAAGATGGAATATCACCTACTTCATGTGTTGATTTTATGCTTTCAACATGACATGATGGAGTGTGTATATCATCGGATCTACAAATCAGTGTCTCTTCTACATGAGAGGATGATATGCCTTCAACATTGAAATATGGTACTCCAACATTGGAAGATGGTGTAGTGGACGATATGACTCCAACATTGGAGGATGGTGTAGCTTCACAATTCAATTGTCTTCTTGAGCGTAACAATCTCATTTGTTCTCTTTGTCTTTCTAATTCTTCCTCTTTGTTTCTTTCTAATGGTGGTTCTTGATCCTCTTCAAAAGTCAATTCTTCACTATTGCTTTGTAATTTTCTTTGTTCACGTAGTAATTTCATTTTATCTCTTTTAATTTTCGAATCTCTCTCCCTATCTTCATTTGTTTTAATCTTTGGTTTCTTCCTTGGCATGATGATGATTTCTACATGTCAAATTATTCAAACATCCGAATTACTTAAAATGTGTAAATTACAAATTATTCAATTACATATAAAAATTATAATTATTTGAATGAATACACAATATATATCAAATGACTTGTCAAATTTCTAACTATTCTGAAATAACATTTCATTCAAACATACAATTTTCAATGAATTCATTATATATTAAATAAAGTGTCAAATTATAATCAAATTTGTATCTATATATTGACAATAAATATTTAAAATGGATTGCACTAACATTTTCTATATAAGGAATATTCAAGAAGTCTTCAAATCACATATCCAATGATTGAATTTGGTGTTTGCTAACTTCCAAAAGTATTGAAATAGTGTTTTCTGTGTTGAAACTCGTGATTTCTATCGAAATAATAGAGTGCATAATAGACCAAAAGCAAGCAATGGATGAAATGGGCCCCAAGGTTGGTTTTTTACCATTTTTAGGTGATTTAGGATAGTGCGTACTCACTATAAAGCACGTACGCACTATAGTGCATATGCACTATGTGAAATCACATCACTCCCCATCCTCCCTACTCCCCATCCTCCCTAATCTCTATCCTTCCTACTCTCTCTTCCATCCCCTCCCTCTCTCTCTTCCTACTCTCTCTCCCCTCTCCCATCCTTTACTCTCTCTCACTCTCCCTCTCCCACCACCTACTCTCTCTACCTCTCTCACTCTCTCTTCTCTCCCATCCCTGACTCTTTAGATCTCTCACACACACTCTTATCCCCCCTATCTCTCTCCCTCTCCCTCTCCTACCACCTACTCTCTCTCTCCTCTCCCATCCCCTACTTTGTCTCTCTTACACACATTCCCATTCCCCCTATCTCTCTCCCTCTCCTACTGCCTACTATCTCTCTCTCTCAAGTTCTCTCTCTCCCTCTCTACTCTCTCTCTCTCTCCCATCTTGTACGAGCTCTCTCTACCACCACCTACTCACTCTCGCACTCTCTCCCATTCCCTACCCTATCTCTCTTACACACACACTCACATTCCCCCTCTCTCTCTCCCTCTCCCACTCCCTCTCCCACCACCTACTTTCTCTCCCCCATCCCCTACTCTCTCTCTCCTCTCCCATCCCCTACTCTCTCACACTCACACTCTCTTCCATCCCCTACTCTGTCTCTCTCACACACACACTCCCATCCCCCCTCTCCCACTGCCTACTTTCTCTCCTCCATCCCCTGCTCTCTCTCTCCTCTCCCATCCCCTACTCTCTCACACTCACACTCTCTCCCATCCCCTACTTTGTCTCTCTCACACACACACTCCCATCCCCCCTCTCTCTTTCCCTCTCCCACCGCCTACTTTCTCTCCCCCATCGTCATACTCTCTCTCTCAGCCACCCCCTACTCTCACGCTCTCACACTCTCTCCTATCCCCTACCCTCTCTCTTTCAGAGATACACACATTCTTATCCCCCCACTCTTCTTCTCTCCCATCCCCTACTCTCTACATTTGTCACACACACTCCCATCCCCCCTATCTCTCTCCCTCTCCATCTCCCACTCCCTCTCCTACCACCTACTATCTCTCTCTCTCTCTCTCTCTCTCTCTCAAGTTCTCTTTCTTCCTCTCTACTCTCTCTCTCTCTCCCTCCCTCCCTCCCATCCCTTACTATCACTCTCTCTCTCCCATCCCCTACTCTCTCTCACGCTCTCCCATCCTGTAATCTCACTCTCTCTCTCTCCCATCTTGTACGAGCTCTCTTTTCCACCACCTACACTCTCTCACACTCTCACACTCTCTCCCATCCCCTACTCTATCTCTCTTACATGCACACTCTCATCCTCCCTCTCTCTCTCCTCTCCCATTTCCTACTCTCTAGATTTGTCACACACTCCCATCCCCCCCTCTTTCTCTCTCCCACTCCCTCTTGCACCACCTACTATCTCTCTCTCCCTCTCTACTTTCTCTCTCCCATCCCCTACTCTCACTCTCTCTCTTCCATCCCCTACTCTCTCTCACACTCTCTCCCATCCCCTACTCTCTCTCTTTCTCTCGCCCCCATCTTGTACAAGCTCTCTCTACCACCTCCTACTTTCTCTCAAACTCTCACACTCTCTCCCATCCCTTACTCTATCTCTCTTATAAATGAATACACATTCCCATTCCCCCCCCCCCCCCGCCTCTCTCTCTCGCAATCCCTGTCCCACTACCTAGTCTCTCCCGTCCCCTACTCTATCTTTCTTACACGCTTCCATTCCACCTCTCTCTCTCTCCCACTCCCTCTCCCACCACCTACTCTCTCTCTCTCTCTCTCTCTCACTCTCCCTCTCTCTCCCATCCCTCTGCCATTGCCTACTCTCTTCGTTCTCTCATTCTCTACTCTCTCTCTTTCACACACACACACACACACCCATCCCCCCTCTCTCCTCCTCCATCCCCTACTTTTTCTCTCACTCGCTCCCCCTCTCCCACTGCCTACTCTCTCTCTCTCTTTCTCTCTTTACTCTCTCTTAAATTTTCACACTCTCTCCTATCCCCTACTCTCTCTCTCTTTCTCTCTTACACACATTTCTATCCTCCCTTTCTCTCCCTCTCCCACTCCCTCTCCCATTTCCTACTCTCTCTTCCATCCCCTACTCTCTCTTGAGCTACTTTTTCTTCCCCCTCTCTCATTCCATACTCTCTCTCTTTTACACACATGCACTCCCATCCTCCTCTCTCTCACTCTTCCTCTCCCACTCTGTCTCCCATCGCCTACTCTCTCTCTCTCCCCCATCCCCTACTCTTAATCTCTCTCTCCCAACCTGTAATCTCTCTCACACTTCCTCTCTCTCCCATCCCCTACTTTCAATCTCTTTCCCCCATCCTGCACTCTCTCTTTTCCACCCTGTTCTCTCTCACACTTCCTCTCTCTCGCATCTTGTACTCTCTCTGCCATCCCTACTCTCTCTCCCATCCTATACTCTCTTTTCCACCCTTACTCTTCCTAACTTTCTCTCTCCCCTCTCTCATCCCCTACTTTCTCTCTATCTCTCTCACAATCACACATGGCCATTCCCTTATCCCCCCCCCCAACCTAGTTCTCTTATGCAATTTAGGTCTTAATAGTGCATGAGCACTATAGCGTGCACGCGCTACTGAGAAATTGTGTTTTAGATAGCGCATGCACACTATAGCATGTGCACGCTATAGGGAGCATGTGTTATTGAAAGCTTATTTAAACCCAAGCCTAAGGCTTGGTTTTTCCTTGGAGATCCAACCCAAAGGTTTGGAGTTTATGAATAGATTTGAGACGTGTTTTCCAGCAAACATACCAAAAATGATTACTTTATCTTGTATGCTCCCCTTCAAGATTCCTCATGGTAGGGTATCAATAAGATCAGGTTACATAGCATTATAGGTCTCTGTGTTAGCTATGTAACCATATAATTTATTTTTAATTTGAACTATTTCAAACCTTTCATCTATAATTTCTTTTGAATGTATGTTCATTTTTTGTCAAAAACCACCATGTACTAATTGGGGTATAGATTTTAGCTCATTGATCGAATTTTGAAACAACTTAGTTTTTAAGAAACTAGACTCCATTGTACACACTTTGAAAAAAAAAAAGTATTGATTTTAGATTAGTTTTCAATTATTTCTAGGGGGAGCACACAGATATTTCATGTTTTTGGGATGTGTCTAGTTTTAAAATTCATTAAAAAAAAATACATATTATAAAATTACCTGAAAAATCTGGGATAAACTAAATAGTGTTAAGTAACTTTTGACTAGAGCGATTAAAGAATTTCAAAAAAAAAGTTAAAATTTTAGGGGGGCCACACTTTGTACTGTGTTATATTTTTTTGGAATAAACAATACCACTTTTTGTGGCCCCCTTTTTTGAGGACCTAAAACTAAACCATTTTGAAAATGAATTAGTAGTTTAGAAACTAGATTCAAAGGACTATGACTTTTGTTGTTTTCATATCTTAAAATTTTGAGCGTAACTATCTTCAAATTCTTGTTGAAGTTCAAAATTTGTAGATTTCAGGAAAAAGGTGTCCACTTATACCCCCCTTTTGGCACCACAACTTTGTGCACTTACCCATGTAGCTAATTCTTAGGCATTCTAGATGCATTTTAGAGGCCTTTATATATAGGCACTCCTAGTGTACTTTCATTCATATATTGAGTCAAATACATATCAATATTTTGATCATACTCTTTCTGGTCTATAGTTGTGCTTGTGTTTGAGTTCTTTGTTCTTGGGTGAATGTTTCCCTAAGGCAAATTCTTACACAAACTTTTCCATTGTTCATCCTCTAAAACAACTTTAATAACCTACTTGGTAAATAAATAAATTTCTTAAGCCTTGGGATCTAAAAGATTACTTGATCTCTTTTTTTGGTTGAAAAGAAGGGAGCCAAGAAAAATATTTGAACCCCACTTTACCATCGCAATTCATCTACATAATTTGTTTAATGAATTTATTGAGAAATTCATAGCATTTTTTTAAGGATTTCTATAGAAAGAGTAATACACATGGGAAAATAACAAAGTTTGATTAAGTGCCTAAATCTTTCCAACAAGAGACATATTTATCAGTTTGGTTGAAATTTTTGTTCTTCGATTTTGTGAGAAACCAGTTCCATTTATCATTGAGGGAAACTCTGAACCCAAAGGGAATACCAAAATATCATTGTAATTTTCCCATGTTTAATTTGTCTCCATTGATTATGAATCCATTGTAGCATTAAAATAGGTTGAATAATTAAAAAATTAGTTTTATGATGGGCAAGATTGGAACAAAAAACAAAACAATACAAATCCAAGACCTCTAAAACATGCTCAATTTTTATTCAAGATTCGGGTTTAAAATTTAGTTCTATCATCATCAAAATTTGATTTCATAACTATTAGATTATTAGGAATAGAGATGTCTTAATCAAGCCCATGTGATTGTAGTTTTGCAAAAGATAACCAGGAGCCTCAACAACCAATACATAAAGATATGGATAAAGAGTGAATCCTTTCCTGATTGAATGTTGTAGATGGAATGACTCAGAAAAAGAATTATCGATCTTCAATTGAGGACTGGAATCATTAAATGGCTTCTAAAAATTTCTAAATATGTTGGGACCAAAACATAACCATTACAACATTTTCATAATAAAACTCCATTGTATTTTTTCGTGAGCTTTACCAAAGTCTATCATCACAAAAAAAAAGTATTTTTCATACACCATAGAGAATGCTTATTTCCCAAACCATTGTTAAATTATTTGGAATGGAACTTCATCCAAGAAACTTGGTTTGTTCACTCCTTATGAAGGTGATAAATATGTTAAGAAAGCTAAATTATAGGCATTGAAAGGAAAGTATGAAGGTATGAGAATAAAAGAAAATGAGATTGGTACATTCTTCATGCAAAGAATAAATGATCTAATCTATTTAGTCATCTGTGTCGATGGAACCTTGATAGAACATGAAGTTATTGAGAAGATCCTGAGATTTTTTTCAAAGTGTTACAGTGAGCTTTTAAAGAAATAATAACAATCAAAAACCTATCTAGAGAAACATAATTGGAAGACTTTGTGTGATTGAACATGGGAACCCTTCTACTAGAACCAATCAGAGAATAATAGTTGAGTATGAAAATTCTATGAGCTCGTTAAGTTCTGCTAGTTTTGGAAGATGTGCTAAAATTTGGGAAGATGTTCGAGTAGAAGAAAGGAAGTTGGATGAGTTGGAAGCTTTTATTGTAATTACATAAAAGATCCAATAAGTATTAAGGAAAACTACCTTTGAAATGCTTTAATTGTAGTAAGATTGGTCATATTGCATCTAGATGTTCTGATAAAGCTGCTAGAGATCAAAAGTATAAAGGGAAATATACGAAATTTAGACATAAGGGGCATATAAGTTATTATGCTATTGATGGAGGTGTGACTGATGAAGAATATATTTCTAGAAAGGAAGAAATTATTTTCATTTCTATCAACTTGAGTAAAATACTAATGAAGAAAGAGCTTTGGTTTTTCATGTTGGGAAGACAAAGGAATGGGTTACTGATAGTAGATTTTCACATCATATGATTGGTGATAAGGATAAATTTATGAATTTTGAAGACTATGATGGAGATGTTGTTAGGCTCGGTAATGATGCCGCTTTTTGGATAAAAGGAAAATGATATTTTTTCTCTTGATGGTAAGAATGATACCAGAGAATTCTCACTCAATAACTAATCAACCACCATGGAAAATCTATGCTCAATAAAATTAAACATTTTGTCTAGGACAACCTTCCTATTATGCCCATAAAATAGTTTTTTTGCTTCTAACATTTGAGTGTGAATGTCATTTCCATCTTGCTAAACTAGATTGAACCATGCACAATTAATTCTATGCAAGCTACAAATATTTTTCTATTTTAAGGGCACACACCTTAATCACTTATTACAATAATTAATGGAAGGGTAATTAAAAACATGGCATGCCCACCTTTATACTTCACACAAAGACATCACTTGAAAACCATCAGTTTCATGAGACATTTATGGGATAGAGAATTTTGGTATTCATAATATGTTTGAGAATAAATGTTAGAATGGGGGTGAACCCACAATAATGGGTTCCACTTTAGTGGGACGAACAAAAATGAAAAAAATTTCAAAATAAGAAATTGAGTTTACCATATGTTCGCGGGAACACACTTATTGTGTTTGCGCGAACTTTTTTTTTAATCATGTTTGCGCGAACATATTTCATATGTTCGTGTGAACATATGTGTTATATATGTTCACGCAAACATGATTTGCATGTTCGCGCGAACATGGTAAACGTGTTCGCGCGAACGCCATGTTCACACGAACATGCAAAATCACAAAAATTTTAACCTTTTTTTCTTTTTTTTCTTTTTTTTGCTCTTTTGACTGCCATAATTGTAGGAGAATGATCTCCTACTATAAAATAAAAAATGTCAAAATGTCCTTCTCGGAGCAAGCTTTCCAACGACTATAATTTTATTACATAATTTAATCATTAAGACTTTCAAATATGAGTTTAACTCATTATAGGTTCATTACCGATTGAACATCAACCGACTTTGACACCTTGGGAAAATTAGTAAATTAGGTCAAAAAAATTTTGAAAAATATGGAGGCACTGGGTTATTGAGATACCTTTCTATTCAAAAAAAAAAATGGTTTATGATAAATTGACTTCAAATTATCTGTGTCAAACGGAACGTATGTCTGAATTACGGTTCATGTCACCTCAAAACTTCATAAACTATACAATATTCAACAAAAATAAATCAAACCAAATGCAGACACTGAATATTGATGCTACAAATCCAACGCAGAAAGAATTACTTCATTATCATTTCTAGAAAAAAAAGTTATGTGTGTCAAACGGACTGTCACTTTTTAAAATATTGAATTTTATTATGTACCACTTTTTGGAGGAGATAAAAAAAATTGACAAATAAATTTTTTTTTTAGATTAAAAAATATGGTTACAAAGTAGGAACAAAGTACTCAAAATCACTAGTTTATGTCATCTTGAAATTATTTATAGTTTTGGAGATATAGTCACTTGAACATGACGTTTGTTGCAAAAATATTGATTTCAGAGTCAAAATTGGTCAAAAAGTGGAACCCATTATTGTGGGATCACCCATGGTTTCATTCCTCCCACTCGACATTAAGGAAACTCTTGATAATAACTTCAAACATGTTACAACTTAATGCCCAATAGGACATGTTGTCAACCTCTTTACTCCCTTGCCTTCTGATGTAGGATAACTTCAAAGATTCAAAGGATGCCAACTCATCATTGATTTTGGTGATGAAGTTTTGTAAGTGATAGGCCTCCATGTCACTTTTGATAATGACCTTGATAATAATCTAGGAGTCACCTTCAACATGTAACTTTTTGGACGCTTTGATTGCCAAGAGATTTGTTGCAACTTTTGCTACATTGTTTCTTCCATCCATTGTACTTTTCCTCCATAAGCAATGAGAACCTTATTTGAATCCTAGAATGGAAGGGCCAAGGTTCTATTTTGAGGTGCCATCAAATTTACATCTCCACAAACCTTCTTTAGGTTTTTCCCATTTGATACCATCAAGTATTGAGTGAAAGGGATTAACCCCAAGATACCCATTCATGGGTTATACACATTTCTAATTTAAGTACAATCATAAGTTGACTTAGAATTTATTTACAAAATCTGCTAGTGGGCCACATGCATGCATTAAACCAAACATGTAATAGACTGAGTTCAAAGGCCAACACATTACATTGTAAGTGGAATCACACTATGCATTACTCAAAACAAACTTAGCTAGTCTCAATACACTTCCACATCATTTGTCAAGTACATTACATATATTACATTACATATTCATATGTATGTATAGACATATATATGCATATATATTTATTTATGTGTGTGTGTACACATGCGCGTGCGCGTGCGCGCGCGCATCTAAATAGAGAAGTAACACACACTAATGCTATTTTTAATTTGGATATAGATTATATGTTGGAAAACCTCTATGACCTATTTTTGGCTACAAATTTTTACACAATGGGCTATGGAAAAGTTCTTTGCTCCTATTTTCAACTAATCAACTACCTATGTTTTCAAGGTGGGAGTAGAAAATAATAGACTTGGAGGTGGGAAGGAATAAGTAAGCTAAATTGGAAGCAATGGTTACTTTAGTGGTGGGTTCATCTCATAGATAGGAAGTGACAAACATTATAGAGAAAAGATTGGAAAGTTTGGGGGCATCAATCATCTATACAGTCAGAGAACAAACTATGTATGTAACATGTCAACACCATAATCTATGGATTGGATGAGGATTGTAGTGCTAACATATCCCCTAATAAACAAGATGACTCATTGACCGCTATAAGTTCTAAAGAAAGGTATATATATATATATATATATATATATATATATATATAACGACCCCCCCATCAAACATAGAAAACACATGTTATTCCTTTAAAATGTAATTATAAATTTTCTCTTAAAGAATAAAATTGTCTATTAGACAAATATATTATTTATTTTATTGTTTTATTGCTGTCACATTCCATTTATGTTCACACTTACAAATTTACACAAGTTAGCAATTAAAAGAACTAAAATTAAGATCATGTCGATACAGACAAGTGGAATGAGATAATCAAAATCCAAACTAAATAGTTGTTGTCAACATTTTTGGATCTAATGAAAGAATAATCTTGGTCATATTGGGGAATCGCTACAAGCATGTGAAGGGACATCAAAGGGGCCCATCAAAGGTGGGCTCAAGTTGATAGGGATGGCGAGAATCCATATTAGAAAACGAGAACCTTGGCAAATCAATATGAAGGCTTTCATGGAGGACCTCCATATAAAAAATGGGGGCCTAGAATCTTCAGTAAAAAGTAATAACAATTATTACTTTGAGAAGTCATCGGGAGTTTTTATGTCTAGATACATTTTAACTGGGAGAGAGTAAATTGGTTGAAATCAAGGTGATGAGACTAGGGGCAATGGTGTGAACTGGAAACTTTATGCTAAAGCTGCACATGGTAAGCCCTAACGTTCATCATGTGACTGCATCCCTAATGACACAGCTTCTCTATTCAAAAGGGTTGTGGTCTTTTTAGAAGTATTGCAACCAATATTACAAAGCCCTTCTGAGGTCATGCAACACATGAACAAGATGGATGAAGCCATGGGGTTGATTGTTTTATAGGTTGTAAACAACTTATAATTTCATCTTGATGGATGTAATACTCCTCAAGAGATGTGAGAAAAAATCAAGAACTTATTTGGTACCATCAATGACTTCAAAGCACTTTAGATTGAGGCAAAACTTACCTCACCTGTACCTAATTATTTTCCCTGTATTGATGATTTTTTATGAAGTTCAAACAACATAGATCTTTGCTACAAGGTTGTGGGAAGAACAAGACTGACAAATAGTACATTTACCTAATTCTTTCTAAGCTTCATGAGAACTTTTAGATATTCCTTCTACCTTTTATTCCACCAAGGATGCTTTGGGTCCTCAATTTACCATGCCATCTTTTGAGGTTTTTTGTGATCGTTTGACTTTAGAGAAAGCTAAGCTCTCTTAGTTGGATTCTCTTACAAGATCAAAGAATCAAGCATTGGTAGCTCACACATCTTCAAGAAAGAAGGAGAAGAAACATAAATCATAGCCTATAGAGCCTCTAATGGATTGTCATACTCAACTCTCCTTAGGCCCACCTTCTCTTAAAGGAGAAAACTTTAAAGATAGAAAGACCAAAGTGTGCTTATTGTCAAAAGCCTAATCATGATGAGTCATGTTGCTTTGAAAAGAAGATAGATGGATATGCAAAACATGTTTCAGATTTGACTAGTTTTCTTCAGAAGAGCAACATTGATATTCCTCCTTTTATTTCTCACATGGCTTCTTCATCGTCATTTTAGACAGATGAACAAGCCACAAAATATGATCATGCATTATGTGCAACTACTACTCTACATTCTTGTAGATGGCTATTGGATTCAGGTGCCTCACAACATATGACATCTTTTCAAGATGCGTTCTCTTCTTTTGAGGCTTCTCCTACTCTACACATTTTGATGGTACTTCACACATTTTTGATGAGGAACAACACTGTTATGAAACTTAAAGAGAAAAAAGCCAAATGGAAATAAAACCCTAAAGTGAAGTAAATAGAGACAAATGTCATTATATTAGAAGAAAATTGGAAGCATAATATATTATGTATTATGAATGTTGAGGAAAATAGGGAGGTTTAAAGGAGAGAGAGAAATGGAGTGGAGGGATACATATTGAATTTGGGACATAGAGGATGATTAAGAGTAATAGAGAAAGGTCAAGGGGAGATATTGGATAGGTGAAAGGCCTTTGGAGTTGGGTGGAAGGCGCAGAGTGAGAGTGAAGGGAGAGAGAAAAGCAAAGAGGGTATGGGAGAGGTATAGGGTATAAGAAAGGATAGGTAGGCAAAGACGTGGTGAGAGAAAATAGAGGGGAAGAAAGATAGTATGAGAAAAGAAAAGAAAAAAATGTAAAATATTATTTCACTAGATTATGCTGTTGTCGTGCTTATGTACTAATTAGTAAGATGACTTTGCAATTGGGTTTGAAACTACCTACTCTGAAATTAGAACCCTGTTTCATCACCGCGGTCAACTTAATCAGTCTGATCCATTGGCTATAGCTACAGATGGTTAAAGTTAACATGTACAGATGAATGGCTTTGTACTCCATCTTAAAAGAATGTAAGCCCAGATAAGAAAAAACTTTGACATTGTCATATTGGTAAACAAGGAATCTGATTCTGTCATGATAAACCCCTTTTGCTTCTTACGTGGAACTTGTGAAATAAATGAAAGCTAGTGCGCATGGCTTGCGTCAGTTGTAGTTGAATGATAGACAGGAAAAAGAGCTGCCGTCTGCATTTTTTTATTCTATCCGGTGGAGTTTAAGCACTTGGACTCGGTCGTTGCTCATTACATTCTCACTTTTGCTTTCCAATGACAGGCCCCACCATCTGAAATATTTGGCATCATTTCAACTCAAAGAAATGAACGTGTGATTACTGTAAATACCACATGCTCCTTTGAATTGGTTTACTATTATAGATGGGAATGCAAATATGTTGATATTGTAAAATAGAATATATTGAGTGCATGAGAAATTGATGGGAATGCACTCAAAAAGAAGTGATCTGCTTCTATTAAAAAATATTCTATCGCTTCCATCGAAGCTGATTTTATGGGATATTTAAACATTTAGATATTTCATCATTTATGCCCCAATATTTTATTCAATGCGAGGCATAAAAGGCAAGACCTCTTTATAGCGAGGCCTATATTTCACGAGGACGTGAGTGTGTATCATCCCTTTATCACATGACTTTATGGAGAATTGAAAGGTTTCAAATAGATACCTAATACAACTAGTTCATTTTGGGTATTATCACATAGCTTGGGTATTATCACATATCTTAATCTATGTAGTAACATCAACATGTGAAATAAAGATAAAATAACAATCACATTTTGGTGTACAATAGATATGTCGAAGATGTTTTGAAGACAAATTAAAAATAAATTTGATCTATTTATGTATACATTAATTGTATACTATGTGATAGCTTCTAATCAACTATGCATCTACTTAAAAGGATCCAAACAAGTCTCAAACCAAATCTCTAGGAAGAGAAAATAATAAGACTCCTAACTCCATTAGAAATAGTTAATGTTTGATATCTACCTCTTCCTCTCTCCTTCCATCTCTCTCACCTATATTTTGCAAGTCGCATTTCTCTCTCTCTCTCACGCAGACACACACACACACACACACACACACACACACACACACACACACACAAAAGTGGCCAAGATTGAAGTTATCATGACAGTGTCTATTAAAGAGAAGGAACAGGGGATGAACAAAAGAAAGAGAGAGAGACAAGAAAGGACATATTATTGCATGTACTATCACTCTTTTAATTGGAGGTTATAATGTAAGGTCAATGTCAGTTACTCTTGAACAAGAGTTTAGTCTATGTTTACTACCAGTGCATTTGTAACTATAATATCTATCAAAACCCTATTTCAAAAAACTTATTTTTTTGTAGGCATCATCTCTACATCTTAGTTGCATTTGAGCTTTCTACAATATTGTAGGGACTCATGGATGTTGAAGACTAGCTTTGGATTAGGAACTTGCTAAACTAATAGAATTTATGATTTTATGAAGGCCCTATGGCCAACATCCTTTTTTGTTATGGTAGAGGATTAAATACATTTTTTATATTCAGTTGGAACATTTTCTTTTTAGTGTGCCTATTTATATGGAAATGAATGAAACAAAAATGATTGGCAACTTTTTATTCAACTATTTTTTGTTGTTTTGACAATTGAGTGAGATTGATATTTAAGAAGTCCTTTGTTCATATTTTTAAAAACAAAAAAAAAAAAGGGTTTAATGGTAATGAATAAATTGGCTTAATTTTAATAGTTGTATGTTCATATTATTCATTTTATTAATATAGAAAGAATCAATTTACGTTTTTAAAATCAGCATTATAATTTGATCTTTGTGTGGGAATAATAGTGATGGAACTTAATTTCATGCATACAAAAATCTTGTTAAGATTATTAGATATATGTGGAAACTTATATTTTTACATTAGGAATTTTCATTCTTCTATTCTAAAAATCTAAAACAACCACATTAATTGAAAAGTGAGCACAAGAAAGTATATATGTTGTTTTCTAAAAAGAAAAACTTATGCACTTCTTGTAATCTATAATTTTATTAAAAATATAATTATTTCTAATTTTGCCAAACTAAATTTTAATTAAAATCTTGCAAACATTTACAAACTTCACAATCTATTTATTCATTAGGCAGGACTCTAGCTCTACAGAGCTCTTGTTCTATAAAGAGATGGTTTTAGCCATGAATCAATTTGGAATGGTTATGGATTAAGATTTGAAACATAGGTCGGTGATGACTAATGAAAAAGCTAAATTTTACTATCTTGGTATCTTTAGTCATGTTAAAATTTCCCTTTTATTTGGGAGGTGGTGTTTTGTAAAGATTGAGTTTAAGAATAATAAATAAAAAGATTTTAAAAAATAAAACATGATATTTGAATAAAATATCGATTATCTATTTTTCCATTTATCATGGAAAGTGTGATTAGAAAATGGTATTTTAAAGATTATTTTTTCATATATACAATAAAATGCATTGTATTATAGAGTTTTCAATTGTATTTTTATGTAGGTCAAAACTAAAAGTTGCTTGTTTCCCTCTTTAAAAATGGCTCCAAATAACATGAAGTTGATTAAAAGTAATTTTTATTATGTTGGTAAAAAGGGCCCTTTGCTGATTGTAATGTGAGGGGTCTTAGTTTATCCCCAATAAGTATCTAAGAGGAAGGAAGATAGAAGATGTGAGCTAAGGCTCTGCGATTATATATTTCTTGTTTTGTATAAGGTTGCAACCCAAAAGGCCTCATAGTCAAGCATGTTGTGGTTTCTTCATTTGAAATTTTTAATAACTACACCTAAAATATGTTGCATCTAGCCTTGTGTTCTCTCGGGTTTCATTAGTCTATGTGTAGCTTTCGTGTGCATCTCTGAGCAAAGAGATTTGGATGTTTCAAGTTGAGTTTATTCCACATGTTGTACTTGAATCCCCGTCCCTCCCTACGTCAAAAGCACATTATCTTATAGAGTTTGCAATTGTATTCTTATGTAGGCAAAGATAAAAAGAAATTACTTGCTTGAATCTTAAAGCTTGACAAAAGAATAGTTAGGATTTGATTAAAAAGTATGTTTTAAGTTTTCATTATGCCAAAAAAATAAAAAAAGGCACTTGATTTGATGATATTGTTAGGGTAGATTTGTTTATCCCCTACAAGTAGCTTATGATACTTTCCATATCAGAATTTGAGCATTAGTGCTAGTTTGACAATTCCACGTTTGAGCACTCAAGCTCCTCCTTTTTCTCTCCTTTTGCAATTCCACTTATTGGTAAGAATAAGATTTAGTTTCATTGTATGGAGAACTCATAAGAAAATCTATTATAAGAGGGAGAAAAATGATAGATATCCAACCACAACAAATTCTTGAAGATATTGCACATTAAAGGGGTGCATACCTTCACAAGGAGTTCCATAGGTACTAAAGACTTAGCAAATATTATGAACCATTTATATTAATTATTCAACTTACAAGAATTCTCAAGACATTACCAGTTAATCTAGTCAAAGAGAGCTGAAGTGTCAAATATCATTAAAGTGTATCACCCCTTCCTTAATAATGTAATAATCTTGTTTAAGGAATGTGGATGTGAAAGGTTGTCCATGATCTATTGTATCAACATGTTCCACCAACTAGAATAATTAGAAAATTTGAACCCATGTCAAAGTGAATTCTTTCTCCAACTCAAATAGTTACAAACTACTTTCTAAGCCTTAATCTATATTTTTCCTATTGAGGTGGGATCCCTTGTTATTGAGGTGCAAGGGAGTTTTTGTGGGAGCTTAGGTAATGCCTCCTTATTCTTAAATGTCACTTTCTCTTGGCAGGTTTGGGGTTTTCCATCAAATCCCTTTTTTCCATCTAGGCTTCTTTTGTTGTGTTATATAATGAAGTTGGATTTTGTTGAAGGGGACCTTATGGCCTCCTCTAAGATTGAGTTTTCCATCCTTTGCTCCATCTGGATTGTGGGTGACAAGTTAAATCCTAGGCTTGGATGGGTGAGGATAAGTGTCTTTTTTCTATTGGTTTCAACTGGTTCCAGAATATGTATTATCATGTTGTTGATCATGTTGTTCTCAAAGTCTCTTGGATTAGGTGTTTTTTATTATCGTAGATTACAAGTTATGGGTCTTCCCAACTCCTGGGGGGAGTCCAGGTCTTTCTATGACAAATATTTTGAGGCACTTGATTGGTTTGGTTTTATGGCTCAGGACACTACGTTTTCTCATGTAGATGGTTTTGGGAGCCTCAAAACCTCATTGATTTATATTTAGCAGAGTGTCTCTATGTGTGAACAACATTTTTTTGTTGGTTTTCCTTGAGTAACCTATTCCTCGTTTGTTAATTTTTTTATGGTTGCAAACCGCTAGTTTCTATTGGTTTTCTAGACATTTTCATTGTTATATTTGTGGCAATTTTTTATGATTGATGGGGTTCTATATCCTCAATAAATTATATTTGTAAGGAGTTTTAGGTCCCCTCAAAACCTTCTTTACCTTAATCTTCAACTAACTTTCAAGCCTTCCATATGGACTGCAATAAGAAGCACCCTTTAATATGAAAGAAAGGAGTGAAGAATATCTTATTTAGCCAATCCATATTTTTACACTTGTTATTCATATTAGCAAGAGATATTTTGCACAATACCAAACTTTTCCATTGTTCCTCCTCTGAAACAACTCTAATAACCTACTTGGTAAACAAATAAATTCCTTAAGCCTTGGGATCTAAAAGATTAAGACCTCCTCTTTTTTGATTGAAAACAAGGGAGCCAAGAAAAAAATTTGAACCCCACTTTACCATCCCAATTCATCTACATAAATTGTTTAATGAATATATTGAGATATTCATAGCATTTTTTAAGGATTTCTATATGAAGAGTAATACACATTGGAAAATTAAAAAGTTTGATTAATTTCCTAAATCTTTCCAACAAGAGAGATATTTATCAGTCTGGTTGAAATATTTGTTCTTCAGTTTTGTGAGAAACCAATTCCATATATCATTGAGGGCAACTCCGAACCTAGATAGGAAGTGACACACATTATAGAGAAAAGATTGGAAGGCTTAGGGGCATCAATCATCTATACGGTTAGAGAACAAACAATGTACAAGTAACATGTCAACACCATAATCCATGGATTCGGTGAGGATTGTAGTGCTAACCTATTCCTTAATAAAGAAGATGACTCATTGACCGCTATAAGTTCTAGAGAAAGGTGTATATATATAGTCAATATGACGACGCCCATCAAACATAGAAAAATCATATGTTATTCCTCTAAAAAGTAATTATGAATTTTCTCTTAAAGAATAAAATTGTCTATTGGACAAATATATTATTTATTTTATTGTTTTATTGCTGTCGCATTCCATTTATGTTCACACCTACTTACACATTTATACAAGTTAGCAATTAAAAGAACTAAAATTAAGATCATGTCGATACGGACGAGTGGAATGAAATAATCCAAATCCAAAACTAAACAGATGCTGTCGACATTCTTGGATCTTATGAAGAATAATCTTGGTCATCCGGGGGAATCACTACAAGCATGTGAAGGGACATCAAAGGGGCCCATCAAAGGTTGATAGGGATGGCGGGAATCCATATTAGAAAACGAGAACCTTGGCAAATCAAAATGCAAGCTTTCGTGGAGGATCTCCACATAAAAAATGGGCGGTTTCAGTAAAAAGTAATAAAAATTATTACTCTGAGAAGTCATTGGGAGTTTTAATGTCCGGATACATTTTAACGGAGAGAGTAAATTGGTTGAAATCAAGATGATAAGAATTGGGGCAATGGTGTGACCTGGAAACTTTATGCTAAAGGTGCGCATGTTAAGCCCTGACGTTCGTCATGTGACCGCATCCTGAATTTGGTTCATAATATGCACCAAGCCGTTTCTTTATCCATGGGCGGGGGGCGGCGAGGCGACATCCCAGCGGACGCCCCGGAACTTTTAGGAAGGCATCATAAACAAAGGTTCATTTCATTTCATTTACGAAGTCGTTCATGTTAGATTTCATGTGCTTAATTGTGGTGTATTTGGTTTTACGTTGTAATTATTTTCTCTCTGCAAAACCTGGAAAAACCGAAGCAGTGTATTGATCGAATATCTCAAAAATGTCGAAGAGAACAGAGTTTACTGGTGTTTCAGGGATTTACAGTCTGGATGAGCAGAGGCCAAAGATCCTTGCACTGGAGAAAACTACTGGATTTCAAAGTGTTCGTATTCAAAGCAAGACGGAAATAAGCATAACGCACGACAAAAGTATAGCAGTCAAGGAGCTAAGTTAATATTTTCATCTATTTTTCCCTTCCTTTTGCTGTTTATTAAAGGAATATATGTTTGAAGGTTTCATGTCTTCTGGTGGGGGATATTGAGCAGACCTGTTAAGGCCGCTCTATCGATAAGTCGATACTTTTTTCCGTCGCCTCCTCGTTCTCCCAACCTCTACTAGACGAATTATCGGTGATGTAGAGGAATAAGAAATAGGTTTTGGGTAGCTAGGGTGTATAGGATACGATAGTAGACCTCAAGGATAGCATCCATCTTTGAAAATGAGCAGCCTCCGCCCGTTATAGTAGCCGACTTGGGGATTTTCCAAGTCTACACGAGGAATGTTTGAAGACTGAAGAGAATGGCACGGCGCCTTCTCCATCCCAATTTTTTGGCGTTTTTGGTGAAAACCTGAGAACGTACCATTCGCCGAAAAACCGTCGGCTCGTGGGTGGTGGGCGCCATTATCCGCCGGTGGTGTTCTCCTGCGAGAAGGTGCAGCAGATGAACAGAATGCCTGCACGCCTCGCCATGAGGCTCCACCCGCCTGTATGTCGTAGATCCCCTGGGCCCAAACGGGGCCTGTTTTCTAGAATTCCCACTGAAGCCTCTTCGAACCCACTCGGTCCCATGGATGACTACAGCGGCCATGTGGAAGGGAAAATTAGGTCCCCATCCCAACAATGAAGCCCAACGCCATCTCAATATTGGTAAATTCCGCCGCTGCAAATTTTCTCTCGAACAAAGCGGAAAGCCGCCTCCTTTTTCCAGCTTACGGCACTTCGCCCTCACATCGTAGATCCTCGATCCAAATTGGAGATTCCTCATGGAGGGCATGCTTGGAATCCATCGGTACCGGCGGGTAGAGTCTCATGGCGAGGCGTTCAGATATTCCGTTCATCTGCTGCACCTTTGCGGAGGAGAACACCACCGGTGGGTAATGGCACCCACCGCCCACGAGCCGGCGGTTTTTCCGTGAATGATATGTTCTGCGAGCAGAACAGCCAGATGACCGCGGCGGAGGTGCTATCCTTCCCTGCGGCCACGGTGGCCACCAGGTTTCATCAACGGATCCTACTTATTTTCACAACCCATCACCTTCCTCCGCCGTCGGATCACATCCCTGGCGAATTCATTGACAACCTCCACCGCCCTTACGAGCCGCCGCTCAGACCCGGTACACATCAGAGACACCGGCGCCGCCGCCCGGCCGGCGACCCCTCCAGGCAAGCAGGATCGAGCCCACCTCGCCGTCATCCGACGTACCGCTTCAGAACTATTAAGCTCCTCAGACGATTAAGAGGCGCTTCCAAGGCGTCCAAGCGGAGGCTTGTGGCGAATGAAGTACGGCAGTGACCTTGTTTTCCCACAGGATGGGTGGCGGAGTGATTCTCCGCCTGTACTCCACGCCGTACACCCGGTGGCGCTGCTCCTCTATGCGGAGGGCAAAGCAATGGATTTGTTATGCCGATGAAACCTCCGCCTTCAACCCTGGATATAGTGGTTTCAGCAAATTTTCCTCTTGCCTTGATGCTAATTATAAAACCTGCAGTAGTTTTATTCATCGTCTACTACGAACTATATTTTGCAGACCTCTTTTTCGAACATTTGGGAAGGATGACAAAAACATAGACTTCATCATGCTGCATCATTCTCTCAACCTGATCACTGGCAGTTGAATGATGACCAAAGTGATTTTCACTGATACTAAAGCCATCTCTGAACAAATCGTCTGAACGACATGGTAGTCAACAACGAACATGTGATGGTCCTATTGTCTACGCATGCAAATTCTCCACCTCAGAGAACTGGACTATCAACTGGATCAGCATCAATTATCAGTTTATCTAAGCCGTCGAAACCGTCCCGCCTGCGATGCTAACATAGGCCAACGAATTGCCCACGGGTTGGGTTCTGTTGTTTGTGTCGAAGTTTGGCAGCAGCGTTTTGTTCTGGTTATAATCCCAACACTTCTGTACTATTTCATCTGGCCATCTTTTTTCCTTTTTCTAAGTATATTATTGTATTGAGTTGAACTGTTTTATCTACACTTCTGTTATGTCTCTATCCGGCATTCCATCCCAAACGAGTAGAATTTGTCAGATCTCTAAGATCCTTTTGTTTTGTCATATATTGTGAATTTAATACATCTGTATAGTCTCCGTGAAAGCACAGAGCTGCTCTACTAAAAGTATGTACAAATTTGTATTAGAATAAAAATCTGTCAGTTGTTTTGTGTACGCCTGCAAAAAGGCATAATAGAGTTATCAGATATTCACAATTCATAGATGTGAAATTTTTATTTTCTGATTATACTCAGTTATTCAGCATAACGTTTTTTTTCCTAAAATTCTGCAGTTAAAGCTGCATTGATCTGATTAGGAAATAAGAATATAAAAACACTATAGTATGCAGACCAAAAACAGAGCTATTCCATCTCTGATATCTCTATTATTATATGCTGCAATTTGCAGACAATTCCATCTTTGATATCCCTATTATTATATGCTGCAATTTGCAGATTTATACAATGATAAACCACTGTTTGAAAGAGTAATTACGGTGAAAATAATCCAGATCTTTTGACACGCAAAGCAGACTGCTAACTGCAGTGACGACCGTTCACCGTTTAAACTGGACTGGCGATTGTTGAATAATGCACGACTTGAACGCTAAATTAAAATTAAAACTAACAAACACTATCTTTTTTCATTGACATTCAATTATTTACCGTTAGTTTCTCAGATCAAACTCTGCTATTCATCATCCATGTCTTACAGATCGAATCATCCATCTTCAGAATAATGGTTTGTGAATTTGGTGGGTGCTTTTAGCTTTACGATCGTCAACACCGACACCTGACGGCCTGGAAATTGATGGGACCTTTTAGCTTTACGCAATATGGCCCACGAAATTGACGATCTGTACTTTGTCTTTGGTTTGTGTCCACCCCAACCTAACCGGGATATTAATGGTCTATCACTCAATGTCTGAAAATGACTGATTTGTCTCCTTGTTTTTAGACGGTTTAGACATTCAACCATGTCTCGAAATGATGGGCTTTTTATTGTTTTGGGGGGCTTTATTTACACTAAATGCTTTCAAGCCTTAAATCTATGGTCTGTAGAATGTTTTTGGTTCTAGAGACGCCATGCGCTTTCCATCTGACCTGGAACTGAATATTGCTTTCGTCGGTACCAATACAGACACCTCAAAATACATTATTAGGTTGTATTTGTATTAGTTTTGAACTGTGAAATCGTGATTTATGGGTAATTTACAAGGGTAAAAGCATTGAATTATATTCATTACTCCTTTTACCGATAAACAAATGATATGGAAGTTGTCAGAAGATCATAATCCGTTTTCTATTTTTGGGTGCTGTAGATATTCCGAGAACATCGTCGTGGTTGTTTTCATGACTTTGAGTTTGGGTTACGTACTTGCATTGTTTACACACGGCAATATTGTATTCCGATTTTAACATCTTTAAGTATAAGTTCAAAATAATGTGTTTTATTGTGTCTGCTACAGATGAAGCTCTGAAACGTCTAGGCTTGGATGCCGGCTCGTGGACAACCTATGAGTAAAACCCAAAAACCATATAATTTGGTAACACTCTACCTACCATCAGCAATTTTATATGGCTTACAACTAAACTTCGCATCAATTTTAGTTTACTTTATTAAATACTTTCTGTTTTGTTTAAATTATGATGTTCGGCTAACCAATAATCGTCACCTCTCTCTGGTGTGTGTCTTTTGTAGGA
Source organism: Cupressus sempervirens (assembly GCA_028749045.1). Classification (NCBI taxonomy): domain Eukaryota; kingdom Viridiplantae; phylum Streptophyta; class Pinopsida; order Cupressales; family Cupressaceae; genus Cupressus; species Cupressus sempervirens. The sequence goes on along the minus strand of CM053792.1, from coordinate 756,313,491 downwards.
ATGGCGGGCAGATGGGAAAGGCTATGTTCCGGTGTGTGTCTAGTATACGTTTAACTATTTTTACATAGATTAGAAACTATGAAGTCTCCAAACCGTCTGAAACGCTTTGATGTTATAAGATTAAAAAGTCTAATAACTGTTTATTAGCTTATTATATCTTGGCAGCTTTACAGTTTTCTGCAAAAGCTCTAATTTTGACAAGAAATTATCCTTGCTTCAGTTCTGCCTTTTAGCTATTTATTTTATGAGAGATAGATATGATTTTACTATAAATGAGAGATTCTACTGTCAGACCTTCAAAATGCATTCATGTCTGTACGTTATTTTTCATTGCCAGGTACTTCCCTTTCAGTGCTTTTTAAAATAGAATTTTTCAGATTGTACGATTGTTCATAAAAGATGATCTCTTAGGCCCATTGAAGAGACCTTAACATCACTTTCGAGAGAGCTTAAACATATGATATCTAGAATCAAATTGTGTATGTGGTGAATCTTTCTATTTCTTGATGTCTCTTCTGATAATGATTCATGGAATATGATCCATAATTCCAGATAGGGATTATTGTACCTGGAATATTGCTAGGTACAATCTGAAAAATTCTTTACTATTTTATGATGTTCTATAAAATGTAACTTACCAAGGGGAATTGTTATACTTAGTTTTTTCTTTAAAAGCTTCTCTTTGGTAAGTTATCTAAATAAGTGGTTGCATAGCCATTTTTAGGGTAAGATAATGGAGAGTGGATTTTAATAGTAACCATAATATTTATTGATTTAATATTCAATATTTTTTTATGATATTGTATAAATTAGTTGTGAGTTTAAATTGTTGTTGATAGGGTTATCTATAATTCTTTATATATAACAATATACAAATCATTTGTTTGTAACATAAGCCACCATTACAATATGACTTACACCACAAGTATCTCACTTTTTAGGGCTTTTTAAAAATATCTTAACAAAAAAAAATGTTTTGTGGCATATCCTATTTGATGGCATTGGCTTGAAACTTTAATTATAAGCGACTTTGTCAAATAAACAACTATACAATTTTGAAAGTGATTTTAAAATTTCCATGTGAACTTTTGAAATCTCTAGTGTTTAAAATTTTAATTTTAAATTTTAAATTGTATGACTATTGGAATGCAATAGGTAGGTAGAAGATACTTAAAGAAATTTGGGAAGAAAGAACTCCTATATTCTACAATGATAGAGTGACATAATTAGGATGACAATTCACAATAGAATGCATAGTTTATGATGGGGACACAACCCAAGAATAGAATGGACACAACAGAAAAGGGAAATTGTATTAACTAAGAAAATAAGCTAGTACAAATAGTACAGAGAAAATAAACTTCAAGACATGCCCTAAGGGCTTACAATAGCATAAATCTGGAGATAATTTCTCCTTTTAGTACCTCCTCTCAAACTCCACTCCGAACTGCCTTTTACAATGCCAGAAATCTCTTCAAATAGACCCCGGAGGGTTAAGGACTAGGAGTACATTCTAGAAAGTGCTAGTAGGCATCCACCGACCAAATAGAAGGTTCTAGAAGCTGTGTTAGAAGTCGGTGCAAATCTAGAAGAATCCAGAAATGGTAACCAAACTTTCGGGAGGCATAATTTTTGAACCGTAGCTTCGATTGACGAACCGTTTACATTTTTGAAAAGCTCTCGAAGCGCTCTATAGCCCTATGTACCAACTTTGCTCATCCCCCATTTTTCGGCCCTTTTTGAGGTCATTTAATGCCCCTAACCTAACTCTGAAGCATTCTTAGGAGGTCTCCAAAACTCAAAAAACTGCAATAACTTTCAAACTGTGGGGCCTTTTGACCCGATTCTTTTTTTGGAATGCTCTAAATCACAATTACATTCATCTGGCCAATTCACACCTTCTAGGTCACCAAAATGATGGCCAAATTGCATGCTCCTATTTTTCCAGAATTTTCTAGCACACTGATAGTTGAACTGTGAGAGTTGGAACCTTTATTTGACCCAAATGGGTATCCAAAAATGAAAAGACATGAAATAGAAACTAAGTCTAAATACATTTTTTTGGGTGACACAAGATTGCCCTTATACCTCTGGATGCTCCTACATCAGACACCCAGGGTAGATTGAAAAGTGACCTTGTCACTTTATGAATGGTAGAGAAAATCTCAAACGGGAAACCTCAGCTGTTGAAATCCAAGTTGAGTCTTCAATCGGCCGTCCTTTCCACTTCACCAAATACTCTTCATACTGCCTATTTCTAGTACTCCTACCCACACGATGATCTAGAATGTCTTCTATCTCCTCCTTCTTAGAAGTAGGAATTGGACATGGCTCTAACACCAGCTCCTCATCTACACCATCATCATGATACTCTGTTAAATCTGCAATGTTGAAAATGGAAGAAATTTGAATACCATCTGGCAGCTCCACTTCATATGCATTTCCCGAGTCATGTTTCTTCAAAATTTTGCAGGGGCCAAATTTCTTCATTTTCAGCTTGTTGTAAGTACCGGCTGGAAATCTTTCTTTTCGTAAGTGCACCATGACTAAATCTCCTACTTGGAATTCCTTATGTCTTCTCCTTTGATCAGCCCTAGCTTTATACTCTTGATTCATCTTGGTAATGTGTGCTTGAACCTCCTCATGTAGACGCTTGATATGTTCAGCAAATTCTTCAGCTTCAGCACTTGTCCTCTCCCCTTGTTCTATCTTCCTCAGCTCTGGTGCAGTCCTTGGGCTACTCCCATATACAATTTGGAATGGTGATTTTCCAGTACTCTTATTTATAGAGTTATTGTAAGAAAACTCTACTTGTGGTAGAATCAAATCCCATCCCTTGGGCTTATCCCCTACTAAACATCTCAGCAAATTGCCTAGACTTCTATTTACCACTTCTGTTTGGCCGTCAGTTTGTGGGTGATGAGTGGAACTGAATTTTAAGTCTGTTCTCAACTTTTTCCACAATGTCCTCCAGAAATACCCCACAAATTTAGTATCTCTGTCAGAAACTATGCTCCTTGGAAGACCATGTAGTCTTACCACCTCTTTGAAAAACAAGTCTGCAATATGGACAACATCATGATTTTTGTGGCATGGAATGAAATGTACCATTTTGGAGAACCTATGAACCACCACGAATACTGAGTCATTACCCCTTTGTGTCCTTGGCAATCCAAGAACAAAATCCATACTTATGTCCTCCCATGGCCTTGATGGAATAGGAAATGGCTGATATAGGCCAGTATTGTGACTAAACCCCTTGCCAAGTTGACAAACCTGGCAACTCTATACAAACTTCTTCACATCCTATGAAATTTGAGGCCAAAAATAATGTTCTCTAAGAATGGCAATGGTCTTGTCTTGACTAAAATGTCCTGCCATCCCTCCACTGTATTTCTTCTTAATCAGATTTTCCCTCATGGAACTCCTTGGAATGCACAATTGACTACCCTTGAACAACATGCCATCTTGAATCAAATAGTCTAATCACTTGGTTCTATCTACAGCAACAGGTTCTTTACAAGCTTTCCATGCTTCAGCAAAATCAGGGTCCTCAGGGTACAAATTCTTGAGTTCATCAAACCCAACTACTTCAACCTGCATTACTGTAAGCAATGACTATCTCCTACTTAGTGCATCTGCAACCCTGTTAGAATTTTCCACTTCTATGCTTCAACACAAATGTATAACTCTACAAGATTTCTACCCACTTCATATGCTTCTGATTCAATTTACCATGGCTATTTAGGTACTGTAATGCCTGATGATAAGTATACAAAACAAATTCCTTTGGCAATAAATGATGCCTCCATTTCTTTAAGGCTTGAACTATTGCATAGAATTCTTGATCATAAACAAAATACTTCTTCTTTGCATCATTCAATTTTTCACTAAAATATGCAATAGGCATACCTTCTTGGCTTAATACAGCCCCAATAGTGCTGCCACTAGCATCACAATCCACCTGGAAAACCTTTCTAAAATCTGGAAGTGCCAACACAGGCTGTTCTGTCACCTTCTTCATTAGCAATTCAAAACTTCTCGCAGCTGATGTAGTCCATTTGAACTCTTTTCTATCCCATCTTATTGTATCAGTTAGGGGTGCACATATGCCACTGAAATTCTTAATAAACTTCCTTTAAAAACTAACAAGACCATGAAATGATCTTACCTCAATAGAAGACCTTGGAGTAGGCCATTCCAAGATGGATTTTACCTTCTCTGGATCCATTTTGAGACCTTCAGGTGATATAACAAACCCCAAATAGACTAACTCCCTTTTTGCAAAGATACACTTCTTCAGATTAATTAATAGTTTCTCTTCCCTTAGCCTTTCAAGGACACTACGAATATGCAGTAAATGTTCTTCCAAAATCTTGCTGAAAATTAAAATATCATCCAAATAGACAATAACAAATTTTCCCAAGAACTTCTTAAGTACCTCATTCATGAGTCGCATGAAGGTGCTTGGGGCGTTCATCAATCCAAAGGGCATGACTAACCACTCATAAAGACCCTCCTTGGTCTTGAAGGTTGTTTTCCACTCATCTCCTTCTCAAATCCGTATCTGATGATAGCCACTCTTGAGATCTATCTTTGTGAAGTACTGAGCTCCACTCAAACAGTCCATAAGATCATCCATCCTTGGCAAAGGAAATCGGTACTTGATGGTTATCCTATTTATAGCTCGAGAATTTGTACACATCCTCCACTCTCCATCCTTCTTTGGTGCAAGTACTGCAAGTACTGCACATGGACTCAGGCTCTCTCGAATCAAGCCCTTCCTCAATAGCTCCTGAACCTGTCTATTTAGCTCCTCTGTTTTAGTAGGAGTCATCCTATGAGCAGCCTTATTAGGCAAACTAGCTCCTGGAATCAGATCTATCTAATGACTGATTTGCCTTACTGGTGGCAATCCATCTGGAACATTATCAAAGATAATATCTCTAAACTCCCCTAGTAAATCTGAAACTTCAACTGGTATTTCGCTACTACCTTCTTTATCTTTCCTAGGAAACAAAGCATAGAACATATGCTAATTTTTCATGCCATCTAAAATCTTCCTTTCATCAACAAGACAAATCCTAGCACTACTACATACCTTTTCACCTTCCTTTTTCATGGGCTTCAATTTGTGGCAAACTCCATCCTTTGTCAGAGAGTATGTGTTTGCATGTCCATCATGCACCGCAATTCTATCAAACTGCCATGGTCTACCCAACAATAGATGGTAAACATCCATCGAAATAACATCACAGAGAACTTCATCATGGTAACTCCCTATTTTGAATTTTACTAAACATTGTTCACTTACCAAGACCTTATGATCATCTTTTACCCAAGCAATCCGATAGGGCTGGGGATGTTTCTCCCTCTTGAGCTTCAGCTTAGAGACCATCTCTTCTGATACCAAGTTATCAGTGCTACCACCATCAATAATCACGTCACAACATTTATCCTCACACTTGCATCTAGTACGGAACAAACTCCTCCGTTGTCCTAGTTCAATCTCACCACTTAGTAGGACTCTTTCATTTACCAAGGTCTCTCCTCTTTTTGCATCCTCTGAATGTGATGATTATGCATCCTCATCCACATGAGCAACCCTAGCTTGGCCCTCATCTCTCCTATCTGTCCTTCCTTGTCGTTGAGGGCATTCAAAGGCATGATGACCTTCTTCATTGCAATGGAAATAGGTACCACGGAAGCCTCCTCTTCCTTGTCCACGTCCTCTACCTCTTCCTCTCTGATTTCCAAAGTCTTTGTCATGGGAGCGGTTGAAACCCTCATTCCTTTGGTTCCTGCTAGTACCCTCATCTTCATTTTTCTTTTGGGTTTTATTACGGCCTCCAGATGTTCTACCGCTTCCCCTTCCTCCTTGACTGCACCCTCTTTGTCTTCCTTCAAACCTTTTATTCAGCTTCTCTTCAACTCGTAGGGCAAACTAGTATGCCTCTTCAACGCTGGTCATTCTTACCAGACTTAATTCCTCCTGGATGCTTGGTCACAACCCATTGATATAATGAGAAACCTTCTCCTTATTTCCTTCTACATGCCCCGCTCTAATCAAGAGTCATTAAAATTCCTCTGTATATTCTTGGACTGATCTTTCTGCTTGCTTTAACCCATGCATCTTCTTAAACAAATCAAGCTCGTAGTCCACAGGAATGAACTGCTTCTTCAATTTTTCCACCATGCGATCCCATCTTGTGATCTTCTCCTTTCCTCTTCTATTTCTTTCCAACTGAACCTCTTGCCACCAGATTTTGGCATGGCCTTTCAGTTTGGCCTTTGCAAACTTAACCCTATCTGGGTCCCTTATATCCTCATACTCAAAGTATTCTTCCAATTCATTGATCCAATCGATCAACTCATCTAGTTGCAGATTTCTTGAAAATACACCCACTTCAATTGTAGGTCTTTTCTCAAACTTAGTAATGGCCCTAAAAAGCCTTTCCTCTGCATGATTCAGAACTTCCCCATCAAATTCCTCTTCTGGTCCCATTACTTCTTCTTCATTGTCATCCTCACTATTGTCACCTGCGGCAACATTTGCTCCTCTACGAAGATCCTCTTGCAATGCCTGCACCTGCCTTTGGAGGGCTCTAACCTCCTCAGGATTAATAGCTCTAGCCCTTCCACCATGCTCTCTTCATGGAGGCATCTTCTAACACGAACCCACAACCACACAGTCCTAGTGCAAACTGCCTCACAGTCGGCGTTCTATCTACACACTTAGGAAAACCTGCTCTGATACCACTTGATGGGGACACAACCCAAGAACAGAATGGACACAACAGAAAAGGGAAATTGTATTAACTGAGAAAATAAGCTAGTACAAATAGTACAGAGAAAATAAACTTCAAGACATGCCCTAAGGGCTTACAATAGCATAAATCTGGAGTTAATTTCTCCTTTTAGTACCTCCTCTCAAACTCCACTCTGAACTACCTTTTACAATGCCAGAAATCTCTTTAAATAGACCCTGGAGGGTTAAGGACTAGGAGTACATTCTAGAAAGTGCTAGTAGGTATCCACCAACCAAATAGAAGGTTCCAAAAGCTGTGTTAGAAGTTGGTGCAAATCTAGAAGAATCTAGAAATGGTAACCGAACTTTCAAGAGGCATAACTTTTGAACCATAGCTTCGATTGACAAACTGTTTACATTTTTGGAAAGCTCTTGAAGCGCTCTATAGCCCTATGGACCAGCTTTGCTCGTCCCCCATTTTTTAGCCCTTTTTGAGGTCATTTAATGCCCCTAACTTGACTCTGAAGCATTCTTAGGAGGTCTCCAAAACCTGAAAAATTGTAATAACTTTCAAACCATGGGGCCTTTTGACCCGGTTCTTTTTTTGGAATGCTCTAAATCATAATTACATTCATCTGGCCAATTCACACCTTCTAGGTCACCAAAATGATGGCCAAATTGCATGCTCCTATTTTTCCAGAATTTTCTAGCACACTGATAGTTGAACTGTGAGAGTTGGAACCTTTATTTGACCCAAATGGGTATCCAAAAATGAAAAGACATGAAATAGAAACTAAGTCTAAATACATTTTTTTGGGTGACACAAGATTGCCCTTATACCTCTGGATGCTCCTGCATCAGTTTATAAGGTTAAGTAAAGGACTACTTTTCCACCAAAGTTATAAACAATTGCATATGCATAAAGAAGATAATGATAATTTGGAAGTGTTGTACTTATTTTGTTTGTAGAGGACATTAAAAGCATCCATTTCTTCAACTTTTACTTCAATAAAATATGTAAAGATAAAATGTTAGAATATGAAACATTAAAAGAAAATGTCATTCATAAATTTGCCCCTTCTCTATCATATGAACTTTTTTATGATTGTTTGATCAATTTAATGCATTTCATTTACATTCTAACAAGAATATTAATTATAAAAATAATAATTTATGAATAATTCATATTAAATCTTTTAAATTAATAATATATAATAAACCATACAAAATGTTATTTGTAATTGGAAAATAATTATTAATACTAAAAAAATATAACAACTAGGCAAACTTAAATATGACTATAAAGACCTAAGGCTAACCTAAATAACAACATATCAATTTAAAATAACATATAAACGAGAAAGATGGTACATCAAGTAGCAAAGCAGTGGCACGAGGTGCTAGCTAACAAATGAGAATATAAAACAAGCATACAAATCCAACAACAGAAATGAGAAACATGGAGGATTGGATATTTTTTCTTGGTGGGATGAGCGCCATAGGTCGAAAAAATGCAGAGATGAAATTGACCGAAAAGTCCCCATGAAAAAAAATTAGGGACAAAGTCAACAATGGATGGAAAACATATGGCAATAATTTAGATCCAAATCCCCGATTTCGCCTGCAATGGATCTTTAAAAATGGAAGATGGGTAGGAAAATTATAAGGAGATCAGAAACTACACTACATAATTCTAAGGAATGAATTACCTCTACAGTCATTAAATCCTTGATATAGAAAATTACTGGCTCAGAGCCATAAAGAGGATATTCGATCATCAATATATCAAACCAAAGATTTCAAAGAAAAAACACAAAAGGTATGGGTAGTATAGGTTCTTGCATGCAGATTCATCAAGGTTCTGTGGATTTGTATTGCTCAAATTCTACATGTATCAGAGCTGGATTTGCTACAACTTGTTTAGTTTTGAAGGAAATAGAGAAACAAGGGCTTGAGTTGATAAGATCTTTGAGATTTTTTTAAAGGTTTTTAATGTAGTAGAGGGTTTACTATTTTTGGGAGCACTTTGAGAAAAAATGGACCTCATCGTTGAGCTTGCATCTCCCAAAAACCCCTACTTTGATCTAAGGCATGTCACATTCGATCATTGTCACTCTGGGTTGCAAATTTTCCTTACCTTAGGTTGTGCACACTTCTTGAGGTAGCAATTTTTATTTTTAAATAGAAAAGTTTCTTTGGAAAAGGTTTTAGAAAAAAAATTTTAAAAAATCCTTTCATAAAGTGCTTACCTTTTTTTTTTAAGGCACTATATGTTTTACAATATCAGCATAGAACAAGCACTCAATGGTACAATAGGCACTAACTTTAGCAATACAATAGGCAAATAGATGACAACAACAATAAAATGGGCATAGGTGCTAATGTCATGAAGTTTCATGTCTAAATTTGACAACCTTCAAACTGTCATATGTTTCATTCTTTTTCCATAAAGAGAAACCTTGGGGTTTTTGGTCATATCTTTGGGCATACAATGTTGAAATTAGGCAAAAACAAGATACCATCAAAAAGATGATTCCAAGGGCTATCGAATGGTGTAGGTTTGATTTTATTTTTTTTAATCTCTATTTTCATAGTTAAAGATAAAAGTTCCTTTTTGTACTCTAGGAGGCATATCTTTTTTGTTTGTACTCTGTTTTGCACCAACAAAAAGGCATTAGAAAGGTCCTACAAAAATCTATCTAGATCTATGATTCTTTTCATTAAAAAAATTGTCGAGTACACTTGATTAAATTTGAAGCATTTATTGCATCTTTCTTGTATAAGTTTTCTATTTAGCTTCTAGTGTTTGGTTATTTGCATTGTGGCTAGTGTTTTTTCTTTCTTATTTCTATCATTTATATCAGTAAACTAGAAATACATCAAAACAAACTCCTTTAAAAAATGTTCAAGGCCTCTTCTTCTCCAGAACTTCTGACCCCACACAATTATCACACTTGGAAAACCTAGATGACATAGTTTCTCCATTCAAAAGGGTTGTGATCTTTTTAAAAGTAGTGCAACCAGTATTACAAATCCTTTTTGAAGTCATGCAACTCATGACCAAGATGGATGAAGCTATGGGGTTGATTGCTTTATAGGTTGCAAACAACTTACAATTTCATCTTGCTGGATGTAATACTCCTCAAGAGATGTGGGAAAAAATTGAGAACTTATTCGGTACCATCAATGACTTCAAATCACTTTAGATTAAGGGAGGGCTTACCTCACTTGTACCTAATTATTTTCCCTCTATTGATTTTTTTTATGAAATTCAAACAATGTAGATCTTTGCTATAGGGTTGTGGAAGAACAAGACTGACACATAGTGCATTTACCTAATTCCTTTTAAGCTTTGTGGGAACTTAAAAAAAATTCTTCTACCTTTTATTCCACCAAGGATGCTTTGGGTCCTCAATTTACCATGCCACATTTTGAGGTTTATTTTGATTGTTTGGCTCAAGAGCAAGCGTAGCTCTCTCAATTGGATTCTCCTATAGGATCAAAGAATCAAGCATTGGTAGCTCACACATCTTTAGGAAAGAAGGAGAAGAAACATAATTCATAGCCTATAGAGCCTCTAATGGATTTTTGTACTCATCTCTCCTCAGGCCCACCTTCTCTTAAAGGAGAAAACTTAAAGATAGAAAGACCGAGGTGTGCTTATTGTCAAAAGCCTAATTATGACGAGTCATGTCACTATGAGAAGAAGATAGATGGATATGAAAAATAGGTTTCAGATTTGACTAGTCTTCTTCAGAAGAGCAGCATTGATATTCCTCCTCCTACTTCTCATATGGCTTCTTCATCATCATTTTAGACAAAAGGACAAGCCAGAGGAAAGGGTCATGCATTATTTCTAACTACTACTCTACATTCTTCTAGATGGCTATTGGATTTAGGTGCTTCACATCATATGAAATCTTTTCAAGATGTGTTCTCTTCTTTTGAGGCTTCTCCTACTCCACACATTTTGATGGGGAATGACATTTTTGTGAAACTTAAAGAGAAAGAAAAAAGCCAAATGGAAATAAAACCCTAAAGTCAAGTAAGAATAAACAAATGTCATTATATTAGAAGAAAAATTGGAAGCATAATATATTATGTATTATGGATGGTGAGGAGGGATATAAGGAGGTTTAAAGTAGAGAGAGAAATGGAGTGGAGGGATACAAATTGAATGAGGGACATAAAGGATGTCTGAGAGTAATATAGCAAGGTCATGGGGAGAGAGGGGTAAGGTGGAAGGCACAGAGTGTGTGTGAAGGGGGAGAGAAAAGAAAAGAGGGGAGGGGAGAGGGATAGGGTATAAGAGAAGATAGGTAGGTAGAAATGCAGTGAGGGAAAATAGAGGAAAAGAAAGATAGTATGAAAAAAAAATATTAAATTAAATATTATTTCACTAGATTATGTAGTTGTGGTGCTTCTATTGTAATTAGTAAGATGACTTTGCAATTGGGTTTGAAACTACCTACTTTGAAATTGGACAGCCTAAACATCACACACTAAAGTTGATTCCCATATTATAGGCGTTAAATAGTTAAAATTGACTTGTTTTCACAAGCCTGATTTCTTCCTTAGTGGGTGATGTTTAAGTGTGACCCTCTAAATTAGAACTCTAATTCATCACCCCGGTCAACTTAATCAATCTGATCCATTGGCTATAGCTAGAGATGGTTAAAGCTCATATGTGCACGTTACTATTTCGAGTGAATGGGTGTGTACTCCATGTTAAAAGAATGTAGGCCTGGCAAAATAAATGAAAGCTACTGCAGATGGCTTGCCTCGGTTGTAGTTGAATGATAGACAGGAAAAAGTGCTTGCTTCTACTTTTCTTTATTCTTTCCAGTGGACAATAAGCACTTGGATTTGGTCGTTGCTCATTCATTTTTCACTTTTGCTTTTTAATCGAAGGTCTTACTGTCCAAAATTTATGGAAACATTTTCAACTCAAAGAAATGAACATGTGATTACTATTTTTTCAATGTGAGGCATCAAAGGGAAGACAGCCAATGTTTTACAAGGGCGTGCATTGGGAACACTAAGGGTCTATTTGATTCCTAGAAGATGAGAGGAATTGGCTTTTTCAAAACCCAGATTTGAAAATTTGTGTGTTTGTTTCAAAATTTGCAAAATGGAATAGCATACGCGACTTCCAATTTTGCCTCAAAACTAGGTTTTCCAACTTCCGTAAAAAAAGTAGGAATTGAAAATCAAAACCTGGTTTTGTTTTTTAAGGAGTGTAAAAAAAATAGATTGGACTACTTTTTGAAAATTTCCTTCAATTCTGAGCTTACATATAAAAATGTGTCTCCACATGCATCTTCCAAGTGAAACAAACGGTTTTAGTAAAATCCCAAAAATCAGAATGAAGATGTACAAAACCTTGATTTGGCTAAACCAAGGTTTGTAGAAATTTAGGTTTTTTCAATTCCATGAACCAAACGGACCCTAAGTGTTCATCATCCCTTTATCACATGACTTTATGGGGGATTAAAAGGTTTCAAATAGATACCTAGTGCAACTATTTTTTTTTTTTTTTTTTGGTATTATCACATATATTAATCTATTTAGTAACACCAACACATGAAATAAAGATAAAATATGAAGAGAATAAATATCAAAATAAGTTTCATGCATTCTTTTTTGGAAGGTATCATTTTACTTGTAACTCACAAATAGAATCAAGATAAGACCTTTACTAATTCAATATTATTAGTTCGTGCCTTTGGCAGGAAACTAATGGAATCATGAAGTTCCATATTAGTTGCATAATCTAAAAATTTCAAAATATACTAATGTTTGCAAAAGCTATATGAATTTGCATGATTTTTTGGAATTGAAAAATATAATATTTTAAAAATTGTATTGGCTCATGATCAAAAACACAATGAAAAAATTCAATTTTCTTCAACAAAAATACAAATATTTTTTCCAACACCTCTATTAATGAATACATTAATTGCAACTTTATCTTTTCCACATTTGTGACAAGTGGATAATTTTTTTTTTTTAAATCATTTTTATCTTCCACCTCACAAATATGTCCAATCAATATTAATTATTCCTATCTATTTTCCTTACCAAGTTCAAATATATACTTCAATGGTTTATATTTCTTATTTTAAATATATTTATTACTAGTTTTACATTGATGTTTATTTTTGTAATTTGTATATAGATATTTTAATCAAATATAGAGTTAAATATATTTCTTATTTTAAACACATTTATTATTTTCTACTATTTTACAATTTTGCTCAATTTTTTTTTTTTAATATCATTAATACTACCCCTCAAACTTGCTACATATTTTGGTACTTTATATCCCATGGGCTATAGACATCCTTGATATCAACATTAGCTTAGTTGTATATATATAGAAAAATGTTATGAAGGTTTCCATTTTAAAACACAGTTCAACATTTTTCATTAGTTCCTCACTAAACACAAAAAACTAATCTTGAACCATAATTTTCCATCAGTAAAACACAAAGGCGTTGACAAGATAGAGATTATTGCAAAAGCTACTTCAGTCAACTGTAAAAACATGAAGGTAGGGACTTTGGTGCATGCGCCCCCTGTTTAATACTGTAGTTTAATACTTTCAAATCTTATATTTTGTATACATTCAAAATTGTTTTTTAAATGAATTTATCAAATTGTTTTTTATGAATTTGTCAAATTCATATTAATATGTTTAATTAATTGTCTTAAATCAATTAATTATAGTATTTACCTCTCTAACTAGAAAATATAATTAATTTTGATTAATTTAGTATAACTCTCTTTTTAACTAATATTCAAATAATTTATTTATTCACCCCTTCCTTCTAATTCCTAGTTAATCAATTCTAAATTATTACACATTGATACTAGTCTTATCCCCCCAGCCTAAAATTCATCATGACACCTTAAGACCTGATAATTAATTTATCCTTGATTAATTAAACTAATTTATTAGCCTTTCCCGTCATTTTTAATTTGTCTCAAACATTTGTGAGCACATTCCAAAATTTGAAACCACCAACCTTCCACAAATAACTACCCTTTTCTTACACATTTGTCACCCATAACCTCCTTGAGTCGTCATAGTCTTGGGTTGGTGTAAATTTGCAAATTCTAATTAGGAGATGTAATATATTTATTTGTACTATTAACCTCAACATAAATTGATATAACTTTGGGGATGACCCCACAACATGACGGTATGTCACGAGCCTTGCCTATGGAAGGTCAAATGTTTGAATCTTGGGGTAAGTGCACAAAGTTGTGGTGCCAAAAGGGGGGTATAAGTGGACACCTTTTTCCTGAAATCTACAAATTTTCAACTTCAACAAGAATTTGAAGATAGTTATGCTCAAAATTTTAAGATATGAAAAAGAAAAAAAGTTGTAGTCCTTTGAATCTAGTTTCTAAACTACTAATTTTTTTCCAAAATGGTTTATTTTTAGGTCCTCAAAAAAGGGGGCCACAAAAAGTGGTATTGTTTATTCCAAAGAAATTCTTTAATCACTCTACTCAAAAGTTACTTAACACTATGTAGTTTATCCACGATTTTTCGAGTAATTTTATAATGTGTATTTTTTTTTAGTGAATTTTTTAACTAGACACATCCCAAAAATGTGAAATATCTATGTGCCCCCCCCTAGAGATAATTGAAGACTAGTCTAAAATCAAAGCTTTTTTTTTTCAAATTGTGTAGAATGGAGTCTAGTTTCTAAAAAACTAAGTGGTTACAAAATTCGATGAACGAGCTAAAATCTATAGCCCAATTAGTACATGGTGGTTTTTGACAAAAAATGAACATACATTCAAAATAAATTATAGATGAAAGTTTTGAAATAGTTCAAATTAAAAATAAATTATATGGTTAGATAGCTAACACAGAGACCTATAATGCTATATAACCTGATCTTATCGATACCCAACTACAAGGAATCTTGAAGGGGAACACACAAGAAAAAATAATCATTTTTGGTATGTTTGCTGGAAAACACGTCTCAGACCTGTTCATAAACTCCAAACCTTTGGGTTGGATCTCCAAGGCAAAACCAAGCCTTAGGCTTGGGTTTAAATAAGCTTTTAATAGCGCGTGTGCCCTGTAGCATGTACGCACTCTCTAAAACATGATTTCTCTGTAGCGTGTGTGCGCTATATTGCACATGCACTATTAAGACCTAAATTGCTTAAGAGAACTAAGTTGGGGGGATAAGGGAATGGCTATGTGTGTGAGAGAGAGAGATAGAGAGAAAGTAGGTGATGGGAGAGGGGAGAGAGAAAGTGAAAAAGAGTAGGGGTGGCAAAGACAGTATAGGATGGAAGAGAGAGGAGGGGTGGCAGAGAGAGTACAGGATGTGAGAGAGAGGAAGTGTGAGAGAGATTAGGGGTGGAAAAGAGAGAGTGCAAGATGGGGGAAAGATATTGAAAGTAGGGAATGGGAGAGAGAGGAAGTGTGAGAGAGTACAGGTTGGGAGAGAGAGTTTAAGAGTAGGGGATGGGGGAGAGAGAGAGAGTAGGCGATGGGAGACGGAGTGGGAGAGGAAGAGTGAGAGAGAGGAGGATGGGAGTGCATGTGTGTGAAAGAGAGAGAGTATGGTATGGGAGAGGGGGAAGACAAAGTATCTCAAGAGAGAGTAGGGGATGGGAGAGGAAAGGGAGAGGGAGAGAAAGGGGGGATAGAAATGTGTGTAAGAGAGAAAGAGAGAGAGAGTAGGGGATAGGAGAGAGTGTGAAAATGTAAGAGAGAGTAGAGAGAGAGAGAGTAGGCAGTGGGAGAGGGAGTGGGAGAGGGAGAGGGAGTGAGAGAAAAAGTAGGGGATGGAAGTGGAGAGAGGGGGGATGGGTGTGTGTGTGTGTGTGTGAAAGAGAGAGAGAGAGAGTAGGGAATGAGAGAAGGGAGAGAGATAGAGAAAGTAGGCAATGGCAGAGGGATGGGAGAGAGAGAGAGAGAGAGAGAGAGAGAGAGAGAGAGAGAGAGAGAGAGTAAGTGGTGGGAGAGGGAGTGGGAGGGAGAGAGAGGTGGAATGGAAGCATGTAAGAGAGATGGAGTAGGGGACGGGAGAGAGTAGGTAGTGGGATAGGGATTGTGAAAGAGAGAGAGGGGGGAATGGGAATGTGTATTTATTTATAAGAGAGATAGAGTAAGGGATGGGAGAGAGTGTGAGATTTTGAGAGAAAGTAGGAGGTGGCAGAGAGAACTCATACGAGATGGGGGCGAGAGAGAGAGAGAGAGAGAGAGAGAGAGAGAGAGAGAGAGAGAGAGAGAGTAGGGGATGGGAGAGAGTGTGAGAGAGAGTATGGGATGGAAGAGAGAGAGAGTGACAGTAGGGGATGGGAGAGAGAAAATAGAGAGGGAGAGAGAGTACTTGAGAGAGAGAGAGAGATAGTAGGTGGTGCAAGAGGGAGTGGGAGTGGGAGAGAGAGGGCCCGAATGGGAGTATGTGATAAATCTTGAGAGTAGGGAATGGGAGAGGAGAGAGAGAGAGAGAGAGAGAGAGAGAGAGAGAGAGAGAGAGAGAGGATGGGAGTGCGTGTGTAAGAGAGACAGAGTAGGGGATGGGAGAGAGTGTGAGAGTGTGAGAGAGAGTAGGTGGTGGCAAAGAGAGCTCATACAAGATGGGGGAGAGAGAGAGGGAGATATATTACAGGATGGGAGAGGGTGAGAGAGAGCAGGGGATGGGAGAGAGAGAGTGATAGTAAGGGATGGGAGAGAGAGAGAGTAGAGAGGAAGAAAGAGAACTTGAGAGAGAGAGATAGTAGGTGATAGGAGAGAGAGTGGGAGAGGGAGAGGGAGAGAGATAGGGGGGATGGGAGTGTGTGTGACAAATGTAGAGAGTAGGGGATTGGAGAGAAGAAGAGTGGGGGGATAAGAGTGTATGTATCTCTAAAAGAGAGAGAGAGTAGGGGATGGGAGAGAGTGTGAGAGTGTGAGAGTAAGGGGTGGTAGAGAGAGAGTACGATGATGGAGGAGAGAAAGTAGGTTGTGGGAGAGGGAAAGAGAGAGGGGGGATGGGAGTGTGTGTGTGTGTGTGTGTGTAAAAGAGACATAGTAGGGGATGGGAGAGAGTGTGAGAGAGTAGAGGATGGGAGAGGAGAGAGAGAGTAGGGGATGGGGGAGAGAAAGTAGGCGGTGAGAGAGGGAGTGGGAGAGGGAGAGGGAGAGAGAGAGGGGGGGAATGGGAGTGTGTGTGATAGATTTAGAGAGTAGGGGATGGGAGAGAAGAAGAGTGGGAGGATAAGAATGTGTGTATCTGTGAAAGAGAGAGAGTAGGGGATGGGAGAGAGTGTGAGAGTAGGGGGTGGCAGAGAGAGAGAGTACGGCAATGGGGGAGAGAAAGCAGGTGGTGGGAGAGGGAAAGAGAGAGGGGGGATGGGAGTGTCAAGCAAAGATTAGCAAGCGTACTTGTCAAAGAAAAGTTAATAGTATGTGAAGATTATTTTTTGAAGAATTAAATATTATAGGTCAATGCCAATTATTTGTTGAAATAATGAGAAATTTGAAATTTAGGCCTATCATGAAGATTCTTGGGCTAAGAATGATGGATGATTCAAATGAAAGAAATATTATAAATAATCTAATGAGTGCTTATGACAAAGTGGGTTCTAAATCACACACCAAAGATAGTAATATCACAAGACGAGTACTCACATCGACAATAGTAAGTAGCCAAATGAAGAAAGCTCGACTCATGAGAAAGACAAGAAAAACATTAAAAATTGGTAGAGGTACCCTAAGGAGAGCCATACTAAGGCATGAGAGATTAGAAGATCTAACAAAAAATTAGTTATGGACATTTAGCGGTAGACTACCGTGAAAGGATAAAGAAATTAGTGAAGCCTTGAAATCATTGATCAAAGATTTTTGGAAAAATAATACACATGTTTCTCCTAATCAAAGAGATGTTGTAAGAAGGAGGATTGGTAGCCGAAATCGCGAGCCACATTGAAAACATTTTTTGGACTCAACTTAGACACAATTTTTTGCAAAATTTATTGTTATGTATCCCCAAATTCGAATAAGTCAAAGATTTTTTGAGATGGGTAAACCTTTTTAGGTGAAGATAAATCACACATGCACAACTTGTTGTTGTAGGATACATATTGAATTTTCTAACCATTTTGATGTTTTTAGGCATATATGCGTAGTTTTGTATTCTCAATTTGTTTTGCAAGATTGTGACATAAAAGAGCCACCAAGATCTTCAAGCGAATTCATATCCAACATTTTATGTGAAATAGGGGATGACCAAAATTTTTACAAGACATCATGCTTGGATGGTATGTGCTTATTTTGTGGTTCTTTGCAACTTTTATCAACTTGTCAACATATGGATAGTACACATGCAATTGGAAATGACATAGTAGATTACGAAAAATTCAAGATGGTGACATATGCTCTAAAAGATGGGAAACATGGTAAAAGATGTGATCTAGTCATTGAAAAGATTCCAGTGTATGAGTTCATGAAGCTTTTTCATGAAAAGATTATTTACGAGTATGCAAGGCATACCCATAGAGCTCGATGGTTGGATTTGCAATTCAAGTTGTGCAAGGATACATTTCCATTGCATACCATTGTTTCGGTTGTACATTTTGCACATTATTTGGTCGAACAATTGTGCATCTCAATTCAAGAATGTATGGATGTTCTATTGGTCAAGCAGGATGCACTAGTTGTGTAGAATTCAATATATGTGGAATTTCACAAAGGCTGGTCATGGTAAGGGAGAGCATGATGGTGTAGGCGCATGCATTAAAAGAGCCTTGGCTCCTGAAGAACTAAAGTATAAAGATGGAGCAATATTGATATATGCAAAATCCATCATCCAATGGTGTAACACTACAATGGGTCCAGGTAAGGAAGGTGAGTCTACAGTTCGTAGATTTTTTTGGTTGATAGATAATACTAACATTGCACCATATCAGGATTGTTGCACACTAATAGGATCTAGTGAGTTACACTCTTTTAGAAGCTCTGATGCAGGTTCATGGAGTATCCACACACGAAAAATGGCATGCTATTGTCCATCATGTGCAGAGGAAAATTGGGATGACTGTAAGTCAATTGAATGGGTGGACAAATGGGATATATGGGTTTTGGACCCAATTGACACCTATCATCCCCCACAAGCACTGGAAATGGTAGAGATGGATTCATCTATTAACTTTGACTGCTTGTCAGATCTTGTGCAACCTGGTAATATATATATATATATATATATATATATATATATATATATATATATATATATATATATATATATATATATATATATATATATATATATATATATATATATATATATCTTTGTAATTTCAATATGTAACTTTATAACTTTTACCCAAGTGTTTTTTGAATTAATGACCGTATTTTGTACATTTGTCATTGCAGGCCATGTTTTTGCTGTTATTACACCTGAAGACAATGAAGAAGGGACAGATTATTATTTGTGTCATTGTGTTGAAGCCAAACAAAAATTGGATCACTAGGTTATAGATGGTGAAGGTTTAGAGTACCATGTCGGTGCGGTGGTTGTAACAGGCACATGGCTTAGATGATATCCTCTGAAGAATCCTAAGTTGTGGTTATTTGAGGATTGGCAAACAAAGAGGAAGATTCTTCATTATTGAAACCTTGTTGTCACATCAAACATCCACTTGATAAATATGGTGGAAAACCACATTATAAGATTCTTTGGAAAGTTTGCGAGTCAGACCATGAGGCAATACTTGAGACATTAAAATGTTGAGCAGATCCAGTTGGCTCATTAGATGATCACATGACTAAGGTGGACCGTATTGTTATGATGTGTAAGTGATGAGATTTAGTTTTTATTTGTTTAGAATCTAGATACATTATTTGAATTTATATTATATTCTTTAATAGGACCCATTTTTTTAATCTTATCTTAGATTTTTTACTGTGCTAATTCTTCATTTGTAGGTCACCAAAGAAGAGGGCTAATAAAGTTGACGCACAAGTGATAAAGGGTGAGATGCCAAAATCATCTATGAAATGGTATTATCAATTCACATCCTCAATATTTATTAGCATTCTTTGTTCAAGTACCATTGTATGCTAATCATCTTATGCCTGGAATTGCAAAGGATCACAATCATCAAAAAGTAAGAAGGAAAATAGGTCTCGGTCTGATGATAATGGGGTAGTGACAGATATAGTTCTCTCTAAGGATTCCAATTTTTTGGACTTTGACTCATTATTACCATAAAGTTGGAATGTTGGAAAGGGTTAATAGTTAATTATGAATATTCATCCCATGTGTGTTAATCTTAGTGGATTAATCTTATCTTAGATTTTTTACTGTGCTAATTCTTCATTTGCAGGTCACCAAAGAAGATGGCTAATAAAGTTGACACACAAGTGATAAAGGGTGAGATGCCAAAATCATCTATGAAATGGTATTATCAATTCACATCCTCAATATTTATTAGTGTTCTTTGTTCAAGTACCACTATATTCTAATCATCTTATGCTTGTGTTGGTCTGATTTTCACATTTGCAGGAATTTTGAATATTTTTTGGTGAAAAATCATTTGATTTTTTAAATACTGCAGACTGGGGTTTTTAT
This sequence comes from Cupressus sempervirens, assembly GCA_028749045.1. NCBI lineage: Eukaryota > Viridiplantae > Streptophyta > Pinopsida > Cupressales > Cupressaceae > Cupressus > Cupressus sempervirens. The sequence goes on along the minus strand of CM053792.1, from coordinate 756,293,154 downwards.
TTCAAGAAATTATGGAAGTTTTTAGGTTGCCATAGGTTTTCCCTGTTTCATGTGTTGTCAAATTCTACTAACTTCTCAAGGTTGGTCTCTTAAAACAGCCATGAAATTGTCCCAAGTCTAGAAACCCTTGCTTCCCTTTTAATTTCTAAGGAGGAGTTGTAAAATGCTTTAAGTTTGTCCTTTACTGTCTTACGGTGTGAGGTTTCACGTAAGAGCGGAATGCCTTTTTCTCTTAGCTTCCATGGCTACATTTTGTAACACAGTGAAGAAGCATAAAGGTCTATCGTGCTTTAAAAATTCTCATGTTATAGGCTTACGAGGAAGCAGCTTGAGCAAAGGAGTGGAGAAGTATCGGGTGGTGATCTACGCATATACGTTTTAATTGGTAGCGTAAAGGTGTAATACCCCGACAAGGCGTAAAGCTAGATCCAAAGGGTGCACGAAGGTTTTACAGTGTTACGAGTAAAAGAATTCCATAAGAGCGAAGGAAAGGTTCAATGGTGTTTACGGGCCTACATTTTTGAGTTTGCGGACAATCGTAAAGCCTTGTTTCAGTAGTAAAGGCGTCAAGTGGGACCTGTTGAAGTGTCAGAAGTGCCCAGTTGCAGCGAATCAGGTGGAGCCACGACATCTATGTTAGATGGGCCCATCCCGCGTAGCACATGAGTTGAGGTATGATTTTTGCATGTGCACAAAATCAATGGCGACATTATTTTTAAATGTTCTAAGATCAAATCTGAGTCATTGATACCTAAGAAGGGCAATTTTTATCATTACGCCCTTACACTTGCAAGTTAAGCGTATGAACGAAGGGTTGTTTTTTCCTTTCTCTGTGGTTACGAGTTCAGTCTCAGTGTGTAAGCGTAAAGTGGTGAATAAAGAAAGATAAAGATAAAGGGCTTTACGCCTATACGATAAAGGGTAAACGTAAGAACACAATATCAGTTGAGAAGGCTCTCTGGTGCTATGCATGAAGATAAATCGTAAAAGTGGAAGGTAAGTTTTGAAGCCCTACAGTGTCCCAGGAAATCAAGTAAGCGGAGCAACGTAGAAGGAATTTCCAAGGTCTCTACAGATACGTGCACGTATGAGCATAAAGGATAGAAGGAAAGCTCTAGCAAAGGTTTTATGCTTGTACGAGGAATGGTTGAATCATAAGAACGAAGATGTTAGTAGAAAATTTTTTGATGCTCCGGTGTGAAGGGTTACGTATCAGTGTAAAAGGTGAAAGGTTGACATAAGGATTTTTACGCTTATACAGAAGAAGCTTAAATCGTAAAAGCGAAAGCATGCAGTAAAAAGGCTTGAGATCCTATAGGGTAAAAGGCGTTGTAAGAATGTAAAAGGGATTTGCAAAATAGTGTCAAGGCACCATTATGTTCTTATGATTAGGGCATTTTGAAGCCTCTCTGAGTGAACGTAGAGATCCATCGAGGGCACCTCCGGCATTACGAAGATTGAAGGTTTGACTCAGCGTAAGAATGGAAGATAGTCTTTTAAAGAGAAAACATTTGATGTGTCACGACAAATAAGCAAAAAGGACAAAATTACTGTGACCAAGCAAAATAAAGTTTTGAAAAGTACATCAGAATCAAAATTTGCGGCTGATATACCCTAATGGCAACTTGCGATCATAAATTTTTAAAACATCATGCATGCTAAATTTATTAAAAAAAGCTGGAAAATATGTAATTAAAATGTCAAGAATTTGATTGAATTGTCAGCATCAAGAAGCTTGTTTCTGTTCTATTTTGAAATTTGAAAGTTACAGAGCTCTGTGTATCCTGCGCGATTGCAAAAGAATTCAAAGTATAGTTTGAAAAATTCAAAGTCGAGGACGAAGGTGATGATGTTGTAGAAGTCACACCAGAAGGAAAAAGAAAGAAATCTGTTGTTAAGATAGAAAAGAGGACAAGGGTTTGAAAATGAAAAAACCATGCAGAAGACTGGCTAAAACTCCTTCCAAGGTCGTCAAATGAAATTTCTACAAACGATCATATATTCAGAGACCCTTATGCTTTTGTTTGAGATGATGAATTCCCTAGAAAGACTGGTTACGATGTTTTCATGTATTTTTATCAGAATAGAGTAGAGAATGTGCCAGTATGTAACCCATGGAATAGAAATATGGAAAAATTAATATTCCCAAAAGTGTTCATTGATGTTGATCTGTTGAAGGCCCTAATAAATTCATACAATCCAGTAACCAGGACTTTCCACAGGCATAATGGGAGTGTATTGTGTACATTGGATAGAACTTCTTTTGTTGAGGCTTTTGGATTGATGGGACAAATGGATGTACCTATTGACATTTCGGATTTACAAGGAAAATTCGCCAGGAATAAAACCTATTTTTTAAACAATGTCATGTTTCCACATATTCCTTACAGAGTTAAGAAGGTAGGGTTAATTCCAAGAAAGGTGGGAGACTTTTTACCTTTGAGTAAGTTCAAAAATTACTTCAAAAACATATTTTATGGGTTGCACAAAGTATTGGGGAGTGATGGTGTAGAAGATTGTGTATATGGTTCTCTTTTTCTGATGGCATGCGACATACAGGATCCTTTTCATCATAAGGAGTATGATTATGTGGCCTTTATCATTGAAAATATGCACATGTAGATTTGTGATGCTAAGAAAGGAGAGTTGAAAGACTTCAAGTTCCACCATTATTCATTGCTGATGCACCTTATCCTATATAACAACATTGGGTACATTAGTGGAGACTTCATTGATCAAACTTCTGATGAATTTGATGAGTTACTTGTGCAACTCTAGACTCGTATTTTGCATAAGGATTTATTTTATTCAAATGCCCTATTATTTTTTAATTTGTTTAGTTATGTTATCATGAGGCAACTAGACCACACTTTCTTTAGGGCACCCAATGTTTTGAAGACTCTACTTAGGCCCTCTTTCTTAGATGAAAAAACAAAATTAGATCATAACTGGGGAAGTATATTTTTGTTTAAAGAATGTACTTTAATTAGAGTTTTTTCATGCCCACAGCCTCCTCATCTACTGCCAAAATATTTACCTCCCAGACTAGCTATTATTGAATTCTTTTGGCAATTCTTATTGATGAATAAAGAAATGATACCTCCTTCTTTGCATAAGCCTACCTTTGTTTGTAGAACCTTTAAAGTAGGAGATTTTGAAATAGGCAAGAATGCATTTGAGGAATTAAGTGAACACTTAGGTCAATATAAATTTGCTACTGGGCCATATAGGATGTATGACCCTGACAGTTATATTGCAAATGAGGTTAAGGCCATTAGGGGTTTCATTATGCCTCCAAGCAAGCCAATCCCTGTAGAGGACCTAATTGCCAACATAGTAGCAGAAGGGGAGGCAAACGAGTTATTAAGGAAGTATGAGGAAATAAGGAAAGTGGAGAATGCTTTGAAGAGAACCAACCCTAATTTTAAGGGTTTCTATACAAAATTTCCATATCCTAATAATCTAAGGAAGATGGTTGAAAATTTTGACCATATTATGTCACAAATGCCTCATGAGCCAGAGGGAGAGGAAGCCATTGTTAATAGAGAATCCCCTGAGCCAGATATACAATTGGAAATTGAGCTAGAAGAAGAGCAACCATCAACTTCAGCCTGGGTGCCACAAGGAAATAAAAGACAAAAGACAATGCATATCCCTGAAAAGGTGAGTATTTTGTTGATATTAGGAAAAATTATTTTCACCAAAGGGCTACTGAAGCAAGAAAAGCTTCTACTGATTTACAAATTGTAGCATCAAGATTGGATGACAGGCTCATTCAATATGAAAAGTTCATGGAAGATGATGATTTTATTAAGTCATCAAAGTTTAAAAGTTTTCTCTACAAGATCAAACAAAATGAACTCACATTGAGTCTCATGCTAGGAGAAGATCTAGAGAAAAATAAAGAGTTAGTTGAAAAATTGTTGGCTTATGACCCTGAAAGTGAAACAATGACTGGTGCAGAAGCCAGAGAATTGGTACATAGGAGTGGTATGATTCTAATACAAAATTGGTATATTGAGAAAGCCTTTTTGTTGGACCAAATGAGAAGACAAGATAAGGCCTTCTGTTATGAAGCCACTAGCAGTGAAGGTTTTAAAAGAGGGTCAAGTTTTAATGTGGATACTAAAACCCTAACAGTATGGAGTGTGGCCCCTAACACTAAGAAGGCTAAGATGATGGATATAGAAGAAACTACTCAGGGCAATATGATTGTGTGGACATTGGAGAGTACTACTAGGAAGGAGATCTCCAGCTTGGTCAAACATTTTTCTCTCATGAATGAAGAAAAGGTTGATGAAATTTAGGATAAGCTAGCTGCAATGTTCAATGAATGCCTTGATATTAGAAGAACATATGAAGAAGAGCTCAAAATGATCCATGTACAGAAACAAAGAATAGAAGAGTTAGAGGAAAAAATTAAAATTTTGGAAATAGAAACAAAATCCCTCAAAGAACAACTCAAGGTAGCAGCAGAGGCAGAACATGCACTAAGGCAAGAGGAAATACCTATAGGGGTAATAGTGCCAGTGCCTGTGATTAGTGTGGAAACAGAAGTGTCCCAATCTGACAGTGACACTAAGAAAAATGCCTTGATGAATGTATTAAATCATAGAATAATCATTCTGAAAAGAATATCTCAAGATGCTTATAATACATTAATCAATCTTCAATCTGCAGAACAGGTATGCAAAGATGCAATCAGATTGCTTGAGCCTATTTTTCAACAATGGGGGCCATATATGCAATTTTTTGATAGGTTGATACCCTTGTTAGCCAAGAAACTAGACCTCCCAAATAAAGTTATTACTGTGAAGGAGGGTATGGACAAAGTGAAAGAATTATTGAAAATCTTCACAGGGAAGCTGGCAGTAATTCAAAGTAAATTTAAAGTGCTAACAAATGGTTTCAATTCTTTAATTCCTTATGTTATTGATCCTGATGATAAGTTAAAAGATTTTAATGAGTGGTCTAGTTCTTTTGATTGCATTGTAGACTTACCACAAGTGGTATCCATTCTCCAAGATGGTATTGATGAATGTCTTTTCAATAAACTAATTGATACCCTTTTCAAGTTTGAAACTGAAATGAATAGGTTTACCATAGAAGGAAGGGTGATTACTGATGCCAGGTGGTAGAAAACTGTGGATGAACTAACAACAGTTAAGGAATGTTAATGGCCCACCAAAAGAGAAATATTTGTTTGGGAGGCAATCACAGAGATTAAAGCATTACCAACAGGGAGCAGTTAGAGAAAAGGACAAAATTGAAGATTTTATGCTCCAGCTGTCATCTGCTACTATTTTATTTGGTCCTTTTTTGAGTTAAGGTGTTCGGTTTCTTTTGAAAAGGGGTAATATACCCAATTTTGTAAAAGGACACCTGTCTTTTTCTTTTAGCCTGAAGCTTGTTGCATCTCACACTATTTAAGTGAGATTCCAAGGCTAAAGAATGGTCCAAATCCTATTTTTCTAAGTAATATGCTTAGTCTATTTTTGGTCCAAATTTTGAAAGCAAGTTTATGATGTATTTTCTCTGTCAATTCTCTGAGAATACATGAATATATAATGAGTTGTGTTTCTTTCTAAAGGTCATTTTGAGTCTATTGTAAATGATATACCATTTTCAAAGAAAATGAATACAAATTGTGAACTGTCCCCATATTATTCTTTTCTGAATCTTGTCTCCTTTCAATTACTTGGTTGTCTTGATATTGTATAAGTAAAGGCTTGTGCAATTGAATGCAATCTAGTTAGGTTGTATATCTATTTATCACTACTGTTAATTCAATGGATTAAATAAAAGCTTTGATGAATATGATAAGGTTTCTTTAGTAGTGGAAATGATTTTGAATGATGAATTCTGATAAGAATTGCTGATAGAATTTGTTGTAAGGCAACAAACTAGATCTGAGAACTTGCTATAGACTTTGAACCCCAATGGATTAGGGACTGATCAAAATTGATTCAGCTAAAGGAGGAATATATCATAAATGATTATCAAAATGCAGCATCAAATCAAATTTTACTTTTATTTCTTGTAGATCTTCAAAGGTTGGCCAGTACTTGTCTGCATGGAATGTTTTAGCTTCATTTAGCGACTATTGTCAAGAACATCTGCAGATCTATAGAAGAAATGTTGGCCATATCTGTTATGTGGGATGTATTTAGCAAATTGTTATGAATTATGTATGTATTTGAGGATTTGAGATGAGAATCAGAATGAAACTAAAATAATCCTCATATAGTCTTTCCTAGTTGTGAATCATCCCTGAGTATACCCACCCTGGTTTTGCATAGCCAAAAGAGTAGAAAACCAGTCGTGGTTTTGTTGAATTTGGGTCCAAATACTTTGCATATGCAATTGTTAACAAGAATTGGCTAGTCTTTAGATTGTGTATGTACTGTTATCCTGGTATTAAGCATTTTGTCGCTTAGTAGTTGTAGTGCATTTTAAAACACCAACAAAATGGCGACTCTTTTGGGGAGTTGTCCAACACATTTGTGAGAAAGTACTACAGTTTCTTTGGTCCTATTGTGTACGTTCTTGTCATGTTATCTAAGTTTTTCCCATGGTTATAAGAGAATCTTTTAGTGACAAACCTTGAGAACTTAAAGAAGATAGAGCCCAAGTACCATTTCTACACACTGACGTATCTAGCTTATCCAAGTGTCTTATCTAACAAGAAAGAGTTGCAGTCTTACGACATCAGTGATTAGTCTGTCTGTGCCAGATATTTTTGTTTCTACTTGTGTATTGTTTTCCTTGAGTCAGCAATAAGTGTCATTACATATTTTCTTGAAATAGGGTGGCGACTCAGTCAAGGTTTTGAAGCTAGTGCTTATTGTAACAAAAGGTGAATATGGCTGACAAGAGAAAGAACACAAGAGCTTATATAAGAGCTAATCCTAATGTATCAATGTATACTAATCTACCCAAAGGTGTTAGGATGAACCAAAATAAGAAGAAGATAGATCCAAATCCCACTTGGAAACCCTGAGGTAATGCATCCATCAATTCCCATTATCAACTAGTAGTAGGAAGAGAGTCTTCTTCGCTTAGTTCTGAATCTAAAACTACAAGACTCTTAGGAGGCATTTTTAGTACCCCATTACCAGATGAGAGAGTCTTTCAGGATAAAGATGTATCCACTATAGGAATTGCTTCATCAAGGCCAGATCTTGTAGCAGATATGAACTATAGGCTAGGATTTAGGAGTTCATTTGATAATCCTTTTAATCCTAGAGCAGCCCCATATGTAGAGCCAAATCTTATAGATCTGGATGACCCTGCTGATTCAGAGGCAACTTCTACAAATCCTAAAGAAATGCACTCTAAAATAGGATTTTTGAAGAAATGGATTACTGAGGAAGAAGCTAAACGCATTCGTCTTGAAAAAGAAAAGGAGCAAGCCACCTTGGATGCCATAATAGAAAGGGATGCTTTGCTAAGAAGGATGGCTACTTTGAAGGAGCAAAACAAAAAGTTAGAAGAAAATACCACAACTCTCCATAAGGATGTTTTTGGAGATGTTCATAATCTGAGAGCTAAAGTTCAAGAACAAGAGAAATGCCTAAATCAAAGGCAAGAACCAGTTATTGCTCAAATCCAAGCCTATAAACCTATTCAAGTGGATGTTGTAGAGCCCACTGCAAAAGCTCCAGATAAAGGGAAAGGCAAGGCTATAGAAATCCAAATAAATGAGCCTCAAGCTATACCAAGCAAATCTATACAACCCTCCATGTCAAAATTAGATCTAGATCTTGAGAAGGCTCGAAAAGAGAGGGAAGATCTTGCAAAAGAACTTGAGAAGGTTGAGAATGAAGCTCAAGCTGCAGAAACTAGGAGAAAAATCCAATTCATAAAGTCTAATTCTGCATTGGCTTCATGGCCCAATTTTTCTATCCCACCTACAATTCTTGCACCAGCTAGTGGTCCAATAATCTCAACTCAAGGAGTACCCCAATCTGCTCCTACCTCATCTTCCATTATTGGCACCCAAGTCCCATTTGTCCCACCTCAACAATCCAAAGTTGCTCCTCTGAGTCAAGCTAATATAGCTAGTACCTCAAATATTCTTGGTTTCCAGAAGAAACCTGTATATCTGGAAAAGTATAGACAAATATCATTTGCTGGTATTCCTGGTGCTCCACATCCCATATCATTTGATCTAAGAGACAAAGTGGTTAAGTTCTCTGGGAACAATTTTGTTACTGGTGAAGAACATTTAAGAATTTTCATTGATATGTTGAATGATTATGAAGTTGAACATGAAGATATTGTAATGAAATTGTTTGTGCATTCACTAACTGAGGATGCAACGGATTGGTTTAGGAGGTTGCCTGATGATAGTATTACCTCATGGAGTGATTTGGAGAAATTATTCAAAGAGCAATATGGAGACAACACTAATGCAAGATTCATGTTGAATGAGTTCAACAACATCAAGAAGAATCCCAATGAATCCACATTCGATTTCAATGTAAGATTCTAGAAAGGTATGTACAAACTTTTTCAAGTTATGAGGTTAAATGAAGATGTCTGTCACACAACATATTTCAATGCTTTTGATAGAAAAATGGCTTATCAATTGAGGGATAAGGATCCTAATACTTTAATGGATGCCTATAAAATTGCAGTAAATATAGAAAATAATAGGAAGGCATCTAGTAAATTGGGTAGGAGGGATGATCCGAAGCTTTTTAATCCTAAGAACAATAATAAAAGGGAGGGTGATAAAACTCCTATAGGAAAGAAGCCAAAAGAACCTACTATAGGCCAAGTTTTGGAATTGCTCAAAAAGATGAATCCCACTAATTTTAATAAGCCAAATGTTGCTGAGAGAACCCCTGTGAATAACAATAGTTTCAATAGGCATCCTAGAATGCAAAATTATCCTTACACCACCCAGTGAAAAGATGGTAAGCTAGTTCCCAACTAGACCCACAATGTGAAGGATAAGGGTACTCCAGATCCCCTACAAAGGAACACTGTAAATATGAATAATGATGTACCATGGTGCATTATATGTCAATCACCTCATTCTGCTGATTATTGTGATGTTGCTCAATCATTTGCCCAAGGTCAAGGAGTGCAACCTGAAGAAGAAACTGAAGAGAAAAGCCATGATGATATAAGTTGCAATATGGTAAGCATGTGTGATGATTTGATAGATTCTGATTCAGAAGAGCCTGAAAATGATATTACTAGCTAGAGAATTGCTTACCATCTACATCATCAGCAAGTGCTTTTAGATGATGAAGGGTATTGATACAGATAAGGTATACAGTACATTTTCTGATGTAGGTCTCACAAGCTTAAGAATACCCTCCAAAGAAGAGATTGATAGAATTACAGCAGAAATGATTTCACAAGCCCATAGTAACTACAATTTGAGAAATAGAGCAGTAAATAATGATGCAGGAAAGCCATCTAGTGTATTCATCAAAGTTATCACTCATAAGATGAATGATCAAAAAAAGAAAGTCAATGTAGATGTGTCTAAGAACAAGGAAAATAAGGCTAAGAAATGGGAACCAAAGAAGAAGGTTCAATTTCAGATAAGTGAAGCAACAAAACCAGGGATGCAACCAAAGAAATTAGAACTTGATGTTATCAAGCAAATAGTGGTGCCTGCTGCTCAAAAGATTCCAACTCCAGGTACTCTTGTAAAACCCACTATTGTTGAACCCGTTGATATGATATCTATGTTGTCTCAAATTACTGTAAAAGTGCCCTTGTCTGAACTTCTTAGAATTGAAGAGCATAAGAATAAGGCTTTGTCATGGTTGGGTGGAATAGGAAACAATAATATTATTGTAGATCAAATTGTGTCCCAACAAACCCCATTAGTAATATGGGATAGTGGTATCATATCCTAGATTCCTCAAATTTTTTTAGATGATTCCTTAGTGGCATTTATAGAAGATATTGATCCTTTTTTCCTCAGTCTAATCATAAAAGGGAAGAACTTAAAAAATTGCATGATAGACTCAGGAGCTTCCAACACTATAATGCCTTTCAAAGTAATGGAAGCCTTAGGTTTGAAGGTGGATACCAAGCAGGGCAGATGCAGAGGAATGGATGATAGGGAAGTCCCATTCATAAGTACCATAAATGCCTTACCATTCAAATTGGCTGCATATCCTGAAGTAGAATTAACCATGCCTGTCCTTGTGGTAGATATACCTCCACACTATGGAATGTTACTCTCCAAGAAATGGAGTGCTGCCATGGGGGGAAGCCTGCAATGTGATCGCATTTATGCCACTTTTCACATAGGGGACAAAGTTGTCAGAGTAAATAGAGAGCCAAGGGTTAATCACATTTTAGGAGAAGAAATTGACAAAGATACCACTTGTTTCCTAGATACTAGGATTAATGCTTTCAGGGCTGAATTAATTATTCAGGAAGTTGAAAATTTACCTACTATCATTGAACATGAAGTTGAATGTTGCATGAACTCACCAAAATTATGGACAATGTTCTTTGATGGGGCTAGTTCTAAAGAGGGTGCAGGAGCAGGTGTAGTTTTTGTGTCCCCTAAAAATAACACTTTTAGGTATTCATTCACTTTGAAGTTTTCCTGGACAAATAATATTGCAGAATATGAAGCATTGCTACTAGGACTCAAAGTTGCCATACATCATAGAATTAAGAAATTATGTGTCATAGGGGATTTTGAACTAATTATCTCTCAGATCAAAGGAACCTACTCATCCAAGAATAAGAGATTGAAGCAGTATAGAAATGCAATTTGGGACCAGATAGAATTCTTTGATGCATTTGGGATCTCATGGAGAGATAGGACTCAAAATAAGATGGCTAATTTGTTAGCTAATGTAGCAATCAAGCCAAAAGAGATATCATTTGCAAGAATCTCTCATATTGAGGTACAAAATAGACCTTCCATACCTGATAACATTGAAAACTGGCAAGTCTTTGAAGATTACAAAGATATTACAAATTTTTTGTTAAATGAAGACAAGTACCACGGTTAGGAAATGGATTGCAGTGGACTGATTGAAACCATAAATGGAAAGGAAACCATTTTTGGTCAAGAGATTATGCAATTGAAAACAAATAAGGTGCCGAAGGGGTTAGTAGTCTTGGAAAGTATTTTTGATAACTAGGACAGAGTAAAATCAGGAGTTAATGACCCCAAACCTTAGGAGTTAGAAGAGATAAACTTGGGTACTGATAAAGTTCCCAAAAGGGTTTATATCGGCTAAAATCTGCTTGTTAAAATCAGGAAAACATTGATTGACCTGCTTAGAAAATAAAGACATGTTTTTTCTTGGTCATATGATGACCTTAAGGCTTATAGGGAGGATCTATTCCAACATGTTATACCATTAAAAGATAATGTAAAACCTTTCAGGCAAAAACAGAGACCAGTGAATCCTACCCTAGCCCCAAAAATGCAAGAAGAGCTGATGAAACTAAGGGATGGTGGGATAATCAAACCAATTAGGCATTCCACCTGGTTTCAAACTTGGTTCCTATCAAAAAGAAGAATGGAGATATTAGGCTATGTGTGGATTTTAGAAATTTAAACATTGCGTCTCTGAAAGACAATTATGGGTTACCAAATATGGAAGCTATGTTGCAGCAAGTGACTAGCTCTAAGTTAATGTCAATGATGGATGGTTTCTCTGGATATAATCAAGTTCTAGTAAAAGAAAGTGAATAGTTCAAGACAGCCTTCACAACCCCATGGGGAACATATGTATATGTGAGGATGCCTTTTGGCCTAATTAATGCAAGAGCTACCTTCCAAAGAGCCATGGATGTAGCATTTCATGATTATATTGATAAATTTATGGTTGTGTACCAGGATGATCTTACAACATATTCTAATAAGGTTGAGGATCACTACAAACATTTGGAAAAAATCTTTATCAAAGCTCTAGAATATGGAGTTTCTTTAAACCCAAAGAAATGCACATTTGGGGTCATAGAAGGCAAACTACTAGGACATATAGTGTCTAAGGATGGGGTGAAAATAGACCCTAAGAGAGTAGCGGCTATTGAAAAAGTCCCCAAGCCAAAAAATGTAAAAGGAATTCAATCTTTCTTTGGCCAAGTTAATTTCCTTAGAAGATTTGTTACAAATTTTCCTGAGATTAGTAGACCTATCTCAAAGATGCTCAAAAAGGTAGCCACTATAGATTGGAATGGTGAGCCTTCACAAGCATTCCAGGATATTAAAATTGCAATAAAAAATGCTCTAGTATTGAGAACCCCAGATTATTCAAAACCCATGCATATTTTTTTCTTTTGCATCCTTCCACACTGTGGCTGTAGTCTTATTGCAGAAAAATCAAGAAGGATATGAGTAGCCTATTGAACTTAAGTATGAAATAAATGAAAAGCAAGCATATGCTTTAGTAAAGGCTGTAAAAGCTTTCAGATGTTACCTGGTAGGTGCTACTGTTATCGCTTTTGTACCTAGTGCTACAGTCAAGGATATATTTTCTCAACAGGAAGTATCAGGCAGGAGATGTAGATGGATCAATAGAATCCAGGAATTCAACATTGATATATAGATTAAAAAGTTAGTAAGGGGTCAAGGTTTGGCCAAACTCATGGCTGAAGCTAATCTAGAGGCTAATCAGATAAATATGATAAATGATGATCTTAGAGCTGACTTATGTGACATGGACCAGTGTGATTGGTACACCAATGTCATATATTACTTGCAACACATGGAAGCTCCTCCCCATTTGCCTAAAAATGAAAAGAGGAATACTAAATTTCAAGCCATCAGGTATGTAATTGTCCAAAGCAACCTATGGTGGAGAAATTTTGAGGGAGTATTATTGAAATGTGTTGATAAGGAAAAGGCAAAAGAGGTCTTGAAAGAAATGCATGCTGGAGTGTGTGGGGGGACACTATATGGCCAAAACTACTGCACATAAGATAATGAGGGCTGGATTTTGGTGGCCTTCCCTTTTCAAGGATGCCCAAGTTATGGTTAGGAAGTGTGACCCTTGTTAGAGGTTTTCTGGAAAGCTAAAGTTCTCAAGAAATACCCCATTGAAGCTAGTGGAGATTCAAGCACCTTTTCAACAATGGGGTCTGGATTTCATAGGAGAGATTTTCCCCAAGTCTAGCACTGGCTATTCTTGGATTCTGGTTGCTACTAACTACTTTACAAAATGGGTAGAGGCTATCCCCACAAGAAATGCAACAAGTAAAGTTGTCAATAATTTCCTACTGAATAATATTATTTCTAGGGTTGGCTGTCCATAAAAAATTGTAACAGACAATGATATGTGCTTCAGGTCTAAGGAATTCATTAAGTTTTGTGATAAATATGGAATAACAAGGTCATCATCTTCTCCATATCATCCACAAGGGAATGGACAAGTTGAGTCCACAAATAAGAGCCCGTTGAAGATCATTAAGAGAACCTTGGATGATAATAAAAAGGCATGAGATTCCAAGTTACAGTTGGCAATATGGGTTGACAGAGTAACTGTAAAGAAAGCCATTGGTGTAGCTCCATTTGATATAATGTATGGAATTCAAGCCAGAATGCCTTAGAATAACTTGGTAAGACTTTACAATTACATTCAGTTGTATGATGAAGACACTATAGATGAAATGCAAGAGATGATGGATGAGTTGGTGGGACTGACAAAAACCACAAGAGAAGCAACTCTAAAGAACCAAAAGTTGCAACTCAAAGTTAAGACACTCTATGATAAAAGAACTGTAAGCAGAAAGTTTGAAGATGGAGATATAGTCTTAATGTGGAATGCCAGAATTGAAGATAAAGGGAAACATGGAAAATTTGATCCTATCTAGTTAGGCCCTTATTTGATTGAAACTACTTGGGGTGAGGATTCCTATATACTCAAAGATTTACTAGACAATATTCTTGAATTGCCAGTTCATGGATAGTTCTTGAAGAGGTATTTTTCTTGAAAGATACTTATTTTCTCCATGAACCGTAGTTTTAGGGTTTCCTAGTGTTTTGTACATTCTGTATATTCTATAAATCCTTGTGAGCATTCCTGTGCAGTCTAGTTTCTTGTTTCTATGTGTTGCTCTGTGCTCTTTAAAGAAGTTGTCATTTTTGCACCAAGCATGTGGTCTGCTCTCCCATAGATTCTGAATTCTTTCATAGACCCAAGTAGCCTATCATCCCTAGATAGAGCCACTATTGCTTTGATTTTCACATTTGCAAGAATTTTGAATATTTTTTGGTGAAAAATCATTTGAGTTTTTAAATACTACAGACTGGGGTTTTTATTTCAAGAAATTCTGGAAGTTTTTAGGTTGCCCTAGTTTTGCCCTATTTCATGTGTTGTCAGATTCTACTAACTTCTCAAGGTTGGTCTCTTAAAATAGCCATGAAATTGTCCCAAGCCTGGAAACCCTTGCTTCCCTTTTAATTTCTGAGGAGGAGTTGTAAAATGCTTTAAGTTCGTCCTTTATGATCTCACGGTGTGAGGTTTCAGGTAAGAGCAGAATGCCTTTTACTCTTGGCTTCTATGGCTACATTTTGTAACACAGTGAAGAAGCGTAAAGGTCTATCGCGCTTTAAAAATTCTCATGTTATGGGCTTACAAGGAAGCAGCTTGAGTGAAGGAGTGGAGAAGTATCAAGTGGTGATCTATGCATATATGTTTCAATTGGTAGCGTAAAGGCGTAATACCCCGACAAGGTGTAAAGATGGATCTGAAGGGTGCACAAAGATTTTACAGTGTTACAAGTAAAAGAATTTTGTAAGAGGAAAGGCAAGGTTCAATGGTGTTTACGGGCATACGTTTTTGAGTTTGCAGACGATCGTAAAGCCTTGTTTCAGCAGTAAAGGCGTCCAGTGGGACCTATTGAAGTGTCAGAAGTGCCCAGTTGCAACGAATCAGGTGGAGGCATGACATTTATGTCAGATGGGCCTATCCTGCATGGCACATGACTTGAGGTATGATTTTTGCATGTGCAATAAATCAATGGCAACGTTATTTTTAAATGTTCTGAGATCAAATTTGAGTCATTGATATCTGAGAAGGTCAATTTTTGTCATTACGCCCTTATGCTTGCAAGTTAAGCGTATGAACGAAGGGTTATTTTTTCCTTTCTTCGTGGTTACGAGTTCAGTCTCAGCGTGAGAGTGTAAAGTAGTGAATAAAGGAAGATAAAGATAAAGGGTTTTACGCTTATATGATAAAGGGTAAACGTAAGAATGCAATATCAGTTGAGAAGGCTCTCTGGTGCTATGCATGAAGATAAATCGTAAAAGCAAAAGGTAAGTTTTGAAGCCCTACGGTGTCTTGGGAAATTAAGTAAGCAGAGCAACATAGAAGGAATTTCCAAGGTCTCCACAGATATATGCACGTATGAGCGTAAAGGATAGAAAGAAATCTTGAGCAAAGGTTTTACACTCATACGAGGAATGGTTGAATCGTAAGAACGAAGATGTTAGTAGAAAGTTTTTTGATGCTCCCGTGTGAAGGGTTGCATATGAGCGTAAAAGGTGAGAAGGTTGAGATAAGGACTTTTACACTTATACGTAAGAAGCTTAAATCGTAAAAGCGGAAGTATGTAGTAAAAAGGCTTGAGATCCTACAAGGTAAAAGGTGTCGTAAGGACGTAAAATGGATTTCCAAAACAGTGTCAAGGCACCATTACGTTCTTATGATTAGGGCATTTTGAAGCTTCTCCAAGTGAACATAGAGATCCATTGAGGGCACCTCTAGCATTACGAAGATTGAAGGTTTGACTCAACGTAAGAATGGAAGACAGTCTTTTAAAGAGAAAACATCTAGTGTGTCATGATAGATAAGCAAAAAGGACAAAATTATTGTAACCAAGAAAAACAAAGTTTTGAAAAGTAAATCAGAATCAAAATTTGCGACTGATATACCCTAATGGCAACTTGCAATAATAATTTTTTAAAATCTCATGCATGCTAAATATATTAAAAAAGGCTGGCAGATATGTAATTAAAATGTCAAGAATTTGATTGAATTGTTAGCATCAAGAAGCTTGTTTCTATTCTGTTCTGAAATTTGAATGTTACAAAACTCTATGTATCCAGCGCAATTACAAAAGAATTCAAAGTATAGTTTGAAGAAAACATCGCTGACCAAGAAGTTGAAGAGATGCATGAAGAAGAATTCGAAGTCGAGGATGAAGGGGTTGATGTTGTAGAAGTCACACCAGAAGGAAAAAGAAATAAATCTACTGTTAAGACCGAAAAGAGGACAAGGGTCAGAAAACCAAAGAAGCATGCAGAAGACTGGCTAAAACTCCTTCCAGGGTCATCAAATGCAATTTTTGCAAACGATCATAAATTCAGAGACCCTTATGCTTTTGTTTGAGATGTTGAATGCCATAGAATGACTGGTTACGATCTTTACATGTATTTTTATCAGAATATAGTAGAGAATGTGCCAGTATGTAACCCATGGAACAAAAATATGGCAAAATTAATATTCCCAGAAATGTTCATTGATGTTGATCTGTTGAAGGCCCTAATAAACTCATACAATCCAGTAACCAAGACTTTCCACAGGCATAATGGGAGTGTATTGTGTACATTGGACAAAACTTCTTTTGTTGAGGCTTTTGGATTGATGGGGCAAATGGATGTACCTATTGACATTGTGGATTTACAAGGAAAATTTGCCAGGAATAAAACCTATTTTGTAAACAATGTCATGTTGCCACATATTCCTTACAGAGTTGAGAAGGCAGGGTTAATTCCAAGAAAGGTGGGAGACTTTTTACCTTTGAGTAGGTTCAAAAATTACTTCAAAAACACAATGCATGGGTTGCACAAAGTATTGGGGAGTGATGGTGCAGAAGATTGTGTATATGGTTCTCTTTTTCTGATGGCATGTGATATACATGATCCTTTTCATCATAAGGACTATGATTATGTGGCTTTTATCATTGACAGTATGCACATGCAGATTTGTGATGCTAAGAAAGGAGAGCTGAAAGACTTCAAGTTCCACCATTATTCATTGCTGATGCACCTTATTTTATATAGCAACATTGGGTACATCAGTGGAGACTTCATTGATCAAACTTCTGATGAATTTGGTGAGTTACCTGTGCAACTCTAGACTCATATTTGGCATAAGGATTTCTTTTATTCAAATGCCCTAGTATTTTTAAATTTTTTCAGTTTGGTTATCATGAGGCAACTAGATCGTATTTTCTTTAGGGCACCCAATGTTTTGAAGACTCTTCTTAGGCCATCTTTCTTAGATGAAAAAACAAAATTAGATCATAATTGGGGAAGTATATATATTTTAAAATAATGTACTTTAATAAGAGTTTTTGCATGCCCGCAGCCTCCTCATCTACTGCCAAAATATTTACCTCCTAGACTGGCTATTATTGAATTCTTTTGGCAATTCTTATTAATGAATAAAGAAATGATACCTCCTTCTTTGCATAAGCCTACCTTTGTTTGTAGAACCTTTAAAGTAGGAGATTTTGACATAGAAAAGAATGCATTTAAAGAATTAAGTGACTATTTAGGTCAATATAAATTTTCTATTGGGCCATATAGGATGTATGACCCTGACAGTTATATTTCAAATGAGGTTAAGGCCATTAGGGGTTTCATTCTACCTCCAAGCAAGCCAATCCCTGTAGAGGACCTAATTGCCAACATTGTAGCAACAAGGGAGGCAGATGATTTATTAAGGAAGTATGAGGAAATAAGGAAAGTGGAGAATGCTTTGAAGAGAACCAACCCTGATTTTAAGGGTTTCTATATAGAATTTCCATATCCTAATAATCTGAGGAAGATGGTTGAAAATTTTGACCATATTATGTCACAAATGCCTCATGAGCTAGAGGGAGAGGAAGCCATTGTAAATAGAGAATCCCCTGAGCCAGATACACAATTGGAAATTGAGCTAGAAGAAGAGCAACCATCAACTTCAGCCTGGGTGCCACAAGGAAATAAAAGACAAAAGACAATGCACATCCCTAAAAAGGTGGTAAGTAGAGCCATACAAGTCATGTCTTGAAATAGTGAGTATTTTGCTGATATTAGACAAAATTATTTTCACCAAATGGCTACTAAAGCAGGAAAAGCTTCTACTGATTTACAAATTGCAGCATCAAGATTGGATGACAGGCTCATTCAATCTAAAAAGTTCATGGAAGATGATGATTTTATTAAATCATCAGAGTTAAAAAAAAATTTCTACAAGATCAAACAAAATGAACTCACATTGAGTCTCATGCCAGGAGAAGATCTAGAGAAAAATAAAGAGTTAGTTGAAAAATTGTTGGCTTATGACCCTGAAAGTGAAACAATGACTGTTGTAGAAGCCAGAGAATTGGTACATAGGAGTGGTATGATTCTAATACCACATTGGCATATTGAGAAAGCCTATGTGTTGGACCAAATGAGAAGACAAGATAAGGCCATCAGTTATGAAGCCACTAGCAGTGAAGGCTTTAAAAGAGGGTTAGGTTTTAATGTGGATACTAAAACCCTAGCAGTATGGAGTGTGGCCCCTAACACTAAGAAGCCTAAGATGATGGATATAGAAGAAATTGCTTAGGGCAATATGATTGTGTGGACATTGGAGAGCACTACTGGGAAGGAGATCTCCAACTTGGTCAAACATTTTGCTCTCATGAATGAAGAAAAGGTTGATGAAATTGATGATAAGCTAGCTACAATGTTCAATGAATGCCTTGTTATTAGAAGAACATATGAAGAAGAGCTCAAAATGAGCCATGTACAGAAACAAAGAATAGAAGAGTTAGAGGAAAAAATTAAAATTCTAGAAACAAAAACAAAATCCCTCAAAGAACAACTCAAGGTAGCAGTAGAGGCAGAACATGCACCAAGGAAAGAGGAAGAAAGAAGGCACATGGTAGAAGTAGAGGCCCAAATAGGGGAAATACCTATAGGGGTAATAGTGCCAGTGCTTGTGATTAGTGTGGAAAAAGAAGTGTCCCAATCTGACAGTGACACTAAGAAAAATGCCTTGATGAATGTATTAAATCATAGAATAAGCATTCTGAAAAGAATATCTCAAGCTGCTTATAATAGATTCATCAATCTTCAATCTACAGAACAGGTATGCAAAGATGCAATCAAATGGCTTGAGCCTATTTTTCAACAATGGGGGCCATATATGCAATTTTTTGACAGGTTGATACCCTTGTTAGCCAAGAAACCAGACCGCCCAGATAAAGTTATTACTGTGAAGGATGGTATGGAAAAAGTGAAAGTATTATTGCAAATCTTCACAGGGAAGCTGGCAGTAATTCAAAGTAAATTTAAAGTGCTAACAAATGGTTTCAATTCTTTAATTCCTTCTGTTATTGGTCCTAATGATAAGTTAAAAGATTTTAATGAGTAGTCTAGTTCTTTTGATCGCATTGTAGACTTGCCACAAGTGGTATCCATTCTCCAAGATGGTATTGATGAATGTATTTTCAATAAAAAAATTAATACCCTTTTCAAGTTTGAAACTGAAATGAATAGGATTACCATAGAAGGAAGGGTGATTACTGATGCCAGGTGGCAAAAAACTGTGGATGAACTAACAACAGTTAAGGAATGTGAATGGCCAACCAAAAGAGAAATATTTGTTTGGGAGGCAATGACAGAGATTAAAGCATTACCAACAGGTAGCAGTTAGAGAAAAGGACAAAATTGAAGATTTTATGCTCCAACTGTCATCTGCTACTATTTTATTTGTTCCTTTTTTCAGTTAAGGTGTTCGATTTCTTTTGAAAAGGGGTAATATACCCAATTTTGTAAAAGGACACCTATCTTTTTCTTTTAGCCTGAAGCTTGTTGCATCTCACACTATTTAAGTGAGATTCCAAGGCTAAAGAATGGTCCACATTCTAATTTTCTAAGTAATATGCTTAGTCTGTTTTTGGTCCAAATTTTGAAAGAAATTTTATGAGGTATTTTCTCTCTCAATTCTCTAAGAATACACGAATATAGAATGAGCTATGTTTCTTTCTGAAGGTCATTCTGAGTCTATTGTAAATGATATACCATTTTCAAAGAAAATGAATACAAATTGTGAACTGTCCCCATATTATTCTTTTCTGAATCTTGTCTCCTCTCAATTACTTGGTTGTCTTGATATTGTATAAGTAAAGGCTTGTACAATTGAATGCAATCTAGTTAGGTTGTATATCTATTTATCACTGCTGTTAATTCAATGGATTAAATAAAATCTTTGATGAATATGATAAGGTTTCTTTAGTAGTGGAAAGGATTTTGAATGATGAATTCTGATAAGAATTGCTGATAGAATTTGTTGTAAGGCAAAAAACTAGATCTAAGAACTTGCTATACACTCTGAACCCCAATGGATTAGGCACTGATCAAAATTGATTCAGCTGAAGGAGGAATATATCATAAATGATTATCAAAATGCAGCATCAAATCAAATTTTACTTTTATTTCCTATAGATCTTCAAAGGCTGGCCAGCACTTGTCTGCATGGAATGTTTTAGCTTCAGTTAGCCACTATTGTCAAGAACATTTGCAGATTTATAGAAGAAATGTTGGCCATATCTGTTATGTGGGATGTATTTAGCAAATTGTAATGAATTATGTATGTATTTGAGGATTTGAGATGAGAATCAGAATGAAACTAAAATAATCCTCATATAGTCTTTCCTAGTTGTGAATCATCCCTGGATATACCCACCCTAGTTTTGTAGAGCCAAAAGAGTAGAAAACCAGCTGTGGTTTTGTTGAATTTGGGTCCAAATACTTTGCATATGCAATTGTTAACAAGAATTGGCTAGTCTTTAGATTGTGTATGTACTGTTATCCTAGTATTAAGCATTTTGTCGCTTAGTAGTTTTAGTGCATTTTAAAACACCAACAACTTGGAATTGCAGAGGATCACAATCATCAAAAAGTAAGAAGGAAAATAGATCTCGATCTAATGATAATGGGGTAGTGACAGATATAGTTCTCTCTAAGGATTCCAATTTTTTGGAATTTTACTCATTATTATCATAAAGTTTGTGTGTTGGAGAGGCTTAATAGTTGATTATGTATATTCATCCCATGCGTGTTCCTTGAGGTTAATACTATTGTAACATGATTAGTTTCTTAAAGTGACATATGATGAGGTTGTTTGTACAATGTAATGATTGAGTTGAAGTGATTTATGAAGTAATGTTTGTTTGTACACTATAGTTTTTAGCATAGACTTCCTAGAAAAAGACAAATAGAAATTTCAATTTGCATATAATATGATCCTCTAGTTTTGTTATAGCATGTGCATACATTATCCCTCAATATCCAACATGGAAGGCTATTATCTACTATATTTAGAATTGCTCTGGCAGTTGATACACATGTTAATAATAACTTATTTCCAAACCCAATTGAATTCAACCCGCAATATGGTTAAATTATGTCAATACTAAGCTTTGTAGCATTAATTGGTCACATTCCTAATATTGTCACACAACTGAACTAGGACCAACTATTTCTCATAGGTTTACACTAGCAAACATATTTCAGTGGAGATGTATATTAGAAGATTCAACACAATGATGATGCATTTGGGTCATAACTTTCATGAAGAGTTTGACATAGTTTAAAATAGTTATAAGTACATACTTATGGGAGTCACATTCTAATGACTTGAAATAGATTTACAATGCTCAGAACTTCCATTTTTTTAAAGTAGAGCACAATCATATAGAACTGGATTCCAATCAATTCCTAGAGATGTCATTCAATTCAGGATAGTCACCTCATAGTCATCTATCTTTTAATTAAATCATCACTACTTACATGTGTTGCTCTATACGGCCTATTGTGTGGTGACCATTCCAAATATAAATTGTTCACCATTTCATATGAAACTAAACTATCATTGGAACCTAGATGAATTCATGTCATTCACAACTTATCTTAACTCTTATATTGTGCTTTAAAAATTAATAGCTTTGGTTTCACTTTTTTTTTTCGTCTTATAAAAATCAACATTTATCCTTTAGTCTCTAAAATTAGTTAAACATAAGGATCTGAACTTCTATGTGCTTTAACTTCTTGACCCTCTTCTTAATCTTCCTTTCACCTTGATCATTTAATTGACACTTAGTTGATGTGTTCCCTACCCTTCTTGTAAACATACATGTTCCTCTACCTAAAGAAAATCTTCCTCCAACTCTATAGCCTCCTCTTTGATGAGAAAAAAATGTTCATTACCCTTGTCATTTCTTCCTTGTCCTATTCCTATATTATTGGTTTTTCTTCCCCTTCCTCTGTTTGCATTTCCTCTACCACCTTCTTGTCTCTCTTTCTTCCTATTGACCATATCTTATGCACTTATAGCCAATTGGAAACTATCTCTAAGTGTCTTAGGAAAAATCAAGGTAATCCCATTTTGCAAGTTTTATATGAGCCCATTAAGATACCTTGCAACATTTTCATTTTATGCTCTAATCCACCTCTTATGCTCAACTTGTGAAATTCCTCTATGTAGGTCATCAAACCCATCTCCTTTTCTTTCAAGTTATTCCCTATCCTCTGTTTTTGGATTATATTATTTGATGGAAGAGGCACATCCTTCACCATTTGGTCATGTTTGTTCCACCCTTAGAAGCCCTCTTTTCCATTACACTACTCCACCATGTCAATGTTGTCCCTCTTAGCTATGTTTTTTATAGCTTTACCTTATTTTACTTCACTTATATCTCCATAATTATAATAGTTCTATTGGGAATCTATCAACCCCAAAACCTCTTCACTATCTATCTTGCCATGATAGATATGGAAATCAATTATTGTCTTTCTTCTACACATTGAAATATCTTCAACAACCTTATCATCCTTCTTTCTTCAAGATCTAAGTCCCCTTCATCCTGTCCATGAGGATTCTCAAGTGCTTAAGCATCACTTGCTTGTTCTTCATGCACATCCCTCGTAGGAATCCTTTCCAAAGCTTCCAAGATTTCCAAGATGGTTGCATTTTACTTGCTTACTTGTCTTAGTTCTCTTTACCTTATTGCATCTTAGTCTCTTTGTTTCCTCAACTCTCTATCCATTATTTTAGCAGCTTATATCAGCTCTTGTATCTCCTTCTATATATTTTTATTGGAGGCATCTTCTCAATATAACAATCTACAACACAAGTAACCAATTTTTCACCCCTCAATAGATCTACTAGATTTGATACCAATGATTTGAGGAGTCAAACTAGATCCCCAAGAAGTAATAAATATTTAGATTATGACTTCTTTCAAGAATAGATTCAAACCATTAAACTAAATACCTACACTTCTTCACAAGGGTCCCTCCAAATTTCTTTACTACTTTGAAAAATCTTTTTAAATTTGCCAGTTCGCTGGTTTGTACAAAGCAATCAGCAAAGAAACCTCTATAACTTGAATTCCAATGGTGGAACCATGATGGCTTTTTGGAATCAAGTAATAGACTATATAAAAAATTTAAATATGTATTTTGGTCTTGTTTTGTAGAGGTTTTTTTTTTTTTTTTCTCCAAGAGGCCCTAGGAGAGTTTGCATACTCAGCTAGGCAATGAAATCAGCAAATAAGTGTTTGAAAAGGAGCATAGAATGGGGTGTTGGTGGTGCAGGGGTACCTTGAAACATAGGTCCCTAATCTTTTTTTTTTTTTTTGTTGTGCTCCAAGAGAGCTCTTGTAAATAATAATAAGGGTCATTGGACCTAAGTGTGGTAGTTGGGGTTTAGGAAGTCAAAATGTCCTAGGTAGAGTGCAAAATGGGCTAAAAGGCAAGGTATACCTTACCATGGGGTAATGGGTAGCTTAAGTGATGAGTAACTAACTTATGAAAGGGTCTCTAGCATGAAATTGCTAAGGGGTGACCTATTTGACAAGTTGGAAGTGTAAAAAGGCACAAGCAAGAAAAATTGCAAAAGTTGCTCTATTGCAATTTTGCAATTTTTGAAAAAAATGTTGTCCTGTGCTACAAATTGCAGTTTTTTTTCTTTAAAACATAAAGAGGCTGATGAAAAACATTAGGAGGGGAGGAAAATACCTAGGAGTAAGTATAAATGACTTCCCAAACCCTAAAGTGAGGAAGAAGTTGTCATTTTGAAAAAAACAAGTGTTGTAGCATGCATTTTGAGAGCAAAAAGACTAGTTTTTTTCAGTTTTGAGGTTTTCCTTCATTTTTTTTTCATGTTGTACCTGATATAATGTTAGATGGAATTATTTAGAACAATTTTTATTTAGGAAGTTTGGCTTGAAATCATTTCATTTGGTAGTTGTAAAAATCTTTTGTTTTTAGGTAGTTTGTTGTCCAGTTTACAACACTTTGTAAAGAAAATGAGATAACTCACTATCCCACCGTAGGCATTGTACGGCCTTTTGGGGATAGTGAGTAAACACAATGTACTATATGCAGGAAAAAGTAGGGCCCTTCAAAATGCTGGCAAACATTTTTAATCTCTTACCCTAGGCGAGCCAAACCAAGCCCAGTTAGGGAAGAGTTGCATAAATAAGCATTTTACATAGAAATATTGTGGATTTTGTTGCAGGTTGCTGAAGGAGGTTGGAAGAGGAGTGAAAGGAGATTCTTTGGGTGAAAGGATAGTGCTCCATCAATCCATTTGGCCAAAAAACAAGATAGGACAATAGGTTGTCCTTTGATTCCTTGTAGCTCTATTTTGGAGCAATTTGGTGAAATCGGTAATGAAGAAGGCTTCAGAAACCTATTTTGACATGATAAAGGAGTACATTGCAAGGGTTTGAGGCTCCTTCCATGATACTACAAGTGGTTGGTAAGATTTGTCAAGAAGACCTAGTTTGATTGAAGGTTTTGAATGATCTTCATTGAGAATGGCAGCCTAGCACGTAGCAAGAAGTGAAAACTTCTCAAGATAGTGGAGAAGGGTTTAGGATTGGGGGATATTTTCTTGAAAAAGATCCTATAAATTCATGTGGTGATCTTGGAGGGCACCCTAAGTATTAGAGGTAGACTGGAAACATGAATCAGTGATTGATTCATCCCTTCTCTCCCTATCAGTTGGGTGCAATACAAATTCATGGAAGGCAGGAGTGGTGAGTGAAGGAAATTAATTCCATAAGATTAGTCATTTAGAGTCTATTTGAGTGGTGGAAGTAAAAACTCTCTATATTCCTATTCATATAAACAAGAAACCCTTGTAAATAGGCATATTTTTGGGAATCCCTTGTATGGATGACCTGGGTGTTGCAGACCTAAAAAATCTTCAAGGGGAGCCAAAAGGGTACCCAAATCATAAATTTTTTTGA
The DNA here is from genome assembly GCA_028749045.1 of Cupressus sempervirens. Classification (NCBI taxonomy): domain Eukaryota; kingdom Viridiplantae; phylum Streptophyta; class Pinopsida; order Cupressales; family Cupressaceae; genus Cupressus; species Cupressus sempervirens. The sequence continues at coordinate 756,267,915 of CM053792.1, read as the reverse complement.
GTTCTTCTTAAGGATTTGATGAGATATAATCCAAAAATCAATTTTGGAGGCCTAATTTGTTATTAGTCCTAGTAGCCCTCTTAACTATGCAATCTGCAAATCGATTGGAAACCCAATACTCCAATCCACTTAGTGATCCTCAAAACTATTGAATGAGACCTAATACAAGCCTTGGAATTCAATAAAGGCAAGAATGCACTCCTAGAAGCTAGTTGTGAAGAACGATGCAATGAGAGCACTAGGGAGACCCCATGGTGAAATAGAGTTTTGAGTTGATTGGTGAGGATTAGTGTAATAAGGGAATAGAGACAAGATTCCCTTGGAATAGGGTATAGGAGAAATACCCTAAGTGGCTAGGAGAAAGCCTAGAGTGAGTTCTAGTAGATGAGGCTAGAACCTTGTTCAAGATCCTCCCCATCATTTGTCCTCCAACTCCAAACTATTTGCAATACCAAATTGAAAGTAATTTTCTAGAACAATCAAAACTAACAACACCAGAAGGCTAGATTACCATGCACCATGCACCTAGTACATACCAACTATTATAAAGACTCAAAACTAGCTATTTCAGTCTGCCAACTAGGCCTAGTTTAAGGCCATTTACAAAGCAACTCACAATCCATTGACTTTTGGAACTCCGATGATCCAAAACAGTCTTAAGAGATGACTCAAATGCAAGGATTCTTTTTTTTTTGGTCTCATGATCAAATTTACAATGGTTTTTACAAAACCCTCCTTTCTAGCTCCTTTACCCTAGGGCTTTCTAGAAATATTACTTTGCAATGTCTCTAGAATCCCAAAATGGTTCAAACACCTTTTGGTTATATTAGATGACTTCCAATGTAAAATGAAACTCTTCTTTAGAGAAAACACTAAATCCACCTTTGGAGAAATCAATTTTGACTACCCAAACTTGTCTCCCACACATGGGAATGAGGTTTTAAACTCATTTAGACTCTCAAAACCAAATGAAACCTCCCTTTGGACCCTTTACATGACTTGATGAAGCCCATTTTGGCTTATATTGCCAATGTTGGCAATTTTACAAAATATTGCACTTTTAGTGCCTTTTACATATTTTAGAGACTTTGATAGCTTTATTACATTATTTAATACCGTTATAGGTCTTTTCTATCCACCCCTAACCTAGGATCAATCTTGATGTAGAGGATAGGGTGATGGACCCAAGTAACAACCCAAAATGAGCAAATTTGTAACAATGTGCCAAGTGACCCTTCTAGGTCCTAATGGGAAAATCCTACAAATAGTCAACTCTAAGATGTTTTTAGGCTTTAATAGGTTTTTTCTACACTATCTATCATGTTCTCATTAACACATTTTAGTTTCCATACCCTCCAAGCCAAAATGTGTAATTCACCCAAATGTTGTCAATGCAAAAATTGCAAAGTTGCATTAGCAACTTTTGCAACAATTTAGTAACTTTTAGGAAATAACCATAAAACTATCTATATTCCTATATTCTTTTGAGGTTTTACTTTTGCCAAACCTTTTCTAAGTCATAGAATTGGAATCAAGTGAAAAATGTAAAAATTGCACTTTTTGTGCAAAGTTGCATTGTTGAAAGTTGTAAAAGTTGCTCAAATTTGTAACTTAGTGGAAAAAAGGTCGTGGGATTGAACTTTCTACTCCATTAGCTTTGGGTGGCCAAGTAAACCCTATCCTCAACCTCATCTTGTCTGCTTCAACACTCGAACGTTCTCGGGATGCCAAACTGAAATGTCCCCAAGGGTCACTAAATGCCATAGGGCTGCGATCTTTGATAGGGCATATCTCAGAGCTCATACAAGGTATGGATGCAATTCTAGTTCTTACAAGACCATGTTGTAGAGACCTACAATAACCTCTCTCACTTTTTGGATATCACATATCATTTTCATTTTACAATGCCATCTCGACTAATGCTGAGACTTGCAGTGTTGGCTAGTACAAAGTTGCCAACTGCCAAATCTCTCACCTTTTATCATGGGATTGAACTATCTACTCCATTAGCTTTGAGTAGTTGAGTAATCCCTATCCTCAACCTCATCCTATCCACTTCAGCACTCAAACATTCTCGGGCATGCTGAACCGAAATGTCCCTAAGGGTCACTAAATGCCATAGGGCTGGGATCTTTGATGGGGCATATCTCAGAGCTCATGTGAGATGTGGATGCAATTCTAGTTCCTATAGGACCATGTTGTAGAGACCTACAATAACCTCTCTCACTTTTTGGAGATCACATTTCATTTTCATTTTACAATGCCATCTCAGCTGATGCTGAAACTTGCAGTGTTGGCTAGTACAAAGTTGCCAACTGCCAAATCTCTCTCACCTTTCATCATGGGATCAAACTGTCTACTTTGTTAGCTTTGAGTGGCTGAGAAAAACCTATCCTCAACCTTGTCCTATCCCCTTCAGTACTCAAACGTTCTCAGGCACGCCACACCGGAATGTCCCCAAGGGTCACTAAATCCCATAGGGTTGTGATCTTTGACATGGCATATCTCGAAGCTCGTACAAGGTATGGATGTGATTATAGTTCCTACAAGAATGCATTGTAGAGACCTAAAATAACCTCTCTCTCTTTTTGAAGATTACATTTCATTTTTATTTTACAACGCCATCTTGGGTGATGCTAAAACTTATAGTGTTGGCTAGTACAAAGTTGCCAACTGCCAAATCTCTCTCACCTTTTGTCATGGGATCAAACTGTTTGCTCTGTTACCTCCAGGTGGCTAGGTAAAACCTATCCTCAACCTCATCCTATCCACTTCATTGCTCAAACATTCTCGGGCACGCTGAACCGAAATGTCCCTAAGGGTCACTAAATGCCATAGGGCTGCGATCTTTGACGGGGCATATCTCAAAGCTCATGCAAGGTATGGATGTGATTCTAGTTCCTACAAGACTATGTTGCAGAGACCTACAATAACATCTCTCAATTTTTTGAGATCACATTCCATTTTCATTTTACAACGCCGTCTCGGGTGATGCTGAAACCTGTAGTGTTGGCTAGTACAAACTTGCCAATTGCCAAATCTCTCTCACCTTTCATCGTGGGATCGAACTGTCTACTCTGTTAGCTTTAGGTGGCTGAGTAAACCCTATCCTCAGCCTTTTCCTATCCCCTTCAGTGTTCAAAAATTCTCGAGCATGCCGAATCGAAATGTCCCCAAGGGTCAATTAATCTCATAGGGCTACGATCTTTGACAAGGCATATCTCAAAGCTCGTGTGAGGTATGGATGTGATTCTAGTTCCTACAAGACCATGTTCTAGAGACATATAATAACATCTTTTTCTTTTTGGAGATCACATTCCATTTTCATTCTACAATGCCATCTCGGGTGATGCTGAAACTTGTAGTGTTGGCTAGCACAAAGTTGCCAACTGCCAAATCTCTCTCACCTTTCATCATGGGATTGAATTGTCTACCCCGTTAGCTCCGAGTGGTTGAGTAAACCCTATCCTCAACCTCATCCTATCCCCTTTAGTGCTCTAACATTCTCAGGCACACCGAACCGGAATGTCCCCAAGGGTCACTAAATCCCATAGGGATGTGATATTTGATAGGGCATACCTTGGAGCTCGTGCGAGGTATGTATGTGATTCTAGTTCCTATAGGACCATGTTGTAGAGAGCTACAATAACATCTCTCACTTTTTGGAGATCACATTCCATTTTCATTTTACAATGCCATCTCGGGTGATGCTGAAACTTGCAGTGTTGGCTAGTACAAAGTTGCCAACTGCCAAATCTCTCTCACCTTTCATCGTGGGATCAAATTGTCTACTTTGTTAGCTCTGGGTGGCTAGGTAAACCCTATCCCCAACCTCATCCTATTCCTATGTGACAATGGATAATCAATATTGACTAACTTTAAAGATGTTAAGAAAAGGGGAAATTTAGTTAACAACATTGGAAATTTAGTTTAAAACATTGATAAATTGTTAATGAAAATAAAATATTGAATGGACTTATATCAAAGGTAGTGATGTAAAAATAGAAGATATGAGTGAAAGGGGGATAAATGAACTATTGACGAATGCTACTCAGGGAGAGAAGTGTTATAGCTAAGATATGAGTCAAGCAAAGACATGAAGTAGAGAAGTGTTACAAGGAGGAGATGAATGGTTTATTAGTTCTATGAGTATTTTCATAAAGGGGAATATATAATAGAAAAAAGTGGAAACATTATTGTGTTTCATCATAATTTGAAGATGATAAATATTGGTGAATAGAGGAGGTCTGAGGTCATGCACCAATTATCTAGTAATTACTTTGAAAACCAAACCTAGTGTAACCTTATTAGGTCTATGTACTTTACATGGGTTAGGTGCTACAAGAATGGAATTGGGAATCTAGGCTTTGGAGTCTTAAATATATTTCAAAAGGGTGTCTGAATCTACCCATAGAATAGTTAGATTTCAACCTAAGAGGAATTTAAGTCCAGAAAATCAGATTAGGAGACCTACAAGGAATTCTATGATAGTCAACATTTTGTACTGTATGAAGATTGGATGATTAAACCAAGAGTTGATTCTCAATCAGTTCAACATAAGGAAGTTGTCCTGATAGAAAATTGGGGTTAGTGAAGCCATTGGTGAAGAGTTACAGTTATTGGCTTGGAATAGGGCTAGTGTCCCTAAAATAAAAAGGTGCAAGATCTTGATTGGAGAAATACTCACCTTGGAGGAATTCAAAAATGACCCTATCACTTTAGATAGGCCACAAAAATGATATCCTAAAGGAGTAAGATATTAGGAAGGCCACAAGTTTAGTTTGGTAGATTTGGAAGAAGAATGTGCTTAAACCTCACTTCATGCTCAATATCTCTACATTAGTGAGGGGGAGATGAAGAGGATAGATGGCTACATAGATATGGAAAAAATAGAAATATGAAGGGGGGGTGGGCGGGGGGGGGGGGGGGGGGGAAGAATAAGAGAGAGTGAGATACAAGGATAACATGAGCCAAAACTACCAAATTGTAGTGCTTGAATCCTTCATTAGAAAATTGACACCCAAATTTGAATACGAGTCTACAAAAAAACATGTTCCTTCCACTTGTCATACACTTTTATTTCCTTTTAAAGATGCTCTATGATTTTCCATAACATGCATTGTAAATTTGTTAACAAGTATAGCTCCCTCTTACAAGTATCTTATGTCATCTTAGATTTGTCCCCCTCTCATGTGAGATATCTCTCTTTCTTATACATCACAACTATTTATTAAAATTTTATTTACTATAGAATAATAACAACACATTCCAATCAACTGGTGATTATGTTACAATCATTAATGTATGAAAACGCATAAAACTATCAATGATTATGTTACATTTATGATTTTTAAAATGACATTTTTTTGCAAATAATCCATCGTTTCTCTACTATCTCTGACATTTTTCAATTGATGATAAAGAATGGTGGTTATGTATTGAAGCTCAACAAGCTGATTTTGTTTTTTCTTCTTGTCTATATTCTTTTTGTAACAATGATTTTTTCTTCTACACAAATTTGTGACCACTTGTGATCAAATTTTTTTCTTATTTTTAACATAAATGTTTAGAGAACTTTTGATCTAATTTTGTTGGATAGAGTAATTTTTCAAACTACTGATTTCTTTAATTGAGTTCCTAATAAATCTTAAGGTTCTCATTCAGGTGACCAATTGCCAGGAGGTCCACGAATATTGCCTAATAAAGTCTATTGCCAATTAATATTGTATCAAAAATTCAAACTAATTAGGTATTGAATTAAACTTGATAAACAAATGATAGAGAAGGAAAACTTTAAACATGAACAAGATCATAAATCATATGACGATGACATATTGCAAATGATTAACTTATGCTTAAACAATGATAAAGTTTATTGTTAATCAATATTCTATCAAAGTTTTGAATAGATTAGGTATTGAATTTAATTTCATACATGCA